>CM055128.1:267223964-268423964 GCA_029206835.1 Rana muscosa | reverse complement strand
GCTGTTTTCCTTACAACATTGCTGTAAGTGTGTTTTTTTACTTTTATTGACAAGCACGGTGGAACTTTGGACTTTGTTTATACACGGGTGTTTTCACTCCAGCATTCATTTTTTGGATTAATTCATTTGTGCACATTTAGATTGACGTCTTGTGCATCATCTTACAATATATTATTTGCATGTTTAAATTTATCACGTTTTTATTTATCACCATTTATTGGTTATGTTAATTATGTTTTTAGGTTTGTTTTTCACCAATTGACATATTACTAATAAGGGTCTTATGCACTATATATTGTTTAATTTTTAAATTTAATAGGTTTAGCGCCACTATATATATTTTTCAGTAATATTATTACCATGACCGTTTCTAATACATGGACCTGCAATCTGCCAGACTGCCTGCAACAACATAGAGGAAAGCAAAATTTGAGTTACAACATTCCTGATTTACAAATATTAATAACGCTGCTCCTTAACCACTTAAGCCCCGGACCATTTCGGGCCATTAGGACCAAGCCTGTTTTTGGGATTCGGCACTGCGCTGCTTTAACTGTAAATTGTGCGGACATGCAATGTTGTACCCAAATGAAATTTGCGTCCTTTTCTTCCCACAAATAGAGCTTTCTTTTAATGGTATTTGATTGCCTCTGCGATTTTTATTTTTTGCGATATAAACAGAAAAAGACCGAAAATTTTGAAAAAAAATGATATTTTCTACTTTTTGTTATAAGAAAAATCGAATAAACTCAATTTTAGTCATACATTTAGGCCAAAATGTATTCAGCCACATGTCTTTAGTAAAAAAAATGTCAATAAGCGTATATTTATTGGTTTGCGCAAAAGTTATAGCGTTTACAAACTAGGGTACATTTTCTGAAATTTACACAGCTTTAAATTTATGACTGCCTATCTCATTTCTTGAGGTGCTAAAATGGCAGGGCAGTACAAAACCCCCCCAAATGACCCCATTTTGGAAAGTAGACACCCCAAGGAAATTGCTGAGAGGCATGTTGAGCCCATTGAATATTTTTTTTTTTCGTCCCAAGTGATTGAATAATGACAAAAAAAAAAAAAATTACAAAAAGTTGTCACTAAATGATATATTGCTCACACATGCCATGGTTATATGTGGAATTGCACCCCAAAATACATTCTGCTGCTTCTCCTGAGTACGGGGATACCACATGTGTGGGACTTTTTAGGAGCCTAGCCACGTACGGGACCCCGGAAACCAAGCACCGCCTTCAGGATTTCTAAGGGCGCAAATTTTTGATTTCACTCCTCACTACCTATCACAGTTTCGAAGGCCATAAAATGCCAAAATAGCACAAACCCCCCCCCAAATGACCCCATTTTGGAAAGTAGACACCCCAAGCTATTTACTGAGAGGCATGTTCAGTCCATGGAATATTTTATATTTTGCCACAAGTTGCGGGAATATGACAAACTTTTTTTTTTTTTCACAAAGTTGTCACTAAATGATATATTGCTCACACATGCCATGGGCATATGTGAAATTACACCCCAAAATACATTCTGCTGCTTCTCCTGAGTACGGGGATACCACATGTGTGGGACTTTTTTGGAGCCTAGCCGCGTACGGGACCCCAAAAACCAAGCACCGCCTTCAAGGTTTCTAAGGGCATAAATTTTTGATTTCACTCCTCACTACCTATCACAGTTTTGAAGGCCATAAAATGCCAAGATGGCACAAAACCCCCCCAAATGACCCCATTTTGGAAAGTAGACACCCCAAGCTATTTGCTGAGAGGCATGTTGACCCCATTGAATATTTGTTTTTTTTGTCCCAAATGATTGAATAATGACAAAAAGAAAAAAAAAATGTACAAAAAGTTGTCACTAAATGATATATTGCTCACACATGCCATGGTTATATGTGGAATTGCACCCCAAAATACATTCTGCTGCTTTTCCTGAGTACGGGGATACCACATGTGTGGGACTTTTTGGGAGCCTAGCCGCGTACAGGGCCCCAAAAACCAAGCACCGCCTTCAGGATTTCTAAGGGCGTAAATTTTTGATTTCACTCCTCACTACCTATCACAGTTTTGAAGGCCATAAAATGCCAAAATAGCACAAACCCCCCCCAAATTACCCCATTTTGGAAAGTAGACACCCCAAGCTATTTGCTGAGAGGCATGTTGAGTCCATGGAATATTTTATATTTTGCCACAGGTTGCGGGAATATGACAAACTTTTTTTTTTTTTCACAAAGTTGTCACTAAATGATATATTGCTCACACATGCCATGGGCATATGTGAAATTACACCCCAAAATACATTCTGCTGCTTCTCCTGAGTACGGGGATACCACATGTGTGGGACTTTTTGGGAGCCTAGCCGCGTACGGGACCCCAAAAACCAAGCACCGCCTTCAAGGTTTCTAAGGGCATAAATTTTTGATTTCGCTCCTCACTACCTATCACAGTTTTGAAGGCCATAAAATGCCAAGATGGCACAAAACCCCCCCAAATGACCCCATTTTGGAAAGTAGACACCCCAAGCTATTTTCTGAGAGGCATGTTGAGCCCATTGAATATTTGTTTTTTTTGTCCCAAATGATTGAATAATGACAAAAAGAAAAAAAAAATGTACAAAAAGTTGTCACTAAATGATATATTGCTCACACATGCCATGGTTATATGTGGAATTGCACCCCAAAATACATTCTGCTGCTTTTCCTGAGTACGGGGATACCACATGTGTGGGACTTTTTGGGAGCCTAGCTGCGTACAGGGCCCCAAAAACCAAGCACCGCCTTCAGGATTTCTAAGGGCGTAAATTTTTGATTTCACTCCTCACTACCTATCACAGTTTTGAAGGCCATAAAATGCCAAAATAGCACAAACCCCCCCCAAATTACCCCATTTTGGAAAGTAGACACCCCAAGCTATTTGCTGAGAGGCATGTTGAGTCCATGGAATATTTTATATTTTGCCACAGGTTGCGGGAATATGACAAACTTTTTTTTTTTTTCACAAAGTTGTCACTAAATGATATATTGCTCACACATGCCATGGGCATATGTGAAATTACACCCCAAAATACATTCTGCTGCTTCTCCTGAGTACGGGGATACCACATGTGTGGGACTTTTTGGGAGCCTAGCCGCGTACGGGACCCCAAAAACCAAGCACCGCCTTCAAGGTTTCTAAGGGCATAAATTTTTGATTTCGCTCCTCACTACCTATCACAGTTTTGAAGGCCATAAAATGCCAAGATGGCACAAAACCCCCCCAAATGACCCCATTTTGGAAAGTAGACACCCCAAGCTATTTTCTGAGAGGCATGTTGAGCCCATTGAATATTTGTTTTTTTTGTCCCAAATGATTGAATAATGACAAAAAGAAAAAAAAAATGTACAAAAAGTTGTCACTAAATGATATATTGCTCACACATGCCATGGTTATATGTGGAATTGCACCCCAAAATACATTCTGCTGCTTTTCCTGAGTACGGGGATACCACATGTGTGGGACTTTTTGGGAGCCTAGCTGCGTACAGGGCCCCAAAAACCAAGCACCGCCTTCAGGATTTCTAAGGGCGTAAATTTTTGATTTCACTCCTCACTACCTATCACAGTTTTGAAGGCCATAAAATGCCAAAATAGCACAAACCCCCCCCAAATTACCCCATTTTGGAAAGTAGACACCCCAAGCTATTTGCTGAGAGGCATGTTGAGTCCATGGAATATTTTATATTTTGCCACAGGTTGCGGGAATATGACAAACTGTTTTTTTTTTGCACAAAGTTGTCACTAAATGATATATTGCTCACACATGCCATGGGCATATGTGAAATTACACCCCAAAATACATTCTGCTGCTTCTCCTGAGTACGGGGATACCACATGTGTGGGACTTTTTGGGAGCCTAGCCGCGTACGGGACCCCAAAAACCAAGCACCGCCTTCAAGGTTTCTAAGGGCATAAATTTTTGATTTCGCTCCTCACTACCTATCACAGTTTTGAAGGCCATAAAATGCCAAGATGGCACAAAACCCCCCCAAATGACCCCATTTTGGAAAGTAGACACCCCAAGCTATTTTCTGAGAGGCATGTTGAGCCCATTGAATATTTTTTTTTTTTTGTCCCAAATGATTGAATAATGACAAAAAGAAAAAAAAAATGTACAAAAAGTTGTCACTAAATGATATATTGCTCACACATGCCATGGTTATATGTGAAATTACACCTCAAAATACATTCTGCTGCTTCTCCTGAGTACGGGGATACCACATGTGTGGGACTTTTTGGGAGCCTAGCCGCGTACGGGACCCCAAAAACCAAGCACCGCCTTCAAGGTTTCTAAGGGCATAAATTTTTGATTTCACTCCTCACTACCTATCACAGTTTTGAAGGCCATAAAATGTCAAAATAGCCCAAAACCCCCACAAATGACCCCATTTTGGAAAGTAGACACCCCAAGCTATTTGCTGAGAGGCATGGTGAGTATTTTACAGCTCTCATTTGTTTTTGAAAATTAAGAAAGACATTTTTTTTTCTTTTTTTTTTTCTTTTTTTACATTTTCAAAACTTTGTGACAAAAAGCGAGATCTGCAAAATACTCAACATACCTCTCAGCAAATAGCTTGGGGTGTCTACTTTCCAAAATGGGGTCATTTGGGGGGGTTTTGTGCCATCTGGGCATTCCATGGCCTCCGAAACTGTGATAGGCAGTGAGGAGTGAAATCAAAAATTTACACCCATAGAAATCCTGAAGGCGGTGCTTGGTTTTTGGGGTCCCGTACGCGACTAGGCTCCCAAAAAGTCCCACACATGTGGTATCCCCGTACTCAGGAGAAGCAACAGAATGTATTTTGGGGTGTAATTCCACATATGCCCATGGCATGTTTGAGCAATATATAATTTAGTGACAACTTTTTGTACATTTTTTTTTTGGTCATTATTCAATCACTTGGGACAAAAAAAAAAAATATTCAATGGGCTCAACATGCCTCTCAGCAAATAGCTTGAGGTGTCTACTTTACAAAATGGGGTCATTTGGGGGGGTTTTGAACTGTCCTGGCATTTTATGCACAACATTAGGAAGCTTATGTCACACATCATCCACTCTTCTAACCACTTGAAGACAAAGCCCTTTCTGACACTTTTTGTTTACATGAAAGAAAATTTTTTTTTGCAAGAAAATTATGTTGAACCCCCAAACATTATATATTTTTTTAAAGCAAAGGCCCTACAGATTAAAATAGTGGGTGTTGCATTTTTTTTTCCACACAGTATTTGCGCAGCGATTTTTCAAACGCATTTTTTGGGGGAAAAACACACTTTTTTTATTTTTAATGCACTAAAAAACACTATATTGCCCAAATGTTTGATGAAATAAAAAAGATGATCATAGGCCGAGTACATGGATACCAAACACGACATGCTTTAAAATTGCGCACAAACGCGCAGCGGCGACAAAACTACATTAATTTTTAAAAGCATTTAAAAGCCTTTACAGGTTACCACGTTAGATTTACAGAGGAGGTCTACTGCTAAAATGACTGCCCTCGATCTGACCTTCGCGGTGATACCTCACATGCATGATGCAATTGCTGTTTACATATGACGCTAGACCGACGCGTGCGTTCGCCTTTGCGCAATAGCAGGGGGGGACAGCGGTGCTTTTTTTTTTTTTTTTTTATTATTTATTTGGCTTTTTTATTTTATTTTTAAACTGTGCCTTCCATATTTTATTTTTTTACCATTTTTATCGTTATCTCAGGGAATGTAAATATCCCCTATGATAGCAATAGGTAGTGACAGGTACTCTTTTTTTGAAAAAAATTGGGGGGTTAGACCCTAGATCTTTCCTCTGCCCTCAAAGCATCTGACCACACCAAGATCGGTGTGATAAAATGCTTTCCCAATTTCCCAATGGCGCTTTTTATATCCGGGGGGGGGGGGACATTCCCTCCCACTGCTTGTAAAAGCAGTCTAGAGGCTAATTATCTGCTAGAATTGCTTTTACATGAAAGCCGGCTGCTGGCTGAAAAGAATGATACCAAGATGATACCTAAACCCACAGGCATCATTCTGGTATAAACATTCAAAGTCCAGCAACATACCAGTACGTTGCTGGTCCTTGTTGGACATGTATTGTAATCTTTTTTTTCATACAGCCTATTGGCTGAACGAAAAAAAGAGATTGATTGGTGGGTATGCCCACCATTAGAATACCTCCCTTCATCCACCCACTTCTAATGATGGGCATATATGCCGAAGCATGGGGGCATCCTCCCGCAAAAAAGTTATGCCGCGTACACACGGTCAAGCCTTCGTCGGAATTTCGACCGTATGTACGCGGCATAAAAGGTTATGCCGCGTACACACGGTCGGACTTTTCCACGGATAAGCCTCCGTTGGAATTTCGACCGTATATACGCGGCATTAGGAGCAAAATCGCTCCTCCGCCCCTGCTGCCCCCATGCTTCGGCATATATGCTCTTTTTTTTAACTGTGGTGGTGAAATCACCTCCTACAGCGTTGGAGTCACGGCTTTATGTATCGTGGGAGCAAACGCTGTTGCTGTCAAGATAAATAGATCCGCGCTGCAACTGAATGGCGTACCTGCTAAGCAAATGGTGGTTAACATTAAAACAAAGTAACATTACAGTACAACAGTAAGACCTTACCATGCCATACCTGCAAAGCAAATACCAAAACAAAACCTAGTAAAAAATAAAAAAATGTTTTAACGCAACCTGTGCCTAAAATATATATATGCCGAAGCATGGGGGCATCCTCCCGCAAAAAAGTTATGCCGCGTACACACGGTCGGAATTTCGACCGTATGTACGCGGCATTAGGAGCAAAATCGCTCCTCCGCCCCTGCTGCCCCCATGCTTCGGCATATATGCTCTTTTTTTTAACTGTGGTGGTGAAATCACCTCCTACAGCGTTGGAGTCACGGCTTTATGTATCGTGGGAGCAAACGCTGTTGCTGTCAAGATAAATAGATCCGCGCTGCAACTGAATGACGTACCTGCTAAGCAAATGGTGGTTAACATTAAAACAAAGTAACATTACAGTACAACAGTAAGACCTTACCATGCCATACCTGCAAAGCAAATACCAAAACAAAACCTAGTAAAAAATAAAAAAATGTTTTAACGCAACCTGTGCCTAAAATATATATATGCCGAAGCATGGGGGCATCCTCCCGCAAAAAAGTTATGCCGCGTACACACGGTCGGAATTTCGACCGTATGTACGCGGCATTAGGAGCAAAATCGCTCCTCCGCCCCTGCTGCCCCCATGCTTCGGCATATATGCTCTTTTTTTTAACTGTGGTGGTGAAATCACCTCCTACAGCACTGGAGTCACGGCTTTATGTATCGTGGGAGCAAACGCTGTTGCTGTCAAGATAAATAATTCCGCGCTGCAGTTGAATGGCGCACCTGAAAACAAAAAATTACATACCTGAAAAGCAAGCATGATAAAACATTGCAGAATAGAATACAGTAAAAAAAGAGCAGAACAATAGAGAGAAAATAGAGAGAGAGAGAACAATAAAACGACAACTATTTTTGTTTTTTTTATTTTATATTTTTTTTGTGTTTTGTTTTTTACGTTTTTTTTTTCTTTTTTACACTTTTTTTTGTAACTTTACAACTGTAATGGTTCGGGTCTCTCAAAATGTAATGGCATCTTGGGAGACCCTGTGTAAGTGTGTCCTAGTCTGTGAAATGCTGTACCCTACGCTAAAACTTCACTTTTGAGTGGTAGCGTTCAAAACATTCACCTTGGCAAAGACCAGGCTTGTCAGGACAGAGTGGACAAAAACTATGGGTGTCACGCCTAAATCCGCGCTTGCTACAGACACGACATCTTTTTTGGGGGTGGCTTTGGGTAGGGGTACTCGGGAGGACATACGAATAATGCCTCTCATGCAGCCGGCTTACTGCATTTGGTTGGGGATGGTGAGGTGCAGAACCGCCTGGATACAGGAGTTCTGTGACTATCTCATTCTGGAATTTTAGAAGAGATAACGTCCCGCCTGAAGCTCTGTATAGCACATGAGCGTTCAGCAAAGCCAATTGGAATAATGATAGAGACACTTTTTTGTACCAGCGTCTCGCCTTACGGTCAATTAGATACGGCGCCATCAACTGGTCGTTGAGGTCCACCCCTCCCATATTTTGGTTATATTCGTGGACACAGAGGGGTTTCTCCACAACACCAGTCGCCGTACGAATTTGGACTGTCGTGTCTGCATGAAGGGAGGTAAGAAGGAAAACATTCTTATTGTCCCTCCACTTCATAGCGAGCAAGTTATTACACTTCAAGCAGGCTCTCTCCCCCAGCCTAAGACGGGCATCTACAAACCGCTGGGGAAAGCCCCGGCGATTAGGTCGCACGGTGCCACATGCTCCAATCTTATGATCAAACAAGTGACTAAACAGTGGCACGCTCGTGTAATAATTGTCCACATACAAGTGGTACCCCTTTCTGAATAAGGGTGACACCAAGTTCCACACTATCTTGCCAGCGCTCCCTATGTAATCCGGGCAGTTGACCGACTCAATCTGACTGTCTTTTCCCTCATAAACCGTAAAGTTCACTACATAGCCTGTTGCCCTGTCACAGAACTTGTAGAGCTTGACCCCGTATCTGGCACGCTTGCTGGGAAGGTACTGCTTGAAAGACAAGCGGCCAGAAAATTTAATCAGGGACTCATCAACGCAGACAACTTGATCGGGAGTAAACAAGGCTGCAAAACGTTCGTTGAAGTGGTTTATGAGGGGCCGAATTTTATAGAGCCGGTCGTATTCAGGGTCCCCACGTGGACGACAAAGTTCATTGTCGTTGAAGTGCATGAACCGCAAAATCTGCTCGTATCGTGCCCTGGACATGGAGGCAGAGAACACGGGCATGTGGTCAATTGGGTGCGTGGACCAATAAGCACGCAATGACGGAAATTTATGTGTGCCCATGTTGAGGGAAAGGCCCAGAAAGGTCTTAAATTCGGAAACCGTAATTGGTTTCCAATTTCTGGCAATTTTAGGCAACTGGGGGTTAGCGACGATAAATTGACCAGCATATAAATTACTCTGGTCCACAATAGATCTATAGAGATCTTCCGTGAAAAACAGCGAATAAAAATCGATTGGCATAAAATCAGCTGTTTCCACCTGAATACCGGGTTGGGCAGTGAATGGGGGAAGTATGGGTTCTGCAGAAGTGGTGGGGACCCAATCAGGATAGGCGAATTCTGCAGGAAGGGCAGTATGGGCACGACGGGCCTGCCTTTGTCTTCTTGGTGGCAGCGGGACACTACTTGTGCTTGCCACCTCGCCAGCTTGAACTGCACTTATGGGACTCGCCACGTCACCAAGTGTTACTGCAGTGCTGGATGTACGTCCAGGCTGTACTAGGCCGCTGGTGCTTGCCAGTTCACCAGAAGGAATAGCGGCGCTAGTACTACTCTGCTCCATGATACGAGAGACCTGCGGTTCTTGCTCCTCAACAACCTCAGAAGATCGGGATCGGGTACGCCTGACCTTAGCAGGGACCTCAACTTCGTCGTCAGAGCTATCTGACGTGGGGCCGCTGACGTCACTGTCTTCTACGGGAAGATATTCTGAGCCTGAATCTGACAGATACGTGACCTCCCCTTCACTATCTGTCATGCTCAGAATCTCGTAGGCCTCTTTACTAGTGTACCTTCGACTTGCCATTTTGGGCTCTAAATTTAGGGGTACACTAGTAAGATTCACAGGAAAAAAAGCACCTGACTGTCGTCAGCAAATATATCAAACGCTACAAAAAAACTGTTAGCGATCGCAGGGATCAGGCCTGTCTCTGCGAACGCTGCAGTTATGTGTGTTGTGTTTGGTAAGTGACAGTGATCGATCGATACTGCACTTGGGTGGGCTGGGCTGGGCTGGGCGGAGGGGCTAAACGCAGGTACTAGCAGGTATCTGGGCTGATCCCGCTAACACTGCATTTTTGGGAACCCTAAACCGCTGGGGATGCTAGTATAGATCTGATCAGATACTATACCACTAAGGGGGGTGTATGCTTTGCGCGTGGGTGTTAGCGTTACTGGCACTAACCTAACACTGCCTGGGGCGACGCAGACCCTCTCTGGCGCTAAAACCTAATTGATCTCACCCGCCGGGCGATCAGGGGGGTTAAACCTTTATTGGGTTATATACGGCGGGTGCCCTGATGCTATAAAAAGCAAACTAATCAACCAGCGTCACCCGTAACCTTTATATGGTGATCACTGGTGAAAGGGTTAACTAGGGGCAATCAGGGGGTTAAAACCTTTATTAGGTTAAATATGGGGGTACCTGACACCAATAAAAACCTGCGGCGAACCTAAAAAAAAAATAACTGCCTATCTAAAACACCAGCGACACGAATACAGCGATCGGAAAAACAATCGCTTAGTGACGCTGAAGTTAGGGGGTGAAAGGGTTACCTGGGGGGTGATCAAGGGGTTAAACCTTTATTAGGGGGGGTTAGGGGGCTACCCTGGACCTAAAGGGGCCTAATCCTAACTGCCTTGCAACTTTTTACAATCACAGATGACACTAAATGCAGTGATCAGTAAAATAAATGATCACTGCAATCAGTGACACTGTGATTGGGGGCTTTGGGGTGACCTGGGGGGTGATCTGGGGGTGACTGGGGGGTGATTTGTGTGCCTATGTGTACCTACGTGTCAGTGGACTGTTGGAGCACTAACCTCTGTCTTCACTCCTCGGCGCCGGGAACGAAAAGACCGCGGCGAGGGAGATGACATCACTTCCTCCAGCCTGTGTTTACATCACATGGCGGAGGAAGCAATTTCATTGGCCGGGAGCGATCGCGAGGGGGGGGGCGGAATCGAGCGGCCGCCCCCTCATGCCTGATCGCTCCCGAACACTTAACGGCCGCTCACTGCAGTGAAGGGGGGTCCGGATGGACCCCCCCAACTGCACAAAGGCGATCACGTAGATCTACGTGATTCTGCCTGTCCGTGCCATTCTGCCGACGTAAATCGGCGGTGGGCGGTCGTTAAGTGGTTAACTTACACAAGAGATTTTACATCAGAGGAGTTTTACTTTAGCCATGAAGGGCCAAGCAACAAGTTAATTTTAACCCCTCTACCCAATAGGACATGCTAAACTTTCTATTGTTCCACCATCATTTGGCTGCTGGGGGCAGGATAAGCAGTCTTGTGTAAGATCCAAGTTGCTCAAGGTATAGTTTACATAGGACTATGAACTCCCCTGTGTTACAGCTCTGGTGCTTGGTGTCGAGTCTAATGCTATCCCATGGAGTGAGTCGCATGTGCCCCAATACACAGAAATACTGTGTGTGTGCTACTGGGGACGGGGGAAGTTACAGTGGATATAAAAAGTCTACACACCCCTGTTAAAATGTCAGGTTTCAGTGATGTAAAACAACTAGACAAAGATTAATCATTTCAGAACATTTTCCACCTTTAATGTGACATATAAACTGTACAACTCAGTTGAACAACCAACTGAAATCTTTTAGGTGGAGGGAAGTAAAAATAAAAAAATAAAATAATATGGTTGCATAAGTGTGCACACCCTAAAATAATACTGTGTTGAAGCACCTTTTCATTTTATTACAGCACTCTGTAGTCTTTTTGGACATGAGTCTATCAGCATGGCACATCTTGACTTGGCAATATTTGCCCACTCTTCTTTGCAAAAACATTCCAAATCTGTCAGATTGCGAGGGAATCTCCTGTGCACAGCCCTCTTCAGATCACCCCACAGATTTTCAATCAGATTCAGGTCTGGGCTCTGGCTAGGCCATTCCAAAATTGTAATCTTCTTCTGGTGAAGCCATTCCTTTGTTGATTTGGATGTATGCTATGGGTCGTTGTCATGCTGAAAGATGAAGTTCCTCTTCATGTTCAGCTTTCTAGCAGAAGCCTTACGATTTTGTGCCAATATTGACTGGTATTTGGAACTGTTTATAACCTTGACTAAGGCCCCTGTTCCAGCTGAAGAAAAACAGCCCCAAAGCATGATGCTGCCACCACCATGCTTCACTGTGGGTATGGTGTTTTTGGTGATGTGCAGTGTTGCTTTTGCGCCAAACATATCTTTTGAAATTCTGAACAAAAAGTTCAACCTTGGTTTCATCAGGCCATAACACATTTTCTCACATGCTTTTGGGAGACTTCAGATGTGTTTTTGCAAAAATTTAGTCAAGCTTGGATGTTTTTCTTTGTAAGAAAAAGCTTCCGTTTTGCCACTCTACTCCATAGCCCAGACATATGAAGAATACGGGAGATTGTTGTCACCTGTATCACACAGCCAGTAATTGCCTGATATCCCTGCAGCTCCTTCACTGTTGTTGTAGGCCTCTTGACAGACTCCCTGACCAGTTTTCTTCTCGTCTTTTCATCAATTTTGGAGGGACGTCTAGTTCTTGGTAATGTCACTGTTGTGCCATATTTTCTCCACTTGATAACTGTCTTTGCTGTGTTCCATGGTATATCTTTTTTCAATCGGATTATTTTTATTGAAAACAAAAAGTAACATTTTCATTTAACAACATACATATCTTATAACTGAGAGGACACAGATTTATCCATTTTTGTTGGCCATCCGGCTACATAGTGTATGTGTTTACACTGTATCAGATGTAGCAGTACATGTAAAATAAAGAAATATTATATAGAAAGAAAAAATTGTATCCGATTTTGTAGTTCATAGGTAATTTTGTCCTGATTGCATCCTATTTCTCAGCTCCGTTCCCAACCCTTGGCAGGGCTAGCAAGCGGGGCGAGAGTGCAACTCACCCCTAAACAGCAGGGGGTGGATCGCAGTATTCATACAGATTAACTGTTGGGTACAACAAAACAATGTATTTAACCACTGCAGATCCGAATACCACAAAATTATGCATATCCCTTCAGTGTAACTTGTACATGGAGTGCCAGTTCCAAAGTATATCTAATGCCTTGGAAATTCTTTTGCACCCTTCTCCTGACTGATACCTTTAAAAAATTAGATCCCTCTGATGCTTTGGAAACTCTCTGCGGACCATGGCTTTTGCTGTAGGATGCGACTAAGATAATGTCAGGAAAGACCTACTAGAACAGCTGAACTTTATTTGGAGTTAATCAGAGGTACTTTAAATGATGGCAGGTGTGTACTGACTCCTGTTTAACATGAGTTTGAATGTGATTGCTGAATTCTGAACACAGCTACAGTATATCCCCAGTTAAAGAGGGTGTGCACACTTAGGCCCCTTTCACACTGAGGCGTTGAAAAAACGCAAAAAAATAATGACATTTTTTACCGCGATTTTACAGCGTTTTTACCGCGATCGCGGTAAAAATAGCGCTAACACCTATGCGGTTTTACCGCGATTTTACCGCGTTCGCGCTAAAATTAGCGCGAACGCTGTAAAAACGCGGTAAAAACGCATAGGCGTTAGCGCTATTTTTTAACATAACGCTTATGCCTATGCGTTTTTACCGCGTTTTTAACGCGAATCCCATTCATTTCAATGGGGATAGCCGTTTTTACAGCGCTATTTTATGCGCCCTAAAGTTGCTCTAAAAAAGCTGTTTGCAGGATTTTTTTCAACGCCCAGCCAGCAAAACGCCTCAATGTGAAAGCCCTCAGAGATTTCACATTGAGAATGCTGGGGCAGGATTATTTCAGGCGTTATTACAGCGCTATTTTTACCGCGAAAACGCGGTAAAAACTAAAAACGCCTCAGTGTGAAAGGGGCCTTATGCAACCACATTATTTTATTTTTTTATTTTTGCTTCCCCCCCCCCCCCCCCCCAACAGATTTCAATTTGTTTTTCAATTGAGTTGTACAGTTTGTAGGTCACATTAAAAGGTGGAAAAAGTTCTCAAATGATTTATCTTTATCTCATTTTTTTACATCACAGAAACCTGACATTTTAACAGGGGTGTGTAGACTTTTTATATCCACTAGAAGTGAATCTGTTGTTTTGCCCGACATAAGTAGAGGTTCATTTTAAAATGCCCACCCAGGTTATCCTTTTTGGTATTTTTTCTTTTGCTTGTCTTCCTTTTTTCTCTTCGTATATTTATGGCCTACATTTTGTGACAATATTGTCAAAACGTTTTTTTTCTCAGAGAGGTCGAAAATGAAGCCGGGCTTCTTAAACTCCGCCAATGAGTCTGACCTCATGAGATACAGAACCATCAGCCAGATACCCCAGTTTACCCTCAACTTCGTGGAGTTCAACTTAGAAAAGCATCGATCAGCTTCCACCACAGAGATTGAGATTGTGGCTCCTAGTAACGCCTTTGAAAGAACGCAGAATGTCACAGAGAAGGTGACCCAGGTAAGTGTTTCCAGGTCTGGTTTTTATTTGAAAATATTTATTTATTTTTTAGCAAAACGTACAACTACCAACAGACCCCATTGGAAGAGGTGACTTGGGCATGTGCCACCCCTTTGAAACCTTCTTTTGCTTGCATGCACCTTTGAGAAATATAAATATTAAACAGGAATTCCTGATTTAATGGTGCAGTAAGTCTAGCTGATTTTGATTCATTTTTGCTAACATTAGTGTGTTTGATGTATTTTTATACTGAAGGAATGTATTACTAATTTGGGCAATGCAACAACGACTTTAACATGCTGTAGCCAATTTAGATTTAGCAGTGTACATTTATATTTTGAAAACTGCACAGAATTTTGGGGTAGAGGGTAGGAATGATTGGCAATAGGAACTTGGCTAAATTCTTCTGGACTTTAATGCAAAATGTGAACTATGTTGTCCTGACATCCTCACCTTATTATTAACCTCAACCACACAAACAAACATCCTCATAAACATGTGCACATAAAAGCAAGCATCTTCTTGGTAATGAATTATAATGATTCTTTTAGTACAACAAAAAGGAAGTAGACATGCTTTTCTGACGCAGGGTAAGACTTGGGCTTTCTGGCGCCCTGGCCTAATAGCAGAATATAAAAGTATGGAAAATGAACTACTTAGAAGTCCATTTTATGCTTTTTTAAAGCTTTTAAAGCTCTATAAAATTTTTAAGGAAATAAAAAGCATTAAATATGCCAGTATATAACAATTCAAAAACATTTGCGGACAGAGCTCACAAAGGAAATGGGCTTATAAGAAATACAATAACAGAAAAAGATTGAATTCCAGGCTTTGCCTAACTAGTCTTAAAAATGCTCCCTTCCCCCTAATAACACCTATTCTGACTAACCTGTGCAGGAAAGCTCTGTTCCTTATCTATTTTCAGCCTGCTCCAGTTCAGTCTTGTAATCTTCCCTGCGTCACCCAGCGCCAGATGCAAGAAAGAAGAGAGAGCGCCCGACAACGGCTATGCCTGAGAGCAGTGATGTCACCCATGGGCTTAGTATGGCCCATCTATTGTCGGCGCTCCCTCCTCTCCCCTGCAGTGACGCTGGATGAACCAGGGCAGCCGGATCATGTGACTGGACCACAGCGGCCTGAAAATAGATAAGTATACAGATCTTCTTTTTTTACACAGGTTAGTCAGAATAGGTGTTAGGAGAGGGGGAATGTGTGTTTTTAAGACTAATTAGGTAAGGCCTGCTTTAAAGTGAACCAGTGCTTTGCATGGAAAGCGTGGATGCATGCAATGTCTACAAGCTGCTTATATTTACCTTTACCTTTACCTTTGAAGTTCCGCCAGAGCAAAATAAGTGAACCTGTGCTTTGCATGGAAAGCATGCAATGTCTGCAGGCTGCTTGTATTTATTTACCTTCCCTTTGCTGTTCTGCCAAAGCAAATTAATTGAACCTGTGCTTTAAAGCCTTGCATGAAAAAAGCACATGTTCGGTTTAACATTCCAGGTTCAGCAATATAATTTTAAGGTAATATTGTAGCAAAAAAATTACTAGAGAAGAATTCCAGGAATGGAATACATAGTTACATTGGTCCAGCTTGGATCGATGCCACTATGCATATACCATACCTGTGAGATCCCTATAAGCTGGAAATCACTGTAGCAGACACCGCTAGCTTCTTGTCCCATGCCAAGTGGCTGCCCTACTGCATTGTGAACACAGGAGGTCGCCCACTTGGACAAGGTGAAGAGTGGGGCTGTAACATCAGGCCCTTCACATCGTCTAATCAGAGAATGCTTTGCATTCATTGAGAGGATAAAAAACATTCTCTGAATGGCACCCGTGTCGAGCAGCCGACCTCCTGTGCAGGGCAGCTGCTCAGCACAGACCTGGCAGCTAGAGGAGATCACTGTAGTAGCTTTTAGAGGGGTCCCACAGGTATGGTAAATGCATAGTTATATTGGTCCAAGCCAGATCAATGTAACAATATATATACTGGAATTCTTCTTTAATCACTTCCTGCCCGCCCAACGTCATATGACGTTGCGGATTTTGAGTGGTGATATCTGAATGATGCCTGCAGCTACAGGCATCATTCAGATATCTTTTTTTACAGACGGCGATTCCCTACACCATGATCGTTCTACAGGCGGTGGGAGGGGATGGATGTCCCACCCTTCCTGCCGCCCCCCGGAGCTTCTACCGAATCACCCGTGCGATCGGTGAGCCGGAGAAGGGATCTGCCGGCGACGGATGCCAACGATAGAGATTTCCGGCGGTCCAGATGGTCCCCGAGTCTCTATGGTCATTCGGAGGCCTCTGCATTTGAAAAAATGCTGCCGCCTCGGCTGGGAAGCTGAGAACCTTTTTTTTTTTTCTTTTTGATTTTAGGCTTCCCAGCCTAGAGGTGAGATCTGGGAACTTATTGATCCCAGATCTCACTGTAAAGAGGACCTGTCATGCCATATTCTTATTATAAGGGATGATAAAAATGATTTAAAAAAATGTAAAAAGAAAGCATTAAACTAGGAAAATGTAAGTAAAAAAAAAAAAATTTAAGCGCCCCTGTCCCAGCTCGCAGAAGCTAACGTATACCTAAGTCGCGCCCACATATAAAAACGGTGTTCAAACCACACATGTGAGGTATCGCCGCAAACATTAGAGCGAGAGCAATAATTCTAGTCCTAGGCCTCCTCTGTAACTCAAAACATGTAACCTGTAAAAAAAATGAAAGCGTCGCCAAGTACCGAAGTTCGGTGCCATTCCAAGAGCGTGTAATTTTGAAGCGTGACGTGTTGGGTATTAATTTCCTCGGCGTAACATCATCTTTTACATTATACAAAAAAATGTTCTAACTTTACTGTTTTTTTTTTTAATGCATGAAACTTTTTTTTTTAAACTCATTTGAAAAATTACTGCGCAAATACTATGCGAGATAAAAAGATGCAATGACCACCATTTTATTCTCTATGGTCTCTGCTAAAAAAACATATACAGTATAATGTTTGGGGGTTCTGTGTAATTTTCTAGCAAAAAAAAAATATGATTTTTACATGTGGGAGAGAAATGTCAGAATTGGCCTGGGTAGCAAGTGGTTAAAGTATATAAAATACATTTTAAATACATTATAGAAACGCGTCCTATCCGTCTGTTGAAGGATATCTATAGCCCAAACTGTTTTTTTTTTTTTTTGGATAGATTAGGGAAAAGATAGAATCTCTGTCAGGTTTATATTATGGTCTTTGAACTCCTAGGGATTTTAACCCTTTTTATATGCCCTGCTTACTATTGTGATTGGAACAGAAAGTGATGGGAAGTCCACATTTTTCTGGTTGTCACCAGATCAGGTAAGGGGAAATAGAATACTTATCTTAAAGCGGAGGTCCACCCTAAAAAAAAAAAAATACATTAACATTCTCCTTAAAATCTGCGGAGCTCCTCATTTTCTTCCTCCCTCGCATTGTCTCCTGGGAAATGGGGCCCGCTGTCTTCTGTGACCTGTGTGTCCCAGAAGACAGCCGGCCATTCACAAAGCGCCGCGCGACTTGCGCATGTGCAATAGGAAACAGGCAGTGAAGCCGCAAGGCTCCACTGCCTGTTTCCCTTAGTTAGGATGGCGGCGCCGACACCCGATCCGATGGACGGATCGGCCTCGGGGGGCCGACATCACGGGCTCCCTGGACAGGTAAGTGTCCTTATTAAAAGTCAGCAGCTACAGTGTTTGTAGCTGCTGATTTTTTTTAAAAAATTGCGGCTGGAACACCGCTTTAATTTTACAAAGATTGCAATTCATTACCTGCTTTGTCACCAGGAAACACAGTAAAGGGAAATCATAGGTCACAGACAGCTAATGAAACCTGACAATGATTCTATCCCATCCCTATTCTATCCAAAACTAAATAAAAAACGTTTGTCTACGGGTTTTATGGCCCTTTTCATTGCTCAGTAGTCTTTAAAGCACTTTATATGTTCTTGCTATATAGGTTTTAGAAATAAAATAATAAAGTGAAAGCATCAGGGCCTGTATATACCTATGTATTGCAGTAATGTGTATCAGTGCTTTACGCACTGTACACTAATTGCAATTCACGATACAATGTTTTGTGATGGGTAGTGGTGTGGTGCATTGGCAAAATGGCATGTCCGTTAATTGGTCCCTTGAGGTGCTTTGGCAACCGGTCTCAATGAATGGGCTGCCTTACTGAAACAGATATTAACATGTGGTAATGGACTACAACAGACAACAGTAGTGCAAGTGGGTCCTAAGTAGTTATCATAAGTCAGTTGACTAAATATTGAATTAGTAATGGTAATGTGTCAATACATTTTATAAAAGATGCACATTAATCACTTGCCGACCGATGCACGCCGATGTACGTCGGCAGAATGGCACGGGCAGGCAGATTGGTGTACAGGTACGTCACTTTAAATCTGCCGCCAAAAGAAAGCTCTATTTGTGGGAAAAAATTACGTAAATTTTGTTTGGGAGCAACGTTGCACGACCGCACAATTGTCAGTTAAAGCGACGCAGTGCCAAATCGCAAAAAGTGGCCTGGTCCTTGACTACCAAAATGGTCTGGGGCTGAAGCGGTTCAAGAACACTGCTCTTGAGAAGACTATTAGGGCTGCTATCAATGACCTGAAAAATAGGATTTTTATAACAGCTTACCTGTAAAATCCTTTTCTTGGAGTACATCACGGGACACAGAGCGACATAGTCATTACTAATGGGTTATATAGATACCTTCAGGTGCTGGCACTGGCAACTTCCAAAACCGGAAGTACCCTCCCCTATATAAGCCCCTCCCATCCGGGAGCACCTCAGTTTTGTAGCAAAGCAATAAGTGTCCCCAAAGAGGGGTGGGAGCTCTGTGTCCCGTGATGTACTCCAAGAAAAGGATTTTACAGGTAAGCTGTTATAAAAATCCTATTTTCTTTCTCGTACATCACGGGACACAGAGCGACATAGTCATTACTAATGGGATGTCCTAAAGCAATGCCCAACGAGGGGGGGGATACACCATACATAAGCTGAGCGCTATCAGACATGAGGATCTTTTGCGGCCTGCAACACACTGCGCCCAAAGGCGACATCCTCCTGACTTCTAACGTCCACCTGGTAGAACCTAGTAAACGTGTGTACTGAAGACCATGTTGCGGCCTTACAGATTTGAGCCAGGGAGGCCTGGTGATGCACTGCCCATGAAGTTCCAACTGCTCTCGTGGAGTGCGCTCTAACTTTGAACGGAGGCGGTCTCCTTCTCAAGCCATAGGCTTGCATTATGACCTGTCGAATCCACTTGGCTAAAGTAGATTTTGATGCTGCCTGACCCTTTCTGGGGCCTTCCGGCAGAATAAACAAAGTATCCGTTCTGCGAATCTGAGCAGTGGCTTTTAGATAAGCTTTAACTGCTCTTACTACATCCAAAGAATGCAATAACTTTTCCTCTACCGAAGTAGGTTTGGGGAAAAAAGAAGGAAGAACCACATCTTGGTTCAAATGAAACCTTGATACCACCTTAGGAAGAAAGGCTGGATGAGGACGTAACACTACTCTGTCCTTATGGATAACCAGATATGGCTCCTTACAGGACATAGCTGCTAATTCCGACACTCTTTTAGCCGAACAAATGGCTACTAGAAAAATCAATTTCCTGGTGAGAAGAACCAAAGAAATATGCTGTAATGGTTCAAATGGTTGTTTCTGTAGAACCGACAGAACCAAGTTTAGATCCCATGGACATATGGGAATATTAACCGGAGGACTAATACGCATCACTCCTTGTATAAAGGCTTTGACTAGTGAATGCGAAGCCAAGGGCCTTTGAAAAAATATTGACAAGGCCGAAATCTGACCCTTGATAGTACTCAAGGCAAGCTTCCTATCTACAGCCCATTGTAGGAAGTCCAGAATCCTACCTATTACGTATTTACGTGGATGCCATTTCTTGGCCTCACACCAGGCGATGTACGCCTTCCAGATTCTATAGTAGATCTGCCTGGATACCGGCTTCCTGGCATTGATCATGGTAGATACCACAGAATTAGAGAGCCCTCTCTTTTTTAGAATGTGGGCTTCAATAGCCAGGCCGTCAAACCTAGGGCTGGTAAGGAAGGGTGGTATATCGGTCCTTGCGAAAGCAGGTCCGGACGATGTGGGAGGGTCCAAGGACTCCCCACAGACATCTTTACAATCTCTGCGTACCATGCTCTTCGGGGCCACGCTGGAGCCACCAGAATCACTGGTTTCTTTTCTACCCTGATTCTGCGGAGTAATCGAGGTAACAATTGTGGCGGTGGGAATGCATATATCAGCTTGAACTGATCCCAAGGGAACACTAGGGCATCCGAGCCGCAAGCTAGGGGATCCCTTGTCCAAGAGACAAACCTGTCCACTTTTGCGTTGAATCTGGATGCTAGCAGATCTACATCCGGTGTTCCCCACCGCTGACATATTGTCCGGAAAACCTCGGGATGAAGGGACCATTCCCCTGGGCATAATTGTTGGCGACTTAGAAAGTCCTCCTTCCAATTCTCCACTCCTGGAATGAATACCGCAGATATGGCTGGGACATATCTTTCTGCCCATCTCAGGATGTAATTTACTTCCCTCTGGGCTGCACGACTCCTGGTGCCCCCCTGATGATTGATATATGCCACTGCTGTGGCATTGTCTGATTGAATTCTGACAGGGGACCCTTGAAGTTTGGATGTCCATGCTACTAGGGCATACCGGGCTGCTCGTATCTCTAAGAGATTGATGGGCAGGGCCTTTTCTGCATCCGACCATCTGCCCTGGAGAGACCATTGCTCCAGTACTGCTCCCCAGCCTATAAGGCTGGCATCTGTAGTGACCACCTTCCAAGAAATCGGACTGAAGGATTTCCCTCTTTCCAGATTCTGGGGAACCAACCACCAGCGGAGGCTCTTGCGAACGGAAGGGGACAAGGACATTGGTAAGTCCAGAGCCTGAACTTTTTTGTTCCAGGCTGACAGTATGGCCCTTTGCAAATTCCTTGAATGGAATTGACCGTAGGGTACGGCTTCGAATGATGCCACCATTTTTCCCAGCAGCCTCATGCACAGGCGTATGGATGGCTGTCTTTTTGAACCCACTAAGTGGATCAAATCTCTCAAAGACGACCTCTTTTCTTGAGGCAAGAAAATTTTTCTCTGGTCTGAATCCAGCCTTAGCCCCAAGTATTCCAGACTTTTGACTGGTTTTAGGGCTGACTTGTCTCGGTTGATAATCCAACCGTGATATTCCAGATACTTAATTGTCTCGTGAACAACCACTTCTAGTTTTTCCACTGAGTGGTCTATCAGCAACAAGTCGTCTAGATATGCCATTATCGTTACACCTCGTGTTCTTAGATTGGCCAATAATGGGGCCAGAATTTTTGTGAACACTCGTGGTGCTGTGGCCAGACCGAAGGGTAAGGCTCTGAACTGAAAATGGCGCCCTTCTACCGCAAAGCGTAGAAATTTTTGGTGGGCTGGAAAGATGGGAATGTGCAAATAAGCATCTTTGATGTCGATCGAGGCTAACCATTCCTCCCCTTGTAGGGCAGTGGCCACCGACCGGATCGACTCCATCCGGAAAGTCCTGATATGTAGGAATTTGTTTAGCCCTTTTAGATTTAATATGGGCCTCACGTCCCCGTTTGGCTTCGGGACTGTAAAGAGGTTTGAGTAAAACCCGAACCCCCATTCTTCCAGGGGAACCTCTATAATTACTGCTTGGAGCAATAATTGTTCTAGTGCCAACAGGAGGGATCCTCTCTTCTGGGGATCCCTTGGCACGTTTGACCTTATAAAGTGGGAAGGAGGGGAGTCTTTTAACTCCAATTTGTATCCCAGATTTACTGCGGAGAGCACCCATCTGTCTCTGATCGTGTCCCGCCAGGTCTCTGCGAACAACTGAAGTCTTCCCCCCACCCGATTGAGTGGGGGCAACCCTTCATGCATTTGACTTTGGGGGAGGTTTTGTACCTCTCCTGCTCCAGGGCTTCTTGTTACCCTGCAATTGTCCCTGATTTTTACCTCCGGGATTTGACCGAGGAGGCCGTCGGAACTGTTTCACAGCCGATGTCCTAGGGACTGGAGAAGCAGGCCTCTTAAAAGAGGGACCTCTAACTCTGTTTTTAACCGGCAAAAGTGTACTTTTACCGCTGGAAATTCTCTGGATATATTTGTCCAGGTCTTCCCCGAATAAGCGTTCACCATGAAATGGGAAGCTGACCAGCAATTTTTTACAGGGAGCTTCAGCAGACCAGTTTTTGAGCCATAAAAGCCTGCGCATATGTACTACAGACAGCGTAAGGCGGGAGGCCTGATGGATTGAATCCTTTATAGCGTCCACCGCAAAGCATAAGGCTCTAGGTAGATCAGCTAGGGCAAGAGCCTGCTGATCTGGCAAGTCCCTTAAGACCTGTTTCAACTGATCCTTCACTGCTTGGCAGACCCCAATAGCTGCCACTGCTGGTTGTGTCACCAATCCTGCTGTAGAAAAAGCAGATTTTAATAAGGACTCTAATTTTTTATCTATTGGGTCCTTGAACATTTGGACATTATCCACTGGACATGTCAGTGATTTATTCACACAAGAGATGGCTGCGTCCACTGTAGGGACCCTCCATTTTTTGATGAACTTATCCTCCATGGGATAGACCACTTGAAATCTCTTGGGAGGAGTAAATATTTTATCAGGATGCTCCCAATCCTGGTAAATGAGCCCTTCCAGTAAAGGATGGATCGGAAAGGAACAAACAGTCTGGGGAGCTTTTAGCGACCCCAACGAGGAGACAGAAGTGGATGATGGCTCCGCAAGGGGCATTTTAAATGCTGATCGGACCATATTAGTCAGGGACTGAACCCATAACCTTTCAGCATGTGATGCTGAGAATGGCTCTTCCACTGTTGATTCCTCTACAACAGAATCAACCTCATCCTGATCCCCTTCAGGCAGGTCGATCCCTGTATGGGACTGTTGCTCTGCTAACAGGCACTCTGAGGGAGGAGACGGAGATCGGGCGCGCTTTCCCTCTGACAGGGAAGCAGCGATCAATGCTGACAATCTCTCTTCCAGCCCTCCCAGAGCTGAGGAAAAAACCTCCTCTGTTACATACACAGGAGCAGGTGAACTGAGGACAACCACAGTACCAGGTACTCCTGAGGGTGCTCTACGGTCACTAACCTCTGATTCTTCAGGGGAGACTGGTGCAGCCGAAGCATGCCCAATATCCTCAGAGCCCGATGGAGACCCCCTATGCTTCCTGGAATTTTTAGTCCCGGAGTTTTTTGACGGCATTATTCCTAAGCCCAAAGCTGAGGTATTCCAGCCGAAATACACCACTTACTGACAATAGTCTAGCACAAATGCTGCTATAAAACCAGTTGGTGTCTACTAATGTGCCTTTCTATGGGGATGCCTGCATCAACCGCTTGCTGTATGCCTTTTTTAAATGTTGCCAGCTCTGTCTCTGCACTCCATAGCCAGCTCACAACACATAATTGTGGTTTTTAACATGCTGGGACGCCTGCACATGCGCAGAAGCGCTGCGGCGCGCACAGAGCGTCACCCCACAAGCTCCGCCCCCTTTTCCGGCTCACCTCTATATATAGAGGCGCGTGCACGCGCACGCGCGCGGCCACGTGCGCCTTCGGCGCTAATTTTGAAAAGGAAACCAGGGACAAGAGCCAGGGCCCCTTTTGCCGCAGGCCGGGGGGTGGACGAGCATTGCAACATGGCAGAGGAAGCAGTTTCCCACAAGAGAACTCACCATCTGCCTGGACTTGCTCTGATAAAAAGAAACTAGTCCACATGACAAGAAACGTTCCGCAGCGGCCTCTTGTGGATTAACACAGGTACCGCAGTCTAATATATTAAATATATATATATATATATTTTTTTTTTTTTTTTTTTCTTGACCACTATTAAAATTATTACATTTTTTAGTAGTTACAGGCATGCACAGATATTAGCGGGAATACCGTTAGGTAACAGACAGAAAGACAAATTAGGCTTGGGGGTCCCCCAATAGAACAAAGTTCCTGGGGGCCCCCACTTACCTGTTCCCCGCCGCAGGACTTTGTTTGGTCCACAGAAGCCCAAACCTCACCTATCACGGCAGGCATTGTAATTAAACCTTCAGGGACCGGGTTCCCAAGGATTCCACTCCCCTGGACCTGTATAGCACCCTGCACAGAAAACATCTTGGTCATGGGTATGACCAGAGCTCTGGATCCCAGGGTCCAGCTCTCCTAAGAGAAGCATTACAGGCAAAACCTTGCTCTTCTCTGCAAGGCCCGGGTACCGACCGTTTAGCTATGAAGCTTTTTTGGTCGGATCCGGAATAGCTTACTGAGGCCCAAAAGAACCTGTACGCAAGCTCAGTGAAAAACACATGTTTCTTCTTGGCCAACACCTTAGACACTGGCAAAAAACTGAGGTGCTCCCGGATGGGAGGGGCTTATATAGGGGAGGGTACTTCCGGTTTTGGAAGTTGCCAGTGCCAGCACCTGAAGGTATCTATATAACCCATTAGTAATGACTATGTCGCTCTGTGTCCCGTGATGTACGAGAAAGAAATGCTGGTTACTTAGCAGTCATGCTGATGACGCTGAAAGTGGCAGCAATACTTTCTGAATCACTGACCTACACCAAGTATGGCGATCAGGTGTGTTGACATCACTAGCTGAATATTTATTCTTGGTTTGTGATTAGGAATGTATTAAAGCCAGACACAGTAAGTCAACTAGCGTTTTCTGAACGAGGTGAACAATGGCAACCTACATATTTTCTTATTACCTTTCACTCTAATAAACACATGTATTGCATGCTTATAGATATCATTACATGTTTCTTAATACTGTATTGCTTGCTTAACTCCTAAACATGTTGCTGATCAAGTTTTGACATGTCACTCTAATATGACACCAGCTCCATCTAGTGATTATTCCAGGCCACTACCTAACAGATGACTACACAAAATGTGTTTGTAGTGACATGATTGAATACAGCAACAATCAATTTTGGTAAATTAAACTTTTGATACCTATGTAAACCACCATCAATTACCTGGTTAAGGTGAAAGAGCCTAATTACCTTAGGAAAAACGAGACTATATGCCTCATCACAACCTTGTCCCTGTGTAAGACCAGAAATGGTTCTTTACAGGACAAAGCCACCAACTCGGACACACACCTCACAAAGGGGATGTCAACAAGGAAAGCAACCCTGTGAGTAGGGGTGAAAAGGGGGAATATACCTGCTACGTTCAAAGGGTGTTTTTTTTTTAGGTGCCAAGAGAACGAAATTCAAATCACACAGAATTACAGGTGAGTGCACAAGGGGAGCTATCTGAGAAACACCCTGTTCAAAGTTAAAACAATGGAAAGGCCAGCAGTCTCTGGAACAAACTTGCAAGCATAAAGATCTGACTTTTGATGGTACTCAAGGACCTAATTCTGATCCAGACCTAATTACAAAAGGATGAGGATTCGTCCCACACACTGAGGATCACCCATGAGATCACCAGAATTCCCTTCACCTCAATCCTGCAGAGCAGACGAGGATGACGTTTCAGGACAGGAAAGGCATAGATCAGGCTGTATCAATCCAACTGAGCTGCAAGAGCATCCAGTTCTTTTGCCATAAGATCTCTGTACCTGGATTCAAACCTATCCAGTTTTTTGATTAACTGAGAGACCAAGTGGTCCATCTCTGGATTCTGAGACACAGGTCCAGGAACACCCCTGTGTGTAGAGTCCATTATCCCGGAACCAGGCACTGACCTCTGAGGAAATCTAGAGACTGCACCAATTTGTCCCTGGACTACGAAATGCTGAGTTATAGGGGACTGGAGTAAAACTGGGCAAATGGCATTGCCTCAAAAGTAGGCTACCATCAGCTGCAGGACTGTCTTGTGTAAGCAAAGAGTCGAGTGATGCCTGGGGATTGATTTACCAAAGGTGAATAGGTTCACTTTGCAAGGAATGTTGCATTTGTACAGGGATTTTCCCAATAGCTAAGTGAGTGAGGTGAAACTCTGCTGACTCCAATCATCCAGTCATGCGATTGGGTGTTCTTTGAAAAGTGAAATTTCACTACATTCACTAAGCTCTTTTAAAGTGAACAGCCTATTTGCCATTAGTAAATCAAGCCCCTGGACTAAAGAGTTCATGTCTGGTAGCAGAGAGATAAAAGTTTTGCATGGGGAAGAAAAACTGGCTTGAGCTACGTCTAGAACGAGGTCCAGATACTCTAAGGAATAAGTTGGCTCCAACAGTGACTTCTAAAGGTTCAAGATGCAACCAAGCCTTTTTAAGGTCTGAACTGTCCGCAACACCTTGTCTGTCAGAACCTGTGATAGTTTGTAGCCCCGGGAAACCAACTCTCGTACCCAAGACTAACAGACATTGTCCTTTTGTGCTAATGAAGATTTGTCAGTAAGTTTGAGGGTTTTGGAGTTCACGGCTGAACTAGGCAACTGGCTTTGGAGGTTATGGCCTGGGAGATTAAAAGGAACTCTTCTTAGTCCCAGGTGGGGGCGTGAGTCATTTCTTCCTGAGGCCTGGGCTTCTTCTGCTGAGGCAGATGATTTCAGTTACCTCCAGTGACATCCTTAATGAAGGTGTCTAAGGAAACTCCAGAGAAAGAGATGCTGCTGTTTGAAGGGTATGCGTAGCAAACACTTTTTGCATGCCTTTTCCACAGTCATCCACGTGTTCACTGACAGGTGACTCATACTGAAAAAAGACAGATTATATTTACTAACCCATCAATGCAATAACTTCTGGCATAAGCTCTAAACACTGCACAAACAGTGGATCAAATTGGAGGAAAACAGAATCCCTTCTTATGGCCCTAGTCCATTCCTGTAAAAACTGACAGACTAGCATCAAGGCCAAGATAGGTTGTAACGCAGGCCAGCCAGAGAAAACAAACTGTTTAAAAGAATCTCTAAATGTTTATCAATGGTAATGGAATACATAAAAACAGGTGGACCTTTTACATGAATCGTTACTGCTTTATTAAAACAGAGTACTGTCGGGTCCACAGCCAGAACAACCCACTTCTTAATAAAAGACTCCACATGCCTCGTACACATGGTCGGGTTTTCCGACGGGAATAAGTCAGTCGGGAATCCCGGCGGGAAAAAAGAGAGCTGGTTCTCTTTTTTATGCCGGCGGGTTTGGCAGTTTTCCCATCAGAAAACCTGCGAGCAAACACGGCCGGGATTCCCGGCCAAAAGCTCTCCTCGCAGTTTTCCCGTCGGAAAACCCGGTCGTGTGTATGGGGCATCAGACTCTTATGCCTCGTACACACGCCTGGGTTTTCCAACGGGAAAAAGTCCGCCGGGAATCCCGACGGGAAAAAAGAGAGCTGGTTCTCGATTCCGGCAGTTTTCCCGTCGGAAAAACTGCGATGGAGCATACACACGGCCGGGATTCCCGTCCAAAAGCTCTCATCGCAGTTTTCCCATCGGGAAACCCGGCCGTGTGTACGAGGCATCAAACATGTAAAGAATTACCAAACATTTGGAAGAAGTGAACAGCTTATCAGGAGTGTCCCGGTCATCCAGAACCAGTGGGTGCAAAAGGAAGGTCATCTTGGGGACGCAAACTGCGGTGGAATCCTCCTGAATTGTGGGAACAAAAGGCATTATTGCTCAATCCTTCAGCATTAATCCTTTCCACAGCATTAACCCTTTCTAATGAAAAATGGTGATAAAGATGTCCAACTATCATAATAGTGAGGTAGTGAGTCTTCAGAGGATGGGTCACACCAGAGGCTGTGCCACATTTCTGACCCAGAAAGTGCTTCATAGCCAACTAATACAGTATTCCCAGGTCTGGAAGACACCACAATGCAGAGCCCAGTGTCCTAAGGACATAATCCAGGCTAGCCCCGCAATCGTCCAGTCCACCAGGGCCCAGGTACAATCTCCAAAGTTAGTGCTGAGGATATGTTGATCTAAACAGCTGCAAATAGAGACCTGCTCAAGCAGCATGAAGGGAATGTTGATTTAGAAAAAAAAAAAAAAGAGAAATGGCTAGTAAAAATGGTTAAACTTCTCAGTAGACAAAAGACATCAATCCAAGGACATAAGAGTGCTGGAATGGAGCGGTTATACTGGGTTAGTCACTGTTTTGCTTGCCAGTGTGCAAATCCTCCTGTAGATGGCCTTCTTAATAAATGGTATAAGTGGAACTAAGAGGCTACACTCGTTTTACAAGCCTCCTAAATTGTTAATTTTTTGTATTTCAGTATATTGCCATTAGCAATAAAAGGGTACCAGGGTGTGTTCAGGTAACAGGTGTTCAGGTAACCCGTAAAAAAAAAAAAAATCTGATATTTTTACTCTAAAATATCTAGTATCTATGCAAAGGGGTTCTCCTACTACACAAATTAGTCACAACCAGGGGTATAGTTTTCCTGGAAATCCACTTTAGGGTACATGTTCCTTTTATTAAACAGCACATGATAATCACTACTTTCGTGTTATTTTTTTCTTACATAAAAGGAATTCTGACTTCTTAGCATGTGCAGTCTAGTTTTGCATAAGGTTACATCTGCGTTGAGCAAACAGAAATGATCTCCATGACACTTCCTGTAAGCTTTCAGACTCTATTTCAAGAACAAGCCCCACTTTTTGGTTTATTGTGAGTGTAGCATTTTGATAAAACCTAAAGATAAAAATTAAGTGTTTAAACAATATTCCATCACCATAGTAAAACAACTTTATAAGCTTTAGTGTGCCTTTAAGAAATTGGCACCCATGTTCCTAATGGCCTTTCAGGCATCGCTCCAACCATCAAGGGGAGCTCTAGGTGTTGATCTCATGGTAAACCTCTTCAAACTGATTCTGGAGTTTGTCAGGTTTCCTCTTACATAGACACACACACAATCCAAAACTGCAAAGCAATAAATCAAGCCCATCCTTTTCACTGTCTTATTTAATCCTTAAAATGCTTAACTCTTTCATAACTGAGGTCATTTTGTGCCTTCGTGAATCTTAACAGGAGGCTTACGTTTTTCTTTCACATTGCTAGAGTGCTTGGTCACAGTACAGCAATCTACTGTTCTTGACATTATAGACAGTGGGAGACCATTCCTTTTCATTAAAGCAGTATATAGGCAGTACTGCAATGTCAGGTGATCCCCGCCAAATGACAGTGATCACCATCTGGCAATTCATGTGCTCAGCTCCCTTTCCCTTCCCAGTAACTATGAGGCTCTATTTACTTATCTACAAACATGTATTTTGTCCCATAATGATCAATATGTTCAGCAACTGATTATCATTTTCAAGCCTCACTAATAACTACTGTAAATCAGAATTGTATATTAGTAAATTGACCCTCATTAATGTTATTAATAACCTACTTACTGCGAGTATTTAGTGCACATTTAAGCCCACACTTCCATGAATGCACTTTCACACGTGAATGGGAGTAGTTTAAAGTACTGGGACAAGGGCATTTGGGGCTTAACCAAATGTGACATACAAACAAAATCAGGGGAAAGGGGAAAAGAGAATGAATGAGGTAATAAAAACAAATTAGGATTCACTTAGACCCCTTTCACACTGAAGGCTCTTTTCAGGCATTTTAGCGGTAAAAATAGCACCTGAAAATCGCCTCTCAAGCTTCCCCAGTGTGAAAGCCCAAGTGCTTTCACACTGGGAGGTGCGCTTGCGGGACAGAAAAAAAAGTCCTGCAAGCAGCAACTTTGCGGCGCTTTACCGCAAGTGCTCGGGCGGTCTGAGTGTGAAAGTAGCCTAAAAGGTCAAAGCAGACCTTCCATGTCTATATCTATGGACACACACAGCCGGCTTGGGAGCGTACAAGGGCCCCCATATCAAGCAACAGTGGTGGGCACTCGGCGGGGGAGGAGACGGGAGCACCAACAGGGGACCCCAGAAGATGAGGATCGGGGCTGCTCTGTGTAAAACCATTGCGCAGAGCAGGTAAGTATATTATGTTTGTTATTTAACAAAAAACTGAGTGGTTTACAATCACTTTAAAGTATATGTGAACCCTCACCTTGTAAAACAACCCATTCAATGTAAAATAAAAATTAAGGCAAAATATTTGTGCATGTATGTAAAAAAAAATATATATTTTTTTCTTTTTATATATAAGTGATTACATAATGTCTGTTCTTAGCTGCATAAGGGGCTTACAAAGGTGGGAGTGTAGAAACGGCAGTACACTGATCTTCCCAGTGAATGGCGGTCCAGCGGGGCATGTCAGCAGAAATCTGCTCATTGGAGGACAGGCAGGATGTGGTTCCAGCACAGCAAGAAAACTGACCACACTGGCTAGGATGTGCTTCTATGCCTAGCATGGTCAGTTTGAAATAGAAAAGCAGAGGGACTGGCAGGATCATCAGATATTTCACACAAAAGAAGCAATACAAAAAGAACAGGGTACATTTTAACACAAGCACGTGTTACAACAGACAGATATCGGGATTATGAAATGTTGGTGTAACATATTTCTCTTATCATCCATGGACTTACACGGCGTCTCTTATTCACTGTACACGTGGGTTATGTCCCTGCTTGCAGGAGAAGACCTAGGCAGATCGTGAGATGTTATACATACATTCTAAAAGCCAGAATTGAACAGCCCCGCCCAGGGGGACGGTCCCTCCGGACATAACCCACCCCTGCAGTCAGCAGACCTCAGTTTTTTTCTGCCTAGCAGAAGGAGAAGACGTGGCTCTCTCAGGAGCCAGTCTCCTGGAAGATTTTACTTTAATTTGTATTCCTTTGGGAATTTTATTATTTTATTTTTGAGACCTTCAATCAACTGTCGGCTGGGTAACAGGTTGGGTACACTGGTATCCTCGTAGTCTTCCCTGTCCGACCATCGAGCGTGCTGAACCTCGCCTTGTGTGCATGAGACAGTTCAGTTCACGACATGCCCCATGACTCCAGGGGTGGCCGGGTTGCTTTCATGCTCCCGCGGTCCTCTCAACATTGAACAGTAGCTGACGGTCTGTTTCTCTCGCGGTGGACCGGGCCGACAGCTACGCAGTACTACTCTGTGATAGGTCTGTCAGAAACACACCAGTGGGTCCCTCAGGGGACGGGTAAGTAGTCTCTCCTGCCTGCAGGTGAGTACAAAATGCTGTGTGTTTCTCTGTGGGGGATTTTCCCTGTCTCCCCCTGTGTTTTATTGTCACTCTCTGTCACCATTGCTGGTGCTGCGCTGTGGGGGGTGCCTGGGGGTCATACTGTCCTGGGGGAGGCTCATGCTGGTCTGCATATCGCTGGGGGCCTTTTGTGTAATTGTGGGGCCTGGGTGCTGTTTGGCGCTGTGTGTGTGCTGGTTTGTATTTTTTGAATTTTATCTGCGTATGGCGGCCATTTTGCCGCGGATCGCCTCAGTGAAGTGCAGCGGCCATTTTCTTGTAGCCCGCACGCTTTTCAGCACTAGTTTGGCCTCTATCACAGCTGTAACAGCGCAAATCTCCTCACAATCTGCTCACAGCTCACTCGCGCTGACACAGCGCGGTACAGACAGCGTATCTGAGCGGTCCTGGTCCGGTCTGGTGAGTCCCCTGGGCGCCCCCTCCTCAGTCAGCACAGCCTGTGGGTGGACTTTTTTTATCTGAGGAGTCTCAGAGAGGGGCAATATGGAGTCAGTGTCACAGCTTCCCCTTGAGGCAACAGGCAGTGCTCCAGCACCTGCGGTCCCTATGGACCAGTTGTCGGCAGTCCTGGAATAATTTCTGACCAGGAGGGAAGCAGTGTGCGAGCGCAAGGGAGCAAAAAAGCCCCTCTCCCCACTTTATTTCTACAAAAAAAAAGGGGGGTGTGCGCTGATTCAGATATGGGCCTAGCCACTACCGCTCAGGACCCTAGCTCTGAATATTTTGATGGTTTTGAACAGGACATTCCTTGTGAGGAAGACTCCAGTTCTGAGTCAGTAAATGACAGGGCGCTTGTTAGTGAACTCATTGCTGCGGTGAGGGACACTCTCAAGCTAAATGCTGCGGATGCAGAACCTCAGGCGGACAGTCTCCTTTGGTTCTTTAAGGCCGGGCCTTCTAAAAAGGTTTTTCCATATGTACCTTTCTTTGACCAGCTCATTGATAAGGTCTGGGAAAAAGCCGCAGAAGACTTTTATGGTCCCGCGGCGTTTGTCTATCAGATACCCCTTTGAAGATGCCCTACTTAAAACGTGGGTTTCTCCCCCAGTGGTCGACCCTCCAGTCGCCCGGTTGAACAAGGCCACCACTCTCCCGATGGAGGGGACTCCTGCATTTAAGGACCCCACTGACAGGAGGTCAGAAGTGGTGAGCAGAGCCATGTTTGCCTTGTTGGGGTCCGCCCTACGGCCTGTGGTAGCGGCGACCCTTGTGTCTCAGACACTTATGGGATGGGCAAAAATTTTGCACCAAACTGTACAGGAGCATAATCTTCCTCCAGACACTATTGCTCTGGCCCACCAAATGGTGCAGGGCCTGGTTTATGATGCGACGCCACGTTAGACGCGGCCCCTTATTATTCAGGGCCTCTGTCTTGGCGGTGGTATTGCGTCGTCTTATCTGGTTGAAATGCTGGTCTGCTGACCTAGCCTCTAAAAAGCTTCTGACAGATCTACCATTTAAAGGTGGTAGGCTTTTCGGTGCTGCGCTGGATGACATCATCAAGGATGTCACGGGAGGTAAAAGCACTCTTCTTCCTCAGACTAGCAAGGGTAAGGAGGCCCGCCGTAAGCAGGGTCCTTCCTTTCCAGCAAAAAAGGTTTTTGTTCGTCAGTCAGAGTCCACGGGTAGGCCCTCCCAGACTGACAGCAGTGCGGCTGGTGGACATATGGGCCCCTGGGTGCGTAAGCCAAACAAGCCGGCTCCCAAGCCCGCCTCCGCGTGAAGTCTTGCCCCCACCCGACTCTGGGGTGGGGGGACGACTTCGCAGGTTCACGGATTGGTGGACCTCCCAGATCTCCTACCCGTGGGGTGCGAGGTGATCACCTCAGGTTACAGGATAGAGTTTCGTTCCTGGTCCCAGACAGATTCTTCCCTCAAATTTTCCTCTCCTTCCTGCCCGTCGGGCAGCCCTATGGGGGCTATTCAGGATTTGATCAGGTCCGGAGTGATTGTGCCGGTTCCGTCTTCCGTCACAGGAGAGGTTTCAGGGATTCTACTCGAATCCGTTTGTCGTCCCAAAAAAGGACGAGGTTCGGCCTATCCTGGACCTCAAGGCCCTGAATGCCTTCGTGAAGGTGCAAAAGTTCCGCATGGAATCCATTCGCACGGTGATCGATTCACTCCGTCAAGGTTTTTTTTCTGGCGGCCTTGGACATCAAGGACGCCTACTTGCATGTTCCATTCTGCGCAAGTCACCAGAAGTTTCTGCGCTTGCGATCGGCGAAGTCCACTATCAATTTGTGGCTCTTCCTTCGTCCTAGCTTTGGCACTGAGGGTGTTCACCAAGGTGCTTGCGCCGGTTCTAGCTTTGCTAAGATGGCAAGGCATCGCTGTCGTGGGCTATCTGGACGATCTTCTTCTAAGAGCAGAAAGTGGCTCAGAATTAGAAGACAGTGTGACTATCGTCAGTCGGACCCTCAGGGACTTCGGGTGGTTCCTGAACATTCAGGAGTCAGTCCTGGTCTCAACTCAGCGTCTGGAGTATCTAGGTCTGATTCTGGACTCCTTGGAGGCAAAGGTATTCCTACCTCCGGGGAAGTTACTGACACTTCAGTCTGCAGTGCGGGTGCTGACATCCCGAAAATGGTCGTCAATCCGTTTTTGGATGAGAGTCCTGGGACTCATGGTGGCCTCTTTCGAGGCCGTTCCGTATGCCCAATCACACACCAGGGCAGTGCAGAAGGAGATCTTGTTCACTTGGGACAAATCCCCGTTGTCTTTGGATCTTCCGATCCAGGTGAGTCACCTGGTCAGGGAGTCCCTGACATGGTGGTTTGGGTCCCCGGCTCTTCGGTCCGGGAAGTCGTTCCTCCCCATCCAATGGTCAGTGTTCACGACGGACGCCAGCCTGGCGGGCTGGGGTGGAGTCTGGGGAGTCCTGTCGGCCCAAGGGCTTTGGACTCCGGACGAAGCCCATTTACTGATCAATGTTCTGGAAATACGGCCATCAGACTGTGCCTCTCCTTGTGGTCTGAGAGATAGCAGGATCACTCCATTAGGATCCACTCGGACACCGTCACGGCGGTGGCGTATGTCAACCATCATGGGGGGACTCGGAGCTCAGCTGCGGCTTCCGAGGTCGCCCGTACCCTGAAGTGGGCTAAAAGAAGCGTGCCGGCTCTGTCGGCCGTTTACATTCCTGGCATAGACAATTGGCAGGCGGACTATTTGAGTCGCCAGATGCTGGACCAGGGAGAGTGGTCCTTGCACCCGGAGGTATTTCAACTCCTTTGCCAACGGTGGGGCACGCCGGATGTTGACCTGATGCCCTCTCGACTCAATCGCAAGGTGTCGAGGTTTGTGGCCAGATCCAGGGATCCTTGGCGGATGCCTTGGATGCGTTAGTGGCCCCATGGGGTCATTATCACCTGATATACGTTTATCCTCCGCTGCAGTTGCTCCCTCGCCTGCTGCGCAGGGTGGCGACCGAGGGAATTCCGGTGATCCTCATTGCTCCGGATTGGCCTCGGCGTCACTGGTACGCCAATCTGGTACGTCTCGTCGCGGACGTTCCCTGGCGGTTGCCAATAAGGGAGGACCTTCTGTCTCGAGGTCCTATATTTCATCCTGCTTTACAGTCTCTGGCTTTAACGGCATGGCTGTTGAAAGCCAGGTGTTCTGAGACCGAGGTCTCTCGGACTCGGTCATTTCGACCATATTAAGGGCACGGTGGTCTTCCTCCGGAATGATCTATCACCGTACCTGGAAAGCTTACATCGCCGTGTGCGAAGAGCTGGACTGACGTCCTCTGAGGTATTCCGTCCCTAGAATCCTGCGTTTCCTGCAGCATGGAGTGGCCCAAAAGCTCGCTTTGAGTACCATTAAGGGTCAGATTTTGGCCTTGGCCGTCTTCTTTCAGCGACCACTAGCGGGTCATTCCTTGGTTAGCACCTTGTGCAGGGGGTTCGCCATGTGCTCCCTCCTGTCAAGGCTCCTCTCCCCCCGTGGGATCTGAATTGGTACTCTCGGTTCCACAGGAACCTCCTTTTGAGAATGTCAGGGATATTCCCCTTGTGTCTTTGTTTCAGAAGTGGCCCTTTTAGTGGCAATTACTTCTGTTAAGACGAGTGTCTGAGTTGGCGGCCTTGTCCTGCAAGTCGCCATATTGGGCCATCCATAAGGATAAGGCGGTGTTGCGTCCGTGACCTTTTTTGCCAAAGGTGGTCTCGGTCTTTCACCTAAATGAGGACATTGTCCTCCCGTCCTCACCTATCGCATCCCAGAGAGTTTGTGCTTCACACATTGGACGTGGTACGAGCCTTGCGGGTGTACCTGTCTGCTACTGCTTCTATTCGGAAGTCTAACTCACTGTTAGTGACTGCTTCTGGTCCGAAACAGGGTCAAGCGGCTTCGTCTGCCACCATTTCTGGGTGGATCAGACAAACCGTCATTCAAGCCTATGCTCTCAAGGGGCGGGCGCCTCCCTTTCCGGGCACGGCGCATTCCACCAGGGCAATTGGTGCTTCCTGGGCTTTCCGACATCAATCGTCAGTTGCACAAGTGTGCAAGGCGGCGACCTGGTCGTCTGTTCATACCTTTTCTACGTTTTATAAGGTTAATGTGGCTGCATCTTCGGATGCTTCCTTCGGCCGCAAGGTGTTGCAGGCCACTGTTAAGAGTTGCAACTCCTCCGTTGAGGAGCTCTGCCTTGTTTGGAGTGAAGTTTTTTGGTTTTTCCATTTATACTGCTCCCATCCCTCTTGACACTGCTTTGGGACATCCCACGTGTACAGTGAATAAGAGACGCCGTGTCAGTCCATGGATGATAGGAGAAAATAGGATTTTTGTACTCACCGTAAAATCATTTTCTCTGACATCCATGGACTGACACGGCACCCACCCTTCCTTTTAAAATTTGTACTGCTTGTTACGAACTGAGGTCTGCTGACTGCAGGGGGTGGGTTATGTCCGGAGGGACCGCCCCCCTGGGCGGGGCTGTTCAACTCTGGCTTTTAGAATGTATGTATAACATCTCACATTCTGCCTAGGTCTTCTCCTGCAAGCAGGGACATAACCCACGTGTACAGTGAATAAGAGAAGCCGTGTCAGTCCATGGATGTCAGAGAAAAGGATTTTACGGTGAGTACAAAAACTCTATTTTTTTAACCTCTTAAATACCAGACACTTACCCCCCTTCCTGCCCAAGCCAATTTTTAGCTTTCATCGCTGTCGCTGTTTAAATTACAATGTCGCGGGCATGCTACACTGTACCCAAACAGAATTTTTAAAATTTTGTTCCCACAAATAGAGCTTTCTTTTGGTGGTATTTGATCACCTCTGCGGTTTTTATTTTTTGCTTTACAAATAAAAAAACACTGAAAACTTTGAGAAAAAAAAAAGTTTTTCTTTTGATTCCGTTATAAAATGTTGTAAATAAGTACGTTTTCTCCTTCACTGACGGGCACTAATAAGGCAGCACCGATGAGACGCAAGTGTCAGACGCGAGTGAGGAAAAGCCGATCGACGGCTCTTCCTGTTTACATCCTGATCAGCCGTGATTGGACACTTTACCGAGATCGATGTAGCGGTGTGTCAGACTGACACATCGCACCACGATCGCCGCAATGCACGCCCCCGCGGGCGCGTGGCGGCTGTTATCCTGCTGGACGTCATATGACGTCCAGTCAGGATAACGCAACCACCGCCCGGCCGTCATTCTGCTATAGGCCGGGCGGTAAGTGGTTAAAGGGGTTGTAAAGGCTTGTGTTTTTCACCTTAATGCATCCTATGCATTAAGGTGAAAAAACAGCTGGCAGTCACCAGCCCCCCAGCTTTACTTAAGTAAGCTTCTTCCTCTCCTCGGCGGGGACGTGCCATCCTTCTCTCCACTGGGTCCCGCCTCTTGATTGGATAAATTGATAGCAGCGCAGCCATTGGCTTCCGCTGCTGTCAATAAAATCCAATGACGCGGGTGCCGGGGAGCTGGCCGAGTCTGGCATTCGTGTTTATGGATGCAAATGCTGGACTCAGGAGCGCGGCCGCAAGGTAACCCCCTCGGGAGAGCGCTTCTCCTAGGGGGTTATCTAATGCGGGGAGGAGCTGCAAGAGCTGCTGAGGGACCCCAGAAGAGGAGGTTCAGAGCCACTCTTTGCAAAGCGAGCTGCACAGTGGAGGCAAGTATGACATGTTTGTTATTTAAAAAAAATAAAAAATGATCCTTTACAATCACTTTGATTCATAAGGGTTTACATACAGTTCAATATCAAAACATGAGAAACATTTTGCTTAATTCTGTATGGTCAAGCACAACAGCCAAAACTTAAATAAAGCTAATGATTGCCTATGACCCATTATTTTATTTCATATAATTAAAATACTAAATTATAAATGAAAAAAAGTAGCTGTGTATGTCCACCCTTCCTTGGCCTTCATACAGATTTGCCACAGGGCCTGTGTATGTCTAAGTGACGTATTCTATCTACTGATGGACTGCCAATATATTCAGTGTTTTTTCCTATAAACTGTTGCTCTCTTCTTTTCCTCTGAGACTTCCTGTCTCCGTGTTTCTTTAAGTTGCTGATTTAGCTGGGAATTCTTTCCAACAGCCATATACTGTATGTAACAAATCACAGTATCTCCCCGTCTGGTGTATGTCGGGTGCGAAGACACGTGTTTATTGCATCTCTGCTAAAAGTACTCGAGAACTCCTATCTCCAAAAATAATGTTGATGAGATTTGATAAATCTCTTGCATTAATCAGCAGGATATCTTCCTTCTCTCACAGTAGGGGTGAAGATGAGAGACACAGAGGGGTTGGGAGGAAAGATAGGTTGGGGAGAAGAAAAGGAAAGAGAGAGGGCAGAGGGTGGGTGATGCAGAGACAGATAGAGAGGTAGGACAGCGTTTTATTTGGAGAAGCGATGTCATATAGGGCAGAGCTGCGAATGTGTCTCATTGTCACCCAAACACATGAAGCATGAGTCTAAAAAAACAGCTGAAGCCGGTAAGTGCATGCAGGGTGGGTGCTGGGGGGCATCTGTGACTCTTTTGCAGTTTTTACAGCCTGACACCTTTCCTTACCACCTTGTCAAAATTATCCGCTTTTCCCTTCTTTCCGCAAAGCTTTTGTATCTGCTGGTGGAGTCCAGTGCCCTGCCAGAGAGGACTGCTCTGTTTTGTTCATGTATCTAGTCAACAGTTCATACAGAACGAGTTTCCTGTCAATGTTGTATTCTAACCAGACCATTCTCCCCCCTTTTCATTTATCCCTGGGTAAATATGAGCGCAGAGTTATATTGAGCAGGGAGGAGGGGTTCTGGGATGAGCTGGAGGGGGTGTTGTGAAAACCATAACATCATGCAAGCATCTCTGTATAGTGACAGTTTATCCTGGCTCTGATCTGTGGCTGAGCACTCTAAACAACCTACCTGTGCATATGCCTGGGAGGTAGGTGATACCCTACCCTAATCCTCCGTGTCTTTTTCTGTATTTATTTTGTTTTTTGTCGCTTTGTTAAAAGAGATACAATTCATGAATTGCATTGGTGATATACGTATAAAGCAGATGTATTTGTTCCAAACAGGCTGTCAGTTCTTTCGCTTTTGTTTTGTAAGTCCCTTTGATTCTATGTTGCTCCAATGTCATTTCAATTTATTTTCACTTGATATTTTACCAACTTTTTGCCATTGCAAAACCTGTGAGGATTCTGTAAGCCTAACACTTGTTCTGCTAAACATTTATATAGCACAGCTAAGACTGAAACAGTCCTAACACCATGGTGCTAAAACCGTACGCTGCTCTCAGTTCTTTACCTAACATCTGACACTTCAATGGATTCTATTACTTAGTGCTTTGTTTTATTAACCGTTTGGTGATTAAATGCAGACAAAGAATGCTACTGTGCCAAGAAAATAAAAACTACCAGTTCAATATGTTTTGTATATTTACATTTACACCCCATGATAGGAGTAGATCAAGCACTGTATCAGTTTTGAACATATACTTATTCTTTAAAAACAGTTTTAAAATCAGGTTTCTAGGAAGTCATAACTTCCATTTGGCCTTGTTTACAAACAAGCAAACAAACAAGCATTCAAGTGGAGCGACGATAATACCGCAGCTGGATTGATCACTTGGAAAGTCAATGATTGCATCTAGGAAACATATTTTCGTTCCTCCAGTTTTTTTTTTTTTTTTAAATCAAAGTGAATTGAAAGGCATGGGAGCATATTACCCCCTGATATAAAGCAACGTGTAACATTAAAAAACCTTGCAACAAGCCTAAAGTGTAAACTGGCTATGTATGAGAATAATTTAGAAGCCAGTTGGAGTATTGGGACTCAGGAAGGCTCTACAGACTAGCACTAGATTTTTATAGATGAAGGCACCTTCAAATGTTTAAGAGTAGCTGCCTATTGTGGGAGCTTTTGGCTGCAAGTTTACCAGTAGGCCATATACATACCCATAGATCACCAGAAATACACGTACATGGGGGTGGGGGGGGGGGGGGGTAGTTGTTTCAGATGGCAGTGCAAATGACCAGTGTGGTCCACAGCTGACTGTGAGCCTGTTGTCTACACAGCTTCATAAATAGCACTAGATGTAGTCTCTTGTAGTTAATTTACATGCTTTACATAAAACATTTTTGCACGCAAGTTTTAGGTTTTTATACATCTGTTCCAAAATATCAGCAGTGACTATCTGGGTATGTAGGCCAAGGTCAACAAGGAAAAAAGCAGTTCCCTTGGTAAATGACTCACAGGTAGATTTAATTTGGATAGACATGAATTACTTCAAGCATTACAGTATAACCCCTCGTCACGGCCACCACAGACATAAAATGTATACATATATATCTGTTCTATATGTTTATATGGCCATGTACCATGCTTATAGTAAATTCACCAGCACACCAAACTGAATTTTATATTGAGTCATGATTAAGGAAAAACAACAAGGTTTAACCTTAATCCCACCATATGTATATGCACTGGCACATCATGTCAGACACAGGTACAATTTCTAATACCATACATACATGCCTTAAAAAAAATGGTTTAAACAAGATGGCCCTAATATATGATAGGCTGAAATTACATTATATACTAATAGGCTAGAAATTATCATAAAGCTACTTTGTTTAATAGAATAAATAACATGTCACCCCATGTTGTTAAAGTGGGAAAATATTAATCTCGGAACTAGTTTTGCCAATAGACAGGGAAAACGTGCAAAGAATGTTGTGGAAGCAATGCATACCAACATTTAAACTAAGTATTTCTGGAAGAAAACAGGCTCAAAACATTTAACCTCCACAATATGTAATGGTGGGAGCCCATTGTCCAGTTGTGCATTGTAAGCCAATTTCCAAACAATAAACCCATTGGTGAGAATTCTGAAAATAAAACAAAACTGGATTTCTTTCAAAGTTCTGCTTTTTTGCTTCTCTGGCATCCAGTTCTTTGTCATATCTCAGGTATCTCAATTCCTGTAGAAAATATTGGGCAACCTATACATTAAAAACAGTTGACATCACAAGTTTGTGACCATCTGTCTTGTAGCCAGCACTGGATTTCCACTGGAGCTTCTAGGAATTCCGCCCTTGACACCTAAAGCAATATCTTGTGTTATGCTCACCGCCTTACATTACAATATTTTCCTGTTTTACAATATCATGACGATGTGTAAATATACCCATATGATATGCCTATATTTTTAATTATGGTGGAAACAATGGGGTGGATTTACTAAATGCAAATAGACTGTGCACTTCCCCAGAGATTGGTAAATGAGGGGAAGCTGTAATGACTTCTACCATCCAATCACGTGCAAGCAGAAATACAGTTGTTTTTTATTTTCCTTACGTTTGATTGGGCATTCTTTGTAAAGTGAAGCTTCATCCCATTTATTAAGCTCCACAACGCACAATCTATTTGCCTTTAGTAAATCCTCCCCAATGTGGGCAACAACTACAGGCAGTCCGCGGGTTACAAACAAAACAGGGTCTGTAGGTTTGTTCGTAAGTTGAATCTGTTTGTAAGTTGGAACAGGTTTTAAGTGTAGCTCCAGCGCAAAAAAATATTTTTGAACTTTTTGGATTGCATAGGGAAGGGTTAACACCCCTGTAATGTTTGTTTTGCTGTCTGTGCCCCTGTTCAGAAGATTTCACATCACTTTCTGTCCTAATAAAAATGGGATTTTGAAAATTGTGGGTTGTTGTGGAAACAAGCCTTGGTGATAAAGCTTCAAAGAAGACAGCTTTTTCCCCATAATAACTCTGAATTTCCCATCCTAGGGGTAGATTTCCTCTCACTTCCTGTTGTCTCCCTCCGTTTGTAAGTAGGAGTAGTTTGTAAGTCGGATGTTTGTAACTAGGTGACCGCCTGTATACAGGAAAAAGCTTCCTTTTTGTATCTGCTTTCTATAGTCATAGACCTTCTGTGCCTAATGTTAAATCCAGATCTGCTTGCACCATGTCCAGTACTTAAAACATCTTCTGGGCTATTTTTAAAATATATATTTCATTGCATCTTTAAAAAAAAAAAAAATTCCTACAGGTTTTCAAAACTTTTGTGGTTCAAAAAAAATTAACCTTATTTATTTAATTGCTGTAAACTTGGCACTGGGCATTCCAAAATGACAGGCTATTATTCACACTGTAGAATTGGTTCCCAATTTCAATTTTCAGCTAATTGCCACTTGTCTTTTCCTATTTCATGGGACAGTTCTTTTGCTACAATTGTCCCCATCCCATTATCGTTTCAGGGCAGATTCCTCTGTATAGGTATGTTTGGTCAACTCTAGTTCACCTTTGTTGGGTGACTTTGCTACAAGTGCCAAAATGAACAGAGATACGTTTGCGCTATCTTTCATTACTTTTCAAATCAAAGGCTCCTTAAAAAAGTGTCCAAGCTGGGGAGCCTTTGAAGATATTGATAAAGAACAATAATATGATTATAATTGGAGCCAACAAAGGTGTAGAAGAGAAAACAGTGAAATATAATCAGGGCTCATGAGATACAGTAAACCCCCGTTATATCGTGGTTCAGTTTTCGTGGTCCCGGTATATTGCGTTTTTTTCTGTAAGACCTATTAACATTATTTTATTGATTAAATCATTGTTTATTAAATATTTTTGTGTTTTCCATTGCTCTTGCTATGTCTCTCAGTATCTTTTATGTGTTTAAATGTGTTTCTATTGTTTTAAAAGTGTGCTTAAAGACCTTAAAATGCTTTTAAAAGTACAGTGAAAGTTATAAAAACATGCCTAGTGTGTATTTAAATAGGGTATTTCTATTTCGCGGATTTTCACTTATTGCGGGTGGGTCTGGAACGTAACCCCCGCCGCGATGGAGGGGGGTTTACTGTATACCATTTTAAGTACAATATATAAAACAATATTGTAATTCAAAAATTGCAGAGGTGAGGGTTCTGACCTATCTTGCAGTGAATTTATTTGATGCTTTATCGCTTGCAAATTCAAGGGTACATAGGGGTTAATCACAGGCCCTAGGGGTTGGGGGAGGGCTCTTCTGCATGGCTGACAAAACTCATGCACCCCTCTGGCTTCCTCATTGATTGGGATTAATTAAGATCCAGTCGTCTTTCCATTGCCCTTTGCTGGATTGTGCACCGTGTCCATAAGCATTAGCATCTATCTATTCCAGCTAGACAGGAGGAAAAAACGTACTTAACAGCTGGCTACGGGCGGCACAAATTAACCACTTGCTTACTGGGCAAATATACCCCCTTCCTGCCCAGGCGAAATTTCAGCTTTCAGCACTGTCACGCTTTAAATGAAAATTGCGCGGTCGTGCGATGTGGCTCCCAAACAAAATTTACGTCCTTTTTTCCCCACAAATAGCGCTTCCTTTTGGTGGTATTTGATCATCTCTGCGGTTTTTACTTTTTGCGCTATAAACAAAAAAAGAGCAACAATTTTGAAAAAAACACAATATTTTTTACTTTTTGCTATAATAAATATCCCAATAAAAAAAAAATATATATATATATATATACATTTCTCAGTTTAGGCTGATATGTATTCTTCTACATATTTTTGGTAAAAAAAATAAAAAATCGCAATAAGCGTATAGTGATTGGTTTGTGCAAAAGTTATAGCGCCTACAAAATAGGGGATAGAATTATGGAATTTTTTTTAATTAATTTTTTTACTAGTAATGGCGGAGATCTGCGATTTTTGTCAGGACTGCAATATTGCGGCGGACACATCGGACACTTTTGACACATTTTTGGGACCATTCACATTTATACAGCGAACAGTGCTATAAATATGCACTGATTACTGTATAAATGTGACTGGCAGGGAAGGGGTTAACACTAGGGGGCGATCAAGGGGTTAAATGTGTGCCCTGCTAGGTGATTCTTACTGTGGGGGGAGGGGATTGACTGGGGGAGGTGACCGATCGGTGTCCCTATGTACAAGGGACACACCATTGGTCTCCTCTCCCTGACAGGACGTGGATCTCTGTGTTTACACACAGAGATCCACGTCCTTGGCTCTGTAACTGCCAATCGCGGGTCCCTGGCGGACATCGAGGCCACCAGGCATGCGCATCAGCACCTGAGTGAAGGGGTGGCTCGTGCGCGCCCCCTAGCGGCCAGGAGGCCCGAGGACGTCATATGACGGCCTCCCGGCATTGTAGAGCCACCTTGTGGCCGTCATTATACAATGGCCCGGAACCCAAGTGGTTTGTAACGGCACCCAAAGTATGAAAGGGGTTAACGCCGTTTAGGATATTCCCTTTCCGAACACAAGGCAACTACTGACACTCCATAGTCAGGCGAACAAGATCCATAATGATAATTCCCCCCTAATCACGGGACACAGCTCTGTAGTTAGGTTTCCAACTGGTCTGACACTTTATTGAGAAAAACAGGCTCTTATATACACTAAAAGAATACTGTAGTCCAAATGAACAACTCCACCCACAACATCACACAATGGTTACATAATGAGCCCCGAATACACATTATTCTGACATCTTTTAGCAGACAACAGGTGAGTTCATTAGCTCATCCCTTTACAGCTTAAATGACTATGCATGACCTTTATGTTCCCCAGACTGTCTGGCTGCTAATTTACAATACACACAATTACAGAGTTAATTATCACAAACCACAATGAGAAGCTAGCCTGAACTTAATCTACATTACACAGGCAGACAGGTGATTGAAGTTGAACACATCAGCATCTGTCAATTAACCTGTTGAGTTCAGAATCAAACAACCAGTAAATAGTCCTTTACAGATATCCTGGGGAATATTGTGGATTAATATTACTGACCCATTTTAAAGCAATCCAAGACATATTCTCAATGTCCATTATTTTCTGGCTCATACTTTTTAAGAACTTCTGGGTTCCACGGGCCCACCCGTTACATGGTTAAACTGTATTATACCTTAATACATTGTCAACACGTATGGTAAAATAATTTCATGTGGCAATTTACAATTGCTTTATCTAACTGTATATTAGATATTTTAATGTTAACAGACACCAGGGGACCCAATGGGTCAGTTCTTTCATTCCTCTGCTGTAGTCTGCTGTCCCATGCTTTCCATGGCAGGTCAGGTCTCACTCCTCCTCCTGTTTCATTCATCACAATATAAAATACATGTAAGTACCACAGAAAGAAGATTCTCCCACCTGGACTTGAAAACTTAGGTGAAGAACCAGGCCACCGAAAGACTACATTTAGTTAATAAATGGTGTCAGGTGTGCTTAGTTATCTGTTTTCTTATATCTTTCAGGATTTCCCTGTTATAGTTCGTAGCTCTCTTCTTATCGGTATTGGAATTTTGGATACGCACCTGCCTTTGTGTTATTTTTGTTGCATTAACCATGAATTAAAATAAATTAAAAACGATTGGGGTGAGTGGGAGCCACTGCACAGGAGGCAGTAGCAGGTGTGCTTCACAGAATCTTTGCAAAGAAATTTGCCACTGTTTTTCACGGAGACCTAAGAAACCGTTAAGTGGTACCAGTATCTGCTAAGGACTATATTGTCACTTTTTGCTACATATTTGTACCCATTGACCAGAATGCATTTGTTTGATTCTGGCAAAGATATAGATTGCAAGGTCCTTTGGATGCAAGGACTGATGTGAATAGTTTAATGTTTATGTAAAGAGCCAATGATGGATATAAGAGAATAAAATAGTAATTAAGATCCAAAACTGACTTTTCATTCTTCACAGGTACTTTCCCTGGGGGCAGACGTATTGCCAGAATACAAGCTGCAGGCACCGCGGATTCACCGATGGACCATCCTCCATTACAGCCCTTTCAAAGCCGTGTGGGACTGGTTAATTCTGCTGCTGGTCATCTACACCGCTATATTTACCCCATATTCAGCAGCATTTTTGCTGAACAATCAGGAGGAGGAGAAAAACTGGGAATGTGGCTACTCCTGCAACCCTCTTAATATTGTGGACCTAATAGTGGACATTATGTTCATTATAGACATTGTCATTAACTTCCGCACAACTTATGTCAACGTAAATGATGAGGTGGTTAGCCACCCGGCCAAGATCGCCATCCATTACTTCAAAGGCTGGTTCCTTATAGATATGGTGGCAGCCATCCCCTTTGATCTGCTTATTTACAGGACAGGTTCAGATGAGGTGAGTTGACTTTTCAATTTATGTGTCTTTTTTAATCTACAAAATTTATGATATACAACTTTTTTCTCACCATGTAAGACACATTAGACCCTAAACATGGAGGCCAGGCCATGCACATTACTCAGCTGGGCATATCCTCAAATATATGTAAAGCATCTAGGAGGGTAGACATTAGCCATGCAGTTCTACAAAAATTAGGTCCAAATAGTAATAGTGATTGGAATAGCATTGATCAGGAGTCTGCATCCACTGAGAAAGGGACATCTTGTGAGATTGCAAGAATGTAACTGGTGGTGGAGAGGCAGCAGAGTGTATTGTCAGTGTAGTTGAGGGAGTTAGACAACAAGTGAAAAGAGTGCCAGAGTCTGCGTGGAGGCACAGATGTTGAAGAGGTGCACAGAATGCCATGGGAGTCACTAAATGACACAGGATGCACTGGAGTCACGGGGCGCATGAGGTCACAATATGACACTCGATGCTCTGGGATGCACTAGAGTCATGGAGTGCACATGGGTGCACTAAATCACGAGATGACATAGGATGTTCTAGGGTGCCCTGGGAATTTTAGATTGCAGTAGATTTCTAAGTTAATTGGTCTCAACCCATTTTGGTTCTACAAGGTGTGTGTGTGTGACTGTAGCAGAAACATAAAGAGTGGATGGTCACATGTTCCCTGCTGAGTACTGTAGAATTTATTGGAGCTATATGAATGTATAAAATAAACAGATATATAACTTGTTAAGTAGAATAACCATAAATAAAAAGTATTTGCTTTTCAGTGAAAGCCATGCATTCCATACTTGGGTAATGAAAAAACAATGTCACATGAAGTGAGCAGGGTTTGTTTATGTAATGTACGTGAAAAACAGATAGAGATTATGTTTCTTAAAATAAAGAATTTCATGTCTTATATCTCTAAATCTCTCCTCTAGACAACCACTTTGATTGGCCTGTTGAAGACAGCTCGGTTGCTACGTTTGGTTCGAGTGGCCCGGAAACTGGATCGATATTCTGAATATGGTGCAGCTGTATTATTCCTCCTAATGTGCACCTTCGCCCTTATAGCTCACTGGCTGGCCTGCATCTGGTATGCCATTGGCAATGTGGAGCGTCCCTACATGGAACATAAGATTGGCTGGCTGGATAACTTGGCCATTCAGATCGGAAAGAATTACAATGACACTAATGCTAACTCGGGGCCCTCCATCAAGGACAAGTACGTGACAGCACTGTACTTCACCTTTAGCAGCCTGACTAGTGTTGGATTTGGTAATGTCTCCCCAAACACCAACTCAGAGAAGATCTTCTCCATTTGTGTCATGCTGATTGGAGGTAAGTACATTGTACAAATGGTTCAGCCTCTTTATAAATAAAAACAAAACAAAATCAAAAGGCATTGGGAAGACGAAGTGAATAGTACACTAGATCTATATTCTCTTAGTAATTAACAGAAGGGGGTTGACTCACTCTCTTGTGTTTTCATGCATTTTGCTGTATTTTCCATAGCAGGCAATGTGCATGGTATGGAAAAAATCCATTTATTTCATTAGATGTTCATACTAACATATGTACAGTATGTTGAAAAAGTCCCTTGTGTTGCAATCAGCTAAATAGTGTCCATCAAAAGCTCTTAACAATGCATTTGAAATTTCATGGCAACAGTAACCCACATTGCCATGCATTTTCAGAGGCACATTGATACATTTTTGAAGGATCCCATTCATCTGACTTGTGTGTACTTGCAGAAGAATCTGGTGTGAACTTGTTTAAGCTATGTATCAGGTCAGAAGTAACATTAGTGCTCAAAGATGGACATAAGAACGTCTGCACAGTCCTAGTGTTAGGACAAAGTAAGCAATGATTGTTCTCTTTTTAAATAAATAGGCCTATAAACTCTTAACACAGGGCTGGAAAAGGCCTTGAGGAGGAGTACATCTCACTATACCCACAATAAAACATGCTGAGGAATGTGCTAGAACTTGCTGTACTGAGAAGAATATGTAGGCTGCCATTGCTGATCTATTCTTATGAAAATGCTAGATGCTAGCTTGTCATGTTGACCCTAAGGCTGGTCATAGATGGTTCATTTTTATTTCTTTTTAATCAGCTAGTGGGCTGATCGAAAAAACAAAAAAAATGAATGAATTCACCCATCAACACAAGCAAGGTAAATGGAGGAATCCTCCCTTATCTGCCATTGTATTCTGTCAGTGGTACTCTACAACCAGCTGATCCACAAAAGTTTTCCAACATTCGTGTTCGCTAGAAGTCCTTTGTTGGTCCTTACTGAACCGGATGAATTTCGATCCATCTATGGCCAGCATAAAGATTCATTACTTCACCTGATGCACACTGGGCATAAAAAATGCTGCTTATACAGGTGTTTGGCGTTTTTCCTTCAGCCTGTAGAAGCAACTCTATGTGAGCCTATTTGTCCATGCACATTTGGGCATTTACAAGCATATTTGTAGAGTGACGTTTACAGACAATAAAAAAAAACCCATCACAATTGCATTTTTTTAAAGGAGCGTTCGGGCAGAAAAAAAACAACAACATTTGAATGCGGCATTTAAGCGTTTTGAGCATATTTAACCACTTCAGATCCGCGTTATAGCCGAAAGACGGCTGCAGCGCGGACCTGAACTGCCGGGTGGACGTCCCTGGACGTCCTCTTGTTTACTTCCGCAATGCGCGCCCGCGGTGGCACGCATCGCAGAAGAGCTATGCCCGCTGTGTCACGCGGGTGCCGATGCGCGTGCCTGGCGGCCGCGATGTCCGCCAGGTACCCGTGATCGGCTGACACAGAGCCAGGGACGTGGATCTCTGTGTGTAAACACAGAGATCCACGTCCTGTCAGGGAGAGGAGACCGATGCTGTGTCCCTTGTACATAGGGACTAGGGCTGCAACTAACGATTATTTTCATAATCGATTAATCGGCCGATTATTTTTTCGATTAATCGATTAATCGGATAAAATCATAAAAAAAACTGAATGTGCCATTTATTCCTTTATTTAAAAGTAATAATGAATTCCTACCGGGGACACCAATGATGGGGCATTATTCCTCCCGGGGACACCAATGATGGGGCATTATTCCTCCCGGGGACACCAATGATGGGGCGTTATTCCTCCCGGGGACACCAATGATGGGGCGTTATTCCTCCCGGGGACACCAATGATGGGGCGTTATTCCTCCCGGGGACACCAATGAAGGGGCGTTATTCCTCCCGGGGACACCAATGAAGGGGCGTTATTCCTCCCGGGGACACCAATGAAGGGGCGTTATTCCTCCCGGGGACACCAATGACAGGGCGTTATTTCTCCCGGGGACACCAATGACGGGGCGTTATTCCTCCCGGGGACACCAATGACGGGGCGTTATTCCTCCCGGGGACACCAATGACGGGGCGTTATTCCTCCCGGGGACACCAATGACGGGGCGTTATTCCTCCCGGGGACACCAATGACGGGGCGTTATTCCTCCCGGGGACACCAATGATGGGGCACTATTCCCCCCATAAACACCAATGGGGCACTATCCCCCCCATAAACACCAATGGGGCACTATCCCCCCCATAAACACCAATGGGGCACTATCCCCCCCCAGAAACACCAATGGGGCACTACCCCCCCCAGAAACACCAATGGGGCACTATCCCCCCCAGAAACACCAATAGGGCACTATCCCCACTAGAAAACACCAATGGGGCACTACCCCCCAGAAACACCAATAGGGCACTACCCCCCCCCAGAAACACCAATGGGGCACTATCCCCCCCAGAAACACCAATGGGGCACTATCCCCCCCAGAAACACCAATGGGGCACTATCCCCCCTAGAAACACCAATAGGGCACTATCCCCACTAGAAAACACCAATGGGGCACTACCCCCCCAGAAACACCAATAGGGCACTACCCCCCCAGAAACACCAACGGGGCACTATCCCCCCCCCCAGAAACACCAACGGGGCACTATCCCCCCCAGAAACACCAATGAATCACTATCATCCCCCAAGAAACACCAATGGGGCACTATTCCCCTCTCCCCCAGAAACACCAATGGGGCACTATCATCCCCCAAGAAACACCAATGGGGCACTATTCCCCTCTCCCCCAGAAACACCAATGGGGCTATTACTATTCTCCCCCCTCCCTCCCAGGAAAACCAATGATGGGGCACTTCCCCCCCCCCCCGGAATACATAAGTTGGGGCACTGACTGAATGTGTACTGTTTGTGGGTGCTGTGTACTTTTTTTACTTAGCTGCTAGCCGCTACCTTTTTTAACACTGCAGCTCGGCTCAGTCTCCTCACAGCTTCTCGCCCTTGCCTCTCTGTTCCATCGAGGCAGCAGCAGGCGGGGCTGAGAAGATCTGTGGGAATGACGTCAGCAAGGAGGAGAGGCGCGCCGCGGACGTGCAGCGGCAAGGACGTGCCTGGTCACAGCGCCGAGGACACAGGAAGGAGACACAGGATTACAGTACACAGGAGGGAAGGATTTTTGCAACGGACGGACAGGCGCAAGGTGCGGACCAACTAATCGATAATGAAAATCGTTGACAACGATTTTCATTATCGATTATTATCGATAATATCGATTAATCGTTGCAGCCCTAATAGGGACAACCATCGGTCACCTCCCCCAGTCAGTCCCCTCCCCCCACAGTAAGAATCACTCATGAGAGAACATATTTAACCCCTTCCCGCCCCCCTAGTGGTTAACCCCTTCACTGCCAGCCACATTTATACAGTAATCAGTGCATTTTTATAGCACTGTTCGCTGTATAAATGTGAATGGTCCCAAAATAGTGTCAAAAGTGTCCGATGTGTCCGCCGCAATATCGCAGTCCTGACAAAAATCGCAGATCACCGATATTACTAGTGGAAAAAAATAAAAATGTCAGAAATCTATCCCCTATTTTGTAGGCGCTATAACTTTTGCGCAAACCAATGAATAAACGCTTATTGCGATTTTTTTTTTACCAAAAATATGTAGAAGAATACGTATCGGACTAAACTAAAGGAAAAAAAAAATTTTCAAAAAAACTTGGGATATTATAGCAAAAAGAAAAAAATATTGTGGTTTTTTTTTCAAAATTGTCGCTCTTTTTTTGTTTATAGCGCAAAAAATAAAAACCGCAGAGGTGATCAAATACCACCAAAAGAAAGCTCTATTTGTGGAAAAAAAAATTCTAAAAATGTCATTTGGGTACAGTGTTGTATGACCGCGCAATTGTCATTCAAAGTGCATCAGCGCTGAAAGCTGAAAATTGGTCTGAGCAGGAGGGGGGTTTAAGTGTCCAGTAAGGAAGTGGTTAAGTGTACTTTTTTCTAGTGTTTTGGGGAAAAATGCTTAGAAATGCAAACGTGTAAATGAGCCTAGTTGGGTGTACAATATGTTCCATAGGAGCATTTTTTTATGCTGCTTTTTCTGCCAGAAGTTCTGGCATTTTTTTTTTGCTGCCTAATGTGCATGGACCACTAGACCTCAGACAAATATGTAGATGGAGTTCTGACTTTGCTGTGACTTCATGCTTCTTTCTGGTCAGTAAGACGGAAAGTACTAAAGCTAGACAACTATCATTCTCAGATGAAGGTCTGCAATGGCAGCCTAGACATTATTCTCAATACAGTTTTCCTTTTCAGATCTAAGTGGGAGGGGGTGAGAGTCATTTTTACTCTCTTCAGGATAGCTGCATCTCCTTACTGTAAGTATAAAGCAGACCTACCTGAGCGTGTATAGATACACTTGTAGGTTTGAGCCACCGTGCCAGGCTCATGCAGCTGTATTATAACATGAATTAACAGCTAGTTAGAAATCCAACACCAAAGGATCCAAATGTGTGAATATTTATTTTCTCTGAAAACAGTTTAATTCAGCACATAGTGAGAGTATTTAAATATTACCATAACCTCAATCTCAAAGATTCAGCATTATTTTAAATAATATAAACAGTTTAAATTATACATACAACTACCAGATCATAGCTACAGTGGGGAAAATAATTATTTGATCCCCTGCAGATTTTGTAAGTTTGCCCACTTCTAAAGAAATGAAGGTTCTATAATTTTTATCATAGGTGTATTTTAAATGATAGAGACAAATTATCAACCAAAAATCCAGAAAAAACACAATACAAATTGTTATAAATTGAGTTGCAATTCAGTGAGTAAAATACACATTTCATCCCCCACCAACCAACAATAATGTGGTACACAGATTAGTCTTGTCAATTTAAGAAGGTGCTCCTAATGACAATCCCTTATGTGTATAAAAGACACCTGTCCACAGAATCTCTTTCTTCCATTCAAACCTCATGATCATGGGCAAGACCAAAAAGATGTCAAAGGACATCCGGGACAAGATTGTAGACCTGCACAAGGCTGGAATGGGCTACAAGACCATCAGCAAGAAGCTTGGTGAGAAATGGAAGAAATACAAAATAACCATCAATCACCCTCGGTCTGGAGCTCCATGCAAGATCTCGCCCTCATGGGGTAAGGATGATGAAGAGAAAAGTGAGGTATCAGCCCAGAACTACACGGGAGGAGCTTGTGAATGATCTCAAGGCAGTTAGGACCACAGTCACCAAACAAACTATTGGTAAGTTTGCCAATGAACATCTAAATGATTCAGAGAAGGATTGGGAGAAAGTGCTGTGGTCAGATGAGACCAAAATTTAGCTCATTGGCATTAACTCGACTCGCCGTGCTTGGAGGAAGGAAAATGCTGACTATGACCCTAAGAACACCATCCCTACAGTCAAACATGGAGATGGAAACATTATGCTTTGGGGCGGTTTCTCTGCTAAAGGTACAGGCCGACTTTGCTGCATTGAGGGCACAATGGACGGAGCCATGTATTGTAAAACCTTGGATGAGAACCTTCTTCCCTCAGCCAGAACACTGAAGATGGGTCGTGGATGGGTCTTCCAGCATGACACTGACCCAAAACATACCGCCAAGGCAACAAAGGAGTGGCTCAGGAAGAAGCACATTAACCTCCCTGGCGGTATTCCCGAGTCTGGCTCTGGGTAAAATTTCAGTACCAAAAGCTGTAGCCCAGAGCCAGACTTGGGATCGCATTGAAGTATCCAGGGAAAGTTACTTACCTTGTCCCCTGGATCCTTCGATGTCTCCACGCTGTGTCGGCGAGCCGTGTGTCCTCCGCTCGATTCACAGTGCCGAGCTCCCGCACTGTATACATACAGTACACTGTAATCTTACAGATTACAGTACTGTATCAAATAATTACACATCCCCTTTGTGCCTAGTGGTTTGTCCAGTGCCCTGCATGCAGTTTTATATTATAAAGACTTTTCTTTCTGCCTGGAAACTGGAGATTGTCCATAGCAACCAAAAAATGTCTGTTTAAGTCTGTAGTGCCCTGCTCCTGTTGACCAGTCGCTAGCATGTAAATTTAGTGGGTCATCTGAATTGTACATAGTTCAGAATGTAATGTTTATGGCTAAATTAACCTCTGTTCCAGCTTTGGCTGTGTTGGGAGCATTTCCCACTGTCGCCAGTAGGTGTCGTTGTCACCACAGGCCAGTGTTGGAAATACAACAGGCTGAAGTGTATTGGGTGTCCCTTCCCCAGAAACAGCCCAGTGGGAGTGTTTTACCGCTGTGCATTCTGGGAGAGGATACTTAAGGGGCAGATGCCATTTATCTGGCTCTCTGACCTCATGGCCCGCCTGGCCTAAGGTATGTGACAACTCCTCTTCTGCTCGGGGCCTGCTGGCCCAAGGCTACGTTACTGCAAGTAGGCCCGGAAGTTTGTCTGACGCCTACTGGTTCAGGGATGGTCCTGTGCTGTCTTGCCTGCGGGAAGAAGCCGAGCAATTGGAAGATCCAGGGGGGGACTCTTCTTGGAGAGGACCGAGCAGAAGGCTGGTATCTCAAGAAGAGCCTGGTGACTCAATTGGAGGATGCATCCTAACCAATCTACCTCACGCTACTGCCGGATGGCTTAAAGGACTTTGGTACTGTGTAGCTGTGTTCGCTTCGTCAATTACTGATTACCAAATCCTGTGGCAGAGGATTGTTCAACAGTTTACTACTATCATCAAGTCTGTGGCAGAGACTTTTGTCCGTGCATCATTCCGGCTGCTAGGCCGGTGAGAGAGGCCTATCCCGGTGAGCAAGATCGGTTGACAGCAAGTGTACTTGTCTCCAGGATCTCAAGTTCCTCAGTGATCTGCACAAGGTATCTGAATTCCCCTAACCCTCCATCCCTCTACTGCTGCAAGTTGTGTTTAATAAAAAAGCATTGGAAAAAGACTAAGTGACTGGTGCATGCATCTGTGGGCACATTGCCAATTTTAGACTCAAAGTTTTGATACGGTGAACTGTGGAGTAACGGCAGGACCAAAAATAACCAGCAGCTCCTAGGGGGGTAGTGCTACACGTCAAAAGTGGTTTTAGACCAGCTTCAAAACAGTGATAATTAATTTAAAGCCCTTGCAGAATTGAGCGATAGCGATTTGTGGGGAAATTCGTCATCAAACACTGAAAGTAATGACAGCGACATTTCTGCAACTGAGCAAATTTCAGTGTTTTTTATTTGATTACATTATTGAATAATTTTTATTATTATTATATTATTATTTGTTATAATTATTTATAGTTATTTATTATATTATAATTTATGATTTTGTGTTTCAAACTTTATCATACCCGGGATGTCTACTAGACTCTGGTTTGGACAGATTTAAGTGAGTTATTCCTAAGACTTACAGGCCTACAATATAAAACACCAAATTTCCATGCAAAATAATGGTACCGCTTTCAGCACCTAAAATCTGAAATAATCATACCGCCAGGGAGGTTAAGGCCATGGAGTGGCTTAGCCAGTCTCTAGACCTTAATCCTATAGAAAATGTATGGAGGGAGCTGAAACTTCGAGTTGCCAAAGCGACAGCCAAGAAACCTTAAGTATTTAGAGAAGATCTGTAAAAGAGAGTGGACCAAAATCCCTCCTGAGATGTGTGCAAACCTGGTAACCAACTACAAGAAATGTCTTACCTATGTGCTTGCCAACAATGGTTTCTCCACCAAGTACTAATTTGAGTTTTGCTTGGGGTTCCAATACTTATTTTACTCACTGAACTGCAACTCAATTTATAACATTTGTATCATGTGTTTTTTCAGGATTTTTGGTTGATATACTGTCTCTATCATTTAAATAGCCATATGATAAAAATTATAGACCCCTAATTTCTTTGTAAGTGGGCAATCTTACTAAATCTGCAGGTGATCAAATAATAATTTTGCCCACTGTATATATTTCCATTTGTGTATTACATACACAAATTTGTTCATTATTCTTTGATAGGAAGCTTTACTCATGATTCAGGTTAATGCGACTTTTGTATGTAACATCTACCATGCCGCATTCAATGGGAAACCTAGTTTCCTGCAGCTATTGAAGGCTGAGGTTTACATTCCCAATAGTGCTGTAATCTGGGACTTGGCCAAGTAAATTAGGCCCCAGGTTCCTGCCTGTCAATAAAGGTTGAAGCACTTAAAATTTCCACTTAGCAGATGCTACCATATTAGCTGCAATCTATGAGTCCTGCAGACAATGGTGATATGTTAGCTTTCTTAGTTAAAAAGAAAATTGCATTGTCTATTGTTAAAAAAAAAAAAAAAAGAAAATTACATTTAAAGTATAACTAAAGGCAAAAAAAATAGGATTTTTGTACTCACCGTAAAATCCATTTCTCTGACATCCATGGACCGACACGACGGCTCTTAATCACTGAACGTGTGGGTATATGTCCCTGCTTGCAGGAGAAGACGTAGGCAGAATGTTAAATGTTAAAACATTCTAGAACAAACCAGAGCTGAACAGCCCCGCCCAGGGGGCGGTCCCTCCGGACATTACCCTCCCACCTGCAGCTAGCAGACCTCAGTTTGTAACAAAGCAGTACAAACTTAAAAGGAAGGGTGGGTGCCATGTCGGTCCATGGATGTCAGAATAATGGATTTTACGGTGAGTACAAAAATCCTATTTTCTCTTATCATCCATGGACCGACACGGCGGCTCTTAATCACTGAACGTGTGGGATGTCCCAAAGCTGTGTCAAGAGGGATGGGAGCAGTATAAATGGAAAAACCAAAAAACTTCACTCCAAACAAGGCAGAGCTCCTCAACGGAGGAGTTGCTACTTTAAACAGCGGCCTGCAACACCTTGTGGCCGAAGGAAGCATCCGGAGATGCAGCCAAATCAACCCTATAAAACTTAGAAAAGGTATGAACAGACGACCAGGTCGCGGCCTTGCACACTTGTGCAACCGACACTTGATGTCGGAAAACCCAGGAAGCACCAATTGCCCTTAACCGGAAAGGGAGGCGCCCGCCCCATGAAAGCATAGGCTTGAAAGACGGTTTGTCCGATCCACCTAGAAAATGGTGGCAGACGAAGCCGCTTGGCCCTGTTTCTGAGACAGTCAAACAGAGAGTCAGACTTCCGAATAGAAGCAGTAGCAGACAGGCACACCCGCAAGGCTCGTACCACATTCAAAGTGTGCCGCGCACACTCTCTGGGATGCGATGGGTGAGGACACTAGGACGGGAGGACAATGTCCTCATTTAGGTGAAAGGTCGAGATCACCCTTGACAAAAGGAGAAAGTCGCGGATGCAACACCGCCTTATCCTTATGGATGACTAAATATGGCGACTTGCAGTACAAGGTCGCCAACTCAGACACTCGTTTAACCGAAGTGATTGCCACTAAAAGGGCCACCTTCTGAGACAAAGTCAAGAGGGGAATATCCCTGATATTCTCAAAAGGAGGTTCCTGGAGAACCGAGAGTACCAATTCGGATCCCACGGGGGGAGAGGAGACTTGACAGGAGGGAGCACATGGCGAACCCCCTGCACAAGGGTGCTAACCAAGGAATGACCTGCTAGTGGTTGCTGAAAGAAGACGGCCAAGGCCGAAATCTGACCCTTAATGATACTCAAAGCGAGCTTTTGGGCCACTCCATGCTGCAGGAAACGCAGGATTCTAGGGACGGAATACGTCCGAGGACTTCAGTCCAGCTCTCCGCACATGGCGATGTAAGCTTTTCAGGTACGGAGATAGATCATTCTTGAGGAAGACTTCCGTGCCCTTAATATGGTTGAAATGACTGAGTCCGAGAGACCTCGGTCTCTCAACACCTGGCTTTCAACAGCCATGCCGTTAAGGCCAGAGACTGTAAAGGCAGAATAAAATATAGGACTTTGAGACAGAAAGTCCTCCTTTATTGGCAACCGCCAGGGAACGTCCGCGACGAGACGTACCTGATCGGCGTACCAGTGAAGCCGAGGCCAATCCGGAGAAATGAGGATCACCGGAGTTCCCTTGGTCTCCACCCTGCGCAGCAGTTGAGGGAGCAACTGCAGCGGAGGATAAATGTATATCAGGTGATAATGACCCCATGGGCCACTAACGCCTCTGAGACATCGGCTCAAGGATCCCTGGATCTGGCCACAAACCTCGACACCTTGCGATTGAGTCGAGAGGTCATCGGGTCCACCTCTGGCGTGCCCCACCGTCTGTGTGGCAAAGGAGTTGAAATACCTCCGGGTGCAAGGACCACTCTCCCTGGTCCAGCGTCTGGCGACTCAAATAGTCCGCCAGTTCTATGCCCGGAATGTAAACGGCCGACAGAGCCGGCACGCTTCTTTTAGCCCACTTCAGGGTACGCAGGAACCTCGGAAGCCGCAGCTGAGCTCCGAGTCCCCCCTTGATGGTCGACATACTCCACCACCGTGACTTTGTCCGACTGGATCCTAATGGAGCGATCCTGCAATCTCTCAGACCGCGAGGAGAGGCACAGTCTGATGGCCCGTATTTCCAGAACCTTGATCGGCAAACGGGCTTCGTCCGGAGTCCAAGCCCTTGGGCCAACGGGACTCCCCAGACTACACCCCAGCCCTTCAGGCTGGCGTCCGTAGTGAACACCGTCCATTGGACGGGGAGGAACGACTTCCCGGACCAAAGAGTCGGGGACTCAAACCACCATGTCAGGGACGCCTTGACCAGGTGACTCACCTGGATTGGAAGATCCAAAGACAACGGGGATTTGTCCCAAGTGAACAAGATCTCCTTCTGCAATGCCCTGGTGTGTGATTGGGCATACGGAACAGCCTCGAAAGAGGCCACCATGAGTCCCAGGACTCCCATGCAAAAAACGGATTGACGAACATTTTTTGGGATGTCAGCACCCGCACTGCAGACTGAAGTGTCAGTAGCTTCCCCAGAGGTAGGATACCTTTGCCTCCAAGGAGTCCAGAATCAGACCGAGATACTCCAGATGTTGAGTCGGGACCAGGACTGACTCCTGAATGTTTAGGAGCCACCCGAAGTCCCTGAGGGTCTGACTGATGATAGTCACACTGTCTTCTAATTCTGAGCCATTTCCTGCTCTGAGAAGAAGATCGTCCAGATAGCCCACGGCAGCGATGCCTCGCCGTCTCAACAAAACTAGAACCGGCGCAAGCACCTTGGAGAACACCCTCGGTGCCAAGGCTAGGCCGAAGGAAGAGCCACAAATTGATAGTGGACTTCACCGATCTCAAGCGTAGAAACTTCTGGTGACTTGCGCAGATCGGAACATGTAAGTAGGCGTCCTTGATGTCCAAGGTCGCCAGAAAATCTCCTTGATGGAGTGTATTGATCACCGTGCGAATGGATTCCATGCAGAACTTTTGCATCTTCACGAAGGCATTCAGGACCTTGAGGTCCAAGATAGGCCGAACCCCATCCCTTTTTTGGGACGACAAACGAATTCGAGTAGAATCCCTGAAACCTCTCCTGTGACAGGACCGGCACAATCACTCCGGACCTGAGCAATCCTGAATAGGCCCCATAGGGCTGCCCAATGGGCAGGAAGGAGAGGAAGATTCGAGGGAAGAATCTGTCTGGGATCAGGAACGGAAACCTATCCTGTAACCTGAGGTGATCACCTAGCCCACCCACCGGTAGGAGATCCGGGAGATCCACCGATCCGTGAACCTGCAAAGTCATCCCCCCTACCCCAGAGTCGGGTGGGGCAAGACTTCACGTGGAGGCGGGCTTGGGGAGCCGGCTTGTTTGGCTTACGCACCCAGGGGCGCTTGTGTCCACCAGCCGCACCGCTGTCAGTCTGGGAGGGCCTCCCCGTTGACTGACGAAAAAAAAACCTTCTTTGCTGGAAAGGAAGGACCCTGCTTACAGCAGCCTCCTTTCCCTTGCTAGCCTGAGGAAGAAGAGTGCTTTTACCTCCCGTGACATCCTTGATGATGTCATTCAGCGCAGCACCGAAATACCTACCACCTTTAAATGGTAGATCCGTCAGAGGCGTTTTAGAAGCTAGGTCAGCAGACCAGCATTTCAACCAGATCAGACAACGCAATACCACCGCCAAGACAGAGGCCCTGAGATATAAGGGGCCGCGTCTAACGTGGCGTCGCAACATAAACCAGGCCCTGCACCATTTGGTGGGCCAGAGCAATAGTGTCTGGAGGAAGATTATGCTCCTGTACAGTTTGGTGCAACATTTTTTGCCCAACCCATAAGTGTCTGAGACACAAGGGTCGCTGCTACCACAGGCCGTAGGGCGGACCCCAACAAGGCAAACATGGCTCTGCTCACCACTTCTGACCTCCTGTCAGTGGGGTCCTTAAATGCAGGAGTCCCCTCCATCGGGAGAGTGGTGGCCTTGTTCAACCGGGCGACTGGAGGGTCGACCACTGGGGGAGAAGCCCACGTTTTAAGTAGAGCATCTTCAAAGGGGTATCTGATAGGCAAACGCCGCGGGACCATAAAAGTCTTCTGCGGCTTTTTCCCCAGACATCATCAATGAGCTGGTCAAAGAAAGGTACATATGGAAAAAACCTTTTTAGAAGGCTCGGCCCTAAGGAACCAGAGGAGACTGTCTGCCTGAGGTTCTACATCCGCAGCATTCAGCTTGCGAGTGTCCCTCACCGCAGCAATGAGTTCCCTAACAAGCGCCCTGTCATTTACTGACACAGAACTGGAGTCTTCCTTGCAAGGAATGTCCTGTTCAAAACCATCAAATATATTCAGAGCTAGGGTCCTGAGCGGTAGTGGCTAGGCCCATATCTGAATCAGCGCACAACCCTTTTTTTTTTTTTTTTGGAGAAATAAAGTGGGGAGAGGGGCTTTTTTGCTCCCTTGCGCTCACACACTGCTTCCCTCCTGGTCAGAATGATTCCAGGACTGCCGACAACTGGTCCATAAGGACCGCAGGTGCAGGAGCACTGCCAGTTGTCTCTAACAAGTGTGAAGAAACAGGTGAACCAGACTCCATGTTGCCACCCTCTGAGACCTTATTCACCATTACAGTGAATAATACAGCCCACCCACTGGGTGTGCTGGGGCTGAGGAGGGGATACCCGGAGTACTCACCACCCCTAGAGACCGCTCGGTACCGCTGTATGAGCCGCGCTGTAGCGCGAGCCTGAGGAGAGTGAAGAATCTGTGAGGAGATGTGGTATTTCGCGCCGTTCAGCAGTGCCGCTAGAGGCCGAAAACTAAACTGAAAGCGCCGCGGCTACAAGAAAATGGCCGCCGGGCGCCTGTATAACAGTGCCTTGAGCCGCGGCAAAATGGCCGCCGATGGCGCACTTTTTAAATTTAAAACACTGCGCCAATTGCGCACGTAAAAAAGCACACACATTCCCCCAGAACACTTCCCAAGTGACTAACAGCCATGGAGCGCCCCCCCCACCAGGGCAGAGTGACCCCCCAAGCATCCCCACACAGCACAGCAGCAGTACAGGGTGCAGAGAGCAGCATAACAGGGGGGAGACAAGGAGAACCCCCCACATACAGAAACACAGCCAGCATGTACTCACCTTGCAGCAGGAGAGACTACTTACCCATCCCGCAAGCACCTTGGAGAACACCCTCGGTGTCAATAGAGGGACCCACTGGCTTGTTTCAGACAGACCTATCACAGAGCCGTACTGCGTAGCTGTCGGCCCGGTCAACCGCGAAAGATACAGTAGGTACTGTTCAATCTTGAGAGGACCGCGGGAGCATGAAAGCAACCCGGCCACCCCTGGAGCCATGGGGTATGTCGTGAACTGAGTCTCACGCACACAAGGCGAGGATCAGCACGCTCGATGGTCGGACAGGGAAGACTACGAGGGTACTAGTGTACCCAACCTGTTGCCCAGCCGACAGTTGATTGAAGGTCTCAAAAATAAAATAATACAATTCCCAAAGGAATAAAATGTAAAAGTAAAATCTTCCAGGAGACTGGCTCCTGAGAGAGCCACGTCTTCTCCTTCTGCTAGGCAGAAAAAAACTGAGGTCTGCTAGCTGCAGGGGGGAGGGTAATGTCCGGAGGGACCACCCCCCTGGGCGGGGCTGTTCAGCTCTGGTTTGTTCTAGAATGTTTTAACATTTAACATTCTGCCTAGGTCTTCTCCTGCAAGCAGGGACATATACCCACGTGTAAAGTGATTAAGAGCCGCTGTGTCGGTCCATGGATGATAAGAGAAATATATTTTTTAAGTTTTGGATAAAGTGGAGAGGGATTAGGACACGTGTCAGGGTTTTATTAGTGTCTGTGCCCCCATTAGGGAGATTCACCCTCTCTATTTATCCTGTTTACCATTATGATTGAAAGTGAAAGTATAAGAAAATCCCAAATTTTGGGTTGTCCCCAAAAAAGTGATAGAGGGGAAACATTCCAATGGGGTCACTAGTTCTGGTGATGACCTGGAGGCCCCCAAGGAATTCGCCTAATTTGCAGAGATTTCCTCTCACTTCCTGTTTTAGGTGTGGGACAGGAAATGAAGGGAAATCTGGAAGGGGTTATACCTATAGTTCTACTTTAAAGTAGTATTAAATCCACAGTGTTTTAGCTTAACACACCGAGCACAACAAAGTAAACATTCCCCAATAAGCTATTTGTTAAACCTCCTACCCCAGCACTTGCCGTTTACACCTTTCAGTGTTGTTGGCTCCTGCTCTTTCAGTGCTGCTTCCCTGAACTTCCAGTCTTCACAAGAAACAGTTAAGTGTGGACAGTCTCCAGCCAGTCTGTTAGTTTAGAGAAAGAAGCTATTTGCTGAGAGGCATGTTTAGTCCATGGAATATTTTATATTTTGACACAAGTTGCGGGAAAAAGACAATTTATTTATTTATTTTGCACAAAGTTGTCACTAAATGATATATTGCTCACACATGCCATGGTTATATGTGGAATTACACCCCAAAATACATTCTGCTGCTTCTTCTGAGTATGGGGATACCACATGTGTGAGACTTTTTGGGAGCCTAGCCGCGTACGGGACCACAAAACCCAAAACCCAAGCACCGCCTTCAGGCTTTCTAAGGGTGTACATTTTTGATATATCATTTAGTGACAACTTTTTGTAAATTATTATTTTTTTTCATTATTCAATCACTTGGGAGAAAAAAAAAAATTTAATGGGCTCAACATGCCTTGGGGTGTCTACTTTCCAAAATGGGGTCATTTGGGGGGGTTTTGTACTGCCCTGCCATTTTAGCACCTCAAGAAATGAGATAGGCAGTCATAAATTAAAAGCTGTGTAAATTCCAGAAAATGTACCCTAGTTTGTAGATGCTATAACTTTTGCGCAAACCAATAAATATACGCTTATTGACATATTTAAAAACATGTGGCTGAATACATTTTGGCCTAAATGCATGACTAATATTGAGTTTATTAGATTTTTCTTATAACGAAAAAGTAGAAAATATCTTTTTTTATTTTTATTTCCGTGTATATCGCAAAAAATAAAAATAGCAGGGACAATCAAATACCATTAAAAGAAAGCTCTATTTGTGGGAAGAAAAGGACGCAAATTTTGTGTTGGTTCCGCATTGCATGACCGCGTAATTACCAGTAAAAGCAGCGCAGTGCCAAATTGTAAAAACACCTCTGGTCTTTATGCTGCGTATTGGTCCGGGGCTTAAGTGGTTAAAAAAGAAAAACTGAAATATTACATGGTCCTAAGTTTTCAGACCCTTTGCTGTGACACTCATATATTTAACTCAGGTGCTGTCCATTTATTCTGATTATCCTTGAAATGGTTCTACACCAGGGATATGCAATTAGCGGACCTCCAGCTGTTGCAGAACTACAAGTCCCATGAGGCATAGCAAGACTCTGACAGCCACAAGCATGACACTCGGAGGCAGGGGCATGATGGGACTTGTAGTTTTGCAACAGCTGGAGGTCCACTGATTGCATATCCCTGTTTTACACCTTCATTTGAGTCCAGCTGTGTTTGATTATAATGATTGGACTTGATTAGAAAAGCCACACACCTGTCTATATAAGACCTTACAGCTCACAGTGCATGTCAGAGCAAATGAGAATCATGAGGTCAAAGGAACTGCCTGAAGAGCTCAGAGACAGAATTGTGGCAAGGCACAGATCTGGCCAAGGTTACAAAAAAAATTCTGGTGCACTTAAAGGAGTAGTAAAGTTACATGTTTTTTCACCTTAATGCATCCTATGCATTAAGGTGAAAAAACATTCGACAATACCGCCCCCCCCCCCCCCGAGCCCCCGTTTTTCTTACCTGGCCCCTCGAAAGTCCCATGCTCATCCTCGTCATCCTCTTCGTTTTTCAGCCTGGCCGCCGATTGGCTACACTGGATGGATTGAAAGCAGCGCAGCCATTGGCTGGCGCTGCTGTCAATCACATCCAATGACGCGGCGCGCGGGGGGCGGGGCCGAGTGATACAGTCGGCGGCTATGGCCGCCGCTGTATCACGGGAGCGCGCCCGCAATCACTCCACACCATGCGAGCTCACTCGCATTATGGTGTGGAGTCATTGCGGGGAGGAGCCAAGACAGCCGCCGAGGGACCCCAGAAGACCAGGATCGGGGTCACTGTGTGCAAAACGAGCTGCACAGTGGAGGTAAGTATAACATGTTTGTTATTTTTAGGCAAAAAAAAGGGAAGCTTTAGTGCTCCTTTAAGGTTCCTAAGAGCACAGTGGCCTCCATAATCCTTAAATGAAATACGTTTGGGACGACCAGAACCCTTCCTAGATTAACTTAAATGGATTTTAGCAAATGGCCGCAATATAACAAAGAGTGAAAAATTTAAGGGGGTCTGAATACTTTCCGTACCCACTGTGTATATATATATATATATTGTGACAGCAGGCAGGTAAAATCACCAGGTTGCATCCAGGATGGAAGGTATATATGTCCTAGATTCAGGCTTTATGCCGTTTTATACCACTAGGGAGAGTGCTGGGTGTCTTGCAGGGGAAGAGTTAATGAGCCCAGCTGAAGTAAGTGGGCTCATTAGGGCCTCTACAAGAACTCCCAGCATGCTAAGGGAGATGCTCCAACCTGGAACCAGATCTGTGTGGATAGTCTGGGGAGTGTGATCTCTGTGCGGTGAGCCAAAGCCTGTGTGGTTATTGCTAAGAACTTCAAAAAGCAGGGAGCTAGGGAATGGGACAGCACAAGGCTGTACCCAGTTGTTAGTTAGGGACACCAATGTGTGTAGTGAGCGGTCAAGTTGACCAGGATTTCTTTTCATGTTTCTTTTGTTTTTGCTGTATTTTTTTGTCTGTATATAGTTCAAATAAAACCACACCCTTTTGTTTTCTCCTACCACTGTCTGCTGTGCCTGTTTTTGTGTGGTGAACCCATCCAGGGGGTCACACACACCCGCTGCTGAGCTAACCCCCTCACAATATATATAGTAAAAACTGCTATAGGGTGGTCGGCAAGCAGTTAAGGCAGTGGTTCTCAACCTGGGGGTCGGGACCCCTCGGGGGTCGAATGAGGATTTTCCAGGGGTCACTGAATCCTGGGCTGTTCCTGAAGCCCACACCGCTCTCCCAGCCTTTTCACAGCCACCCAGCTGGGCTGTTCCTGGAGCCCATGGCCGCCCACTCAGCTCCTTCGCTGCTGCCCATTAAGATCACAGCATGGCTGGGGGGAAGAAACTAGAGGTCAGCTGACTGGTGAGGAATGTGAAGTGGGAGGGGCTGGAGGAGACCCTATCTCCTGTTTTCGGCATAGGTGTCACTGCTACGAGACACCACAAAGTCGGAGACACAGTGAGTAACACTACCTGTGATTAGAGTTGCCATTAAAAGTCCCCACTACAATTCTCAGATCAGCAGATGACCGTGATCAAGAGCACCTAAGTTCGCTAATCAGAACTCCCCCCAGCACTGCCACTCAAGCCAAGCCCCCCCCCCCCCACCACCACCACCACCAAGGAGTAAGAGAATGAATAAAAATAGAGAATACATGGAAGGGGAAGGAACAAAGAAAAAGTGAGAGAAAGAATAAGAAAGATAGCTAGAGAGAGGGATGGGGGAAAAAAAAAAGAAGAAATTATAATAGAGAGAGAAAAAAGGAAAAGAAAGGAGAACAACGAGAAAGAATGGTGGTACATCTTAAAATGTACCATAAGGGGTTTTATTACTGTACAAGTGGTAGCACTAAATGTCCTTGGGTTAGGGGCGCAAATTTCTTGTCTTGCCTTGGGTGCTGACAACCCACACTACGAAAATAATTTTACTGTTAGGGGTCCCCACAACTTGGAATATTTTATCAAGGGGTCACGGCACTAGTAAGGTTGAGAACCACTGAGTTAAAGTGACTGACAATAGCTTTCACTTTGTTCACACTCTAAAGAAATCTGGAGGAGGTTCTGCCAATCACATGCCCCTCCAGCCTTTGTCTATAGTGTGTATGTGTTGGGTCTAATAGGGAGGTGAATCCTCCATCAATTACCATCTTATATCCTGCCTCCATAGTGTAGCAATACGAAGAGATGGAGGAGGAGTAAAGGGACTGTCATTTACCACTGTGCCGGGCCGCCATCAGGGGGGTACAGGCAGTACACCTGTAAGGGACCCGGATGGCAACCCCCCTTTTTTTTGTAAGGGGCCCAGAGGTCCCCAGGGCCCCGGATGGCAACCCCCCTTTTTTTTATATACATTTTAAATTTTTTATTTTTTTTGTAAGGGGCCCCATGGCCCCAGATGACAACCCCCCTTTTTTGTTTTGTTTTTTATTAAAAAAAAATATTTATTTATTTTTATAATTTTTTTCTTTTTTTTTTGTTAAGGGCCCAGAGGTCCCCAGGGCAACCCCCCTTTTTTTTTTCTTTTTTTTTTTCGTCAACAATTCGCGGCGGCAGCAACCCCCGCCTCTCAATTTGTGGCACCACCCCCCGATTCTCAATTCGCGGCAGCCCCCGCCGCACTTCTCAATATTCGGCAGCAGCACCCCCCCCCCCGTTCTCCTCTGCTCCAGGAGGCCCATGCCTGAAGCTGTGTAATGATTCCTGATGGCAGCCCTGCCACTGTATACACCTACGTTTGTGACTTTCAAGTCACGTGGGCTGCACAGATATGAAAAAGGAGAAAATGAACAGCATTAAAGGGAACTGAAACTGGAGCATGCTTAGTAGGTGTGACAATGGCTGGTCTACACAATCTCAGGCTGCAGCGGAGTCACAGACAAGTAGGGAGGGACAGAGAACAGCAGGGTCACTCAGATTTTTTGGAATGTACAGGAAATTAATGCTTTAGTGGCAAAGTACCAAAGGGTGGAAGCACCCAACACACTGGCTGCTTAGTGGCAAAGTAAATATGAACAAAATGTAATATAGCATGTATTGAGTTTATATTAATTTGGGTTTAATGACACTTTGATAGGAGGCATAGGAAGCGGTTTATTTATTTAAGCGGAGTCCATATTTTGGGTCTAGTAGGGAGCTTGAGTAATGACTGGAAGGTTCATGAAGTTACCCTCTTCTTCCTTGGCACCATACAGAGTACCACTTTACATATCTTTTAAAAGAAAAGAAAACATATTGTGTAGTCTGTATGTATGCTTTTCAAGGACTTCAAAAATGCTTACAATTAATTTCAAACACAATGAAATGCATTTTCCTCAACAAATTCTAATACAGAACAAGGATGTCAAAGGTTTTTTTTTGTATTATGGTCAGTTCTAGCAGCAGGGCATGTGACTATGAGTTACACATACTACCTAAAGTATACAAACTTAAGAAAAGGAAAGTACTTTCTCCAAAAGAAGGACTCGCTTGATTCCTTGCATTCTTTAAACAGCATTAATAAAAGGAAGCTGAAATCTGACTGGTTAGTACCCAGACACCTTTCCCTTCCAGTTTTTTTATGAACACCATCAGTGAGGTGTTAATGTAAGATTTCAGCCAGTTTGTAAGGTCGTTTGCACATTATTTTAGTTTCTGGGTATTTTCTCTTTGTATTTGTCTCTTTTAGCTCTAATGTATGCCAGCATCTTTGGCAATGTGTCTGCCATAATCCAGCGCCTTTACTCCGGAACTGCACGTTACCACACTCAGATGCTGCGTGTCAAGGAGTTCATCCGCTTCCATCAAATCCCAAACCCATTAAGGCAGCGCCTTGAAGAGTATTTCCAGCATGCCTGGTCCTACACCAACGGCATTGACATGAATGCGGTGAGTGCACTGCTTTGCTAGCTGGTATACTAGCATCCATCCATCTGCTAGACAAAAATGCCAAAAAAAATCTTGTTTTAAAGTGTAGTCCACCCAAAAATGTTATGGCTACATTTGATGGCGAGCTGAAACATCACACTGGTATATTATGTATTTTAATATATAACTTTCATCTGTTCATATCATCTGTTTTTGGTGGAGTGGCTCTTTAATATCTTAATACTGCCAGACAGAAACCAGGTTTTTATAGCTTTTCGTAGACTCATATTGTACAAAATGCACAAACTGCAAATGACATGCAACAGCCAAGGGCTACCAATCAATTGTTCTTTCCCACACTAAACGAGAAAGCTTTACTGTATATTTGATGGGTCGCTGGAGGTTACTGCTCACCATTCACTGCTATTAAAAATAACTTGTCATGAGAGAAATATGAATGCTTCCACCACAGTCCTGAGAATGAAAGTTTCCTGGCTGCCATGCTAATGATTTTGCTTTAGTGCTTTGGGTCACTGACCTGAAACAAGGATTGAGGTTCCAAACTTTTCTATGACTTTTTTCTGCGTACACTGACTTCTGAGTTCATGCTTTTTTCTGGGTCAGTGAATCAGAAAGTACTGAAGGCAGAGACAGACAGGTAACAATCATTTTAGGATAGAGACCAACAATAGCAGCCTACATATATCTCTCATTATGTACTATAAAAATTTGAAGGGCATGGTGTATAAGCCACATCACCCAATTAAAATCATATTTCATAGCTGCTATGGATTATAGATTGTGTGCTACAGCCCCAATTTCAAGAAAATTGGGACGCTATGTAAAATCTACATAAAAACCAAATGCAATTATTTGCAACTCCCATTAACCCATATTTTGTTGCCTCATATGACTCTTTTTGATGTGCTTATAGGAGCCTGGTAGCATACATAACACTGTGGTTTGTGGTATATTTGGAAATTTATCGCCCACAAGTATTTGTAGGGTTGTAGCATTTTATCCCAGAAGGGAATGATCCAAGGGCAGGTGCCCAAAATATGGGTCATAGTGCCAGGGGTCTGTAACACCTCCAGCATGTACCAGGAATGGATTGGTCTATTTTATATAAGATTGTGGGGCAGCAGTACCATCTGGACAATAATCTGTAGCATGTGATGAGATAGACATTTTATAAGAGAGTGTCAGTACCTTTTACCAATCCATAGCATCAGATGTCTTTTCTAATTCCTGTTCCCATTTCAATATAAAGAGGGAAAGATGTGGATGGGATTCTTTTACAAAATTTGGTTGACCAGAGAGAGCAGGTCTGGTGGACTGGGAAAGCAACTACTCAAAATCCGTGCAAGGTCAAGTTAAAGAGTCCAAGGAGGACAGAGCCCATAGGTAGTGTTTAAGTGGAGTATACTCAATCCAGGCTCTTGCAGGGTTATAGCAAGTTGAGAGTATTTGAGAAAGGGGAACTAGCTTTACCCTACGTAGGGTATGACACAATAGTGGGTTGGCACACTTCTGCCACAAGATGAACTGAGATTGGTTAAGTGTCAGGGGGAAGGATGTGCTACCAAAAAACAGGGTCAAGATTTCCTAAACATGTGGGGTAGCAGATGTAAGTAAGGGTAGGTGGCCTTTTGAAGGCTTACAAGTAGAATCTGTCCATGGTAAGGAGGTAATATGTGAAAGGATCATGTTATTTTCTAAGGAGGCCCATAGTTTAGTAAATTTGTCTTGGTACCAGTCTAAGCTTCTGATCAGGGAAGCTCCATGGGAGGTATAAAGAGACCTGGGGCAGAGTCCTGAGATCTGCGAGAGTGGATAAAGAAGTCAGGACTTGGATGCCTAAATATTTATTAGCCAATCCCCTCTTCTTTTACCAACACTCTGTAAACATCTGGTAACTGAGGAGAGCAGTTGCTGGAGTTTTGAGAGAGGAATGGTGTCCCATTCTTGCCTGATATAGGATTCTAACTGCTCAACAGTCCTGGGTCTTCTTTGTTGTATTTTTAGTTTCAAGCTGTGCCAAATATTTTGAATTTGGTGAAAGGTCTGGACTGTAGGCAGGCCAGTTAAGCACCCGGACTCTTCTACTACGAAGCCATGCTGTTGTCACCTGATGCAGAATGCGGTTTAGCATTGTCTTGCTAAAATATGCAAGGCCTTCCCTGAAAAAGACATCTTCTGCATGGGAGTATATGCTGCTCTAAAAACCTGGATATATCTTTCAGCATTGATGGTGCCTTTCCAGGTTAGCAAGCTGCCCATTCCGTATGTACTAATGCACCCCCATCAGAGAGATAGGCTTTTGAACTGAGCGCAGAGAACAAGCCAGAAGGTCCCTCTCCTCTGGAGTCCAGAGGACGTGTCACCCATGGTTGCAAAAAAGATTGTCCAATTTTGATTTGTCTGACCACAGAACAATTTTCCACTTTGCAACAGACCATTTTAAATGAACTTTGGCCCAGAGAAGAGGGCGGCATTTCTGGATCATGTTCAGATATAGCTTCTTCTTTTGCATGATAGAGCTTTACCTTGCATTTTTGGATAACACGGTAAACTGTGTTCACAGACAGTGTTGAGAAACATTATTCTGAAATTGTTCAACACTTTTTAGACGCAGCTTTTCACAGATTGGTGAACCTCTGCCCATCTTTACTCCAGAGACACTCTGACTCTCTAAGATGCTCTTTTTATAACCAATCATGTTACTGACCTGTTGCCACTTACTTGCCAGCTTTTTGTTGCCCTGTACCAACTTTTTTGAGATAAGATGCTGCCATCAATTTTAAAATTACCTTATTTTTTTCTTAAAACCGTACATTTGATATCATCGCATTCTGTTTTTATGTAGATTTTATACAGTGTCTCAACTTTTATGGAATCGGGGGAATCAGGGGGTTAAATCCAGAAGCTCTAAAAGACCCTGCTGAATCTGACTGCAACGTATTATAGACAGCCCACACTGAAGGGACATTGTGTTGTCAGCTCACAGGAAGTTAAGCTGGCCATAGAAAGACCAAAATGTGGCGGTTCAGCAGGGACAAGCAAATTTGGATCCATACATGGCTGTGCCTGTTTGACAGAAGTCGATCTAATAATCAACTTCTGTCGACTCATGGTTACAGCCAATCAGCTGCAGCCACAGATCAGTGTATTCTTTTTTTTTTATTGATGTTGCAGAAAATAAAGAGTAGGTTCACAAAACAGAGCCTCTGGGCATTCCCCAGCTCGGCACGTACAATAACATAGTACAGGAAATACATACACTATATTACCAAAAGTATTGAGAGGCCTGCCTTTACACATAAATTAACTTTAATGACATCCCAGTCTTAGTCCGTAGGGTTCAATATTGAGGTGGCCCACCCTTTATAGCTATAACAGCTTCAACTGGTCTGGGAACGCTGTCCACAAAGTTTAGGAGTGTGTTTATGGGAATGTTTGACCATTCTTCCAGAAGCTCTTTGTGAGGTCAGGCACTGATGTGGACGAAAAGGCCTGGCTCGCAGTCTCAGCTCTAATTCATCCCAAAGGTGTTCTATCGCGTTGAGTTCAGGACTGTGCAGGCCAGTCAAGTTTCTCCACCCCAAACACGCTCATCCATATCTTTATGGACCTTGATTTGTGCACTGGTCCAAATCATTTGGTGGAGGGGGATAATGGTGTGAGGTTGTTTTTTCATGGGTTGAGCTTGGCCCCTTAGTTCCAGTGACGGAAACACTAAGTGCGTCAGCATACCAAGACATTTTGGACAATTTCATGCTCCCAACTTTGTGGGAACACTTTGGGGATGGCCCCTTCCTGTTCCAACATGACTGTGCACCAGTGCACAAAGCAAGGTTCATAAAGACATGGATGAGTTGAGTTGGGAGCATAAAATTGTCCAAAATCTCTTGGTATGCTGACGCCCTAAGAGTTCCCTTCACTGGAACTAAGGGGTCATGCTCAACCCCTGAAAAACAACCACACACCATAATCCCCCCTCCACCAAATGATTTGGACCAGTGCACAAATCAGGGTCCATAAAGACATGGATGAGCGAAATTGAAAGGTTAATGTGTTTCCCATCCGAACTGTTTTGCACTAGGTATATGTAAAAAAAAACTATCAAAAAATGCATACATTTATGTCCACTAAGCGATTTATCGGTCATTACACAATGGCACTATCGTTAGCTCTCACGGGCGAATGTTCGTTTTTCGAAAATGGTTTCAGCCGATTTTTCGTATAGTGTATGGCCAGCATAAGACAGGGATGCCATTAAAGTTCATGTGCGTGTAAAGGCAGGCATCACAATACTTTTGGTAATATAGTGTAGCAACTAGTTACCAACTAGAAAAAAAATTGCTAAACTGAAGCCTCTACACTGCTCATATCCACAAAATGAAGTGATATGTCCAACATGGCACTTCATATACAAACGCCCACCAGCATTAACCACTTGCCAACCAGCCGCCATCATTATACTGCGGCAGGTTGGCAAGTTCCCGCAAACCACCGTAGCTGTATGTTGGTCCCTTTGAGCAGGATAGCAGCACACGCCCGCTGCACCACGGGAGTGCCGATGCTCGTGACCGGCCGATGCTCTGCGCCCTGAGCCCACCCATTTTTTAAGCCTATTAGAGCCTCTGGCTCTAATCACGTGCTTAAAAAAAAAACTACCCCCTCCCCCATTGGAATCCATGGTCCCGGCGCCCTGCATGTAGATCAGGGGGCCGGACGCATGGATAGGGGGGGCAGCACCCATGCGCCCCTAATGAACGGGCCTGCCGCTGCTGGCAGATATAAACTGACTCCACTATCTGTTTACACCGACTGCCCTCTGATCCACCTAGATGAGAGGGGATTGAGCCATTCCCTTCCGTTTCCGTTTCTTTAGTGGACCAGATCGGATTGGAGGTAGGCAGACTTGTGTCCATTTACACCCACCGGTCCATAGGATTGAATGTAGGGTCCGATCGGGTCCAAAAGACACCTGGGATACAATTAGAGGGCAGCGCAGACAGAGAGCACAGTTATCAGCTCCAAAATTTCTCGAAAGATCAACAGGTATTTTTTTTTTCAACTTATCAAATAGATATAACACAACAACTTCAATGGTGTATTTAACACGCCAAATTAGGGAAGCTCATTGTTAGGGTTTACATACACTTTCATACCCAATCCGCTAACACATACTTACCTTTCCTTTTCTCCTTCGCTCTGTTCAGCTGCTAGGAATGAAGAAAATACCCTGTACTTTGGGTTATAGAGGAGTTTGCGACTCACTGGTGTTTGCTGATTGATCTCTAATCCTATGTCCTGAATAAGCTCAAACTCAGGGGTCCCCAACCCCCGGACCATTGATGTCTGGGCTGCACAGCAGATGAGTGGCTATGCAGAGCCTGGAATGGGGAAATGTGATGTGTGATGTTAGAGAGGAAAGAAGGGGAGGCAGATTGCAGGGACATTGTGATTAAGGAGGCTGTGATTGCTAGGGGCACTGTAATATAAGGGGACTGCAATGTAAAGGGGCACTGTAATCATTACAGTGCATCTTTACTGTGCAGTCCACTTTATATCACAGTGCCTCTTTACAGTGCAGTCCCCATTACATCACAGCCACCATTTACATTAAAGTGCCCCCTTTACAGTGCAGTGCACTTAATATCACAGTACCCCCTTTACAGAGCAGCCCCTCTTTACATTACAGTGCCTCGTTACAGAGCAGTCCCAGTTACATTTATGTATAGGGACTGCACCGTAAAGGGGCACTGTAATGTAAGGGGGGCTGTGATGTGAAGGGGAACTGAGGACACTGTGGGACTGCTTTAAAGGGGGGCAATGATGTAAAGGGGGACTGTGGACATTGATATAAAGGGGGCACTGTGCTGTATAGGGGGGTTGTGGTATGAAGGGGGCTGAAGACAAACGTGAATATTGCCATCCCCCAACCTGAGATTCTTGCTGTACTGTAATGCACAGGTTCACTTTGAGGAGAACTCTTCGCTAAACAGTTATTTTAGCCTTCTATAATCTGTTGCTATAGCAGATATGCAAGAGAAATTACATTCCAAGTTCATGGAGCAGTTGATTATTATTCTAGCTATTACTTCTGTAAAAACAAAGGACTCTTAATGTGACTGAGAAAACCCCAGTGAAATATATAACTTGTTATATTTCTCTGGCTCGGCGAGTTCCATAGCGCAGTAAATAATCCTCTTGTTTATAGAATGTCTGGAAGGCAGTCATGCCAACACAAAATAATACAGTAGATAAAATGTGCCCAGAATTCATTATCAGTGTAATTATTCAGCCTTCCTTTGACAAGTGTAACACGTTGGCTTGTGCATTTCCTCTGGCAACCTCAGCAGGTAGCTGGCAAACAGTCAGCATTGTATTAAGAAAGCATATATTACTTTTTTGTTGCTGAATAATTCACAGATTTTTTTCAGAGCCTAAGTTACAATGTAAGTAGCCGGTGTGGTGAAGGTAGAACTGGATGGATATACATAGAAAATTGTCAAAGTTATATTTTGTGTGGAAGTTGCAGGAGGACATATACAAGGACTTTTTTTTATTGAGAATATTAAAGAAATATTCTCAATGCTTTCCCAAATAAAGGGTTAACATGAATATGTGAAAACTTCTGGTACTCTTCAGTGAGAGTTCCTTTCTTAATATTTCTCACAGTGTAAGCTGGATTGGGTCTTAACTGATCCATGTCCCCAAATGTAAAACGTTTGATCCCAAACTAAGCAGATTTTATCGATGAGAGACTAATCCATACCAATTAACAAACTAATAATCACAGCGCACAGGGAAAGATCAATAGGCGAGGCAGGGACAAAGATTTATCACCACTAATTACCCATAAGTCACAGCTAGACAGGTGCTCAGCTAACACTTTTTAGATAATGGTCAATCAGCATGATAATTACACAGTAATGACCAACACCAAAAGAAAAAAAAACTCATCAACTGTCAAAAGTGTGTGTAGTATTATTAAAGTATACTTATACAGTATGTAAAGTGAATGTGTCAGATGTTTTAAAGCAGATTTTCTTTTGTTTGTACAAAGCATAAGTTACCACCAATGGAAATTATCTTAGGTCTGGATTGCTGCTGTTTACTGTAAAAATCCTACTGACAGAGCTCTTCTTCTGGTGTTGAGAGCTCCAGTTCTCATAAAGGAACTTGATCCTGTTGTTCATCCGCCTTTTGCTCTACTGCTGTCCATTTACAGAATGCTTTGTATTTTAGCCACAGATTACAAGGTGTTCTGTGAACAGACAAGGAGAGAGGAGTGGGGAGTAAACAACAGGATCTTCCTTGTTCATTCATAGAACACCTTGTATTCTGTGGATAGAAAACGAGGCATTCTCTAAATGGACAGCAGTGGAAGAAAGGGAGGGTGAATGACAAGATTGCTACCCTGTATAAGAACTGGTGCTGTTAGCCGCAACGCCAGAGGAAAAGTGATATCCATAGTATCCGCCATCAATGAAGCTAGGATTTCATTAGTAAACAGCAACGATCCAGACCTAGGATGATTATCATCAGAGATAACTTATTTGACTTATGCTGTGCACAATTTTTTCTTTCCCAGAGCTCCGCTTTAAGCTTTCAAAAGTAAAAGGCCTGCATATGTCCATCCTAGCCAGAAAAGCCTTTTCTCTGTGCCTCTTCGATCCTGGTTTGTTCTTCTTACGAAGTGATCAACATCCCAGAAGACCCATCCCTGTATCTAAGCCCTGACAACCATTCTCCTATCTTATAGGAGCACTTAATTAGCAAAACAGGTGTTTTTCATTGAACAGGGGAGAAGGGGGTGAGCATGCCTGGGCAAAAATGCTGACATTTCATGTAAGACAGGGTAATTGCTTGAACTTTCTTTCATATATTTTTAAACTCTTTATGATTTTTTTTTTATTATTATTACTAGTATTCATATTAAAGCTTTGTTTCTAAAAATAAAGAATTTATTAAATTTGCTATCATAAGACAAAATTCAGAAAGCGTTATGGATTTTCCTAAAAAAAAAAAAACAAGAAAACAAAAAAAGCAGGAGCTGTTTGTCGTCAGATTTTCTCTCTCTAAACTTCAAATCTCAGACGTTAAAACTAAAAAGAAAAAAAAAAAACAGGATTTTTGCTATATGTCTATCTATTTAGCTGTCTGTCTGTCTATTTATCTACCTATCTATCTATCTAATACCTTCACTTTGTTTTGTTAGGCCTGAAAACTCAAACATACAAAGGGTTATATTTTTCATAGAAAGGGTTATATTCTTTAAATAAAGAATAAAAAAAAAAGGGTTAAAATGTTGCCTAAATTACAATGTGGCTATGTCAATACAAGAATTTTAGATACAATTTGTGCCTAATGATGCTTTAAAACTGTGGCCCCCAAATCAAGTTGAACATAGTTTTGCACATGACCTGTGAAGCCGGGATGAGGAAAACTGCACTTACAACTCAGAGCAGAGAAAAGGTATCTTATGGGCTTAAACCTGTTAATTTGAAGGTGACCTTTTTGACTTCCTACAGTTACAAGAAGCATCACTACATTCTTTGGAATCCTGTCTGTGTGTAGATACTGTAGATGGCATATCCCTAATAAATATTGTGCTTGTGCCTAGATGTTAGTTCAGTTGTTTATGTTGCTGTTGTATTTGCATGAGGAAAGTGCTTGTGGAGAATGTGCAAGAATTAGGGGCATGTAAATATAGCCAATAGTATTTTATTTTGTATGGATGTGAGTTGTCTATACATAAAATATAACAAGATATTGCTTTGTAAATTAACTTAGTGTTTCCGTGTATAAATGTTTATGTATGTACAGTGCATGTGGTATTTGTGCCTCTGTGTAAGAATATATGTCAATTATGGAGCTTGTTAAAGTGCACCATGAGAGGAATTTGTGAGCTGCGATTACTGGCTTCCTTCCAGAAATGCTAATTGCTTGGCTGTGTCTGGCTTCAATATTTTTGATCTACAGACCAAGAACAATCAGGCTGTAAAATAAAGGGCAAGTTCACCGTTACAGAAAATCTATACAGGAGACCCGCGATCACCTGCTGTGTGACACTGGGACGTCGCTTTACTGGTCCAGGGATTTGAAATCCTCTCCTTTTCTCCAGCGCTGACAGGATGGGCTGGGCGGGTTCTGATTGGTCTGTGCCATCCATGTGATGGCGCCAACCAATTAGAATGCCTTCTATTCGTACTCGCTAAGAGGTACGGATAGGGGATAAAGCCGTGGGGATTTAAAACCCCAGGACCGGGGGGGGGGGTCCAGTGTAGGTTCACTTTACAGATTTTCTGTAAAAGTGAACTTACACGTTAAAGTCAGAAAAGTGTCAGAATGTAGATTTAATTTGTGATATGGGATATCCGTTGAGAGGGCTGATGACAGAGCATCAGCATGACAGCCAGGAAACCCTCAGATCTAGAGGTCAACAATGGCATCCTTCATTGTTCTCTCATGAAAGGTGTACTTTAAAGTGACACTAAACTCTGGTTAGGATGAACAAAAAAATCAATTCAAAGTATATACTGTATTCTTAACTCAAAAAGCCTATTGCTCTCGGCCTCCTCCAAATCTTCAAACTCCTTTTTTTGCTGCTGTGATCCAACTTCCTGTTAGAGAGTGGCTACGCTCATTCTCCATGATCCCACTGTATGTAGGAATGTAGCCACCCTTTTTTGCTTGCTCCCAAGTTGGACTAGAGACTATAGACTATGTAATGTGTAGTGTGTATAGAGCAGAGCATGTGACTGTAACTAATGTGATCTGCTCATTCCCAAAAAATTGAAGTGAGGGGGAAAGAAGCAGTTCATGAGCTCAGTGGACATTACAAGGAGGCAGAAAAACACAGTAAGAAACACTTTAATGAAAAATAGATTACAGGGTAAATTTGTATAGATTATTCTTGGTGAATCAGTATATTGTTTAGTGTCACTTTAAACTGAACACCTAGTTTGGGTGACCCTGATGCTGCTACAGAAGAAAGAAAAGTATGTGCTGCCCAGCCAATAGGATTTATGTTTACAATTTCTAAACTGTACTAGTCTAGTGCCTTTCCTGGGCAGCACAGATACCCTTCTTTTTTCTACTACAATGTAAAATGTGTGCTTGAGTCCTGCCATTCTGTCCCTGTAGAAACTGTATTTTAGTGCAAGACTGACTTTCTGTGCCTGTGTAGACAATAAAACTACGTATCATTTTTGGTATCCTAAAAAAACTGTTGCATTTGGTTGATAGTGAATGAAATGTGTATTTTTTTAATATCTTTTTAACGATATTAAATCTAGCTTATTTATTGTAGAAAAAAGCAATGTGCACAGTGTAGCAGCCTCATTAATCAATCAGATTTTGTCCACCAGAGATTTGTATCTACTAGAGCTATGTTTCTCAACCTATTTTCCGTCAGGATAGGTTCACACCTGTGCGTGGGCCTCTTCATGTGTTTTGTGGTGCGTTTTTGCATTTGTGATTCAGTTTCATGCTTCAATTATATATTTATTATATTTTGAATTATCGAAGAGCAAACAGAAGTGCGAAATGCTACGCAGGCGGCATAAAGTGTCAACATGGAAATAATGACAACAATGAGCTTCAGGAATAACATACCGACAATCATAGGATCACCAGTAGGAATTTGCATCAACGTTACAAACATTGAAAAAAAAAAAAACAATTTGTGGGTTAAATTATAGGCTATCCAGTAGGGGAGAAACAAATTCCCCTCATTCAAAATATGCTCAGAGAATCGACAGAAAGTGCAAGCAGAGCCGTAAAGAGAAGAGAAAGGGGGGGGGGGGTGTGTGAAGAAGAATTTAAAGTAGAAGTGGAGAAAGAAGAGGGAGAGAGTAGAACGAAATAGCCTGTCTCATATTTTACCTGCAACTACTGCCGGCAGCTATAGCCACTAGCAGTAATCATTGTGTTCTGCCACCCGAGAAGGCTCCCTGCAGGCAGAACACATAGTAACTGTGGGAGGAATTCTCCCTTCAACACTGACTGTGTTAATGAGGGAATCAAGCTATTTTCAATCGTATTTAATAATTTTACAAAAAAAATAAAAGCGGTGTTCTGATCCAAATTTTTTTTTAAAACCAGCAGCTACACATACTGCAGCTACTGGCTTTAAATAAATGGACACTTACCTGTCCTGGAGTCCAGCGATGTCAGCACCCGCAGCTGATGTTTCCATCAGATGTCGGGTGCTGCCGCCGCAATTGCGGGTAAGGGTACCCGGCAGTGTAGCCTTTCGGCTTCACGCTGGGAACCCTACTGCGCATGCACGAGGCCCGCTCCTCTCTCCTACTGGCCTGGTGGCTAGGGGAGGGAGGTGGAGGGAGAGGGAGCCCCGTGCTGACGTCATGGGCCGTGGCCCGGACTCCCAGAAGTGGGAAAGGATACCTGTCAAAGACAGGTATCCTGTCCCCCCTCCACCCCGAAAGGTGCCAATTGTGGCACTGGAGGTGGGGGAATCCGATGAGCGAAAGTTAAAATTTTGGGTGGAACTCCGCTTTAAGAGACGGTCTTGGCATGGCATATGAGACATTTACATAGCTTCCCAGATTAAGGTAAGTGGCAATGTCCAGCAGTTGGAAAAACAAACTTTTTAATAGCATAGGAACAAACAAGCAATATATAACAGAATGCATCCATCTAGAACAGTACAGTTGTTCACTAAATTAGATCCAAGGTACAGTGGGCACTCTCTTTGAATATCACCCAGAAGTACTTCAAAAAGTAAATCAGGTAGCCATAGTTCGATATCAGGACTAAAATAAATAAAGAAGAAAATAAGAGAAAAGCGGAGAGTAAAGAAAAGGAAGAAGAAGGAGAAGAAGCTTGTCCGTCCAGGAATAGTACTCAATCAGGAATATGCCTTCAGGCATCTGGCACCTGTAAATAAGTCCAGACCTTATTAAAAAGAGCTTGTTTATCCCTTAAGACACTCACAATCTTTTTGTTAAGCATAATCCAGGTTAACTTGTGCTTCAGTAAAGCCAGGTCAACCATTGGGCTTTTCTAAGCTGTAGCAATAGCTATCTTAGCTGCCAAGAACATGAAATAAATGAAAGTCTGCATATGTCTTGGGATGTCATCCACTGGTTTATTTAGAAATGCAACCCAGGCATCCTTGAAGATATTGACCAACGTGACTGAATGTATCAATGGATGGATGCAAATCCAAAATTGTCTGACCTTGGGACATGTCCACCAGATGTGAAGGGTCATTCCCACCTCTCTGCAACCCCTAAAGCAGGGATATGCAATTAGCGGACCTCCAGCTGTTGCCAAACTACAAGTCCCATGAGGCATAGCGAGACATTTGACAGCATCAAGCATGACACCCAAAGGCAGAGGCATGATGGGACTTGTAGTTTGGCAACAGCTGGAGGTCTGCTAATTGCATATCCCTGCCCTAAAGCATAAAAAGGAGCTGCCTGGACACATGTGTGAGAGGTGTTCTGACACTAAATATCATCTAGAATAGACTATATAGCTTATCTTAACCGGAAGCAACATTCATGATAGCCTTATGAATACAAGCATTTCAGGGAATCAAGCCATTTTATTTTCTTCTACCCACGGTGGAAGGAAATAAATTGAATCATCTATGGCTTGCATTATCCTCTTATCTTATTTCGGCCACACCTCCTAGTCACTGCAAGTCCCTAGATACCCACTTTCTATGCACAATGAACTTCCATTAACCACACCCTGACACTCAATGATCCCTCCCACGTACACCTCCTAGCAGGCTTGCTTTACCTGACTAAAACCCTCTCCTACATCAAATTCAGATTAGCAGGGACGGTGAACGCAATGCTGGTCCATTGAGACAAAAAAAATTGTCACCTGTGATCCCTTGCATCCCTAAATCCTGGTATACAACACTATATTTTTTTTTCATTCTTTTGTGTTCTGATAGTTTGCTGTTCTTTTGTGTTCTGATAGGGTGACCCTCCACTAGAACAGTCCAGTCAGCGCTCTCAGCCATTTGCTGAGAGCGCTGATCGGGAGCCGGTCAGCTGCTGGTTTTCCAGCATGCTCGTCCGACAGAAGCCAACCAAACGGCTGGCTTCTGTTGGACCGGCTGCCTTACACAGGGGCCAAATGTCGGCCAGTTTTTTTTTTGAACCGGCCGATGTCACCGACATTCGGCCCTTGTGTACAGGGCTTGCGAAAGACTGTACTAGAGTAAAATCTGACTGGTTGCTATGAGCTACTGCACTTTGCATATCATCAATGGACTTTGATCTGACTAAATAAATAAGCCTGAATGTTTGAGTGTTGAAAGCCAGTCTGTGCATGGTCAACATATTATCCTCCCAGTGAGTAGTATGTAAACGTGTGTATAGGGATCCCGTGTGTTGTGATCTTGTCTTTACAGGATTCCTGTGTTCATTGAATCCATACAGTTTGCCTAGGATTGTGTTGAGATGATGTTGTACTCTCTCTCTGGTCATCAAGCACAGGGCCTCATGGTTTCTCTTCCCTTTGAAAGGCTAAAATGCAACCTGCGGCTGGAACGCAAGCCAAGATCATCTGCCAGGCAAGGGCATATACCTTCCTCCCTGCTCCATGTGACTCGGCTGGTTGACTAACTGTAGCACATCTTGACTGTCTAAGGTTCATATTTGGACTCATTTAACAAAAAAAATGTTTACTTGAAAAGCAACTCAATGCCAAATGTATTTATCTGTGTTCAGTCAAGAGTGTCATGGTTTGACCCTGCAAGTCTATACTGTTTTCTGTGTTTCCTGGCAGGAAGAACAACACCGAACCCAGCATGGATGTGACAGACGTGGCTGAGTATTTTCCAATGTATTCCTTTGAAGAATCCACTAGAAAGCAGAATGATACAACATTACTGTGCTCTCTTGTCTATTCTCCATATGGAAAACACAGGCCAGTGATACAAGTAGTTTAGTTCAAAAGCCAAGATCAGCTTGTCACAGCCAAGCTGGGAAAGTGGTGAGATCACCATCTAGTATTTTCTAAACAGAGATTAGGACCAAAGGGGGATTGAACTCTGCCCCACTCCTCACAAAATGATAATTATGTTTTGGGTGGAGTTTTTGTGAATCAGGCACTGCATAAGGAAACAAGGATGCTAATAGTGTGGTAACCTATAGTAATCAACTCAGTATTGGTTTACTATGAAGATGAATGCTTACTTTAGGTTACTACACTTGTCCTTGATGATTCTATGTAAAAGCAGTTAAAGGGGTTGTAAAGGTGCAATTTAGGGAAAAAAAAATTGTACCTTTACAACCCCTTTAAGCAGTAACTCCAGAAAACCAATAAGAAATCATCTTTCATTAGTTTCAAATATGAAATAAGATTTATGATTGGTTACTGCACACAGCCATGTCATATTATTACAAATACAGTCCACCCAACACTGATACAATTTTACATATACATTCTGTTGGGTTGAATAAACCAAGGGTGTCCTAAACATTTAATGAGTCATTCAATCTGTCAGATTCTGTACAAACTAGACATAATTCATAACTCTAGGGCTACATACACACTGACATACATGACATAATATAAAATGACACCGCTCACATAATTAATCATGAAAGACACCTATAAGGGTTTACCAGAGGTAACACTTTGAAGACCTGAAAAGACAGCAAACACAATGTTTAATAAAGTGATAGAGCAATGGTAGTATACATAAAATACACTTAGATAATAAAAGGATACGGTTACATTGTTGCGAAAATTAAAGGTTCATGTGAAAAAGAAATGTGCCCTTTTAATAACCCATTTTTCATTGAAAGTTTATTATGGCCACCAATACTGACTGTATTGAATCAACCAATAAGAATTGATCTTAAACAGAGACAAATACAGTGATGTAACATCTGATTGACTGCTATACATTGCTGCAGTTCACAAACAGTAGGATAAGCCCCTCAATGCCCTACAAACATTTTTGAAATAGATTTTTTTTTTCAAGCCATTGTAGTCTAAATCAAAGAACATGACAAAGATTGGCTTTAGCTGATAAAGAAAAAAAAGAAAACTGAATCTATTCTTGATGAGGTACGTGTATATATAAATGCGCTGTCGAAGAACAAATGGCCAATACAGTTTTTAATCCCATATATATCTATACACTGAGATTTATGGGTGGTTGTAACTAGTCTTTGAAAGATTTTTCCAGTAAAGGTCTATGTATCAAGGCAAAGAGTCAGTGACAATACCCATACAACAACACATTTCAGTCATTGAACTATAACTAAAGGAAAAACTTTTTATTTGTTTTGGATAGAGTGCAGAAGGATTAGAATGCTTGTCAGTGCCTTTATTAGGGAGACTTGCCCTATTTATTTGTCCTGTTTACTATTATCCCGAAAGTAAAAGAAAATCCCAAGTTTTGGGATGTCCCCAGAAAAGTAATAGAGGGGAAATCTTTCAATTGGGGCACTAGTTCTGGTGACCCGGGGGTCCCCAAGGAATTCCTTTAATTTGCAGGGATTTTCTCTCACTTCCTGCTTGGATTTTGGACACAAAGTAAGGGGAAATCTCCCCAATGGAACACAGATGGCAAAATAAAATCTGACAGGGGTTAGAACCCTACTTTACTCTATCCAAAATGGAAAAAAAAGTTTTGCCTATAGCTCTACTTTCATTTCCAGCCAATGGGTTTCGTAACCTGAAGCATTTATAAATCTTGCAGAAATATTTAGTGCTCTTGCAGTCTGGATTGGCATTCAACAGGCCAACAAGGTCTGAAGAACATGAACTTTAACCAAATAAAATGTTTTTAGTTTTTTATTTATTTGCCTTTTTAGCAAGAAAGCATATACCGGTATATCCTTTGCCTAAAGTCTCCAGCAATTACTGTTTGAGTTTGTCTTGCGTGTTTTACCTTAGTGTTTCTGAAATCATTTTTTGTGTTTGATTTTGTATTTTTTTTTTACTTTTCATGTGTTTGATTTTACATCATGTTTAATTTATTTAATGTCTTGTGCTTCTCTATGTTTAACAATTTATTTCTCGAAAGAATGATGCAATAGTCTAGTTTAATTATGAAAGGTCTGAGGGTACACATACACATTTGGTTGCATTCCAAAATATTTTAACAGTTTTACAGTTTAAAATATATCTATAGCTAAAACTTGTATTTATATATAAAGGATAGATAGAAAATGGTGTAATAAGGTAGTAGGAAATTATTCAAACCTGTCTAATATATTTATTTATTTATATACAGTGGGTACGGAAAGTATTCAGACCCCCTTAAATGTTTCACTCTTTGTTATATTGCAGCCATTTGCTAAAATCATTTAGGTTCATTTTTTTTCCTCATTAATATACACACAGCACCTCATATTGACAGAAAAACACAGAATTGTTGACATTTTTGCAGATTTATTAAAAAAGGAAAAACTGAAATATCACAAGCTAAGCATTCAGACCCTTTGCTGTGACACTCATATATTTAACTCAGGTGCTGTCCATTTCTTCTGATCATCCTTGAGATGGTTCTACACCTTCATTTGAGCCCAGCTGTGTTTGATTATACTGATTGGACTTGATTAGGAAAGCCACACACCTGTCTATATAAGACCATACAGCTCACAGTGCATGTCAGAGCAAATGAGAATCATGAGGTCAAAGGAACTGCCTGAAGAGCTCAGAGACAGTATTGTGGCAAGGCACAGATCTGGCCAAGGTTACAAAGAAATTCTGCTGCACTTAATATTCCTAAGAGCACAGTGACCTCCATAATCCTTAAATGGAAGACGTTTGGGACGACCAGAACCCTTCCTTGAGCTGGCCGTCCGGCCAAACTGAGCTATCGGGGGAGAAGAGCCTTGGTAAGAGAGGTAAAGAAGAACCCAAAGACCACTGTGGCTGAGCTCCAGAGATGCAGTCGGGAGATGGGAGAAAGTTGTGGAAAGTCAACCATCACTGCAGCCCTCCACCAGTCGGGGCTTTATGGCAGAGTGGCCCGACGGAAGCCTCTCCTCAGTGCAAGACACATGAAAGCCCGCATGGAGTTTGCTAAAAAAACACCTGAAGGACTCCAAGATGGTGAGAAATAAGATTCTCTGGTCTGATGAGACCAAGATAGAACTTTTTGGCCTTAATTCTAAGCGGTATGTGTGGAGAAAACCAGGCACTGCTCATCACCTGTCCAATACAGTCCCAACAGTGAAGCATGGTGGTGGCAGCATCATGCTGTGGGGGAGTTTTTCAGCTGCAGGGACAGGACGACTGGTTGCAATCGAGGGAAAGATGAATGCGGCCAAGTACAGGGATATCCTGGACGAAAACCTTCTCCAGAGTGCTCAGGACCTCAGACTGGGCCGAAGGTTTACCTTCCAACAAGACAATGACCCTAAGCACACAGCTAAAATAACGAAGGAGTGGCTTCACAACAACTCCGTGACTGTTTTTGAATGGCCCAGCAAGAGCCCTGACTTAAACCCAATTGAGCATCTCTGGAGAGACCTAAAAATGGCTGTCCACCAACATTTACCATCCAACCTGACAGAACTGGAGAGGATCTGCAAGGAGGAATGGCAGAGGATCCCCAAATCCAGGTGTGAAAAACTTGTTGCATCTTTCCCAAAAAGACTCATGGCTGTATTAGATCAAAAGGGTGCTTCTACTAAATACTGAGCAAAGGGTCTGAATACTTAGGACCATCTGATATTTCAGTTTTTCTTTTTTAATAAATCTGCAAAAATGTCAACAATTCTGTATTTTTCTGTCAATATGGGGTGCTGTGTGTACATTAATGAGGAAAAAAAATGAACTTAAATGATTTTAGCAACTGGCTGCACTATAACAAAGAGTGAAAAATTTAAGGGGGTCTGAATACTTTCCGCACCCACTGTGCGTATATATATAGATAATAAAATATTTGAGATACTGTGTAATATATATATATATTGTGAGGGGGTTAACTCGGTAGCGGGTGTGTGTGACCCCCTGGTTGGGCTCCCCACACAAAAACAGGGCCAGCAGACGGAGGTTGTGGTTTTCAAAATCAAAAGGTGCGGTTTATTTCTCTATGTACAGTGACAAAAACACAGCAAAGCCAAAAAGAAACAAACAAAATAAATCCTGGTCAGTTTGACCTCTGACTAAACATGCAGGTTTCCTAAACTAACAACTGGGATCAGCCTGGTGCTGTCCTAGTCCCTAAGTCCCTGGTTTAGTAAAAGTCCAAACAAATAGCCACACAGGCTTTGCCTCACCGCACAGGGGTTCACTCTCCCTAGACAGTCCACACAGGTCTGGTTCCAGGCATGAGCTAACATCTAATGAATCTGGGAGTTTTTTATAGAGGCCTAAATGAGCTGACAAGCTTCAGCTGGCCTTATCAACTCCCTGTCTGTACGACGCCCCACACTCTCCCTAGAGGTATGAGTCATCCATGAGCCTACTAGCATCAGCTGGGCTTATACAACTCTCCACCTTAGTTGTATAAGTCAGCATAAAGCCTGAATCTGGGAGAAATATATCTACCCCCCTGGATGCAACCAGGTGACTTTACCTTCCTGCTGTCACATACCCCCCCCTCTTGTTTTAACCTTGGGGTTGGAACACCAGCAATCAGGCATTCATGTACTCGAGACAAAGCATCCACATTCCCCATTTGAACGCCAGGGCGATGCTTTACTGTGAAGTTGAATTCCTGGAGGGCCAGGAACCACCTATTCACTCTTCTATTTGTCTCCTTGTTTTGAGCCATCCACTTTAACGGAGCGTGATCCGTAACCATGTCAAAGTGCCTACCTAGCAGATAGTACCGAAGGGAATCTAGAGCCCACTTCACCGCTAAACACTCCTTTTCAACCGTGGCGTAATTTACCTCATGGGACTTCAACTTCCTGCTGAGGTAAATGACTGGGTGCTCTTCCCCGTTCCAGACCTGGGACAATACTGCTCCTAACCCCACATCTGACGCATCACTTTGTACGACAAAGTCTTTAGAGAAGTCGGGTGAGTACAACACTGGCTGGCTACATAAGGCTTGTTTCAAGAATTGGAATGCTGCCTCAGCCTCGGGGGTCCATTTAATCATGACCGACCCTTTCCCTTTCGTCAGGTTGGTTAGGGGCACAGCCTTAGAAGCAAAGTGGGGAATGAAGCGCCGATAATAACCCGCGATTCCCAGAAAGGCCCGTACCTGCTTCTTGCTGTTGGGACGTGGCCAACTCTGGATGGCCTCGACTTTGTTGAGTTGGGGTTTTATCACTCCCCTGCCAATGGTGTACCCAAGATATTTGGCCTCCTCCTGCCCAATGGTACACTTCTTGGGGTTAGCCGTAAACCCCGCTTCCCGGATAGAGTCTAGGACTGCTTGCACTTTTGGCAGATGTGAGGCCCAATCTGTGCTATGGACAATTACGTCATCCAGGTAAGCCGCAGCATACTTCCGATGGGGCCTCAGTATCTGGTCCATTTTCCGCTGGAATGTGGCCGGCGCATTCTGTAACCCGAACGGCATTCTCTTATATTGGAACGCCCCGTCTGGGGTTACAAATGCGGTTTTCTCTTTGGCCGACTTGGCCAGGGGAATTTGCCAATACCCTTTTGTGAGGTCAAGAGTCGTCATGTATCGGGCTGTTCCCAGCCGGTCGATCAACTCATCTATACGTGGCATGGGGTAGGTGTCAAATTTTGTAACTTTGTTCAACTGACGAAAATCGTTACAAAATCGCCAGCTCCCATCCGGTTTAGGCACCAACACAATGGGACTAGACCAATCACTTTGGGACTCCTCTATCACCCCTAAGTTCAGCATTTTCTGTACTTCCTCCCGTATTGCCTCCCGTCGGGCCTCTGGGATCCGATAGGGTTTTAACTTCACCCTTTCACCGGGCGGGGTAATAATATCATGCTCTACCCCAGATGTTTGTCCCGGCAGCTCAGAGAACACCTCCTTGTTGCGAAGCACAAACTCCTTAACCTCCTGTTGTTGGGGTTGTGACAAGGTGGCTGCTATTCCAACCTCCGGAATCACGCAACCAGTTTGAGCTGGTGACCAAGTTTCTGCGACTAGGGACTCTCTATCCCTCCAGGCTTTCAACAGATTAACGTGATATATCTGTTCGGGCTTTCGCCTTCCTGGTTGTCTGACCTTGTAATTCACTTCGCTCACTTTTTCCATTATCTCGTAGGGGCCTTGCCATTTGGCAAGGAATTTACTTTCAACCGTAGGGACAAGTACCAATATCCTATCCCCCGGGGAAAAGGTACGGGTCTTTGCTCCACGGTTGTACACTCTCTGCTGTGCCAACTGCGCTTGGGCCAAATGTTCCTTCACGATGGGCATTACCTGTGCAATTCGATCTTGCATCAGGGCGACATGCTCAATCACACTCCTGTGGGGAGAACTCTCACTTTCCCAAGTTTCCTTGGCAATATCCAACAGCCCTCTTGGGTGTCTCCCATACAGTAACTCAAAGGGGGAGAATCCCGTAGAGGATTGGGGCACCTCCCTAATAGCAAACATCAAATAAGGAAGTAGACAGTCCCAATCCTTTCCATCTCTATCCACCACTTTCTTCAACATTTGTTTTAGGGTTTTGTTGAATCTTTCAACCAGCCCATCGGTTTGGGGGTGATACACAGATGTACGCAATTGCGTCACTTTGAGCAATTTACACAGCTCTTTCATAACCCGGGACATAAAGGGTGTACCTTGGTCCGTAAGCAGTTCTTTACAAATACCCACCCGGCTAAAAACAAGAGATAGCTCTTTGGCTATGGTTTTGGCCGAGGTATTTCTGAGAGGGATCGCTTCTGGATAACGGGTGGCATAGTCCATTATAACCAATATGTACTGGTGCCCCCTAGCGGACTTGATTATAGGACCTACCAAATCCATTGCGATTCTCTCAAACGGGACCTCAATGATGGGTAGAGGGACCAGCGGGCTACGGAAATGTGGCATCGGGGCCGACCTCTGACACACAGGGCAGGAGGAACAATAATTTTCTATGTCCTTCATCACCCCAGGCCAATAGAATCTCTGTAATACCCTCTCTCGGGTTTTCTCTGTCCCCAGATGACCTCCAAGAATGTGCCCATGGGCCAACTCCAACACCAACTTCCTGTAAGGTTTGGGCACCACCAGCTGCTCAACGGTTTCTTCTGCCCTTTTTGCCACCCGATACAGTAGGTCCTTCTCTACGCTGAAGTATGGGTAAGTGCAGGTATTATCTGGGTTCACTAACTCGCCATCTATTTCCACTACGTTTTCCCGTGCCTTTATTAGGGCGGGGTCTTTTAACTGTTCTGTGGCAAAATTTTCCCTGTGAACCTCCAGATCAGAAAACTCCACAGACGGTAGGTTTTCGTCTGAGGAGGTGGGCTCCTCTCTAGTTTCTTGAGTCTCCCCTGCAAATACTGACAAGGGAAATTCTGGAGAGTCCTCACCACTCTCAGAGGAGTTCTGGCTATCACATTCCTGATACATAGGGGCACCAGTGGGGGGCTCAGGATCATCCCACAGTTCCCAGAACTTCGGAAAATCCCTTCCCACAATGGCGTCATGCGGTAACTGAGATACTAAGCCCACTGGATGAGAGAGGGTACCTTTGGGGGTCTCGAAACACACTGTAGTCACTGGATACTCTCGGGTGTCCCCATGCACACAAATAACAGCTACCTTGCTATTCCCAGAGACCTCTGTTTTAACTAACTCAGCCTTTATCAGGGTCACAAGGCTACCTGAATCCAGCAATACCACAACATTTCTACCATTAACACACATTTTGCATAAATGTTTCTCAATTCCTCGAATGGCAGTGCATGCGACTGTCGCACACAGCGACTGACGTCTGCCCGTCAGAAAGTCACACTGCATGGGTTCCTCCACAACCGGGCAATTGGCTGCAATATGTCCCGCTTGCCGGCAGCGGTAGCAAACGATCCTTCTTGCGGCCTCTTGAGCCGCTGATTTCCCAGGCTGTTCTCGCCAAACTTGGGGTAGAGCTCCCACCCTCTCACTCTCTCCACCCTCACCCCTTGGAATCCTCTTATCCGCCCCTGGGGATGGTCTGGTCTTAGGGTGGAAAGTCCGAGTGTTTCTGGAAGAGGCCGTCAGGTTCTCTGTAGCCAAGTATTTCTCTACACGATCCACAAGACCACCGGCCGTCTCTGGGTCTCCATGGCTTACCCACTTTTGGATGGCAGTAGGAAGAGCTCTCAAAAACCGATCCATTACAACACGTTCCACAATCTCTGGTGCGGACAAAGTCTCTGGCTGTAGCCACTTCCTGCTCAGGTGAATGAGATCATACATTTGAGACCTGGGGGGTTTTCCAAGCTGGAAAGTCCAGTTATGCACACGCTGAGCCCGGACAGCCAGGGTGACACCCAGCCTTGCCAATATTTCAGCTTTTAGCATCACATAGTCTTTTGCTTGGTCAGGCTCTAGGTCATAGTAAGCCTTCTGCGATTCACCAGTTAACAGAGGAGCCACCAGTCCAGCCCACTGCTCCTCAGGCCACTTTTCTCTTTCAGCAGTCCTTTCAAATGTGGTCAAAAATACCTCTGGATCATCCTCTCCAGTCATTTTTGTCAATAAACGACTCACCCCAAAGGACGCGGTATTAGTGGGACGGCTTTCCTCACTGGTCTGCGGACGTTGCTGCATTACTGCTTCCATTTGTTGTAGTCTCTGCTCTTGCTTCTGTAACAGGTCTATGAAGCGGGCCTCAGATTGCTGCTGGGCTTGTTGATGAGCTTGCTGCTGGGCTGCAAGGCTCCTTTGCAAACCTGCATTTGTCTGCTGTTGATTGGCATTTGCTAGAGCCAGCTGTTTCAGTATCTCCTCCATGCTGGCTTAAAAAAAACTGCCACTGGTTCTCCACCAACTGTGAGGGGGTTAACTCGGTAGCGGGTGTGTGTGACCCCCTGGTTGGGCTCCCCACACAAAAACAGGGCCAGCAGACGGAGGTTGTGGTTTTCAAAATCAAAAGGTGCGGTTTATTTCTCTATGTACAGTGACAAAAACACAGCAAAGCCAAAAAGAAACAAACAAAATAAATCCTGGTCAGTTTGACCTCTGACTAAACATGCAGGTTTCCTAAACTAACAACTGGGATCAGCCTGGTGCTGTCCTAGTCCCTAAGTCCCTGGTTTAGTAAAAGTCCAAACAAATAGCCACACAGGCTTTGCCTCACCGCACAGGGGTTCACTCTCCCTAGACAGTCCACACAGGTCTGGTTCCAGGCATGAGCTAACATCTAATGAATCTGGGAGTTTTTTATAGAGGCCTAAATGAGCTGACAAGCTTCAGCTGGCCTTATCAACTCCCTGTCTGTACGACGCCCCACACTCTCCCTAGAGGTATGAGTCATCCATGAGCCTACTAGCATCAGCTGGGCTTATACAACTCTCCACCTTAGTTGTATAAGTCAGCATAAAGCCTGAATCTGGGAGAAATATATCTACCCCCCTGGATGCAACCAGGTGACTTTACCTTCCTGCTGTCACAATATATATATATATATTACACAGTATCGCAAATATTTTATTATATCTTTTCATGTGACAACACTTGCTTGACACCATCTGAATGAAATAAGTAAATAAGTTTATCTTGGTCTCATCAGACCACAGCACATGGTTCCAGTAATCCATGTCCTTAGTCTGCTTGTCATCAGCAAACTGTTTGCGGGCTTTCTTGTGCATCATCTTTAGAAGAGGCTTCCTTCTGGGGCGACAGCCATGCAGACCAATGTGATGCAGTGTGCGGCGTATGGTCTGAGCACTGACAGGCTGACCCCCCACCCCTTCAACCTCTGCAGCAATGCTGGAAGTACTCATACGTCTATTTCTCAAAGACAACCTCTGGATAGAATGCTGAGCCCGTGCACTCAACTTCTTTGGTCGACCATGGTGAGGCCTGTATTGAGTGGAACTTGTCCTGTTAAACCGCTGTATGGTCTTGGCCACCGTGCTGCAGCTCAGTTTCAGGGTCTTGGCAATCTTCTTATAGCCTAGGCCGTCTTTATGTAGAGCAACAATTCTTTTTTTCAGATCCTCAGAGTTCTTTGCCATGAGGTGCCATGTTGAACTTCCAGTGACCAGTATGAGAGAGTGAGAGCGATAACACCAAATTTAACACACCTGCTCCCCATTCACATCTGAGACCTTGTAACAGGAGGGAAAGTGGCTAATTGGGCCCAATTTGGACATTTTCACTTAGGGGTGTACTTACTTTTATTGTCAGCGGTTTAGACATTAATGGCTGTGTGTTGAGTTATTTTGAGGGGACAGCAAATTTACACTGCTATACAAGCTGTACACTCAATACTTTACATTGTAGCAAAGTGTAATTTCTTCAGTGTTGTCACATGAAAAGCTATATTAAAATATTTACAAAAATGTGAGGAGTTTACTCACTTTTGTGAGATACTGTGTGTGTGTGTGTGTGTGTGTATGTATATGTATATATATTGTGACAGCAGGAAGGTAAAGTCACCTGGTTGCATCCAGGGGGGTAGATATATTTCGCCCAGATTCAGGCTTTACGCCGACTTATACAACTAGGTGGAGAGTTGTATAAGCCCAGCTGAGGCTAGTGGGCTCATGGATGACTCATACCTCTAGGGAGAGTGTGGGGCGTCGTGCAGACAGGGAGTTGATGAGACCAGCTGAAGCGTGTCAGCTCATTTAGGCCTCTATAAGAACTCCCAGCTTCATTAGGGGTTTGCTCATGCCTGGAAGCAGACCTGTGTGGACTTCCTGGAGAGAGTGAACCCTTGTGCGGTGAGACAAAGCCTGTGTGGCTATTTGCTTGGACATTTAAAACCAGGGACTTAGGGACTAGGACAGCACTAGGCTGATCCCAGTTGTTAGTTAGGAAACCTGTATGTTTAGTCAGAGGTCAAGTTGACCAGGATTTATTTTGTTTATGTTTCTTTTGCTTTGCTGTGTTTTGTCACTGTAAATAGAAAATAAACCGCACCTTTTTGACTTTGAAAACCACAAGCTCCGTCTGCTGGGCCTGTTTTTGTGTGGGGAGCCCATCCCGGGGGTCACACACACCCGCTGCCGAGCTAACCCCCTCACAGTTGGTGGAGAACCAGTGGCAGTTTTTTTTAAGCCAGCATGGAGGAGATACTGAAACAGCTGGCTCTAGCAAATGCCAATCAACAGCAGACAAATGCAGGTTTGCAAAGGAGCCTTGCAGCCCAGCAGCAAGCTCATCAACAGAGCCTTGCAGCCCAGCAGCAAGCTCACCAACAGAGTCTGGAAGCTCAGCAACAAGCCCAGCAGCAATCTGAGGCCCGCTTCATAGACCTGTTACAGAAGCAAGAGCAGAGACTACAACAAATGGAAGCAGTAATGCAGCAACGTCCGCAGACCAGTGAGGAAAGCCGTCCCACTAATACCGCGTCCTTTGGGGTGAGTCGTTTATTGACAAAAATGACTGGAGAGGATGATCCAGAGGTATTTTTGACCACATTTGAAAGGACTGCTGAAAGAGAAAAGTGGCCTGAGGAGCAGTGGGCTGGACTGGTGGCTCCTCTGTTAACTGGTGAATCGCAGAAGGCTTACTATGACCTAGAGCCTGACCAAGCAAAAGACTATGTGATGCTAAAAGCTGAAATATTGGCAAGGCTGGGTGTCACCCTGGCTGTCCGGGCTCAGCGTGTGCATAACTGGACTTTCCAGCTTGGAAAACCTCCCAGGTCTCAAATGTATGATCTCATTCACCTGAGCAGGAAGTGGCTACAGCCAGAGACTTTGTCCGCACCAGAGATTGTGGAACGTGTTGTAATGGATCGGTTTTTGAGAGCTCTTCCTACTGCCATCCAAAAGTGGGTAAGCCATGGAGACCCAGAGACGGCCGGTGGTCTTGTGGATCGTGTAGAGAAATACTTGGCTACAGAGAACCTGACGGCCTCTTCCAGAGACACTCGGACTTTCCACCCTAAGACCAGACCATCCCCAGGGGCGGATAAGAGGATTCCAAGGGGTGAGGGTGGAGAGAGTGAGAGGGTGGGAGCTCTACCCCAAGTTTGGCGAGAACAGCCTGGGAAATCAGCGGCTCAAGAGGCGGCAAGAAGGATCGTTTGCTACCGCTGCCGGCAAGCGGGACATATTGCAGCAAATTGCCCGGTTGTGGAGGAACCCATGCAGTGTGACTTTCTGACGGGCAGACGTCAGTCGCTGTGTGCGACAGTCGCATGCACTGCCATTCGAGGAACTGAGAAACATTTATGCAAAATGTGTGTTAATGGTAGAAATGTTGTGGTATTGCTGGATTCAGGTAGCCTTGTGACCCTGATAAAGGCTGAGTTAGTTAGAACAGAGGTCTCTGGGAATAGCAAGGTAGCTGTTATTTGTGTGCATGGGGACACCCGAGAGTATCCAGTGACTACAGTGTGTTTCGAGACCCCCAAAGGTACCCTCTCTCATCCAGTGGGCTTAGTATCTCAGTTACCGCATGACGCCATTGTGGGAAGGGATTTTCCGAAGTTCTGGGAACTGTGGGATGATCCTGAGCCCCCCACTGGTGCCCCTATGTACCAGGAATGTGATAGCCAGAACTCCCCTGAGAGTGGTGAGGACTCTTCGGAATTTCCCTTGTCAGTATTGGCAGGGGAGACTCAAGAAACTGGAGAGGAGCCTGCCTCCTCAGACGAAAACCTACCGTCTGTGGAGTTTTCTGATCTTGAGGTTCACAGGGAAAACTTTGCCACAGAACAGTTGAAAGACCCCGCCCTAATAAAGGCACGGGAAAACGTAGTGAAAATAGATGGCGAGTTAGTGAACCCAGATAATACCTGCACTTACCCATACTTCAGCGTAGAGAAGGACCTACTGTATCGAGTGGCAAAAAGGGCAGAAGAAACCGTTGAGCAGCTTGTGGTGCCCAAACCTTACAGGAAGTTGGTGTTGGAGTTGGCCCATGGGCACATTCTTGGAGGTCATCTGGGGACAGAGAAAACCCGAGAGAGGGTATTACAGAGATTCTATTGGCCGGGGGTGATGAAGGACATAGAAAATTATTGTTCCTCCTGCCCTGTGTGTCAGAGGTCGGCCCCGATGCCACATTTCCGTAGCCCGCTGGTCCCTCTACCCATCATTGAGGTCCCGTTTGAGAGGATCGCCATGGATTTGGTAGGTCCTATAATCAAGTCCGCTAGGGGGCACCAGTACATATTAGTTATAATGGACTATGCCACCCGTTATCCAGAAGCGATCCCTCTCCGAAATACCTCGGCCAAAACCATAGCCAAAGAGCTATCTCTTGTGTTTAGCCGGGTGGGTATTTGTAAAGAACTGCTTACGGACCAAGGTACACCCTTTATGTCCCGGGTTATGAAGGAGCTGTGTAAATTGTTCAAAGTGACGCAATTACGTACATCTGTGTATCACCCCCAAACCGATGGGCTGGTTGAAAGATTCAACAAAACCCTAAAACAAATGTTGAAGAAAGTGGTGGATAGAGATGGAAAGGATTGGGACTGTCTACTTCCTTATCTGATGTTTGCTATTAGGGAGGTGCCCCAATCCTCTACGGGATTCTCCCCCTTTGAGTTACTGTATGGGAGACACCCAAGAGGGCTGTTGGATATTGCCAAGGAAACTTGGGAAAGTGAGAGTTCTCCCCACAGGAGTGTGATTGAGCATGTCGCCCTGATGCAAGACCGAATTGCACAGGTAATGCCCATCGTGAAGGAACATTTGGCCCAAGCGCAGTTAGCACAGCAGAGAGTGTACAACCGTGGAGCCAAGACCCGTACCTTTTCCCCGGGGGATAGGATACTGGTACTTGTCCCTACGGTTGAAAGTAAATTCCTTGCCAAATGGCAAGGCCCCTACGAGATAATGGAAAAAGTGAGCGAAGTGAATTACAAGGTCAGACAACCAGGAAGGCGAAAGCCCGAACAGATCTATCACGTTAATCTGTTGAAAGCCTGGAGGGATAGAGAGTCCCTAGTCGCAGACACTTGGTCACCAGCTCAAACTGGTTGCGTGATTCCTGAGGTTGGAATCGCAGCCACCTTGTCACAACCCCAACAACAGGAGGTTAAGGAGTTTGTGCTTCGCAACAAGGAGGTATTCTCTGAGCTGCCGGGACAAACATCTGGGGTAGAGCATGACATTATTACCCCGCCCGGTGAAATGGTAAAGTTAAAACCCTATCGGATCCCAGAGGCCCGACGGGAGGCAATACGGGAGGAAGTACAGAAAATGCTGAACTTAGGGGTGATAGAGGAGTCCCAAAGTGATTGGTCTAGTCCCATTGTGTTGGTGCCTAAACCGGATGGGAGCTGGCGATTTTGTAACGATTTTCGTCAGTTGAACAAAGTTACAAAATTTGACACCTACCCCATGCCACGTATAGATGAGTTGATCGACCGGCTGGGAACAGCCCGATACATGACGACTCTTGACCTCACAAAAGGGTATTGGCAAATCCCCCTGGCCAAGTCGGCCAAAGAGAAAACCGCATTTGTAACCCCAGACGGGGCGTTCCAATATAAAAGAATGCCGTTCGGGTTACAGAATGTGCCGGCCACATTCCAGCGGAAAATGGACCAGATGCTGAGGCCCCATCGGAAGTATGCTGCGGCTTACCTGGATGACGTAATTGTCCATAGCACAGATTGGGCCTCACATCTGCCAAAAGTGCAAGCAGTCCTGGACTCTGTTCGGGAAGCGGGGTTTACGGCTAACCCCAAGAAGTGTACCATTGGGCAGGAGGAGGCCAAATATCTTGGGTACACCATTGGGAGGGGAGTAATAAAACCCCAACTCAACAAAGTCGAGGCCATCCAGAGTTGGCCACGTCCCAACAGCAAGAAGCAGGTACGAGCCTTTCTGGGAATCGCTGGGTATTATCGGCGATTCATCCCCCACTTTGCTTCTAAGGCTGTGCCCCTAACCAACCTGACGAAGGGGAAAGGGTCGGTCATGATTAAATGGACCCCCGAGGCTGAGGCAGCATTCCAATTCTTGAAACAAGCCTTATGTAGCCAGCCAGTGTTGTACTCACCCGACTTCTCTAAAGACTTTGTCGTACAAAGTGATGCGTCAGATGTGGGGTTAGGAGCAGTATTGTCCCAGGTCTGGAACGGGGAAGAGCACCCAGTCATTTACCTCAGCAGGAAGTTGAAGTCCCATGAGGTAAATTACGCCACGGTTGAAAAGGAGTGTTTAGCGGTGAAGTGGGCTCTAGATTCCCTTCGGTACTATCTGCTAGGTAGGCACTTTGACATGGTTACGGATCACGCTCCGTTAAAGTGGATGGCTCAAAACAAGGAGACAAATAGAAGAGTGAATAGGTGGTTCCTGGCCCTACAGGAATTCAACTTCACAGTAAAGCATCGCCCTGGCGTTCAAATGGGGAATGTGGATGCTTTGTCTCGAGTACATGAATGCCTGATTGCTGGTGTTCCAACCCCGAGGTTAAAACAAGAGGGGGGGGTATGTGACAGCAGGAAGGTAAAGTCACCTGGTTGCATCCAGGGGGGTAGATATATTTCGCCCATATTCAGGCTTTACGCCGACTTATACAACTAGGTGGAGAGTTGTATAAGCCCAGCTGAGGCTAGTGGGCTCATGGATGACTCATACCTCTAGGGAGAGTGTGGGGCGTCGTGCAGACAGGGAGTTGATGAGACCAGCTGAAGCGTGTCAGCTCATTTAGGCCTCTATAAGAACTCCCAGCTTCATTAGGGGTTTGATCATGCCTGGAAGCAGACCTGTGTGGACTTCCTGGAGAGAGTGAACCCTTGTGCGGTGAGACAAAGCCTGTGTGGCTATTTGCTTGGACATTTAAAACCAGGGACTTAGGGACTAGGACAGCACTAGGCTGATCCCAGTTGTTAGTTAGGAAACCTGTATGTTTAGTCAGAGGTCAAGTTGACCAGGATTTATTTTGTTTATGTTTCTTTTGCTTTGCTGTGTTTTGTCACTGTAAATAGAAAATAAACCGCACCTTTTTGACTTTGAAAACCACAAGCTCCGTCTGCTGGGCCTGTTTTTGTGTGGGGAGCCCATCCCGGGGGTCACACACACCCGCTGCCGAGCTAACCCCCTCACAATATATATATATATATATATATATATATATATATATATATATATATATTTATTGAGAGAGAGAGACACCAGTTTGGATTTCCCATCCATTTCTATCCTGGTAATAAAGGTGACCAGAACAAAGGGGATGAAGGTCCCCAGACAGGACACAGACAGAAATAAAACCTTGTGCACTGTAGCCCCAAAAAGGTTTTGGCTTTACATACACTTTAAACATTCTCCCACCAATGCTCACATGTCTACAGTTGAACTCTGACCATGCATATGCTATGAACTTCTGTGAATCTTAAAACTGTTTTAATTTCTAAACTGAAAGAAAGATCAGTGGTCTGTCTTCAGCAAATTACCAATCTGGCCCGCAGGCTTTTCCTTCTATTTAAATCCACAATCGTATTTTCTGTGGTTTTTAGTGCTCACCGTCAGCCTCACAGTCATACAAAAGTCTCCAAATAGTTAGGGGCAATGGGAATCTAATGTGTATGGGTACTTCAAATGCTAAGAATTTAATCTAGTCCTAAGAATCCACCTTCCTCCAAAGCTTTACAAAAAAATCGACATGGCATCTGTTATGCTCTGAATCTGGTGGATCTCTCAGTGAGCAGCACATTTGCTAGATTAGATAAATGACCAATTCTACTTACAACTGATATTTCGGATTCGCCTGCAGAAAAGTTAGTGTCTTTGCTCTCTTTCCACAAACCCATAAATGCCTTGTCACTCTCTAGAACCGATGTTCTACAGTTATTTAATATTGACATCTGATGAAGTGCTCATGCTGGCGGTATCATCTAGCTTTGTAAAGGCTGAAACATTTTGGGACAACTGATAGCTCCAGTGAGCAGATCTTACTATTGGAGCCCCAAAAACATATCAGTTGCCAGCATGTGATCCAGTTTGCCAGCAAGCATGCAAAACTGAAGTACTAGCTTGAAATAGATTTGGTCTTCATTTTTAGTATTCATAAAACATGCTAGATGCATTTTTGCTTCTAGTTGCATATCTTTATCCTTGTGCTATGGTATAAAGTCCTCTTAAAGTGGTTGTAAACCCTGTTAAGATATATATATTTTTTTAACTAACCTGCAAGACAAAGGCATAATGAGCTAGTATGACTAGCATACTAGCTCATTATGCATCACTTACCTTAGATCGGGGCCCCCAAAGGCGTCCTCGTCTCCCTCTCTAGCCGCAGCCACCGCTGCGGCGATAGCCGGAAGGTTACTTCCGGCTATCGCCGATCCAGCCAATCACAGCGCCGCTTCGGCGCTGTGATTGGCCGGAGCGGCGAAGACGTGACTCCGCACATGCGCGCGGGAGCCGTCAAATCCGGCTAGGCCGGATTTATGAATGGGATTAACCCTATGAATGCGCAGTTGTCTACGGCGCACATGCGCCGTAGACATCAGTGCATGTCATTTTTAGCAAATATCTCCTAAACCGTGTAGGTATAGGAGATATTTCTTGCACCTACAGGTAAGCCTTAATCTAGGCTTACCTGTAGGTGCAAGTTGCAAAAGTGGGTTTACAACCACTTTAATGGGGAAGAAGACAGCGGGAATCATCAGTTTTTATCAGAAAAGTACTTCCTGTTTTGAACCACAGCCATCTACTTGTTAAATCCTCTGATGGAAAATAATAATTTGAATGCAACGGCTTTCTGATAAGGGATTGGATCAATTCAGGCGATTCTTTAGCCCTGGTTCACACTGGTGCGTTTTGACATGCGATTTGGCATGTCAAATCGCATGTCAAAACGGCGATATTTGCCGCAAATTGCCGGCAATGGCACCGTCCTAATTGGTGCGACGCCGCATCTGCGGCGCTGCACTGATTTCAAAAAGGAGTTTCTGTACTACTTTTTGCGATTTCTGCCGCGATTTACATTGACATCTGTGTCAGATGTCTTTGTAATCGTGGCTGAAATCGGGACTGCCAGCGAGAGTGAAATCGTGCGAGTTCAGCTGAACTCGCCTGGCTTCACTCTCGCAGCCCAGTGTGAACCTCGGCTAAGAGACACATTGATAAATAAGGCTCGCTGTGTACTGATCCTTCTCGGTCAAACACCATGTACCAAGTGCTGCCATGACATGTCCTCCCCTGCTCAGATTCTCCTTGGGATCACATTAGGAAATGCAAATTATTGTTTTGAACAGCGCATGGAAAGAAAAATCCTATTTTGAGATTCCGGTGTAGATAGCACGTTTTATTTTAGGAAGTGACTGTCAGACCACATAACAGTGTATCATATAAATACTATCTGTTTTTACAGCAGAGAAATAGTCATGTGAGGTCTGGGATGTGAGTGATAATTTGCACTGTGATTCAATCACAAAATGCGTGTACCAGCTGCATAATTATATTTTGCATGCCTGGTGACTTTAGATCAATGCACATCTTCCTTTGCATTGATACATAGACCCATCTCATTTGTAATTCCATTTTGTACTCCAATGACAAGCCTAAACAAGACCATTCCATTCTGTTTTCCTTGTTGCAGGTCTGTAGTCTATTTTGTATACATACACCACTGATTCCACATCCCAATGCATGTAACCCCATTCTCACCATAAACAGCAGCATATACAGTATACTAATTCTGAGGGGTTGAATAACTAAAGGCAAATAGGATGTTAATTTTGCCAGGGAAATTTCACTAGTGAATGAGGTAAAACTCTGCTGACTTCTGTCATCTAGTCATGTGCAAAAATACGGGTTTTTATTTTCCTTGCATGTGCTTGGGTATGTTTTGTGAAATTAAATTTCACCGTATTCATTAAGTTAAGGGAAAGGTCCTTTCCAAAGTGAGAATTCCCTTGCAAATTAAACAGCCTATTTGCCTCTAGTAAATCAGACCCTGTATCCTCCCTCTTCACGTTAGAACATACATTCCACATTTCTTCCGTTCAGCTTTGCATACCTCACCCTGACTTCAATCCCATCACATCCTAATCCTAAATACTTTATTTTTTTACTTCATGTTCCACCTTATCGGATGTGTTTCACAAATTTTTTCTCTTTCTCCAGTTTAACAAATCATAACTCTATCTCCTAATTTCAACTTTACATATTCCACCTAAAAACGTCTATTTATAGGTAGTATTAAAGAATAAAGCAGACAATGGGCTGCGCAGGGTTTTACAAGCTCCTCTGACCAATGGAAAACCTTATTATTACGCACAGAGATTTTTTAATATACACAAATATCTGTATTCTCTTGCTATGGAGAGAAGGGAATGAAGCATTCACCACATATGTCCCCCATCCACCACTTGGTCAAGTGGGGAAAAGCCTCACAGCTCTAAGGTGCCTACAGCCTACAGCTCTAAAGAGCTTATCAAAGGTGGGAAACAAAATGTAGGTTGAGTATACAGTACCATCCCAGAATACCATCTGATACTCTTAGTGAGAAATTTACCCCGTATGCAAAACTCCAGCTTTGCATATTTTATTGCAATTGGTTCTAGATCTGGAGAGTTGGTCATTAGCTACTCTTATCTCGTGTACACACGATCGGTTTTACCGATGAAAACAGTCCGATGGACTTTTCCCATCGAACAAACCGATCGTGTATGGGCCCCATCGGTCTTTTTTCCATCGGTGAAAAAAAATAGAACATGTTTTAAATGTATCCGATGGGAAAAAAAACGATCGCAAATTCCGATCGTCTGTGTGGAACTCCATCGGACAAAAAACCCACGCATGCTCAGAATCAAGTCGACGCATGCTCAGAAGCATTGAACTTAATTTTTATCGGCTCGTCGGAGTGTTTTACGTCACGGCGTTTGGGACGGTCGGATTTTTGACTGATGGTGTGTAGGCAAGACTGATGGAAGTCAGCTTCATCGGATTTCCGATGGAAAAATCCATTGGATTAGAATCCATAGGAAATCCGATCGTGTGTACAGGGCTTAAGTGTCCTTAAAGCAAATCCTCAGTGACTGCCCAAATCAGTCACTCACACTCAATTTTGCTATTTGTTTTTATACCACTTGGCAGCAGGTATGATAATGCAAAACTAATCCCTACTAAGTAATCCAGCTCACTAGAGAAAGTTGGCTACATACAAGCCATCGTTTTGTAGCAAATACTATAATATTACTTAATGAAGGTAAACCTTAAAGTATAACTAAAGGCAAAACTTTTTTTTTTTTTGCTTTGGATAGTGTAAAGTGATTAGAGCGCTTGTCATTTTTTAGGCTGCCTGTACCCCGTTAACAATTAGAATTGAAAGTGAAAGTAAAAGAAAATCCCAAATATTGGGTTGTCCCCAGAAAAGTAATAGAGGGGAAGTCTTCCAATGGGGACACTAGTTCAGGTGACCTGGGGATCCCCAAAGAAATCCCTTAATTTGCAGGGATTTCCTCTCACTTCCTGTTTGGCTATGGGACAGGAAGTGTAGGCATATCTCCGCAATGGGACACAAAAATCTAACGGGTTATAACCCTCCCTTGCTCTATCCAAAATGAAAACAAAAACATATATATTTTGCCTATAGTTCTACTTTAAGGTACCCTTAAATATTGTTACTCAAACCAGTGAAAATATTGGGTGACGTTAACTATGTGTATGCAAACAACTCTGGCCTAAATGTTTCAGGGGAATTCCTAACACATAGCTAAAGCTGAGGATGTCTGAGGACTTCCTGCCTGCATTCTCAAATGATACAACAACAGAACATGTTCAAGCACCATCCATCTGGGTTCCGACTGTGGCTCCATACCCCTATTCAAATCAATTCATTAACTAGGATTATTTGAAAATTAATTAAAGTGATCCCAAGATTGAAGTATAAGCATGACACTTGAGGACAAAGTAGGACAATCCTGTTAAAAACCATACCATATAATCATATCATCTGCATTTCTGTTCTACAGCCAAATACCATACCATATTTCATCAACTTCATATATCCGAGATCCTGTATCCAACACGGCATACTGTCCTTCTTCATATCTTTATCTTTCTTTTCAGACTTCTTATAGATTTAAACTCATTTTCTCTCATTCCCTTTTTCTCAAATTTTACAGGTACTGAAAGGATTCCCAGAGTGCCTCCAAGCAGACATATGCCTGCACCTCAACCGCACACTGCTTCAAAACTGCAAAGCCTTCCGTGGTGCCACCAAAGGATGCTTGCGGGCCCTGGCCATGAAGTTCAAGACCACTCATGCCCCACCAGGGGACACACTGGTTCACTATGGAGATGTACTGACTACTCTCTATTTCATCTCTCGTGGGTCAATTGAAATTCTCAGGGATGACATTGTGGTGGCTATTTTGGGTAATTAGGTTTTTTTCTCCTTTGCTTATACTTATACTAGGAATGATTGAGAATATATCTTATCAGAGTTAAGGGATTTTCTTTAGTCCCACGTTAATACATATACTCAATATTACCCTCAAATTAGACAGATACATTGATGACATGCGATTTTCCTTTAAACTCTGCGTTTAAAAAAAAAAATTAAGTTTTTCTATAATAAGGACATTGTTCACTTCCTTGCAATGAGAGCAACACTGTGTGAAGAGATGTTGCAGCAACACTATTCTTTGCCCGTGTTTTTGCCTCACTGCTTTCCTAGAAGCATTTGCAGAACTTGAGAGGGGTGCATGTATAAAGAAACACAAATGCAGCGCTCGATGAAACTGACATAAAACTTTATAGTCTTGTTAAAATAGATGAATAAATGTCAAAAAATAGCATAAAATTATATAAGATTGCACAAATAGCTAGAGACACTAAAATCCATATACCTGTATATAAGATATATAAAAAAATATAAAAAATATAAGAGAGATCTTCAGTTAGTGAGCAAGTCTTTTTCAAAGACTTTGAAAAAGCGTAGCAAACGCGAAACATGTCAGTCACGGCCCCCCCCATCCACGCTACTACATTGCCACTGGTCTGTGAATCATTGAGTGACATCCATATCTCCCCTGACGCCATCATCAGCGCACCTGGGTCCCTGATTCGCTGACACCTCTGCCTCCAACCATATTGGACTGCGCTGATGTCATCAGCGTGCGCCTGGCTGCCATTTGTGCCTACATCGCCCTCCGTGTTTCCTGCAGAGCTGCCTATCCATCCACCCCCTCGGAGCCTCCGGCATAGGGTCTACTGCATCCATCCCCACAGGCTGGTCCCTCGGAGCGGTCCGCCTGCCCGCTATCTGCTGTGACATCTGCAATCCCTGGGACCCCAGCTCTACGCTTCAACATCTCAGTGGTCAGGCATGACCTCACTCAACAGGTACACTAGCTATTACACCAGGCACTTACTCCACCTATCACGGTGGCTATCCGGCTGTACTGTTACAGGCTGTCTCTGGGGACCCTTACTACATTGTTCTGATGTTAACCCCTCTTTCCCAAAATTCCGCAGTGGCATCAGCATTATTTACTTCCACCATAAACATTGCTCACTAACTGAAGATCTCTCTTATATTTTTTATATATCTTATATATATGCATTTTAGTGTCTCTAGCTATTTGTGCAATCTTATATAATTTTATGCTATTTTTTGACATTTATTCATCTATTTTAACAAGACTATAAAGTTTTATGTCAGTTTCATCGAGCGCTGCATTTGTGTTTTTTTTTTTTGTGTTTCTATCCGCCCTTCCAGTGGTTTGCAGCCGCACTGTCACTGACTCACTTGAATCCTAAAACAGGTTGGATATTACCATACTAAGACTAGAAGTTTGCAGCGTCCACAGGATGTTTTTGTTTATATGTGCATGTATAAAGAGATTCTGGGTTTGTTTTTTTACTTGCCACAACAGTGGGTTTGATTATTTACAGTAAGGCCTCTTTCACACGGGGCGGATCCGTGAAGATCCGCCCCGTGAAGCTCCGCTTGCTCAGCGGGGATCGCTCCGTTGATCCCCGCTGAGCCGACGGATGACTGGGCGGTCCCCGCACACTGTGCAGGGACCGCCCTGTCAGAGCGCCGCTCTCCCCTATGGGGAATCGGATGACGACGGACCGTAGAATCCGTTGTCATCCGATCCGCTCCGCAGACGGAAGGAAAAATAGGATTATCCTCCGTCACACTTTTTCGGAGCGGAGCGGACATGTCACCGCTGACATCCGTGCTTCCATAGGGGTGCATGGAGGATCCGTTTCAGGTCCGCCTAAAAAACTGACAGGCGGACCTGAACGGACCTCCGTGTGAAAGAGCCCCAAGAGCAAACCCTCCATTCAATACTCAGTAAAAAAAAAAAAAATCAGTAATAGAACTGGTGAAATGCCTACCTTCACTTCTGTTCACTATCCTGGTGGCTTGGATGTCGGTATATAACATTTTATTGAATCTTTGATGGAATTTCTCACAGACTAGTAATCAACTAATGTGTTGGCCAAGAGGGACTTTTATAGTTTGGGGATGGCCCCTTCCTGTTCCAACGTGACTGCACACCAGTGCACAAAGCAAGGTCCATAAAGACATGGATGAGCGAGTTTGGGGTGGAAGAACTTGACTGGCCTGCACAGTGTCCTAACCTTAAGCCAATAAAATACCTTTGGGATGAACTAGAGTGGAGACTGCAAGCCAGGCCTTCTCATCCAACATCAGCGCCTGACCTCACAAATGCGCTTCTGGAAGAATGGTCAAAAATTCCCATAGACACACTCCTAAACCTTGTGGACAGCCTTCCCAGAAGAGATGAAGGTGTTATAGTTGCAAAGGGTGGGCCAACTCAATTATGAACCCTACGGATTAAGACTTGGATGACATTAAAGTTCATGTGCGTGTAAAGGCAGGCATCCCAATACTTTTGACAATATAGTGTAGCTTCAGAATGCTTTCATGCTGCCAATAAATGGATGTAGAGCAGTACAGATCAGAGTCATGCAGAATTGATTTTACGGCCACTGAAAAAAAAACAGACCAAATGAGCCCCACACATAATTTATCTCATGTCTCCTTATAGCTAAAGTTCACTTTAACTGGAAATATTTTCATCTTCAGTGCTTTTATCTTGTTTTTCAGGAAAAAATGATATATTCGGAGAGCCAATCAGCTTGTATGCACGTCCTGGAAAGTCCAATGCTGATGTGAGGGCTCTGACTTATTGTGACCTTCACAAGATTCAAAGAGAAGATCTGTTGGAAGTGCTAGACATGTACCCAACCTTCTCAGACAGCTTCTGGAGCAACTTGGAGATTACCTTCAACCTGAGAGATGTGAGGAGGTTGCAATACACTGTAGAATAGGTTGCGTTTTGGTAAAAATTTTACTTAAACTAGCCATACATGTATAGATTTCTTTTGTTTAGTCCACATATAGAATACTCCATCCACACGAAACAGCATGGATGAAGAATTCTCCCCTGCTGGCTAGTTTATACTGGTAGCTGACACCCGTAGCTGTCAGAATACCTGAAGTGTGACTGCATCTGATTGGATGCAATCACTGTCATGGCCAACAATTGTCCACCCAGCTCTTTAAACAAAAGCAATTTTAAAAAAATCAACTTTTATCAAACAGGGTTTTTAGTTGCAATAGGCCAACATTTGAGCGTTTATGGCAGTCTTTAAATTATAGAGTACATTACTTCAACTAGTGTTTAGGAGAGCTGTACAGATGGTTTTACTACCCAGGAGGGTAGTTTTTTATGGCTCAGTGTTTTAAACAAGTAAGGTTCACTAAATTACAAATACTAATTATGATATAAAACGCAAAAGTTAGTAAACTATTTACAAAAGCCAAGATAGAATAGCTGCACAAGTTTCAACCAGATTATGTAGTGCTACTTTGTAAAAAAAAAAAAAAAGATTATGTAGTGCTAACGCATTTTGTAATTCTTTCGATTATCAGGCAGACAGTATTCCACGCTCCCCTACAAGTGAGGAGTACAACTGCAACTATCGTAGGACACGTAGATGCAAACAACCAGGAAGACGTAGAAAGAAACATGGTAAGAGTCAAGCATGCAAAAACACTTGGTCATGTAGCAATATTTGTGTTTTAATGTTGAGTGTTAAATTTGATCCATGCAAACTATTTAGAAATGTTTCATTGACTTTCAGCTCTTCCATGTCTCGCAGATGGTCTTGAGGATCTGAATTCTGATGCTGAACAGTATCATACTTACTCTGAAAGGAGCATCCAACGGCCGATGAGCAGGGAACAGTGGGATGATTTGGCCAGCAGCACCACTCCTTGTTCTCAAACCAGTGATGATGAAACCAAACCACTAAACTCAGGTTGCATGGATAGGCTGGCTTCCACAGAAAAGCAGGAGTTCATCCCTGCAGTGGTCAATTTAGTGACAGCCAACATCAGCAATCGAGAGGGGGGCAGGAAGGTGCTGGAGACAGTGGAGACATATTCAGGTGATTGATTGACTACGTTTTTTTAATCTTTTATCAAAGGTTCCCTTGGGATATGAAACATATCCATAGTTGAGGAAGGGGGGGGGGGCGCAAAACAAAACCGCTCCCCAGTAAATTGCATTGCAGCCAACGCATAGTCTTCCATAGTGGAAAGGATCAGTAGAACACTAATACAGTAAAACCTTGGATTGCGAGGCATAATTTGTTCCAGGAAACATGCTTGTAATCCAAAGCACTCGTATATCGAAGCGAATTTCACCATAAGAGATAATGGAAACTCAGAAGATTCATTCCATGACCATTTATTCATAAGTCCTTCAGTTTATCGATTATAGCAATGGAATAGATTGTGTAAACATAAAATGTCCATCCCCAAATGGCAGTCAACACAAGGGGACTAAAAGCAGAGAAGAGAGGCGCCTCTAAGTGTAGCAATATGGTTACATTTAATGAAGGTACAACATTTAGCAACTCACATGCAGTGTGGGCCGGTGGAATTTTTTTTTGGGGGGGGGGCGGCAAACAGTATAACCCCCCTCCCCACCCCGGTCAGTCAGTAGCACTTACCCCATCACCAGCGGCTTTCCCTGCTCGGCGGCGGTGGCCTCCTGTTCTCCTGCTCTCCACGGGTCATCACTGTGGCTTCTCTTTCCTCCCTTCTCCTCGGCCAATCGGGAGTCTTCTCTTTTCGGCCAATCGGAAAATAGGCCTTAAACCCGCTTCTGTTTGGCCGGATTGAGGATCAGTGTTTTAACAGCGAATATTCATTCGTTGTTGTAACACACCTGGGTGGGATCAGAGCACATTCCCTGTGACCCAAGCCCACCCTATATTGAAGCCTATTAGAGTCTCTGGCTCTAATCGGGTGCTTCAAAAAAAAAAAAAAACCCGTCCGCTGTAATTCAAGCGTGCAGTGTCCTGAAAGGGGCCAGACGCATGAATAGGGGGTGGCTGCGGCGGCCATGGATAGATTCATGCTATACTTGCATGAATCTATCTATTGCATATAGGGGGTGGCATGGAGAGAGGGGGCAGCGCCCGGGCGCCCCTAATGGACGGGACACCACTGCTCACATGGTTGATGATTAAGACTAGGGCTGCAACTAACGATTATTTTCATAATCGATTAGTTGGCCGATTATTGTTTCGATTAATCGGTTAATAACCTTAAAAAAAAAAAAAAAAGGTCATTTTGCTGCGATTTGCATTTTTTATTTATTTTTGGCCAATTTGTTGTTGGGCAGATTAAAAAGCACAAATTGCCGCAAAAAAATGCGTTATTACATGCTTTTCTGCACCTTCTCCATTGAACTACTGTATATTGAACCAAAAAAACAAAATAGCACCGCTTTGCGTTAAAAAAAGTCCTTGCCCTTTCCAAATACGCAGCAGCTGAAAAAAAATCATGGATGTGAACGTGTCCCATAGGAAACCATGTAAATGAACTGTAGTGTGTTTCAGCAAAAAGCACCAAAAAACACAGAGGTTGTGACCCGAGCCTGAGATGTTTAGTAACATAATGGGGTTTAAAAAAAACTAAAATTAGTACAAAAAAGAGCAAATCGCTACTGTAAGTGGTTAATTTTTTTACTGTGGGACAGTGAAAGTAATATTTACAGTAGCGATTTGCTCTTTATGTACTATAAAGGGCTAATTTTATTTTTTTAACCCCAATATGTTTCTAATTTCTGATTAGTTCGATCAGTTGTTTTGGCCCTAATTAAGACCCCTTTCACACTGAGGGCATATTGCAGGCGCTTAAAAATAGCGCCTGCAATCCGCCCTTAAACTGCTGCTCCATTGTCTCCAGTGTGAAAGCCCGAGTGCTTTCACACTGGAGCGTTGCGCTAGCAGGACGGTAAAAAAGTCCTGCTAGCCACATCTTTGGAGCGGTGAAGGAGCGGTGTGTTTACCGCTCCTCCACCGCTCCTGCCCATTGAAATCAATCGGACAGCGCGGCTATACCGCCCACAAGGCGCTGCTTCAGCATTGTGGGCTTCAGGTTATGACCCTTTCTCGGCCACTAGCGGGGGTTAAAAGCGCCCCGCTAGCGGCCGAAATGCGCCGCAAATCCGCCCATAGCGTCAACGGTAAAAATAGCGGCGTTTTACCGCCGCCGCTATGGGCGGCTCAGTGTGAAAGGGGTATAAACGAGGCACATCTCATTGCTGTCAGTCTGCAATCGTGACCGGGAAGAATACCCTGCAGTAGAGCGATCTGAAAGCGAGGCTTGAAGTGCTCGTGGAGCGCAGCGTGGAAAAGATGATGTCAATGGCAGTGCGGAGGATGGTCTATGTGGACAGTGTTACCCCGGATGCCTGCAAACTTAGATGTGCCTGTTTCAATCATTAACCATGTGAGTTGCTAAATGTTGTATCTTCATTAAATGTAACCATATTGCTACACTTAGAGGCACCTCTCTTCTCTTTTATACCCAGTTGTGACATGACGCTACTTGTATATCAAAAGGCATCGCTTATTTATCAAGTCAAAATGTATTTAAAAAATAAGCTTGTCTTGCAAAATACTCTCAAACCAAGTTACTCTCAATCCAAGGTTTTAGGGCTCATTTACACTTGCTTCGGCTTCAACACACATTAACGGCTAGTTTACACTTGCTTCAACACAAGGCTTCGGACGCGCTTTGTTAAAGCTCTCTGAATGCTAGTCAAAGCTCCTGTCACTTAATAAAATGGTAACTTACAGTCCTGTTTACACCTTCCTTTTGCTTTGCTTTGCTTCAAAAATTATACCCCATGTAGCTTTAGTGGTGCTTCAAAGCGTCTTCAAAGCCTCAATAGAAGTCTATGGTAAAGCTCGCTTGAAGCCCCACTGAAGCCCCACCGAAGCCCCACCAAAGCCCCTGTCAGAGAACTCACCTTGCCGGACATGTTGTTTGTCGCCTTGGTGCGCGCCCGCGTGCGCCGATGTGCGCTGATGTGCATGCTCCTGTGCGCGCTGGTTCACGTCCCGGACTGCGGGCGCGCGCGCCTGTGCGTGATGGTGTGCCTGTACGCACGGGGGAATGTGCGCGCAACGCGCCAAACAGTCTATTTAAACCTCTGGAATACTTCAGACCGGTGCTGTCTGATCTGCAGCTACCTGTGACCTTTTGCTCCTGATACCTGTCTGAACACTTGCCTCCTGATTACCCGGCCTGCCCATCGGATTACCCTTGTCTTCTGCCTGCACCTGACCTTAGCTTGCCTTGACCTTGAACCTGCCTGTTCCTCTGTACTTCGCTGCCTGCCTGTTGTCGACCCTGCCTGTGACCCGACCATCCCGCTCTGCTCCTGCTCAGCATCCTCTGCCTGTGTTCCTGTTTCCGGTTGCCTGTCTGGCCGGACACCTACTCCTCTGCACCTGGATCCAGAGGCGCATCTCCTGCAACTACCCGCCAGGCTCTCATACCACTCTGCACTCCTGTGCCTCCTGTTCATACTATTAGGGGCTGCTCCATTGGGCTCACCAGTCTGGTACGTATAAGTCTGACAGCCCCACCAAAGCTCCACCAAAGCCTTCTTTGAAGCCCCACTGAGGCCTCATCAAAGCATTAAGCAAAAACAAGGAGTAAACAGGACTGTAAGCTAACCATTTTATTTAGAGACAGGAGCTTTGGCATTCAAAGAGCTTTAAAAGAGAAGTATGGGAATTCTTTTTTCCCATAATCATACTTACCTAGGTGGATGCAGCATCGGACCGATGCTGCATCTGTCCCCCGCCGCCTCTGCACTGAGAACCGAACCACGAACATTGCCGATGGCTTGGTTCTCCGGCTCCCCGAGTAGAGAACTGCTGTCTGTCAAGCAGCAGCTCTCCTGCTCTGCTCATCCATGCTCACTGGAGCGCTGAGCTGTGGAGGAGCAGGGAGCGGCCGTCTCAGCGGCTCGCTGAGAGGCTGAGACGTCTGTCAGTCCAGGCACCTGGTGGATCCCGACTTCCAATGGCGTGATGACGCGGTGTCTGGACTGATTCCAGTGACGTTAGCAGAGAGCGGATTTCAGACCGCTCTCTGCTGAAAACAGGTCACAGGAGTGCAAAACGAATTGCACTCCTGTGACCCATAGGAGAAGCCCAGCCAACCGAGCTCAGGCTGGACTTCTCCTTTAAAAAAGCGTGTCCGAAGCCATGTTTTGAAGCAAGTGTAAACTAGCCCTTACTGTATTTGCACTACAAACCAGAAAGTATATTCTATACAAATATATACTGACCCAATGTATATAGAAAGAAAGTTTAAAAACCAGCAACCCACATTGATAACATTATTTACTGTACATCAAAACCATCTCTTATTTATTTCTATGAAATTATCAAAATGCAATACATTCCCTTTAAATTACATACAATGTAAACATTTAGGATTAGCCTCACAAAATGAGATGGCCCAGTTCAAATGCAAGGTCTGAGCTATTATATACACTGTATTTTGCATTGCAATTTCCAAAGACTTGCAAATACTATGTTAACTGAATTATATTACATTACATCAAATATAAAACGATAACTGTGCATATGGAAGAGCTATCCTTTATAAGCGCACCTCCTCCTTCCAGAATCCCCTCCAAGTGCTTTACTTCACTGTCTGCATGACACAATCTGTGCTATGCAGCCCCTTAAGCACTGCAAAGCCTCTTTTCCAAGAGTTTCCCTGCCGGGCTTTGCTTCTCTAATGCATGAGAATGGATCCTTGTGTGGGAGAAGTAGAATGGGAGTGACTGTGCTGCTCTGGTGGAGAAGGTAACTATAACATTGAAAGGGATGCTAGGCGGAGGAGGCCCTATACAGGGTAATGCTATTAAAAGTACAGTTATCCTTTAAAGAGGCAGTAAAAGTGAAATCCCTATTTTTGAAAGATTATTTCTATTAGAATTTAAAAATGGTACAGTATCACAAATAAGAAAACACAAAGAATACAAAATAAACAAAGTAATGCCTTGCAGTGCCTGCAATTTTTACCTTTTAGCTTTAAAGTGGTTCTAAAGGCAGAATTTTTTTTTAACAAACCTTCTGCATGCAGTTATCCAGCCCCTTCCTTATACTTACCTGAGCCCAATCTCAATCCATTGCTGTGCACAAGAACAGAGGCTCTCTATGCTGTCTCTCTCCTCATTGACTCAGAGATAACAGTGAAAGCTATTTGCTCACAGCCAATGATGAGTGAGAGTGGGGCAGGGGCGAGTCCCTCTGTCTGTGTCAATAGATGCAGATGGCACGGCCTGAGATTGAGCCTGCATGAGGGCCCCCATAGCAAGCGGCTTGCTATGGGGCACTTAAAAGGTGGAAGGAGCCAGGAGCACCAGCGGGGGGAGACGAAAATAGGAGGATAGGGGCTGCTCTGTACAAAAACATTGTGCAAAAACACAGAATAGGTAAATATGAAATTTTAAAGAAAAAAAGTTACATTTATGTATCGCCCTGCTCCTGTTGACCAGGCGCTCGCATGTAAATTTAGTGGGTTATCTGTTCTGTACATAGTTCAGATTCAATATTATGGCTAAATAAGCCTCTGCTCCAGCATTGGCTGTGTTGCGTGCAGTTCCACACCGTCGCCTGTAGGTGTCGTTGTTACCACAGGCCGGTGATGGAAGGACAACAGGCTAAGGTTTATTGGGTGTCCTTTTCCCCAGAAAAAGCCCAGTGGGAGTGGTCTGCCTCCTGTGCATTCTGGAAGAGGATACTTAAGGGGCAGACGCCATTTTTCTCGCTCTCTCACCTCATGGCCCGCCAGGCCTAAGGTATGTGACAACTGCTCTTCTGCCTCGGGGCCCTGCTGGCCCGAGGCTACGTGACTGCAAGTAGGCCCAGAAGCTTTCTGGGGCCTACTGGTTCAGAGGTGGTCCTGTGCTGTCTGTCCTGCGGGAAGAAGCCAAGCAATTGAAAGGATCCGGGGGAGGACTCATCTTGGAGAGGACCGAGCGAAAGGCTGGTATCTCAAGAGGAGCCTGGTGACTCAATTGGAGGATGCACCCTAACCAATCTACCTCACAGTACTGCCGGATGGGCTTAAAGGGACTTTAGGTACTGTGTAGCTGTGTTCGCTTGTTTGTTGCTGATCATCGAATCCTGTGGCAGAGGATTGTACAAATAGTTATTGCTATCATCAAGTCTGTGGCAGAGACTTTTGTCCGTGCATCATTCCTGCTGCTAGGCCAGTGAGAGAGGCCTATCCGGGTGAGCAAGATCCGCTGACAAGGAGTTGTATTTGTCTTCTGGATCTCAAGTTCCTCAGTGATCTGCACAAGGTATCTGAACTTTCCCCTAACCCCCCATCCCTCTACTGCTCAAGTTGTTTAATAAAAAGAATTGGAAAAAGATCTAAGTGACTGGTGCATACATCCGTGGGCCAAGGCCCAGTATAGACTCTAAGTTTCTGACCTGGTGAACTGTGGGTAGGGGTGACGGCAAACCAAAGACCCAAAATAATAACCAGCAGTTCCTACGGGGGTAGTGCTACATTTAGAATCGCTTTAACTTGAATTAGAATTAGTAATCCCCCCAACCCCAGTGCAATACTATTCATACAGAAGACTCAGAGAGGTAACACTGAGAATGACCATTGTCCAAAAATAGACAAATATACAACCTCTACTCGTGCCATATCCTAATTGTCTAGTATAGGGAATGTTTAGCAGGAAACATACCTGCTTGTTTGGTTGGACTTTACGGGCACCCATATAAGAGACGGAGTCACTTATTTATAAAAAAATACCAAAACTTTATTATACAAAATATTATAAAAAGACCAGGGCATGACCAGGGCATGAACACGCATACACTGCCACATTTTTGAATTGTGAAGTATAGATGTTTGAACAAGAGGTGTTGTGTACAGAAGTATCTAGAATGACTTATGAAGTAATGCGACAATGCTATTTTTAATGGAGTACTAATGCAAAACGCGTGATTTTTTTAAATATTTTGTATAATAAAGTTATGATATGTTTTATAAATAAGTGGCTCTGTCTCATGTGGGTGCCAGTAAAGTCCAACCAAACAAGCAGGTATGTTTCCTGCTAAACATTTCCTAGACATTGTCCCACACATGTGGTAGAAGGAGCTCATTCTAGCGTGAGAGGGCCCAGTGAAATGCCATGGACATAAACGATATTTATAAACTAGCTGCACCATTACATGTCAAAGGCATATACAAATACACCAAAGGTTCATCATATACGAGGAGGGAGAGCGCATAGTCCCACTTCCCTCTACATACTTAGGTGCCACATATATCCATCAGGCACATTATAGGAAAGTGTAAAAAGAAACAAATCCGCGCAATAAACTATGATACAATATAATACTGAGCAGCTGAACACTAAGGGTCAAATAATCAAAATCCCTGAAATGAGCATAAAAATAGATAGTGCAGCGCTTTAAATGTCCATATGTCAAAGATAGAAAACCAGCACAGTGAATCAATGAATAATCCCCGTGATCTTCATAGATGACACATGGACTCTTGATTGCATGCAGGTGGTAACAGACACACACACAGTGAGAGACCTCCACCAACAGATAAATTGGCCGCTCACCTCCAAACATGGACCCTTTGATTATAGAGGGTCACTGAAAACCTTCCCTTGCGGGTTAATCCAAGGCAGATATAGATGTGAAATTTCTCAGATAAGTGAGGATCATCAATCCCATATGAGATCAGAATCATTCAAGGACTTCAAGGTATCGGGTTCATAAGGCAGTTATACATGTGGAAGATAGAGAGGAAGACCATAGTGTTTCTCCGTGGTAAAACAATTTAATGAAAAAACAAAAGTGGTGCACTTACATTTAAAAGGCACTATACCAGTGCCGAGGTACAAGAGCGCGTCTGGTGAGACTGTGAATGAACTGCGGGTGACGTCACGAACTTCCCATCCGTACGTACGTTACGTCCCAGTGGGCGGGACTTCATCAGCGGATGAGGGAAGGACGCCAGACACCCGCTCTTATACTTACTAAATGCCTGTAACTATGGAAACCCGAATGCGGCGTCACATGACGCTGCTGAGGACGTCCGAATCTCGTGACACCAACCAGGAAGTGTCCCCGTGAGCCGGACGCCCAAAGAAGGACTCCAAAGGCAGCCAAAACAAACTAATAAAACTCTTAAAACTATATAAAAGATATAAATAGATATATCTAAAAATTCAACTAGAGACCAGCCCTGTTACTTAACCACTTCCATACTGGGCACTTAAACACCTTCCTGCCCAGACCAATTTTCAGCTTTCTGCGCTGTTGCACTTTGAATGACAATTGCGCGGTCATGGTACACTGTACCCAAACTAAATTTTTATCATTTTGTTCCCACAAATAGAGCTTTCTTTTGGTGGTATTTGATCACCTCTGCGATTTTTATTTTCTGCTAAAAAATAAAAAAAAGACCGAAAATTTTGAAAAAAAAAAGTTTTTTTTGGGTTTCAGTTACAAAACTTTGTAAATAAGTTAGTTTTCTCCTTCACTGATGGGCACTGATGGGGCTGCACTGACGGGCACGGATAAGGCGGCACGGATGGGCACCGATGAGGTGGCACGGATGGGCAACGATCGTCGGCACGGATGGGCAACGATCGTCGGCACGGATGGGCAACGATCGGCGGCACGGGTGGGCACAGATCGGCGGCACGGGTGGGCACAGATAGGCGGCACGGGTGGGCACAGATAGGCGGCACGGGTGGGCACAGATAGGCGGCATGGGTGGGCACAGATAGGCACGGATAGGCGGCATGGATGGGCACTGATAGGCGGCATGGATGGGCACTGATAGGTGGCATGGGTGGGCATGGGTGGGCACTGATAGGTGGCATGGGTGGGCACTGATATGTGGCACTGTACTGTACTAATGGATGCCAATCAGTGCCAAACAATAATGCCTGCCAATCAGTGGTGCCCATTGTGGGCACTGATTGGCATCTATTGTGGCACTGATTGGCATCCATTATCCCTGGTGGTCTAGGGTGGCATACCTTATTGTGGGCTTCCCTGGTGGTCTAGGGGCATCCCTGGTGGTCTAGTGGCATCCCCGGTGGTCCAGTGGGCATCCTCGGCGGGGCTGTGCTGATAATCGATCAGCACAAACCCCCCCTGTCAGAGGAGCAGCCGATCGGCTCTCCTCTACTCGTGTCTGACAGACGCGAGTGAGGAAAAGCCGATGACCGGCTTTTCCTGTTTACACTGTGATCAGCCGTGATTGGACATGGCTGATCACGTGGTAAAGAGTCTCCGTCGGAGACACTTTACCTAGATCGGTGTTGCGGGGTGTCAGACTGACACCCCGCAGCAACGATCGCCGCGATGCGCGCCCCCGGGGGCGTGCAGCGGCTCAAAATCCTGAGGACGTCATATGACGTCCAGTCAGGATTCTGCAACCACTTTGCCGACGTCAATCCGCTATAGGGCGGGCGGCAAGTGGTTAATAAAAAAATGTATGTATATCAGTGCAGCAATCAACTCCTGTATATACTACATATATGGAGAAAAAAGCTGCATACACACTGGATAAAAATAAATAGACAAATCTGGACTGCAGACTTGAATATGAACATGACATCAACCACAGCCCTCAGCAATCTCACCAAACAAATTAATAAAAACACAATAATATCATGACAATAATACATTAATAAATCACATATATATAATGAAAAAAGCATCTGTGGTCTAATTAGCGGTCAGTTATAAAACAATTGATGTCGAAATCAACATTTAACCCGTCAGGGCAAAGAACGCGTGTTTCGTGAATCTTTTGCTCAGCTGACGGATAAAGTTGCCACCCCGCCAATGTCTCGTAACTTTCTCGATGCCCCAGAATCTCAGACCCTTGGGATTTTGTTGGTGGAACTGTTTAAAATGCCTAGAGACATTATGAGTTTTGACCCCCTTTTTAATATTATTAACATGCTCTGCCACACGAACATGTAGAGGTCTCGAGGTACGGCCTATATACTGGAGTCCGCAATCGCACTCCAGCATATAGACGACCCCCACCGTATCGCACGTAATCAATTGTTTAATATTATATTCTTTATTAGTGGCAGATGCCAAAAATGACTTCCTTTTCTTAAGATTAACTTTAGAAGTCCTGCACGGGACACAACGCCACATGCGTAAAATCCACCAAGGAATTTGAACATACTGTTATCTGACAGTACGGGGGGGGGTTTAGAACACTAGGTGCCAAACGATCTCGCAAGGACGGGGCTTTCTTATAAATAAACTGAGGTTTCTCCGGTAAAACAGGACCAAGGACCTTGTCCTGTTTTAAGATAGACCAATTTTTTGCAATAATTTTCTCAAACTTTTTATGCTGGACATTATAGTCCAATATTTCTCGAAAGTTATGAGAATCGCCATCGGAAGTTTTACTTTGATCGGTCAATAGTGTCTGTCTATCAATCATTTTGACTTGTTCTACCTCTCCGAGTAAAGCCTGTTCATCGTAACCCTTTAGCACAAATCTAGTGGTCAACACTTGTGATTGATTTACAAAATCAGATACCTGTGTGCAATTTCGACGCAATCTGATATACTGTCCCCTGGGGATGTTGCACAGCCAAGAACGGTGGTGACAACTCCCCAGGGGAATGTATGCATTGCGATCGGTGGGCTTAAAGTGGTTGGTCAACTTAAAATGATTACTTCCCTTGGTGATGGTGAGATCCAAATAGTCAACCCTCTCATTATCAATGGTCCATGTGAGGATGATATTCTTATTATTATCATTAAGATGACTAATGAAAAAATCCAAAGCGGATCTATCACCCTCCCACACCAAGATCAAATCGTCAATATAACGACGATAACAGACTAATTCGTGGGGGCGACGTGAGAAAACCGCCTGTTTCTCCCAGTGGGCCATAAAAATATTGGCCACACTGGGAGCAAAACGGGCTTCCATCGCCACTCCCCTAGTTTGTAAGAAGAAGTCCCCATCATACCAGAAATAGTTCCGGGATAAACAAAAGTCTAAACAACTCAATAAGAACTCCTGATGTCTACCAGATAACGTGGAAGTGGACAAAGCCCATTCCACGGAAGTCAATGCATCCTGGTGTCCTATAATGGTGTACAGGGACCCAACATCTGCTGTTACCAATATGCATTTTTCAGAACACCCCAGAGATTGAAGAATCTGGATGATGTGTTTTGTGTCCTTAAAAATGCTGGCGTTTTAACCACCAGGGGTTGTAGAAACGAGTCGATGTATTGCCCTAATCGGGCTGACACTGAATCGATCCCATTTACTATGGGCCTCCCTGGTGGGTTCTCACTGTCTTTATGTAATTTCGGTAGAAAGTAAATGATCGGAGTTCTACAAAACAATGGATCCAAGTAAAGAGCCTCTTTTTTGGTCAATATTCCCTGATCCTTACCATCCTCAATAATGTGGTGCAAGTCCTCCTTAAAAGATAACATAGGGTCTGTATTAAGAACTCTATATGTATCCTCATCTGACAACAAATTACTAATTTCCGTTTTGTAGTATTCTTTACTAAGGATGACCAAACCCCCTCCTTTGTCCGCTGGACGAATTACAATCTCTTTTCTTTTTTGCAAGGATCCCATGCCCCGTTTAATATATTGTGGGTCCAATACCTTTTTCACTTTCAATGACTCTAAATCTTTTACGACCATATTCTTGAAGACCTCCATATATTTGCTATCAACATTAATGGGGTTAAATATAGATTTATTTCGTAAAGAAGAATGGTCACCCCTGGCAAGTGGTGTAGTCCTACAAGGATTGGATAAAAAATACTTTTTCATGTTCAGACTTCTAATGTATTTTTGCAAACTTACATAAGTTTGGAATTTGTTCAAGTTTTTAGTTGGGGCAAATTTAAGCCCTCTGTCAAGGACTTTGATTTCATCATCATTTAATGTTACCCCGCTTAAATTATAAATTCCTGCTCCTGTTACGGTTTCGATCTTTTGTAGTCACCTACCCCCTCTCCTTCCTCTCTGTCTTTTCTTTTTCTTGGGGTGCCTACATTGGGCGGTGGATATTGTGGCGGTTGTCTCCACCATTCCCCTAGGTTGGGTCTGTGTGCAGGGGGTCCTGTTTGGTATCCCCCACGTGGCCCTAAAAAATCCCCCCTATCATAATCGGAGTGGTTGGCTAAGGGTGCAAATCTATTTTGCGTAGGAAACTCCCTATCTTGGGGGTAATGGGGCCTCCCTCTATTAGATGGGTCAGCCCCCTCTCCAAAATTGCCGGACTCTCTCCATGGTTGGGATGCATTCTGATAATAAGAAGATGATGCATAATCATCATCATAATGGGGAGCTGAGTAATTCCCTTTACCTCTACCTCTTTTGTTCTTACCCCTTTTGGGGGCACCCCTATTGGGGTAATCATGAGGGGAAAAAAACTTCTCATGGGGAGGGGGTACGTCATATTGATACACTGGTTGTTTTCTAGGTGTTGCCTTTGTAGTGACATTAAAAGTCCCGACTGGAGGCTTGGCAGCTACATTACTGCCATTATATATATATATTCTGCCATTTGAAAATGCTCCCTCCAGTAAAATCATCCCAATCGCGTATAAACTTTTTCTTTTTCTTTGTTTAAATCTCAGCGTCCCACTTCATAGGTTTATTTTTTAGCTCCCCTGAAAGTTTTAGAAATTCCTCACTTTCTTTGTGGGGTTCTAAAAAAGAGATAATCTCCCCAATCTGGGAGTCAAGGAGCTTCAATTTTCTTCGTTTCCGAGCCAGAAGAAATTCTATTAACTAAAAACCCTTTTTAATGAAAAAGCCACTCCACTCGGACATAGAATCATCGTCAAGTAGACCATCATTAGGGGGCACATCCCACCGTAACCTTCTAGGAATAAGCTTGGCAGATAAATACTGTTCAAACGATGTGATATCCCACCAAGTTTTAGTATTTTTTTCAAAAATATGCCCCAGTTTGCAAAATGCCTGGGAGATATCAATGGGCTCATTAGAAGAATTACTAGAGAAAACTTCAGTAATTTTAACTTCCCGTTTTTCTAAATATTGAAAAACATCCATTATTGCAGCGTGATTTTAGAAAACTTGAGAAATATGAATATGTAAAAAGAAACAAATCCGCGCAATAAACTATGATACAATATAATACTGAGCAGCTGAACACTAAGGGTCAAATAATCAAAATCCCTGAAATGAGCATAAAAATAGATAGTGCAGCGCTTTAAATGTCCATATGTCAAAGATAGAAAACCAGCACAGTGAATCAATGAATAATCCCCGTGATCTTCATAGGTGACACATGAACTCTTGATTACATGGAGGTGGTAACAAACACACACAGTGAGAGATCTCCACCAACAGATAAATTGGCCGCTCACCTCCAAACATGGACCCTTTGATTATAGAGGGTCACTGAAAACCTTCCCTTGCGGGTTAATCCAAGGCAGATATAGATGTGAAATTCCTCAGATAAGTGAGGATCATCAATCCCATATGAGATCAGAATCATTCAAGGACTTCAAGGTATCTTATAGGAAAGGAGACACTTTAGTCTATAGCCCACATTTTTTGCAAAGTTTATTCACCGATCTGCACTCCCTCGTCAACTGCCCACCCCTTTGGGTCACATGCTCTTTTGGTCTAATGCAGTGGAGTGCTGTGTGACATGGCTTGAATCTGAGTGGCCAATTGCCAGGCTCAAATGCTGTTACATGGATGGGACATTGGCATCATTCACCCGGATAAGCTCTGACACCTCCAATACTGGAGGCAGTAACGGGAGGTGAATTGGGGAGTATATCATGCTGCAGGGTGGGCTATCAGGAAGCACTCTCACTTTTCCCTGAATGGGTAGGTGGCATTGTTTCTTTAAATAACCTGAAAATATGTCTTTATTAAAGAGAATTGGGGCAAATAATTCACACCTGGTTAGAAGCTTTTGATTACAGGAAAAGCTTGATTAAAAAACTTCAAAGTAGTTTTTTGGTTTGATATTGGTGTCTAAAAAACATCTGTCTATTCTTACATGGACAAAATCAACATTTTAGGACTTGATGTTGGTCAGTTAGTCTCTATAGAAGTGCAGTGGACAATACTGGTCTCAACTTGAATTAAACACAGTTGAATGCTACATGTCATATCCAGGAATGTGCCCTGTAGCTTCATTCACAATAGGTATTGTCTCTAAAAGGACAAACACAAAGCAAATGCAATATTACTGCAGTCCAAATGGAAGAGTGTATACCCTAGAGCAGTGGTTCTCAACTCCTGTCCTCAGGACCCACTAACAGGCCAGATTTTAAGTATTACCTTGGGGAGATGCAGACTAGAATACTGCAATCCCTGAGCAGCAAATTATATCACCTGTGATGCATTTCAGTTATGTTGCAAACCTGGCCTGTTAGTGGGTCCTGAGGACTGGAGTTAAGAACCACTGCCCTAGAGCAAAGAATATCTTTCTAAAGCAGTGGTTCTCAACCTCACTAGTGCCGTGACCCCTTGATAAAATTTCCCAAGTTGTTGGGACCCCTAACAGTAAAATTATTTTCATAGCGTGGGTTGTCAGCACCCAAGGCAAGACAAGTCATTTGCGCCCCTAACCCACGGACATTTAGCGCTCCCTGAGTCCTTTCCACTCCTACAGTATTAAAACCCCTTATGGTACATTTTAGGATGTACCACTCTTTCTCTTTGGTCTCTTTTCATTTTCTTTTATCTCTCTCTATCCTAATTTCTTGTTTTTTTCCCCATCCCTCTCTAGCCGTCTTTCTTGTTCTTTCTCTTATTCTTTCTCTCCCTTTTTCTTTGTTCATCTCCCTCTTTTTCTCTCCCTTCCATGTATTCTCTATTTTTATTCATTCTCTTACTCCTTGGTGGGGGTTGGGGGAAATGGGATGGGTGGCAGTGCTGGCGGGAAATTGGGATCAGTGGCAGTTCTGGGAGAAATTCTGATCAGCCAACATAGGTGCTCTTGATTAGGGTCATCTGCTGATCTGAGATCGGCTGCGAAAAGCCTGGGAGAGCAGTGCTGGCTTCAGGAACAGCCCAGGATTCAGTGACCCCCAGCAAATTGCCATTCGACCCCCGAGGGGGTCCCGACCCCCAGGTTGAGAACCACTGTTCTAATGAGTTTCCATTTACAGATGTGTTTCTCATTGGTCTTCTGAGCTTTGCCCGTTACATTTTGTTATTATTCTCTCATTTTCTTTTTTTTATTATTTGCCTGAATCATGAATATTTAAAGTGAAAATTTGTATTACTTTCCCAATTTAGCGTCTCCTATTGAAGTTCCCAACTTGTTTAATTTCTGGAGTGACCACCGCTCATCTGCGTGCCCAGAGACCCTTCAACATATTTCAATGGTGCATAATTCTCTGGACCCCCCACTTAGCCCTGAAGACCGGCCCGGAGAGATTGAATCCAGATTGGAGCTACTGCAGGCTCAACTAGAAAGGTGTGACAGACCAACTAGGGAAAAAGAAAAACCAAATATATATATTCTTCGCAAAAGCCACAGGTCTTAGAGTACACCTCACAAAACTAAAAAAACATAGTTGTTTTATGCTTATTTTCCAGTGTACATTATGCTTCCAGCAACAATTTTTTCCATACACAAAGGTGTGCCATATCTGCACAGACCACCATTTACAATCAGCAAAATAAAAAATTAAATTAAAAAAAGTGCAGATATAGCAAAATTAAGAAGCATGCAAAGAAGATGAGACAGTAATTAAGTAAGATAAAAAAAATTACATGCATAATACGTTATGTGATAAGGGGAACTTGTGCTTTAATGTAATGTCCTGTTTACCATTATTATTGAAAGTAAAAGTGAAAAGAGAATCCCAAATTTTGGGTTGTCCTCAAAAAAGTAATAGAGGGAAAATCTTCCAATGGGGACACTAGTTCTGGTGATCTGGAGGGCCCCAAGGGATTCACTTAATTTGCAGGAATTCTGGTTTGAATATGGGGCAGGAGATGGGGACACAGAAAAAAATAAAAATAAAAAGTTTTGCCCATGGTTCTACTTTAAGTATGAATTTTCAAGTTGACCCCAAATCCACAACCCAGACCATTAATCAACTAAGGCTGCATATATAAATAATACTGTAACTTATAGTAGTTTTGGGTGCACAATAATCCTCTCTACATTCTAACACAAAACCTCCCTGTAACCCCAACAATCACAGAAACCATCCCTGTTATAAATATACAGTAACCTTTGTTTGCACTCACACCTCTCGTATGCTGGGGGTCCACCGAGCCAAAGACCAACCCCCTCTGCACAAAATATACCAGTGCCATTACCACAAGGAACTAATTATCAATTTCAATTTCTCCCACAGGCTGGAGACCAGAATGTCTTCCGACATCAACATTATACTGCAGTTGTTGCAGAGACAGATGTCCCAGATCCCACCTGCATATAGCCCCATCTCTCCCAGCTCCCACACATTAGGTCTTTATCACTCAGCATCCAAGAGCCTGGAGCCTGTACACAGCAGCCCATCTCTTCCAGCAGACTCCCCCATCTCTCCTCTCCAGGTAAGATGCAGTTTAGATATCTAAAAACAAACAACTTTATAAAAAGTTCATAATGTATTTGGTATATATGACAACAATATGATTTTTATAACAGTTTACCTGTAAAATCCTTTTCTTGGAGTACATCACGGGACACAGAGCGACATAGTCATTACTATGTGGGTTATATAGATACCTTCAGGTGCTGGCACTGGCAACTTCCAAAACCGGAAGTACCCTCCCCTATATAAGCCCCTCCCATCCGGGAGTACCTCAGTTTTGTAGCAAAGCAATAAGTGTCCCCAAAAGAGGGGTGGGAGCTCTGTGTCCCGTGATGTACTCCAAGAAAAGGATTTTACAGGTAAGCTGTTATAAAAATCCTATTTTCTTTCTCGTACATCACAGGACACAGAGCGACATAGTCATTACTATGTGGGACGTCCCAAAGCAATGCCCAATGAGGGGGGGGATACACCATACATAAGCTGAGCGCTATCAGACATGAGGATCTTTTGCGGCCTGCAACACACTGCGCCCAAAGGCGACATCCTCCTGACTTCTAACGTCCACCTGGTAGAACCTAGTAAACGTGTGTACTGAAGACCATGTTGCGGCCTTACAGATCTGAGCCAGGGAGACCTGGTGATGCACTGCCCATGAAGTTCCAACTGCTCTCGTGGAGTGCGCCCTAACTTTGAACGGAGGCGGTCTCCTTCTCAAGCCATAGGCTTGCATTATGACCTGTCGAATCCACTTGGCTAAAGTAGATTTTGACGCTGCCTGACCCTTTCTGGGGCCTTCCGGCAGAATAAACAAAGTATCCGTTCTGCGAATCTGAGCAGTGGCTTTTAGATAAGCTTTAACTGCTCTTACTACATCCAAAGAATGCAATAACTTTTCCTCTACCGAACTAGGTTTGGGGAAAAAAGAAGGAAGAACCACATCTTGGTTCAAATGAAACCTCGATACCACCTTAGGAAGAAAGGCTGGATGAGGACGTAACACTACTCTGTCCTTATGGATAACCAGATATGGCTCTTTACAGGACATAGCTGCTAATTCCGACACTCTTTTAGCCGAACAAATGGCTACTAGAAAAATCAATTTCCTGGTGAGAAGAACCAAGGAAATATGCTGTAATGGTTCAAATGGTTGTTTCTGTAGAACCGACAGAACCAGGTTTAGATCCCATGGACATATGGGAATATTAACCGGAGGATTAATACGCATCACTCCTTGTATAAAGGCTTTGACTAGTGAATGCAAAGCCAAGGGCCTTTGAAAAAATATTGACAAGGCCGAAATATGACCCTTGATAGTACTCAAGGCAAGCTTCCTATCTACAGCCCACTGTAGGAAGTCCAGAATCCTACCTATTACGTACTTACGTGGATGCCATTTCTTGGCCTCACACCACGCGATGTACGCCTTCCAGATTCTATAGTAGATCTGCCTGGATACCGGCTTCCTGGCATTGATCATGGTAGATACCACAGGATTAGAGAGCCCTCTCTTTTTTAGAATGTGGGCTTCAACAGCCAGGCCGTCAAACCTAGGGCTAGTAAGGAAGGGTGGTATATCGGTCCTTGCGAAAGCAGGTCCGGATGATGTGGGAGAGTCCAAGGACTCCCCACTGACATTTTTACAATCTCCGCGTACCATGCTCTTCGGGGCCACGCTGGAGCCACCAGAATCACTGGTTTCTTTTCTACCCTGATTCTGCGGAGTAATTGAGGTAACAATTGTGGCGGTGGGAACGCATATATCAGCTTGAACTGATCCCAAGGGAACACTAGGGCATCCGAGCCGCAAGCTAGGGGATCCCTTGTCCGAGAGACAAACCTGTCCACCTTTGCGTTGAATCTGGATGCTAGCAGATCTACATCCGGTGTTCCCCACCGCTGACATATTGTCCGGAAAACCTCGGGGTGAAGGGACCATTCCCCTGGGCATAATTGTTGGCGACTTAGAAAGTCCGCCTTCCAATTCTCCACTCCTGGAATGAATACCGCGGATATGGCTGGGACATATCTTTCTGCCCATTTCAGGATGTAATTTACTTCCCTCTGGGCTGCACGACGCCTGGTGCCACCCTGATGATTGATATATGCCACTGCTGTGGCATTGTCTGATTGAATTCTGACAGGGGACCCTTGGAGTTTGGATGTCCATGCTACTAGGGCATACCGGGCTGCTCGTATCTCTAAGAGATTGATGGGCAGGGCCTTTTCTGCATCCGACCATCTGCCCTGGAGAGACTATTGCTCCAGTACTGCTCCCCAGCCTATAAGGCTGGCATCTGTAGTGACCACCTTCCAAGAAATCGGACTGAAGGCTTTCCCTTTTTCCAGATTCTGGGGAACCAACCACCAACGGAGGCTCTTGCGAACGGAAGGGGACAAGGACATTGGTAAGTCTAGGGTCTGAACTTTTTTGTTCCAGGCTGACAGTATGGCCCTTTGCAAATTCCTTGAATGGAATTGACCATAGGGTACTGCTTCGAATGATGCCACCATTTTTCCCAGCAGCCTCATGCACAGGCGTATGGACGGCTGTCTTTTTGTACCCACTAGGTGGATCAAATCTCTCAAAGACAACACCTTTTCTCGAGGCAAGAATATTTTCCTCTGGCCTGAATCCAGCCTTAGCCCCAAGTATTCCAGACTTTTGACTGGTTTTAGGGCTGACTTGTCTCGGTTGATAATCCAACCGTGAGATTCCAGATACTTGATTGTCTTGTGAACGACCACTTCTAGTTTTTTCACTGAGTGGTCTATCAGCAACAAGTCGTCTAGATATGCCATTATCGTTACACCTTGTGTTCTTAGATTGGCCAATAATGGGGCCAGAATTTTTGTGAACACTCGTGGTGCTGTGGCCAGACCGAAGGGTAAGGCTCTGAACTGAAAATGGCGCCCTTCTACTGCAAAGCGCAGAAATTTTTGGTGGACTGGAAAGATGGGAATGTGCAAATAAGCATCTTTGATGTCGATCGAGGCTAACCATTCCTCCCCTTGTAGGGCAGTGGCTACCGATCGGATCGACTCCATCCGGAAAGTCCTGATATGTAGGAATTTGTTTAGCCCTTTTAGATTTAATATGGGCCTCACGTCCCCGTTTGGCTTCGGGACTGTAAAGAGGTTTGAGTAAAACCCGAACCCCCATTCTTCCAGGGGAACCTCCATAATTACTCCTTGGAGCAATAGTTGTTCTAGTGCCAACAGGAGGGACTCTCTCTTCCGGGGATCCCTTGGCACGTTTGACCTCATAAAATGGGAAGGAGGAGAGTCTTTTAACTCCAATCTGTATCCCAGACTTACTGCGGAGAGCACCCATCTGTCTCTGATCGTGTCCCGCCAGGTCTCTGCGAACAACTGGAGTCTTCCCCCCACCCGATTGAGTGGGGGCAACCCTTCATGAATTTGACTTTGGGGGAGGTTTTGTACCTCTCCTGACCCAGGGTTTCTTATTACCCTGCGATTGTCCCTGATTTTTACCCCCGGGATTTGACCGAGGAGGCCGTCGGAACTGTTTCACAGCCGATGCCCCAGGGACTGGAGAAGCAGGCCTCTTAAAAGAGGGACCTCTAACTCTGTTTTTAACCGGCAAGAGTGTACTTTTACCGCTGGAAATTTTCTGGATATATTTGTCCAGGTCTTCCCCGAATAAGCGTTCACCATGAAATGGGAAGCTAACCAGCAATTTTTTACAGGGAGCTTCAGCAGACCAGTTTTTGAGCCATAGACGCCTGCGCATATGTACTACAGACAGCGTAAGGTGGGAGGCCTGATGGATTGAATCCTTTATGGCGTCAACCGCAAAGCATAAGGCTCTAGGTAGATCAGCTAGGGCAAGGGCCTGCTGATCTGGCAAGTCCCTTAAGACCTGTTTCAACTGATCCTTCACTGCTTGGCAGACCCCAATAGCTGCCACTGCTGGTTGTGTCACCAAGCTTGCTGTAGAAAAAGCAGATTTTAATAAGGACTCCAATTTTTTATCTATTGGGTCCTTGAACATTTGGACATTATCCACTGGACATGTCAGTGATTTATTCACACAAGAGATGGCTGCGTCCACTGTAGGGACCCTCCATTTTTTGATGAACTTATCCTCCATGGGATAGACCACCGGAAATCTCTTGGGGGGAGTAAATATTTTATCAGGATGTTCCCAATCCTGGTAAATGAGCCCTTCCAGTAAAGGGTGAAGTGGAAAGGAACAGACAGTCTGGGGAGCTTTTAGCGACCCCAGCGAGGAGACAGTAGTGGTTGATGGTTCCGCAAGATGCATTTTAAATGCTGATCGGACCATGTTAGTCAGAGACTGAACCCATAATCTTTCAGCTTGAGATGCTGAGAAAGGTTCCTCCACTGTTGATTCCTCTATAACAGAATCAACCTCATCCTGATCCCCTTCAGGCAGGTCGATCCCTGTATGGGACTGTTGCTCCGCTAACAGGCACTCTGAAGGAGGAGACGGAGATCGGGCGTGCTTTCCCTGTGACAGGGAGGCAGCGATCAATGTTGACAATCTCTCTTCTAATCCTCCCAGAGCTGAGGAAAAAACCTTCTCTGTTACATACACAGGAGCAGGTGAACTGAGGACAGCCACAGTACCAGGTACTCCTGCGGGGTCTCTACGGTCACTAACCTCTGAATTTTCAGGGGAGACTGGTGCAGCAGAAGCATGCCCAAGATCCTCAGAGCCCGATGGAGACCCCCTTCGCTTCCTGGGAGATTTAGTTCCGGAGCTTCTGGACGGCATATTCCTAAGCCCAAAGCTGAGGTATTCCAGCCGTAATACACCACTTTTACTGATAATAGTCTAGCACAATTTGCTGCTATATAACAGTTGGTGTCTACTAAAGTGCCTTTCTAGGGGATGCCTGCATCAACCGCCTCTGTGTGCCTTATTTACTGTTGCTAGCTCTGTCTGTGCACTTCAATAGCCAGCTGTGATTGTGCCTTTAAACACGCTGGACGCCCGCACATGCGCAGTAGCGCCGCGGCGCACACCGAGCGTCATCCACCAGCTCCGCCCCTTTTTCCAGATCGCCTCTATATATAGAGGCGCGGGCACGTGCGCCTTCGGCGCTCTTTTTAAAAAAAATAAGGAGCTAGATGGGAGCCAGGGTCCCTGCCGCAGGGCCCGGGGATGGATGAGCGCAGCAACAGGGCAGAGGAGACAGCTTCCCAGCAGAGAACTTACCAACTGCCTGGATTTGACTTTGGAAGAAAAAAATCCACATTACAAGAAAAAAGAACTATAGCGGCCTCTAGTGTTTAACACAGGTACCGCGGTCTTACCATTTTTTTTTTTTTTTCTCTTGTCTACTATTACAATTTTTTACATTTTCTTAGTAGTAACAGGCATGCACAGATATTAGTGGGAATACCTTAGGTAACAGGCAGAAAGACAAATTAGGCTTGGGGGTCCCCCAATAGAACCAAGTTCCTGAGGGCCCCCACTTACCTTTTCCTCGCCGCAGGACTCTGTTTGGTCCACAGAAGCCCAAACTTCACCTATCATGGCAGGCATTGTAATTAAACCTTCAGGGACCGGGTTCCCAAGGATTCCACTCCCCTGGACCTGTATAGCACCCTGCACAGAAAACATCTTGGTCGTGGGTATGACCAGAGCTCTGGATCCCAGGGTCCAGCCCTCCTAAGAGAGGCATTACAGGCAAAACCTTGCTCTTCTCTTGCAAGGCCCGGGTACCGACCGTTTAGCTATGAAGCTTTTTTGGTCGGATCCGGAATAGCTTACTGAGGCCCAAAATAACCTGTACGCAAGCTCAGTGAAAAACACATGTTACTTCTTGGCCAACACCTTAGACACTGGCAAAAAACTGAGGTACTCCCGGATGGGAGGGGCTTATATAGGGGAGGGTACTTCCGGTTTTGGAAGTTGCCAGTGCCAGCACCTGAAGGTATCTATATAACCCACATAGTAATGACTATGTCGCTCTGTGTCCCGTGATGTACGAGAAAGAAATATGGATAACTGATATGTTTTTAACAATGGTCAAAAGAAAGCTCATGTTTAAAATTGCTGAATCTTCTCCTAAGATATACGCTGTACAACACAGCTCCGGTAGCATTCAAGCCTGATACTTTATTCATGTCAGTTTCTTTGCTTTTACCACATTTGGCTTGCAGCCCTTTGCTGCTATAGTGTAACTACAGTCCTCTTATGTAGGGATGAGCTTCGTGTTCGAGTCGAACATACGTTCGACTCGAACATCGGCTGTTCGATCGTTCGACGAAGATCGAACGATTTGGGCCGTTCGCGCCAAATTCGAGTGACGCGAACGGCCCACAATGCACTACGCCATCGCAGTGTCATCCAGGCGCTGTGATTGGCCAAGCATGCACTGTGACCCCGCATGCTTGGCCAATCACAGCGCCGGCAGCGAGGAGAGCAATGATTGGCCACAGGCAGGATGCCTGTGGCCAATTATTGCTGAGGGTGTTTAGTACATGCCCCACACTATAAAAGGCCGCCAGCACGGCGGCCTAGTGTAGTGTGTTCCGGAGCAGGGATAGAGCAGCATAGGCAGGGACAGTGACTTTTATTTCTTTCTTGCTTAACCTGGATTCCTTTAGTTTAGGGAAAGAGAAGGATAGGTAGGGAGAGTGTCAGTGTGTTTTGTGCTTGTGCTATATTGTGCTTAAAAAAAACATTTTTTCTAGGGACAGAAAACTGTAGGTAGGGAGAGTGTGTCAGTTTCTTTCACTGTCAAAGTCCTTGTTTCCAGGGACCTGGAAGGACAGTGAGTGAATTCTCCTTGTGCTAAATTGTGCTTAAAAAAAAACATTTTTTCTAGGGACAGAAAACTGTAGGTAGGGAGAGTGTGTCAGTTTCTTTCACTGTCAAAGTCCTTGTTTCCAGGGACCTGGAAGGACAGTGAGTGAATTCTCCTTGTGCTAAATTGTGCTTAAAAAAAACATTTTTTCTAGGGACAGAAAACTGTAGGTAGGGAGAGTGTGTCAGTTTCTTTCACTGTCAAAGTCCTTGTTTCCAGGGACCTGGAAGGACAGTGAGTGAATTCTCCTTGTGCTAAATTGTGCTTAAAAAAAACATTTTTTCTAGGGACAGAAAACTGTAGGTAGGGAGAGTGTGTCAGTTTCTTTCACTGTCAAAGTCCTTGTTTCCAGGGACCTGGAAGGACAGTGAGTGAATTCTCCTTGTGCTAAATTGTGCTTAAAAAAAACATTTTTTCTAGGGACAGAAAACTGTAGGTAGGGAGAGTGTGTCAGTTTCTTTCACTGTCAAAGTCCTTGTTTCCAGGGACCTGGAAGGACAGTGAGTGAATTCTCCTTGTGCTAAATTGTGCTTAAAAAAAACATTTTTTCTAGGGACAGAAAACTGTAGGTAGGGAGAGTGTGTCAGTTTCTTTCACTGTCAAAGTCATTGTTTCCAGGGACCTGGAAGGACAGTGAGTGAATTCTCCTTGTGCTAAATTGTGCTTAAAAAAAACATTTTTTCTAGGGACAGAAAACTGTAGGTAGGGAGAGTGTGTCAGTTTCTTTCACTGTCAAAGTCCTTGTTTCCAGGGACCTGGAAGGACAGTGAGTGAATTCTCCTTGTGCTAAATTGTGCTTAAAAAAAACATTTTTTCTAGGGACAGAAAACTGTAGGTAGGGAGAGTGTGTCAGTTTCTTTCACTGTCAAAGTCCTTGTTTCCAGGGACCTGGAAGGACAGTGAGTGAATTCTCCTTGTGCTAAATTGTGCTTAAAAAAAACATTTTTTCTAGGGACAGAAAACTGTAGGTAGGGAGAGTGTGTCAGTTTCTTTCACTGTCAAAGTCCTTGTTTCCAGGGACCTGGAAGGACAGTGAGTGAATTCTCCTTGTGCTAAATTGTGCTTAAAAAAAACATTTTTTCTAGGGACAGAAAACTGTAGGTAGGGAGAGTGTGTCAGTTTCTTTCACTGTCAAAGTCCTTGTTTCCAGGGACCTGGAAGGACAGTGAGTGAATTCTCCTTGTGCTAAATTGTGCTTAAAAAAAACATTTTTTCTAGGGACAGAAAACTGTAGGTAGGGAGAGTGTGTCAGTTTCTTTCACTGTCAAAGTCCTTGTTTCCAGGGACCTGGAAGGACAGTGAGTGAATTCTCCTTGTGCTAAATTGTGCTTAAAAAAAACATTTTTTCTAGGGACAGAAAACTGTAGGTAGGGAGAGTGTGTCAGTTTCTTTCACTGTCAAAGTCCTTGTTTCCAGGGACCTGGAAGGACAGTGAGTGAATTCTCCTTGTGCTAAATTGTGCTTAAAAAAAACATTTTTTCTAGGGACAGAAAACTGTAGGTAGGGAGAGTGTGTCAGTTTCTTTCACTGTCAAAGTCCTTGTTTCCAGGGACCTGGAAGGACAGTGAGTGAATTCTCCTTGTGCTAAATTGTGCTTAAAAAAAACATTTTTTCTAGGGACAGAAAACTGTAGGTAGGGAGAGTGTGTCAGTTTCTTTCACTGTCAAAGTCCTTGTTTCCAGGGACCTGGAAGGACAGTGAGTGAATTCTCCTTGTGCTAATTTGTGCTTAAAAAAAACATTTTTTCTAGGGACAGAAAACTGTAGGTAGGGAGAGTGTGTCAGTTTCTTTCACTGTCAAAGTCCTTGTTTCAAGGGACAGAGAAGGACACCTGAAGGTAGCCCTTATTGCTTTTTTCCCCATCTCCCTGCAGGCCATCTATTAGAATGTCTGGAAGGCAAACAAGGAGAGGCAGACAGTCAGGAGGCAATAAAAGAGGGCAAGCAGGCTCTGTGTCTGGGGGCAACAGTGCTGGTCGTGGACGCGGTGCATTGTCATCAGCACATGGCCATGGGACACGCTTGTCCTTCTTTTCGGCAGCTGGACATGTTGAGCCACATCATGCCGAAGACTTGGTAGAGTGGATGACCAAGCCCTCCTCCTCCTCCTCATCCTCTCTCACCCAGGCTCAGGGTACTGGAAAAGCAGCTGCCAAAGCGTCCTCTTCCCTGGTATCAATGTCAGACTCATCATCAGTCACTCCTTCCCTAGACCCACCATGTCCTCCTCCTGAGGAGTCCCCTGAACTGTTTCAGCACAGTGTTGGGTACATGCTCCAGGAGGATGCCCAGCGTTTCGAAGGGTCTGATGATGAAACCCAGCTAGAGGAAGGCAGTAGCGTGAGAGCAGACAGAGGGGATGCTCAAGAAGGACACCAATCTGGCAGTCATGTTCCAGCAGCTGCAGCATACTGCCAGATTGGCTCCAGTGATGAGGAGGGAGGTGATGATGAGGTCACTGACTCCACGTGGGTGCCTAATAGGAGAGAGGAGGAGGAGGAGGATGAGGAGGAGGCACATCTCCAACGAGGCAGGATGCCCTTTGGTGGCCAGCGTAAGGGCAGTACACCGACGGAATCACACCGCAGAGCTCCGCCTGTGCAGGGCGCTGCCTCTGCCCGTCATTCAAAAAGTTCTTTGGTGTGGGCCTTTTTTGAGGCTAGTGCATCAGATCGCACAGCTGCTGTTTGCAACATATGTCTCAAGCGTATATCGCGTGGCCAAAACATCAGCCGCTTGGGTACCACATGCCTGACCAGACATATGTTGACCTGCCATGCAGCTCGTTGGCAAGCCTACCTCAAAGACCCACACCAAAGAACAAAGCGGACCTCTCCTTGCACCGCATCAGCTGGGATCTCCAACCCCACTATAACTTCAGTCCTCTCTGAAACATGCACTGAGAGGAATGAAGGTGTAGAATTAGGTGTGTCACAGCCAAGTACTTGCGGCCACTCTGCTAGCAGTACACCGACGTCCGATTCTAGCAGGCAAATTTCCCTGCCCCAGCTGCTGGACCGTCGAAAGAAGTTCACTCCCAGCCATCCACATGCCCAGCGGTTGAATGCTAGCTTGGCTAAATTGCTAGCGCTTCAACTGCTGCCTTTTCAGTTGGTAGACTCGGCCCCCTTCCGTGAGTTTGTGCAATGTGCGGTTCCTCAGTGGCAGGTTCCCAAACGCCACTTTTTCTCACGGAAGGCTATTCCGGCTCTCTACCGGCATGTGGAAGGCAATGTCTTGGCCTCGCTGGACAGGGCGGTCAGCGGTAAGGTGCATATTACCGCTGACTCATGGTCCAGCAGGCATGGACAGGGACGTTACCTTTCTTTCACGGCCCATTGGGTCACTCTTTTGGCAGCTGGGAAGGATGCAGGACAAGGTGCAGTAGTGTTGGAGGTTGTCCCACCGCCACGCCTCCAAAATGCTACTACTGGTTGTGACACACCTCTCTCCTCCACCCCCTCCTCTTCTTCTTCCTCCATGGCCTCGTCCTGTGGTTTGTCCTATGAACCAGCGGTGCTCCGTAGCCGTTCACGGGGCTACGCAAGTACGCAGGCAAAAAGATGCCATGCCGTGCTTGCGCTGGTGTGTTTGGGGGACAGAAGCCACACTGGGGCAGAGGTCCTGTCTGCTCTGCAGGGCCAGGCCGAGAGGTGGTTGACGCCACGCCAGCTTAAGCCAGGAATGGTGGTTTGCGACAATGGCACCAACCTCCTCTCCGCCCTCCGACAGGGACAACTGACCCATGTGCCCTGTGTGGCTCACGTCCTTAACCTGGTGGTGCAGCGGTTCTTGGGCAGGTACCCGGGCTTACAGGATGTCCTGAGGCAGGCCAGGAAAGTCTGTGTGCATTTCCGCAGATCTTATAATGCCAGTGCTCGCCTGGCTGAGCTGCAAAAGGAGTTGAACCTGCCCAAGAACCGCCTTATATGTGACATGCCCACCAGGTGGAACTCAACGTTGGCCATGCTGCAGCGGCTGCACACGCAGCAGAGGGCCATCAATGAGTACCTGTGCGACTACGGCACCAGGACAGGGTCAGGGGAGCTTGGTTTTTTTTCTCCACGCCAGTGGGGCATGATCAGGGATGCATGCACTGTCCTGGCACCATTTGAGGAGGCCACGAGGATGGTGAGCAGTGACAGTGCATGCATCAGTGACACTGTACCTCTTGTCCACCTGTTGGAGCACACGCTGCGTGGAATAATGGACAGGGCACTTGAGGCAGAACAGAGGCAGGAAGAGGAGGACTTCCTTGCCTCTCAAGGCCCCCTTTACCCAGACAGTGTTCCTTCTGTCCCACCCATCGCACAGGAAGAGGAGGAGGAGGAGGAGGAGGAGGAGGATTGTGTCAGCATGGAGGTGGAGGCTGGCACTCAGCATCATCAGCAGCAGTCTTTTAGGGATGATTTACAGTCCCAAGAAACCAGTGGACTTGTACGTGGCTGGGAGGAGGTGGCTGCGGATCATGTCGTCCTTAGTGACCCAGAGGACTCCGGAGCGAATGCCTCAGCAAACCTACGCTGCATGGCCTCCCTGATCCTGCAAAGTCTGCGGAAGGATCCTCGTATTCTTCGGATCAAGGAGAGGGACCATTACTGGCTGGCCACTCTCCTTGATCCACGGTACAAGGGTAAGGTTGCGGACCTTATGTTACCGTCGCAGAGGGAGCAGAGGATGAGACAACTCCGGGAGGCCTTGCAGAAAGGTCTGTGCAACGCGTTCCCAGAGACTGGGAGGTTACAAACTCCTGGTCCTGGACAACGAGTTGCTGAGGCTTCGGCCAGTCAAAGAAGGAGCGGTGGGGAAGGTGGCCGTCTGACCGATGCGTTCAGACAATTCTTTAGTCCGCAGCCCCAAAGTATGATCGGTTCCAGCAACCATCGCCAGCGTCTGATAAACATGGTGCAGGAATATCTAGGGGCAAGGTCAGACTTGGACACCTTCCCCACCGAAAATCCTCTGGCTTACTGGGTCTTGAGGATGGATCACTGGCCAGAGCTTGCACAGTATGCAATTGAGCTACTGGCCTGTCCTGCATCCAGCGTTCTTTCGGAACGCACATTCAGTGCTGCTGGAGGATTTGTCACGGATCACAGGGTGCGCCTGTCCACCGACTCGGTTGATCGACTGACTTTCATCAAGATGAACCAGTCTTGGATCACCACCAGCTACCACACACCTGATGCTGATATAACAGACTAATTGATTTTAACATGTCACATCCCTTCAAGACTGATGCTGATGCTGAGTGCCTGTGCTGTTATGTTGACTGGCTATCCTCCTCCTCCGAGTCCTCAATGATACGATTGATGATGAGAGCTTGGAAGATCATTTTTGTTTATGGGTGCCGCCACCAGTGGCTAAGGCCCAATTTTTCAGCCCCTGTTTTACAGGGGCGTGTAATTACAATTTTTTTAGCAATAATTTGCCATAGGGCTCATTGCTGTGCTCCAAGTACAGTATCTGTGAGGGGTTGGAGTGTTGTGGCACCAGTGCCTAAGGCCCAATTTTTCAGCCCCTGTTTAACAGGGGCGTGTCATTACAATTTTTGAAGCAATACTTTGCAACAGGGCTCATTGCTGTGCTCCAAGTACAGTATCTGTGAGGGGTTGTAGTGTTGTGCCACCAGTGCCTAAGGCCCAATTTTTCAGCCCCTGTTCAACAGGGGCATGCAATTACAATTCTTGATCTAATAATTCACAGCAGGGTCCATTGCTGCACCCACCAAGAGTAACTCTGAGGGCTTACAGTCTTGTGGCAACGCCACCACCACCACCACCACGAAAGGCCCAATTTTTCAGCCCCTGTTCAAAAGGGGCATGTAATTACAATTCTTGATCTAATAATTCACAGCAGGGCCCATTGCTGCACCCACCAAGAGTAACTGTCAGGGCTTACAGTGTTGTGGCACCAGCACCACCATCAAAGCCCCAATTTTTACTACCACTGTTCAACAATTATATGTAATTAAAATTCCTGATATAATAGTTGACAGCAGGGCGTTCCAGCACCAACCAAGAGTAACTGAGTGCTTACAGTGTTGTGCCAACACCAACAACTAAGGGGCCTATTTCTGCAGAGTATATACGGCAGGTCCCTACTTTCAAACATCCAACTTACAAACGACTCCTACTTGCAAACGAAAGAAGACAACAGGAAGTGAGAGGAAATCTACCCCTAGAAAGGAAAATTCTCTCCTGTAAGAATAAATATGGGAGAAAGGGGTCTCATCTGTACTGATGCTTTATCAGCAATCCTTGTTTCAAGAAAAACACCACATTTCAAAAACAGTTGTCATTGGGACGGAAAGTGAGGTGAAATGTTCTGAACAGGGGCACAGACAGCAAAACAAATGTTACAGGGGTGATAACCCTTACCTATGTTTCCCAAAAAGTTTAAAAATAGATTTTTGGGCTGGAGCTACACTTCAACAATGTACCTGTTCAAAATTACAAACAGATTCTACATAAGAACAAACCTACAGTCCCTGTCTTGTATGCACCGCCTGTATACGGCTGTTCAGAGTATATAGGGCCTTTTTTATTTTATGTGCGGGGTTCCCCTTAATATCCATACAAGACCCAAAGGGGCTGGTAATGGGCTGGGGTAGGGGGGGGGGTCATGGGGTAGCTATGCCATTTTTCTTAAAGAATTTCATCCATATTACCGGGACCAGACATTACATTAAAGCCGCAAGCAGTTTTAAATGGCTTTTTTTTCCTTTAGAAGTGTCATTTTGTGCAGGGACAGTTCTAAACACGGGAAACACGTGGCACTTCACAGGCATACTTTAGACACCCCCCAGGTACGATATTTAAAGGAATATTTGACTTTTTTTTTTCACTTTATGCATCATTAAAATGACTGCTCCCGAAAAACGACCGTTTTTAAAACTTCTTTTTGCATTGATACATGTCCCCTGGTGCAGAACCCGGGTTCCCAAACCCTATTTATGACAATAACATGCATAATAGTTGTTATAATTAGCACTTTAGAATTCGAACGTTCGCATCCATTGTATTTAATAGGGTTCTAATGTTCGTTCGAACTTTCGGTCCGTTCGCGGGTTCTGGTGCGAACCGAACCCGGGGGTGTTCGGCTCATCACTACTCTTATGAAATGGTGAGCTATATTTCATCAAGATGGTAAAGTAGTGGTATTGTAAAGCCCAGCACCCTTTTTATTGAGAAGTCACTGCAGGTAGAAGTATCCATTACCTGCAACATACATCTGGAGCTGGTCACAATCTCCTGACATGCGAATTGGATGCGGGGAAATCCTCATCCAATTCACAATAGTGTGAACCCAGCCTAAAGGCAGTAGGAACACTACAGTACTTTACACATGCCTTTATGTGTTGCTTAAGGAATCCCAAAGTCGTTTTAAAAAGGCTCTGTACATTTATAGGTTTATCTTTTTGCCAGCTAATTTATGCATTTGTTCATGGTTTGTTTTGTTTCTACAGAGTCCTGGACTGACTGACTACAATGACTTAGAACCTCTTAACCTTATGCCGAATGATCTGCATCTGAGCACTAGCCCCCAGGAACCTGTTGGCCTGATTCCTGGACTTGGACTTTCTCGAGCCCACATTGTCCCACCTCCAGAACACCACACCCAGGCAGTTCTAGGAAGCTTCCGGTTCCCTTCCCTCCCTGAGCATCTGGAGTGCCCTTCTCCTCCAGACTTGGAATTTCATAGACACCTTTCAGACCCAGTTCTTCCTGGAAGTTAGGGATGTGGAGAAAGCTGCAGAAAGAGATTGCCTGTTCTCAAAAGTGGAGAAGGGGAGAAAGATATCTTAGTCTGAGTTCCCTCTCCCATTTATGCATAGGATAGATTTCATGTGGGCATTTTTACCAGAAGTGGAGAAAAGACGAGAATGCACTTCCAAAGAAGGCAAAACAGACCTCAAGGTGATGGCAACTTTTTTTTCCTGCAGAAAGGGTCCTTGCCCCTTCAAGACTTTATACCAACAGATAATATTATGCCCTAGTAAGATTCTCCTCTATGGGAAAGACTTACAAAGTGGCAGTCAACTGGAAAGACTCAACTTCTTTGTCAAAAGCCCAAGAAAGAGGGCAGTGTCAATGCAGTGTTGAAGACAAGACAAAATAAAGCAAATTTCTAGTTATTCCATCCCACATACAACCTGTGTACACTAAGCATGCACTCTTCAGGCTTTAGGTAAAATAGTATAGGCAATGTCAGGAAACATTTCACAAGGAGGTTCATAAATGATGCACTCAGTCCGAGCCTCTATCAAAGCAAGGGGAAAAAGTAATTGAAGTATGTGGTATGATGAAACAATGTATAACTCAACCATAGACATGTAGGGCATCTCTTTTTCTAAATAACATACTGCCATATAAAGTAACATTTTAACTGACAACCAACATAATTATGCATACATTTCTAGACTATATCATAATAATATATGAATTATAGATGGAATATTTAACAGGAACTTAAGCACATATACAGTATAAACACCATTAAAAAAACACTGCATGGTCAGTATAAAACAAAAAGGGCATTTACTGGATGCAGGACTGAGCCACCGAATAATATAATATTGTTATTCCAGATTAAGGAGTTTGCATTAAATCACTAAGGGGGGACAAATATGGTTACCACAGAGAATGCTTAGCCAGTTTAGAACATTGCTGTTCCCATACAACAACTAATTGAAATCTTCCTCCTTGCTGTATCCGATTCCTAATTGCTGCTAAACCAAAACTAGAGTAATGATGAAGTGACTGAGATTTAGGTAGCAGGGAGCATGAGATCTGTGTGTATGGAGAAAATAAATTCTTGTCTGTAGCTATGTGAACTGTAATAGATCATCCCAAAGTCTTCCACTGCTGAAATCTGGACCAGAGTTCAAACTAGTGCTGACAATAATTCATTATTACTGGTTAATATTCCAAAATGCACAGCACTGAAGTTCTAAGTAAGAGCGTAATAACAAATTTGTGCTGCCAACTAACTTCTCAAGTCAAGAAGAACTTTTAATACTGCTCACTATATTTACCAACATTTGTTAAACTTAATAATTTCATGACTATGATTGTGTTTAAAAATGTTTGGCTTTTCAACTAGAAAGTAACAGACTTAGATTTTGAAATGAAAAGAAAAAACTTTTAAGGTGCCCACAGACATAAAAAGGACAACATTTGCCCTGGATGTTTAGGCCAGCCAGGAAATGTTAATACAGTGGGGAAAATAATTATTTGATCCCCTGCAGATTTGCTAAGTTTGCCCACTTACAAAGAAATGAAGGGTCTATGATTTTCATCATATGTGTATTTTAAATGATAGAGACAAAAAATCCAGAAAAAACACACAATACAAATGGTATAAATTGAGTTGCAGTTCATTGAGTAGGATGAGTATTTGATCCCCAAGCAAAACATGACTAAGGCCCCTTTCACACTGCCTTTTCCCGATTCCCCAATTTTGGGGAATGCCTGTGTAAACTTGAGGTCCTCAACTCGCATCAAAGTCAGACCAAAGTAGTACAGGGACTACTTTGAAGTCGCAGAGATATGAATGGTACTCATGGGAAATAATGGGGTACGACTTGTCATGCGACTTTGCAGTCCCGAGTCACAGGACAAGTCGCACAAGTGTGAAAGGGGCCTTAGTACTTGGTGGCGAAACCCTTGTTGGCAAGCACAGAGGTAAGACGTTTCTTGTAGTTGGTTACCAGGTTTGCACAAATCTCAGGAGGGATTTTGGTCCACTCTGCTTTACAGATCTTCTCTAAAACCTTGGGGTTTCTTGGGTGTCACTTGGAAACTCGAAGTTTCAGCTCCCTCCATAAATTTTCTATAGGAATAAGTCTGGAGACTGGGTAGGCCACTCCATTACCTTAATGTGCTTCTTGAGCCACTCCTTTGTTGCCTTGGTGGTATGTTTTGGGTCATTGTCATGCTGGAAGACCCATCCACGACCCATCTTCAGTGTTCTGGTTGAGGGAAGAAGGTTCTTATCCAAGATTTTACAATACATGGCTCCGTCCATTGGCCCCTCAATGCGGCTAAGTCATCCTGTACCTTTAGAAGAGAAGCACCCCCAAAGCATAATGTTTCCACCTCCGTGCTTGACTGTAAGGATGGTGTTCTTAGGGTCATAGTAAGCATTTTTCTTCCTCCAAACATGGCGAGTCAAATTAATGCCAAAGAGCTAAATTATGGTCTCATCTGACCACAGCACAGCACTCCGAATCCTTCTCCTAACCATTTAACTTAATCATACTAGCCTTGAGATCATTCACAAGCTCCTCCTGTGTAGTTCTGGGCTGATCCCTCACTTTTCTTATGATCATCCTTACCCCATGAGATGAAATCTTGCATGGAGCTCCAGACCGAGGACGATTGATGGTTATTTTGTATTTCTTCCACTTAATAATCTCTACAACAGTTGTCTCCTTCTCACCAAGCTTCTTGCTGATGGTCTTGTAGCCCATTACAGCCTTGTGCAGGTCTATAATCTTGTCCCTGACGTCCTATGACTCTTTGGTCTTGCCCATGATGGTGAGTTTTAAATGGAAGAAAGAGATTCTGTGGACAGGTGTCTTTTATACACATAATGACTGGTCGTTATGAGCATCTTCTTAAATTGACAGGACTAATTTCTGTACCCCATGAGCACAAACTGTAGCCAGTCTGTGGGAGCCAGAATTATTCTTGGTTGGTAGGAAATCAAATACTTATTTTACTTACTGAACTGCAACTCAATTTATAACATTTGTACCATGTGTTTTTCTCTGGATTTTTGGTTGCTATTCTGTTTCTATCATTTAAAATACACCTATGATAAAAATAATAGACCCTTCATTTCTTTTAAGTGGGCAAACTTACAAAATTTGCAGGGGATCAAAAAATTATTTTCCCCGCTGTATATCTGTAGGCCAGTCCAATACCATAGCAGACATCCTAGTATCACATCTCTGTGGGCAAAATGAATCAGCTGGGTTGGATGTTAACCACCCCCTCCAAATAATTAACTATGCTTGTGTGCATAATGTTTGTACCACATTTTTTGTTACATTGTTCATCCATTGTTCATCCACCACATAGTGTAAGTAATGGCAGCTGAAACAGGAATAACTGTAGGCACCCTCTGGCTGCAAATAAAAGGATTCAGCTTCAAAGCAGTGTCATTATAGTTGAAGCTATAAAAGGTTGCTCTTTAGGTCAGGGGTCTCCAAACTGTCCAAACAAAGGACCAGTTTACTGTCATTCAGACATTAGGGGGGCTGGACTTTGGACAGTAGAAAATGCCCCAACGTCAGTGAGATTAAACAATGCCCCGTCATTGGTTTTAGTGAGAGGAACAGTGCCCCATTGTGTAATTCGGAGAAATGGTGCCACATCATTTGTGTCTGTGGAAGGAATAGTTCCCCAAGGGCCGGATAAAGCCATGCAAAGGGCCACAGTCTGGAGACTGCTACTTTAGGTTCATGTTTCAGAACACAACAATTCACATTTACGGAAGCATCTTAGAGAAGATTTGTCTCAAACAATAAGTGCAAATGCCAGATGGGTTTAGGTAGAGCAACACAGACTAAAGCTGGCCATAGATGAAAAGAAGTTTGAATGAAAACTCTTAGAAAAAATCTTAGGAAAATTTGTATGAAAATTCTCAGATTTCATTTGCTTTTAACATTTGATTTTGGAATGAATGGACTTTACCAAATGAAAACCACACACACTGTTAGAAAATTTGTGCTTTCAAGATTATTATTTTTATCACACTCCTTCGAATTTTCTTGCATGAATGTCGATTTGATCCACTAATTATACGAAAATTGAACAAACGTTCTAAGAACATTCTTTTCCTAAGAATTCCCGTTCAAAATTCTATCCAGCTATACCTTGGACTGCCCTGATTGTTTGACACTCTTGCTTGTGTCTGGCATAAATGTTACTGTTGTCATAAAGTCTCTGCGTGGGCAGCTATTTTGTTATCCCCTCTTTGAAACCCAATAAAAATGTTGAAATGGAAATTCTATCAATCTATGGCCAGCTTTAGACAATTCTTCTTTTAGAAACTTTAACAAATGAGACTTATTGGTCTAAATTCTGTTCTATAACACCATCACAACACTATTATAGAGAAGGTGGGAATAATAAAGTATATAGCTGATGCTAGACATACCTTAGTTAAAGTGCACTGTGCAGATACCCAAGGCATATAGTTGATGCTGGTGTAAGTGAAAAAGTCAATCTTTCATATAGTCACTCTGAAACAATAAAATAGATTACCAGGGAGAAAAAGGAACGAGGTACATGTCTCTAACATTTTAGAAACAGCAGAGAAGACGATAAAATATAATTTAGAAATACTTTGTTACATAATAGGGTTGATTTACTAAAAGTGGAGAGTGCAAAATCTGGTGCAGCTGTGCATAGAAACCATTCAGCTTTCAGTTTTTTTGATAAAGCTTAATTGAACAAGCTGAAGTTAGAAGATGATTGGCTACCATGCACAGCTACACCAGATTTTGCGCTCTCCAGTTTTAGTAAATCGACCCCAATGAGTTCAAGCGATATTACTAGGCATCATCTGCTTGGTTTTATGCTCAGGGAAAGTACACAATAAGGTGTTCAGACATGTAGGTTTCCAAATAAAAGTAGCTGAGAGCCACATGGGACTTCATATAGTGTACAGTTATCACATGGTTTATATAGCAGTAATGTGTTGCTTCAGCTGTTGAGAAATTGCCTTTACCATCATGAAGGTCAGTGGGTCATAGTGGGACATAGCTTCTCAGCAGTATTAGAAAAATAGGTTGCCCAAAACTGAACTGCAATATGCACATATGTTTAGATGTCAGTTCTGCTACTACTTTACTCCAGTCTAGTTACCTAAAAGATTTTAGAGCTCAGATTTGGGCATATTTCATAAAACTACTGTATCGAATGAGCAAAGAATGGTGTAGATACTGACAGCAAGCTATCAAACTAAATAACTTTGATTGTAAAAAAAAAAAAATGAAAGCTGAAATGTACAAGTTACTTTGTATTACTGTATACCATCATTTTAAAGCTGAACTCCAAGCAAACAGCTAACTACCCAACTGAAATACATATATATGAAAAGTCTTACTGCCCAAAGGGTTTGTAACACTGTTCAGCCAATTTAGTGATCCCTGCATCTCTGGCAGACAGTACAGGCAAGCCATGCACTCCCTGTGACCCTCCCTTCATACTATATCCAGTTGGATCATACAGCCTGGCCCCAGCCTGTGACTGGACAATGAAGGAGCAGCAGCACACTGTTGACATCATCACTCTGCTCTCTCTTGCAATCAGGAAGCTTACAGTGTTTGATGTGCAGCATTCTGCAACACAGAAATGTGTGAGAGGCCTAATATTCTGACCCATTCTGAGTGCTGCTGTGCAAGGGATTACAGGAGGCTTATATTAGGACAAATTCAGGTACTTACACTGGTTAATTTTAAGATATAATTTTTTTTTTTTTAACAATCACATAACAGGGTGCTTGTTTATACCTGCCTGGAATTCAGCTTTGATAAATATTCTCTGGTGTCTGTCCACTGTACATTTTCCATTTCTAAAGGCTACTTAAAAATGAGAAGAATTCACTCCTTGTTAGGCCTCTTGCACACTGCAGCTTGAAAAAGTTCATTACAGTTTTTTTTTTTACTGAGCTAAAACACAGCCCATTAATTGTAATGTGCCTATGCACACATGTGTGTAAACAAGCGCTGTGCATTCTTCAGTAAAAAAAAAAAAGAAAAATCAGCTTTTTTGGTCAGCAATTTACACCTCATGCACCCAAATATGCACAAATGCCTATTTACATATTGTGAAGAAGAACGCGAGAATAAGTTTTCACGCATTTGCGCGAAAATGCTTGAGTGAGCGTAACAATGCGCAAACCCATATACGCAAAAATGCGCGTAAATACACAAAAAAAACGAAAAAGGGTAGATGCTCAAACAGGAGTATCATGTGCAAGAGGCCAAACAATGATACTGAGGCTATATGTCAGTACAGAGCCAAGCTCTCTTTTCCGGTGAACCTACTGTATGCTTATCACACAATCGCAAACTGACTCCTTGCCAGACTTAAATGCACTAAACACCAAACATTTTTACATGTCCAATGAACCAGACTACAATTCCATTACAAATATCCTGTTGACGACTTTGTAACGCATATATGCGGTGGCAGGAGAAGTAGGTTTTAACACCAAGATGCCACAAATATACGTCCACAGCAGCCTGAGGTTGTGTTCTGAAAAAGCACTCACTGTACACTTGCAGCACACATACCAAGCTATCACTGACAGCTCTCGACCATGGCTTCTGATCAGGAGCCAGCCGGGCAGGTTGCCGATCATGTGACCACTGTGAGAGCCAATCACAGTGTTCACAAGATATAGAAGATGCACCGCCTCCCAGGATTTAATGCCCACTTAAATGGCTAGTGGAGGTGGCAGAAAGGATCGAAAATATCTAAAGGCTGGACTTTGTATCCAGAACTCTGGCATAAGTACTTGATGACTATTTTACTAAAAATAAGATACCCTATCACTGAGAATAAAAATTCAACATTAAAGTTGGGGTTAAAAAAACAAACATTTATACTCACCTCTATGCTGAAGCATTGCTGTGATGCTGCAGCTCTCCCATGTCCGCTTGAAGACTGAGAACTGAGCGATCACATGACTGCTGATCGCTCAGTTCTCCATCTGTTCAGAGTAGAGAGCCGTGACTGTAAGTCACCCCACTCTGCCCCTCCAGCGCTCACTGGACTGCCAGGTTGGGGGTGGGGCAGGCGCAGCTTGCTCTAGCTCAAAGCTGTGTGGATCTCCACAATATTGTCAGGATCCTTCCAGAGCTCTTCCACGTCAGCTAATAGTAGGCTATAGCCAACAATTAGCCGGTTACAGGACAGCAAAGGTGCACTCCTGTGACCCACAAGAGATGTATGTCCAAAAAAGCTTTGGCCATACTTCTCTTTTAAAACATTAGGTCAATTTGTATTTTCAGTCCTTGAAGATTAGGAGCAATTCCTTGAAATTTAGAGAGAACATTTTAAAAGGAAAATCTGTATTACCAATTGAATTATTTTTTATATCAAGTTACAGATCCTGATACTTTTTATACAATTGACGAATGTGCTTCATTGTCATTGCCAGATGTTGGAGCCGTCGGTCACATTAAGGCAATGATACCAAGGAGGGTACAGCTTCTCTTCTGGTATTTAATGACAACTCTGATCCACGGCCAGGAAGCAATACTTCAAATAACTTACACACTTTTCATTCGTATTAGTTTTTTTTCTGATCATTTTGGTTGTCATCAGATAATAATACATCCATCAGTGAGGCTATGTTAACACTAATCAAACTAAATGTAGATTTGGCCAACAGTAAAAATGCATTTTAAACATAAAAAAATTATGTGTTTACATGTGCAAGGAATATTTTATGGAATTTGACAATACAGATCGGCATATGATTTTGAACTGCAGCTTCTGCTACACCTAAGATATCTTAATTATTGGTGTACAGTACTCTGTATCAATTACAAATATTCTTTCCTTTAAGTACCTACTTTTCCCTTTAATATTACAGCCTGACATTTGGACAATTAAACAGTAAGGGCTGCTCTGGGAAGTTGTGGAGCTGAGCTCCACCATGGATAGCCATAAGGCCTCTTTCACACTGAGGCGCTTGAAAAACTGCCAGTAAAACACTGAGCACTTTTGAAGCGCTTTTCAGGCACTTTTGAAGCACTTTCAATTCATTTCAATGGAGAGGGGCATTTTTTCAGCGCACTGCCCCAGTGTGAAAGCATTCTTTGATTTTAATGGAAATACGTTTTTGTAAGATTTTTAGACGCTTTGTTTAGCGTGAAAGCGCCTCAGTGTGAAAGTGGTCTTATAGTGAACCTGTGCTCCCCCCAGCAGCAAATACTTACCTTTCTTTCATTTTGCCACCACTCTGATGAGCTGCTAGGATCAAGGAGAATTTTTTTTATCTCCCTGTCCCCATGCAAGAGTGCTGGCCCAATCTCTAAGCATATTTGTTGTCACATGAGAGGAAAGAGGGCAAATTACATGTTTCTTCACACACGGGTGTACAAGTTATATTCTCTTGCTCCCAAAGACTGAATGTACCATCTTGTACGAGGAAAGGGGTATTAAGAGTATTGTATTGTTTTGTATTGTTTTGTCCTGAATGGGCAAAGCACAAGTTTGCTTTTAGGCCCTGAGTATACCTGGGAACAATGGATTGACCGGGCCAACACCAATTCATGTAGGGGTTATCAAATGTATGTGCCCTTTGGCAGCAATACAAGTATTGTAGTAACTCCACTTTTGTACAGCAAATAAAAATAAAAAATTATATAGCATATACACTTGCGACACAAGTCATATAGTAATTGAATGTTATTAAAAATTACCTTTCCTTTTGAATCTGCAGCTCTGTAATTTTCTGTAAAATAAAATGCAATATGGCTACCTGGAGGCGTTCTATACACAGATGGTAAACAGAATACCCCCAGATATGTCATTTCTTGCTTGTGTGATGGGCTCACTGGTTTTCCCAGGAGTCTGCACTAAGATACAAGTCAGATTTTGGGCATCCTCTGCAACAAAAATGTAATTTTTGGTGACATACTCCCAAGGAAAAAATCATGTCCAAAAGGGATGCAGACAGCTATCTCTTGAGAATAACAAAAGGTAGGAATCTGCAAGAAAGTTTGTTAAAACCCTTGTAATGTACATAGATTACCCAGAGGGGAATGTTTTTTCTCAATAAAAGTGGAGTTACGCTTTAAGCTTACAAAAAGGCCTTATTCAAGCAAAACAATTATTTAGGTATACGAGTTATTTATTTTTATTTTTTTTAGGAGGGAACGCTAAACATAAAGAAGCTGCAAAACGACCCAGTTCTCAAGGTACACAATACTCTGCCCTGAACTTCTTTGTACCTTTGATTAAATTCACTGAACAACTAAGTCCTCAACAGGAATTCCTTAAGACAATGTGATTCTTAACAGAAAGATAGAGAGAACTTCAGGAGCTGATTTTTTTGTACATTATGGATTGGTCATGTTGGAGGGTCCACAAAAAGGCAGCTGTGTTTTAATACTAAAAATGAATAAACATAATAGAGGCTGCCTTCAACGTATGTCTTCAAAAATGTCTGTTTCGTAGTCCCGTAAAAGGGGACAACTGACCTAAAAGCAGGCTTCATTAGTCAGACTGAGCAGTTCTTTCATGACTTGTCCTTTATTTTCCCCAATGTTTGAAAGAAGGCAATGAAATGTGAATGTGGCAGACGTTTTTCCATAGATCTGTATGTGCTGCAACATCTTTGGGTAGATGTTAGCAAGTAGAACCTTCTAAACAGCTTCTATCTCTCTGGTACACCAGTAATAAGAATTCGACATTTGAGTCCCCATTTCTATTCTACTCCAGCCACTTCAATGGGGAAAAGTTGGATTTTTTATTTTATTGTATCGAGAATACACCAGGCAAAGTAAGCCTCCTATATCAATAACAAAAGGGGTGCAACTCCATGGAAGCATGGGCCAGAGTTGCAAAAGGAAAATGGGAAAGCTAACCAATAGTGTTTTCGAGAGGTACTGTATAAAAGCCAGAAAGTAATTCAGCCCATTAATGTCCACTCATAACTGAAATATCAGCTGTGGGTGAACTGACCCTGTAACAACCCCCAATTGTGTAATTGCAAACAATTTAAAGCCCGTATTAAAGATATGCTGTAAACCCACCCCGTAGAATGCATTATCCATAAATATTACGTTAAATTGGAACTGTTGCATATATTTACATTTAATGTGTTATAAAAAGTTTCACTCGCCATTGCAAAAGTACAAGCCATTCTGTTATTAGGTTTGATAAAGAACCTTCTGGTGGCAGAAATACTTGTAATATTCCCATAACCTCCTTTGTAAGGGTTTGGGGAGTTTATGAGTTGGACTGGACTGTGGCTCTCGCCATATGGGGCGTGCTGTGTTAGGTAAACTGTGGCGACAAGTCTGGGTTCTGGAACCAACAGGAATCCAGACAATAGAAAACTGTGAACATTTTTATTCTTGCATTTTAGAGATTAATATAAAACTTTAATAAATATGCATTTTTTGCCAGCTTTTGGCCTTGGAGTCTTTATTTATCTATTACAACTTTTTTTTTAATGCAAACATTCACAGCTTGGGTCACTTTTAAAGCTGTTTGGGTCTGACTGCACACTATGCTGCCTACGTTCTGTAAAAATACTTAGGATACATTCAGGTTTAGCCACGCTGAGAATTCCAGCAACAAGTATCTACAAATTCCTGCAGCTGGAATTGACAGCAGTGTGCAGATAGCTGCGGCTGCTGAGCCTGTTAAATGCAATGACAGGCTGTTAGTGACCGCAGCTATTTGCCTGTTCGCACAGCCAGTGATTGATTACCTGCAGTGATTGTGGATGCACGCACTGCTGGGATTCCCGGTGTGACTAAACACCTGTGCGAATGTATCCTTAGGGCTCATTAACACCTGTGCGAATGTATCCTTAGGGCTCATTAACACCTGTGCGCACATGTGGTAAGACACGTACGTACGTAGGTGTGTATGAGTCCATATGATCTTAAAAAACACACACAAAACTTTAATGTGTAGGTGTGAACTATTCACATAGGAAAGAATGGGACGAGCCACATAAGAAAAAATGGGGCCTGCCACATAAGAAAGAATTGGACCAGCTACACAGAAATAAATGGGACTGGCCACATAAGAAAGAATGGGACCAGCTACATAGAAAAGAATGGGACCAGTCACCATAGGCGTGCCCAACCAGCAGTGCTGCTAGCTTCCCTTCCCTCCCCCGGGCTGCTGTGGGGCATGTTCCAGGATGGAGAGTGGAGGAAGGGGCTAATCAATTTGTCATTTACCAGCCCTTCCTTTTATAAATGAACACAGTGAACACACTCACTGTGTTCATTTATATTTGTATTTACTATGCTTCAATTTGTGACTGAGGAAGCCACTCAGCACAGAGCACTACCCATTCATTCACTGCCCTGTGCCGCTGAGGCTGCAGAGAAAGCCACGTGTGTTTGAGCTTTTGGGTGCTGTCACGTACCTGAAGGGAGACTGAAGTGACGAGGTCGGCCTCTCTTGTATCTCCAGCCTTGGTCCCGCTGGAGGTGGAACAGAAGGAACCGAGGGACAGGGGGAACACGAGTGCCTGCAGATTTAGACCCCGAAACCAGTAGCAGGGGGTGCGAGCCTGGACGAGCAGGAGGATCATCAGATCACGGAAGGTAGCTGTGAACCAAGGATCAGCCAGGGTTAAAGAGGCACTCCGCTGGAACAGTGGCACTGGGATGTCAGATGATGTTAAGTCCCTGGAAGACTTGCAGCAGGAAGTTGCAGAGAGTCAGAGTCGCAGGACTGAAGTCGCAGACACTTGGAGGTTGAAGAGGAGCGACACAGGAAGCGGATGCAAGGTCACAAGGGTAGCCGGGTCAGGTAACAGGCGGGCAGCGAAGTACAAAGCAGCAGGCAGAAGCAGGGTCAAATGGGTAGCCAGGATCAGGAGCCAGTAATCAGAACAGAGCAGAGTCCAGAAGCAGGGTCAAGGCAAGCCAGGTTCAGCAACAGGTATCAAGCATGATCACAACAGGATTCAGGATATCGGGTAACAACTGAAGACCAGTCAGCAAGGGTCTGGGGTCAGGGCACTTCCTTAAACAGGCCGTTTGGCGCCAATTGGCGCTAGGGACACGCTCCTGCGCGTGCACGCAGTCCGTTGCGTGCACGCATGAGCATTGGTGCACCTGTGCGTGCCTGCATGCGCATTGGACGAAAACTGATTGGCCGAGAAGAGAAGACTCCCGATTGGCCGCCGAGAAGGAGGAAGGAAACGGAAGCCGGCGCTGTGGAGACCCATGGAGAGCAGGGGAACAGGAGGCTGCCGCCAAGCATGGGAAGCCACGATGGCGACTGACCGTCCCACCAACCAACGATGGTGTCGGTAGCATACTGTTGGGACCAGTCACGTAGGTAAGAATGGGACCAGTCACACAGGAAAGGATAGAACTAGTCACACAGGAAAGAATGGGACCAGTCACACAGAAAAGAATGGGACCAGTCACACAGGAAAGAATAGGACCAGTCACACAGGAAAGAATGGGACCAGTCACACAGGAAAGTATGGGACCAGTCACACAGGAAAGAATGGGACCAGCCACACAGGAAAGAATGGGACCAGCCACACAGGAAAGCATGGAACCAGCCACACAGGAAAGCATGGAACCAGTCACATAAGAAATAAAAGGGACCAGTCACACAGGAAAGAATGGGACCAGTCACATAAGAAATAAATGGGACCAGTCACATAAGAAATAAATGGGACCAGTCACATAAGAAATAAATGGGACCAGTCACATAAGAAATAAATGGGACCAGTCACATAAGAAATAAATGGGACCAGTCACATAGGTAAGAATGGGACCAGTCACATAAGAAATAAATGGGACCAGTCACATAGGTAAGAATGGGACCAGTTACACAGAAAAGAATGGGACCAGTCACACAGAAAAGAATGGGACCAGTTACACAGAAAATAATGGGACCAGTCACATAAGAAAGAATGGGACCAGTCACGTAGGTAAGAGTGGGACCAGTCACACAGGAAAGAATTTGACCAGTCACACAGGAAATAATGGGACCAGTCACATAGGAAAGAATGGGACCAGTCACATAAGAAATAAATGGGACCAGTCACATAAGAAATAAATGGGACCAGCCACACAGGAAAGAATATGACCAGTCACATAAGAAATGAATGGGACCAGTCACATAAGAAATAAATGAGACCAGTCACATAAGAAATAAATGGGACCAGTCACATAGGTAAGAATGGGACCAGTCAGGTAGATAAGAATGGGAACAGTTACACAGAAAAGAATGGGACCAGTTACACAGAAAATAACGGGACCAGTCACATAAGAAAGAATGGGGCCAGTCACGTAGGTAAGAGTGGGACCAGTCACACAGGAAAGAATTTGACCAGTCACACAGGAAATAATGGGACCAGTCACATAGGAAAGAATGGGACCAGTCACATAGGAAAGAATGGGACCAGTCACATAAGAAATAAATGGGACCAGTCACATAAGAAATAAATGGGACCAGTCACATAAGAAATAAATAGGACCAGCCACACAGGAAAGAATATGACCAGTCACATAAGAAATAAATGAGACCAGTCACATAAGAAATAAATGGGACCAGTCACATAGGTAAGATTGGGACCAGTCAGGTAGATAAGAATGGGACCAGTTACACAGGAAAGAATGAGACCAGTCACATAGGAAAGAATGGGACCAGTCACATAGGAAAGAATAGGACCAGCCACATAGGAAAGAATGGGACCAGCCACATAGGAAAGAATGGGACCAGCCACATGGGAAAGAATGGGACCAGCCACATGGGAAAGAATGGGACCAGCCACATAGGAAAGAATGGGACCAGTCACATAGGAAAGAATGGGACCAGCCATATAGGAAAGAATGGGACCAGCCACATAGGAAAGAATGGGACCAGCCACATAGGAAAGAATGGGACCAGTCACATAGGAAATAATGGGACAAACCACACAGGGAAGAATGGGACCAGCCACATAGGAAAGAATAGGACCAGCCACATAGGAAAGAATGGGACCAGTCACATAGGAACGAATGGATTCAACCACATAAGAAAGAATGGGAAATTGACTTGCATATAATGCAGTAAATTTCATGTGTTTTTTGGACGATAGGCAAAGTGCAGGTTCTCAGTAATCCTAAGAAAGTTTTACACAATCTCTGTACTGCAAGTAGCAAATCCGCATACAAAGTCATGCCCTAGTCCTTACTACTTCTTAAAGGGCCTTCTTCAGCTGGCCTGACTGTTACATAGGTTTGACCTTTGGTTTATTTGTGAGGGACTCCTTTATGTAGGGCTGAGAAAAAAATCTATTTGAATCGTGAATTGAGCTGCGAGGTCAAATCGATTCAGATTTTGACCAAATCGATTTTTTCTATTTTTTTTTCTCCCAGGATCGCGGCGAGCTGCGGGCAGGATTTTTTAGGCGAGGCCGCGGCTTCGGCCTAGTCCACGGCCTTTTCCCAGGATCGCGGCATACTAGGCCGAAGCCGCGGCCTCGCCTAAAAACTCCTGCCCGGCGCGGTGTCCATCAGAAAGAAAAACTCGATTAGAATCGTGAATCAAGTTTTTTTTAAAACAAATTGCAGATTTTTTTTGGGGCCAAAATCACTCAGCTCTACCATTATGGCAAACATCCAACCCCATCACACACTGTCCTTTGCCCAGATGCTGTCAGATCAAACACCTGGAACTGTCATCAACATCCCCCCCCTATCACCTCTCTTCAATTTGCTCATTAAGTCATAGCTTTATCCTCACCTCTATTCTACACCTCTACATTATCCTGGTGGTAAATCACTAGAGCTCTTGCGTCACCACCTTCCCTCCCTTCCAAGGCATCATGGCCCTTCCCCTCAAGCATCATGGCCCTTCCCCTCACCTGTACTCCCATTTTTGCCAAGAGCTATTCCTTCACAAACTGCCCTCCCCTGTAAGCTCATCTGTGTGCTCTGGTCCTTCCCATATGTCCTGCTAACACCTTTGCACCCTGTCAATTCTTCATGGAATTAACAGCATCACTCAACGCTATTCTCATTCCATCAGCTCTACTCTCATGACTCTTTCCCATCTGTCATGCTGGCAGAGCACAACCTTACAGCTGTTGTCCACCCAACTTCCCCTTTCTGTCTCCTTTCCTCCTTCTCCTCCACCAATGCCCTAATAACTTGTACTGTACTAATGGCAGAAAATCCATACAAGGAAACATACATGAAAACATAACGTGCCTTATGTTAAAATAAAATCCACAAATAGGCCTGTCAGGCATATATAACCAAAGCCTTGATGAACAGGCAGCTGTGAAATGATGTTCCCAAAAGAAAAAAATATCTTAAATTGCGCCTCGGCCCAGACTATGGACATTAAAGGGTTAATTTACCTATTCTTAACAAGCAGTAAAAGAGCTTTAAAGTGGTTGTAAACCCTTTGAAAAAAAAACCTGCAAGACAAAGACATAATGAGCTAGTATCCATAGCATACTAGCTCATTGCGAATTGCTTACCTGAGATCGAAGCCCCAGCAGCGGTCCTCGCCCCCCCCTCTGGCGGCGACATCTCTCCCAGGATTACTTCAGGGTATCGCAGCTCCGATGCTGTGATTGGCCGGAGCCGCGATGACGTCACTCCCGTGCATGCATGCGGGAGCCGCTGGTAACAGCACAGTCACTGAAGCAAGGGCACATATGTGCCCTTGCTTCAGTTTGCCCCAGTGCGCATGTGCCGATGACATCGTCACATGCAGGGGATATCTCCTAAACCGTGCAGGTTTAGGAGATATCCTGGGTAGCTACAGATAAGCCTTAATATAGGCTTACCTGTAGCATAAAGTGGTCTGTAAGGGTTTACAACCACTTTAACCACTTGCCGACCAGCTCACGCCGATATACGTCGGCAGAATTGCTTTTCTGGGCGAAACCCTGTATGGGTACGTTGTTACCTTTAAGAGCCACCAGGGGCCACCTGATGCACGTGGCCGGCAGGCACGATCGCCGCCGGCTACCCGAGATCGCGGGCACCAGAGCCAGCATGGGGATTTGTGTGTGTAAACACACAAATCCCTGTTCTGTCAGGGGAGAGGAGACCTATCGTTTGTTCCCACTAAGTAGGAACAGAAATATGTCTCCTATCCCCATACAGTTAGAAACACTAACTAGGGAACACACTTAACCCCTTGATCACCCCCTAGTGTTAACTCCTTCCCTGCCAGTGATATTTACACAGTAATCAGGTAAAAGTCCAAAAACACACAAAAAAAAAAACAGCGCTGTTCCCATAAACAACACTCGAATTGTAACAGTCTATATGAAAAGTTCTCTTTGCTCTAGGTGCTGCAGCTCTCTCAAATATCCACTGGGTGGCGGACTTAGTCTAAAATATACAAAGAAAAGAGAGCGCAAGACTGCCCTAGTGTGATACCGTTTTAATGCTAAAATTGCAACGTCAAATTAAAGAGGATTACACTCACAAGCATGGAACTGAAAGTCCTTCCTCGCCTGTAAGAATGGGTTGGCTCCCAAAAGCGAGTGATATGGATGTGAGATGTTATTGCGAGCTCCGCTTCCTCATCGTGTCAGGCTGCGTTTGCTGCCAAGCACGCGCGCGGGCCAGACGTCACTTACAGCCATGAAGGAAAGACCAAGTGAGTAAAGTAACTCCTCTTACTTGTTTTTAGCATTAAAACTGTATCACACTAGGGCAGTCTTGCGCTCTCTTCTCTTTGTATATTTCACACAGTAATCAGGGCATTTTATAGCAATTTTTATAGTCAATGGTCCCAAAAATGTGTCAAAACAGTACGATTTGTCCACCGCAATGTCGCAGTACCGGTAAAAATCGCAGATCACCGCCATTACTAGTAAAAAATGTGTTTCTTAAAAACATTTTTGGGGATATTTATTATAGCAAAAAGTAAAACATATTGCTGTTTTTTTTTCAAAATTGTCGCTCTTTTTTGTTTGTAGCGCAAAAAATTAAAACCGCAGAGGTGATCAAATACCACCAAAAGAAAGCTCTATTTGTGGGGAAAAAAGGTCAGAAATTAAGTTCGGGTACAGCATTGCATGACCGTGCATTTGTCAGTTAGAGCGACGCAATGCCAAATTGTAAAAAGTTCTTTGGTCAAGAAAGGGATAAAATCTTCCGGGGCTGAAGTGGTTAAATGGACCATCACTGACCTCTCTAGCTGCATTTGCTGTAAAGTAGATTATCTTTAAGGTAGTATTCCAATATATATCTAACTGTAGCGGCCTCACCCCTCTCACCCCTTCTCGTTCTCGGCTTGTCTGTCTTTGTCTAGGGGTGTTAGTACTGGGGGGAGGGATGAGATACGCCACGGCCCATGTCCTCCATAGTGACGAGGTGAAGGCCAGAAGGATCGGGCTTTGTGTAGGTGCCCAAGTCCTGTCCTTCGTCCTTGACTCCCCCTTTGCTCCTAGTAACCAGAGTTCCACACACTGAATAGGTCCAACACAGTTTTATTCTTCTCAGCGAATAAATATACAGCACAGTCAAGTTGGGACCTTTGCAACAGAATGGGAATAGGTCGAGGCACAATCCTTCCCGATATAGCTAACCACTGTGGTGTCACCAGTGGCGAATAGTCACTGCCACTGACTATGTGAAATAGAACATGAATTACCTTTGCTAGCAAGGCCCCTGTCAGGGGAAGGATATCCGTCCAAGGGAGATACCGGAGGCCTCTCTGTCACCAGCAATGCTGTGCTGGACTCTCCAGAGAAGTTCTGCTCACCAGTTCTCACGAACTCAGACACGGGCACCCAAGGAATTAGGGCCCCTTCGGATTCCTCCACCCTCGCGGAACTCGGTCGAAGGTACCGAGCCCCAGGCATACGCCATAGTACCTCACCCCAGGCTAAAGGTGCCTGAGATGGATTCCATCTCCCGCTCCGGCCAGGTCAAGGGCACCTGGGCCCGGAACACCGGAACGTCAGCACCCAAGCTGAAGGTGCCTGGGTGCGGCCGCGTCCTCCAAACTCTGAACCCCGTGGTAAGGGCGTCCGCCCCTTTTATCCCCTCTCCCTTTGCGTCACAGCGGGTTCCCCGCCCCGCTGTACCAGCGCCAGGGGAGGACAAAAAGGCACAGTCTTACAGTGTAAGTTCGACCCCGGCCCCGGGCAACAACGCCACCTGTAGGCCTCAGGGAACCTCACACCACCAGAGTCCTCCAAGAACCATAAAAGGGTCTCAGCTTCCCTAGCAATCAGTGCATCTGGGTTACACTACCACCCAGACGCTTTCCCTAAATTCAAATACCCGCTACATAACTAATCTTAAAACTGCTCCCTCCCCCTTCCGAACACCTATACAAACTCGCCTGTGGAAGAAAAATCTTTATACTTATCTATCTTAAGGCAGCTTTAGGGAAGAGGAGGGAGCCCACAACAGATGGGCCATAGTAAGATTATGGGTGATATCATTGTTCAGGCACTCCAGCCATTGTCAAGCACTCTCTCCTCTTCCCTGTAGCTGCTGCTGGCTGACACAGGGGAGATCAAGTGACTGAACTGGAATGGCCTGAAAAAAAGTATGTATACAGATCTTTCTTCTACGGGTTAGTTAGTATAGGTCAGGCATGTCCAAAGTCTGGCCCGCGGCCAATTGTGGCCCGTGTCCCGGTTTCGAACAGCCTGCCTGGTAATCTGAACATGTATATCTTTTGCGCCGGGGCCACAAAAGATATATATGCTGGCTGCCTCGGAGGGGACAGGGAAGGGGCCGGACGAGTGCTGTACACACAGGAGAAATTCCTGTTTACTCGGCGGCCTCTGTAATAGGAAATCCCGTCTCCTGCGCTGCCATTGGACGACTGTGCTGTCCAAGTAATGTGTTGGCGCTCATCCCGCCCCCCCCCTGTCCCCTCCAAGGCTGCAGATGGGCATTAATCAGGCTGCATTGATGGCAATGGTGAGTTTGCATTGATGGCAATGTGGGTGCTGCATTCTTGGCAATGGGGGTGCTGCATTCATGGCAATGGTGAGTCAGCATTAATGGCAGTGGTGGGGCTGCATTCATGGCAATGGTGAGTCAGCATTCATGGCAATGGTGAGGCTGCATTCATGGCAATGGTGAGGCTGCATTCATGCCAATGGTGAGGCTGCATTCATGCCAATGGTGAGGCTGCATTCATGGCAATGTGGGTGCTGCATTCATGGCAATGGTGAGGCTGCATTCATGCCAATAGTGAGGCTGCATTCATGCCAATGGTGAGGCTGCAGGTGGGCACTGACCCTTATTTTGCTTCACAGTTCTTTATTTAAAATGCAAGTTTTTTTCCTGAAACTTCCCTCTTAAAGTGAAGGTCCATAAATACGGTATATCCAAATAACACACCCGTGCTCATCTCTTCACCACACACAGCCACAAAGGCAGGAGAATTCATGTTGGGCTGTGTATTAGTGCTCAGACGAACACACTTAGACCAAATTTTAATGGTTCAAAGAATGTCAGGCAAAATGGTCGGCCCTCACGCATGTTCACTTCATCTAATCTGGTCCTCTTTGAAAAAAGTTTGGACATCCCTGGTATAGGTGTTAAGATGGGGGAGGGAGCAGTTTTAAGAATGTTAGACATACAGTGAATATAAAAAAAATTCTACACACCCCTGTTAAAACGTCAGGTTTCTGTGATGTAAAAAAATGAGACAAAGATAAATAATTTCAGAACTTTTAGTGCACTTTTACACTGGGGTGGTGGGGGCGTTGGCGGTAAAGCGGCGCTATTTTTAGCTTTTAACCCCTGTTAGAGGCCGAAAAAGGGTTAAAAGCACCCACAAAAGGGCCGATGCACATTGATTTCAATGGGCAGGGGTGCTTTAGGAGCGATGTATACACCGCTCCTGAAGTGCCTCAAAGATACTGCTTGCAGGATTTTTTTTTTTGCATCCTGCAAGCGCAGCGCCCCAGTGTGAAAGGCTGAGTGACAGGAGAGGCGCTCTACAGGTGCTATTTTTGCACTTTAGCACCTGTAAAGCGCCTCAGTGTGAAAGTAGCCTAAATGTGACCTATAAACTGTATAACTCAGTTGAAAAACAAACTGAAATCTTTCAGTTGGAGGGAAGTAAAAATAAAAATAAAATAATATGGTTGTATAAGTGTGCACACCCTTAACCACTTAAGGACCGCTCACTGTATATATACGTCGGCAGAATGGCTCGTACAGGCACAATCACGTACCTGTACATCCCCTTTAACTGCCCGACGTGGGCGGCGCGCTAGCGACCCCCCTGCCTTCCCTGTGAGTCGGACCGCGGGTCCCACGGACTCGATCGCCGCGGGGATTCCCCGCGATCATCTCACCGAGGCACGGAGCGGGGAGATGTTAGTGTAAACACATCTCCCCGCTCCCCTACTGACAATGTCAGCGATCTCCGCTCTGTGTAACCAGAGCGGAGATCGGTGACGTGTCAGTCATAGCCACGCCCCCACACAGTAGTAATCACTCCCCTAGGCACACTTAACCCCTCCAGCGCCCCTAGAGGTTAACCCCTTTACTGCCAGTGTCATTTTCACAGTAACCAGTGCATTTTTATAGCACTGATCGCTGTGAAAATGACAATGGTCCCAAAAATGTGTCAAAAGTGTCCGATGTGTCCGCCATAATGTTGCAGTCACAAAAAAAAAAAATTGCTGATCGCCGCCATTACTAGTAAAAAAAAAAAAAAAATTGTAAAAATGCCATAAAACTATCCACTATTTTGTAAACGCTATAACTTTTGAGCAAACCAATTAATAAATGCCAATTGTGATTTTTTTTTACCAAAAATATGTAGAAGAATACGTATCGGCCTAAACTGAGGAAAAAAAATGTTTTTTTATTAATGTTTTGGGGATATTTATTATAGCAAAAAGTAAAAAATATTGCATTTTTTTCAAAATTGTCGCTCTATTTTTATTCATAGCGCAAAAAATAAAAACCGCAGAGGTGATCAAATACCACCAAAAGAAAGCTCTATTTGTGGGGGAAAAAAAGGCGTTAATTTTGTTTGGGAGCCACGTCGCACAACCGCGCAATTGTCAGTTAACCACTTGCCGACCGCTCACGGTATATATACGTCGGCAGAATGGCTCGTACAGGCACAATCACGTACCTGTACGTGGCCCTTTAACTGCCGACGTCGGGGTCGCGCGCGTGCCGCCGGCGGCGCCCTCGCGACCCCCCTGCCTTCCCCGTGAGTGGGACTCCGGGTCCCGCGGACTCGATCGCCGAGGGGATCCCCACGATCGTCTCACGGAGGCTTGGAGCGGGGAGATGTGTGTGTAAACACAGCATCTCCCCGCTCCTCTATTGACACTGTCAGCGATTTCCGCTCTGTGTAATCAGAGCGGAGATCAGTGACGTGTCACTCGTAGCCACGCCCCCCTCAGTTAGTAACACGCCCCTAGGCACACTTAACCCCTTTAGCGCCCCTAGTGGTTAACCCCTTCACTGCCAGTGTCATTTTCACAGTAATCAGTGCATTTTTATTGCACTGGTCGCTGTGAAAATGACAATGGTCCCAAAAATGTGTCAAAAGTGTCCGATGTGTCCGCCATAATGTCGCAGTCACGAAAAAAATCGCTGATCGCCGCCATTACTAGTACTAGTACCCTATTTTGTAAACGCTATCATTTTTGCACAAACCAATCAATAAACGGCGATTGCGATTTTTTTTTACCAAAAATATGTAGAAGAATACGTATCGGCCCAAACTGAGGAAAACTATTTTTTAGATATATTTTTTGGGAATATTTATTATAGAAAAAAGTAAAAAAAAAAACATTTTTTTCAAAATTTTCGCTCTATTTTTGTTTATAGCGCAAAAAATTTAAACCGCAGAGGTGATCAAATACCACCAAAAGAAAGCTCTATTTGTGAGAAAAAAAGGACGCCAATTTTGTTTGGGAGCCACGTCGCACGACCGCGCAATTGTCAGTTAAAGCGACGCAGTGCCGAATCGCAAAAAGGGGCCTGGTCTTTATGCTGCGTATTGGTCCGGGGCTTAAGTGGTTAAACGAATACTTTATGGAAGCATCTTTAGATTTTATTTACAGCACTCAGTGTTGTTACCTCACATTGATATTATTATCTCACGTTGATATTACTTCACATTGAGGCTCCATTCTCACCATTGGAGCTTCATTCATTTCAGTTTGCTTCTCTACTGACAAGAAACACACAAAAGAAATCCCTGGCCCTTTTATGAAATAGCATCACGCTTTACAATCCTGCCATAATAATAATAATACCTTAGTAGACCCCACTGTGGGGACAACTAATAAGCCCCTCGCTGTGGTCACTATCTCCGCCCAGACGACTTTGAGGCTCAGTTCCCGCCTCTTTTTTTACCGCAACGCCAAAACGAGGCTTGGAACGCACTTCATCTGCGCACAAGACGCACATCGCATGAGAGCGCGGCGACGTGCCTATGTAGCCAATCCGCGTTGTATCCATGTTTGTGATGGTGGACAGCCTCCTCGCTGGTGATTGGCCCTTGCTCTAAAGCTGTGCAGCTGTGGCCGTCGGCGTGTTTGCGCATGCGCGGTGGTATCCCCAGGACAGCTCGGTGTTTTTGTTACGGTATCGGTGTCGATCATGTCCCTGCACGGGAAACGGAAGGAGATCTACAAGTACGAGGCGCCATGGACCGTGTACGCCATGAATTGGAGTGTGAGGCCGGACAAAAGGTTCCGGTTGGCTCTGGGCAGTTTTGTGGAGGAATACAATAATAAGGTAACCATGGTGACGGGGGGGGCTGTGTATTGATCTGTGTGTGGGACCCCCGAAGATGGGGGAGGATTCCATGGAGGGGTCCTGATACTGACCTGACCCCAGCATAGGCCCAGATCACACATTGTTATACATGGCCACTTACTGTACAGTAGGTACTTGTCTCTCCAGGTATGTCTGCCTGTTATTGCATTCATGGGGACCCCCCCCCCCACTCTGCACCGCCATCTTTAGTAAGGGCATCTCCTGAGCCCGTCCCACGTATGTACGCCCGGCACCATGGCAAGAACGTCCCACGTATGTACGCCCGGCACCATGGCAAGAACGTCCCGCGTATGTACGCCCGGCACCATGGCAAGAACGTCCCGCGTATGTACGCCCGGCACCATGGCAAGAACGTCCCGCGTATGTACGCCCGGCACCATGGCAAGAACGTCCCGCGTATGTACGCCCGGCACCATGGCAAGAACGTCCCGCGTATGTACGCCCGGCACCATGGCAAGAACGTCCCGCGTATGTACGCCCGGCACCATGGCAAGAACGTCCCGCGTATGTACGCCCGGCACCATGGCAAGAACGTCCCGCGTATGTACGCCCGGCACCATGGCAAGAACGTCCCGCGTATGTACGCCCGGCACCATGGCAAGAACGTCCCGCGTATGTACGCCCGGCACCATGGCAAGAACGTCCCGCGTATGTACGCCCGGCACCATGGCAAGAACGTCCCGCGTATGTACGCCCGGCACCATGGCAAGAACGTCCCGCGTATGTACGCCCGGCACCATGGCAAGAACGTCCCGCGTATGTACGCCCGGCACCATAGCAAGGACTTCCCACCATCCCGCTAATGTTTTCATTACTACCAACAGCCAGAAAATGATTCCCTGCTGGAGCCCTGGGTGTGCCGCCATGGCAGAGGACATTTTTCGCCATAGCAATATCTATCCAATGGTCTAGCAAGGAATAATTTTGTTTATACTTTGTATGAAAATCAGCCCCCCTGCCACTGCCTCTCAATTTGTGACTTGTTACATAATTACAATGTATAGTCTGAGTGATCACTGCGTGACATCACCAGTCTGAGCCAGCCGTCCTCAACCAGGGTCTCTCCAGTGGTTGCTAGGGGTTCCTTTATACCGTGGTTGACTGACCTCCTATCTGAACGCCCCTTACATTGGTGAGCAGTGCAAAGAACGCCCCTTACATTGGTGAGCAGTGCAAAGAACTGCTCAATGTAAGGGGCGTTCTTTGCACTGCTCACCAATGTAAGGGGCATTCTTTCCTCTGACAAATACATTTTATCAGGGGTTTTTTGAGACCTGAAAATTACTACAAGGGTTCCTCTGGGGTGAAAAGGTGGAAATGGACTGTTCTAAACAAGTCACTTGAATGAAGTTAAAGGACTGATTTTAATGAAAGGTGCAGCCTTATTGGAAATTGCTGTTACTGTATATTGTGTCAGGGATTTATGTAGACTTGTAAAGTTACTGAAGGTCTGCTTTAGAGCTGCCACGACGCGTCGACGTAGTCGACTACGAAAATTCGTTGACGTACGTGGAAAAACGTTGACTACTCACTCCGCGGCCTCGGCCTTAGGAAAGGCCGCGGCTTCGGCCTAGCTCCAGAGCGGCGGCCATCTTGGTACAGGCGGCGGTGGTGGCTGGCGCCTAGGTGCGCGCTGACGTCATCACCCCTCACTGGCATCCCCTGCACCCCTCACCATATACAGTACAGGCATCCTCACTATACAATCTCCCCCACTCACTGTAATATCCACGTCATCTCCCCCACTCACTGTAATATCCACAATCTCCCCCACTCACTGTAATATCCACAATCATTGTGGATATTACAGTGAGTGGGGGAGATTGTGGATATTACAGTGAGTGGGGGAGATGACGTGGATATTACAGTGGGGGAGATGACATGGATGCCTCTTTTGCAAAGTGTTAGGCAGAATTTATATGGCATTTTCATGCCTGATGCTAAAGTGTTGTTTACGTTTTATTTTTGGCCCTTTATTTTGTATACTGTAAAAACTTCAACCACATTGAAGTATTTTTTGGAAAAAATGTAATAAAAGTTTAAAGTTGAAATATTATATTAGAAGTTGTACTTATCATTTTTTGTACAGTTATCCAAAGGATTAATTAGCTAATCGCAAAAAGAACACACTAGATTAATAAAAAATAAAAAAATAGTCGTGACTAATCGAATAAATAATCGTTAGATTAGTCGACAGACAAAATAGTTGTTAGTTGCAGCTCTAGTCTGCTTTAACCACTTGAAGACCAGACATTTTCTGGCACCTTTTTGTTTACATGCGAAAATCTTTTTTTTTTTTTTTTGCTAGAAAATCCCCTAAACATTTTATATATATTTTTTAAAGCAGAGACCCTAGAGAATAAATTGGTGTGTTTTTTTTGAATTTTTTTTTTCATGTCACACAGTGTTCACATGGACATGCTGGCTCGTAGCTTGGGTCTCCTGGTGGGATGGGAGATCCTGAGCAAGCCGTGGAATGGTTGGTAAGGTAGATGAGTCTGGCAGGAGCATTCACGATAGACCAAAGGGGGGATAGCATATGTAGAGGTAGGCCAAGGAGAAGGGAGTTGCAAAAGTCAAGGTAAGAGCTAACGAGTGAATTAGTAGCTTGATAGTTTCGTTGGTTAATAATGGGAGTACAGGGGTAAAGAAGACAAAATTTGGCCTGGGATTGGATTTGGGACAGAAAGAACAGGTCAAAGTCCAGGATTACACTTCATACCCTGGCATGAAGAGAGGGCCCAGATGGTTTTAGGCGGTCTTCTTGTTATGGTGTCCATAATACTTACCGAATTGATAATCATCAGCCAATAGTCTATATTCATGTTTTTTGGTTGATTCTTGTGATCTAACAGCAGTCGTCTTTATTTAGGTTCAGCTGGTTGGTCTGGATGAGGAAAGCTCTGAGTTTATCTGCAGGAACACTTTTGATCACCCATATCCCACCACAAAGCTCATGTGGATTCCTGACACCAAAGGGGTGTACCCAGACTTACTGGCAACAAGCGGGGACTATCTTCGTGTCTGGAGGGTGAGTAAATGTCCTCAAATCCAACATCAGACACTTTTGCCTAGTACGCAGTGCGCACTACTGAGGAGCTCACAAGGAGCTCTCTGTACCAACTATGCAAAGTTAGTACAGCGATCTCCCCGCTGAGCTATTGTGTTCTGACAGGGGGGATCCCCCCCCCCCCCCCCGACAGCACGTTCAGTTCAGCGCTCTCAGCCATTGGCTGCAAGCGCTGATCAGATGCTGATTGGCAGATGTTTTTCTGGCATGCCCATTCTGCAAAAGCTGGAAGTTTTGGCCGACTTCTGTCAGACAGGCTGCCGTACACACGGGCTGAAATGCTGTCCGGTTTCTGTTGAACCGGACGATATTCGGCCTGTTTGTACCAGGCTTTACTTGTTTATCAACTAATATTTGTATGCTTTTGACCTTTTTTGTTTGTTTCTGTACAGGTTGGTGAGACAGAGACCCGTCTAGAGTGTCTTCTGAATAATAACAAAAACTCTGACTTCTGTGCTCCCCTCACCTCCTTTGATTGGAATGAAGTAGATCCTAACTTACTGGGTACGTGTTGTAGAATTGTCGCCAACATTCAAACTGAAGGATTTATTGTGTAGTAGAGCAATGCAATTATCCTGCTATAGTGATACTGAAGCTACATCTAAAGTTTCCTGGGATTTTGAGAGACCATTGGGGAGGCACCTCAATAACGTTTTCACTCTCATCCCTTCACTTTTTTTTTTTTTTTGTAAAGCTTTTTATCGTGACTCTTAATAGGTCTTCAAATGATATTAAAGGCTTGTTTAAAAAAAAAAACTCTCCTGGCCCCTCCCTCCTGACAAGTGGGGGTACCCAAGCCGCTGCTCTGCATGTCCATTCACACACAGAGGCTTGCTCTCGCTCTCGCTCTCTCTCTCGCTCTCTCGAAAGTACTGGGAGCCAAGGATCTCGTACACATCCCTGGATTGAGAGGCAGCTCAGGTAAGTATTAGGGGGCCTTTCATGCATTCTATGCACACATAGAATACATGAAAGTAAAAAACCTTAAGCCTTTAGAACCCCTTTCAGTTTTGAAGCAACGTGCATTATTTTTTATAATGTACATGTTTAGGTTCTGAGTCTTATTTGTCTCTATTTATTCATACAATATTCCCCAAGTTTCTATTTATTCATATATTATTCCCGAAATCTAAAGTTTACTGGTAGCTTCACAGAACAGAGGGGGCATACTGTCATGGGAACTCTCCTAGTGGCCGTAAAGAAAACCGGGAAAAAAATCTTGGGCTAAATACCTCTCTTATGCAGGATCTGCTCCAGAACCTAGGGCACCAGGACAAGAAAACACTGAGAAAGTGGTAAAACAGGGACTTTTTAAAAACTCTTTCTTTCTCTTATCGTCCATGGACCGACACAGCTCTCATACTGATTACATGTGGGTATATGTCCCTGCTTGCAGGAGAAGACCTAGGCAGAATGTTAGATGTTAAAACATTCTAGAACAAGGCAGAGCTGAACAGCCCCGCCCAGGGGGGGTGGTCCCTCCGGACATTACCCTCCCACCTGCAGCTAGCAGCCTCAGTTTTTTTTCTGCCTAGCAGGAGGAGAAGACGTGGCTCTCAGGAGCCAGTCTCCTGGAAGATTTTTATTTTTACATTTTTTTTATTCCTTTGGGAATTTTATTTTATTTTTGTGACCTTCAATCAACTGTCGGCTGGGCAACAGGTTGGGTACACTGGTATCCTCGTAATATTCCCTGTCCGACCATCAAGCGTGCTGATTCTCGCCTTGTGTGCGTGAGACTCAGTTCACAACATAGCCCATGGCTCCAGGGGTGGCCGGGTTGCTTTCATGCTCTCGCGGTCCTCTCAAGATTGAACAGTACCTACTGTATCTCTCGCGGTTGACCGGCCGACAGCTACGCAGTACGACTCTGTGATAGGTCTGTGATAGGTCTGTCTGAAACAAGCCAGTGAGTCCCTCTATTGGCACCGAGGGTGTTCTCCAAGGTGCTGCGGGACGGGTAAGTAGTCTCTCCTGAAAAGAGGTGAGTACATGCTGGCTGTGTTTCTGTGTGGGGGGGGGTTCTCCCTGTCTCCCCCCCCCCCCCTGTTATGCTGCTCTCTGCACCCTGCTGGTGCTGTGTGAGGATACTTGGGGGGTCGTTCTGCCCTGGGGGGGCGCTCTATGCTGTTTCATATGCTGGGAAGTGTTCTGGAGGACTTTGTAGGTTTTTGCGTGCGCCATTGGCGCGGTATTTTAAATTTGAAAAGTGCGCCATCGGCGGCCATTTTGCCGCAGCTCAAGCACAAGCACCCGGCGGCCATTTTTTTTGTAGCCACGTCTGTGGATGGACTGTACTATTCACTGTAATAGTGAATAGGGTCTCAGAGGGTGGCAACATTGAGTCTGGTTCACCTGCTTCTCCCCACTTGTCAGAGGCAACTGGCAGTGCTCCTGCACCTGCGGTCCCTATGGACCAGTTGTCGGCAGTCCTGGAATAATTCCTTGTCAAGCTGGAAGCGGTGTGCGAACGCACGGGGGCTGTAAAGTGCCCCCTCCCCACACAATCTCCACTTGGGGAGTGCTCTGACTCAGATATGGGCCTAGCTACTGCTGCTCAGGACCCTAGTTCTGAGGATTTTGATGTGTTTGGTCAGGACATTCCTTGTGAGGAAGACCCCTGTCTTGAACCACCTACTGACAGGGTGCTTGCGAGTGAACTCATTGATGCTGTGAGGGACGATCTCAAGCTGAATGTTGAGGCTGAGGAACCTCAGGTGGACACTATGACCTTTTTGGGTCTTTGAAAGCCGTGTCTTCAAAAAAGGTTTTTCCATATGTGCCTTTTTTTTGATGCATACATTGACCAAGTCTGGGATAAGCCGCAGAAGACTTTGACGGTCCCGCGGCGCATAGCCTTACGGTACCCCTTTAAAGAGGACCTGGTTAAGAAGTGGGCTCAACCCCCAGTGGTCGACCCCCCGGTCACCCGTTTGAATAAGGCTACCATGCTCCCAATGGAAGGGACTCCTGCATTTAAGGATCCCGCTGACAGGAGGTCAGAGGTGGCGTGTAGAACTATGTTCACCTTATTGGGGGCCGCCTTACGCGGCGACACTTGTGTCTCAGACACTCACAGGCTGGGCACGGATATTGCACCAGACAGTGCAGGAGCATAATCTTCCTCCTGAAACCATTGCCCTGGCTCAACAGCTTGCTCAGGGTTTAGTCTTTGTGTGCGATGCCACTGTGGATGCGACCCCTTTAATAACGGGGGCCTCCATTTCGGCTGTGGTGGTGCGTCGCATTATCTGGCTGAAATGCTGGTCAGCCGATCTAGCTTCCAAAAAGCTCCTGGCTGACTTGCCCTTTAAGGGCGGTAGACTGTTTGGGGCCGCCCTGGATGACATTATTAAGAACGTCACAGGAGGTAAGAGCACCTTCCTTCCCCAGTCTATTAAGGGAAAGGAGCCCCACCGCAGGCCGGGCCCTTCCTTTCCGGCAAAGAAGAAGTTTTTTTTTTCGTCAGTCAGATTCCACGGGTAAGCCCGCCCAGACTGAAAAAAGTGCGGCTGGGGGACAAAGACGTCCCTGGGTGTGTAAGCCTACCAAGCAAGCTCCCAAGTCCACCACCGCATGAAGTCTTGCCCCTGCCCGACTCTGGGGTGGGGGGACGTCTTCGCAGGTTCTCGGTGCGGTGGACCTCCCGGATCTCCGACCGGTGGGTGTGCGAGGTGGTCACCTCGGGATACAGGATAGAGTTCCGCTCGTGGCCCCCAAACAGGTTTTTTCCCTCAAACCTCCCTCTCCTTCCGGCCTGCCGGGCGGCCCTCTTGGGGGCCGTACAGGATTTGCTCGGGCACGGAGTAATTGTGCCGGTTCCGTCACAAGAGAGGTTTCAGGGGTTTTACTCAAACCTGTTTGTTGTCCCGAAACAGGACGGGGTTCGGCCAATCCTGGACCTCAAGGCTCTGAATGCCTATGTGAGGGTACAAAAATTCAGGATGGAATCCATTCGCACGGTGATCGCGACACTCCACCAGGGGGATTTTTTGGCGTCCTTGGATATCAAGGATGCTTACTTGCACATCCCAATCTGCGCAGGCCACCAGAGGTTTCTGCGCTTTGACATAGGCGAAGTTCACTATCAGTTCGTGGCCCTTCCCTTCGGCCTAGCATCAGCACCAGGGGTTTTCACCAAGGTGCTGGCCCCGGTTCTAGCTTTGCTGAGAAGAAAACTGGCAGGCGGACTATCTGAGCCGCCAGTCCCTGGACCAGGGGGAGTGGTCCTTGCATCCGGATGTGTTTCTGCTCCTTTTGTCGACGATGGGGCACTCAGGATGTGGACCTGATGGCGTCTCGACTCAATCGCAAGGTGTCGAGGTTTGTGGCCCGGTCCAGGGACTCCTGGGCGGATGCCTCGGACGCGTTAGTGGCCCCGTGGGGTCGGTATCGCCTGATATGTCTACCCTCCGCTGCAGTTGATTCCTCGTCTGCTGCGCAGGGTAGTGGCCGAATGCATTCTGGTGATCCTCATTGCTCCGGACTGGCCTCGGCGTCATTGGTACGCCGACCTGGTACGTCTCATCGCGTACGTGCCTTGGCGCCTGCCCTTGAGGGAGGACCTTCTATCTTAAGGTCCTATCTTTCATCCTGCTTTACAGTCTCTGGCTTTAACGGCATGACTATTGAGAGCCAGGTGCTGAAAGACCGGGGCCTGTCGGATTCGGTAATTTCAACCATGCTTGGGGCACGGAAGTCTTCTTCTAGGAAGATCTATCACCGTACCTGGAGAGCTTACATCGCTATGTGCGAGGAACTGGACTGGCGTCCACGGACGTACTCCGTTCCCAGAATCCTGAGGTTCTTGCAGCGTGGTGTTGCTCAAAGGCTGGCTTTGAGCACTATTAAGGGTCAGATTTCGGCTTTGGCCGTTTTCTTTCAAAGACCCCTAGCTGGTCATTCCATGGTTAGCACTTTCGTACAGGGGGTACGCCATGTGGTTCCACCTGCCAAGCCCCCGCTCCCTCCTTGGGATCTGAACTTGGTGCTTTCGGTTCTTCTTCAGGAATCTCCTTTTGAGAATATAAGAGATATTCCTCTTGCAACTTGGTCCCAGAAGGTGGCTTTTTTAGTGGCCATCACTTCTGTTAGACGGGTGTCTGAGTTGGCGGCTCTGTCATGTAAGTCGCCTTACTTGGTCCTCCATAAGGACAAGGCGGTATTGCGACCGCGACCGTGTTTTCTTCCTAAGGTGGTTTCGGCTTTTCACCTTAATGAGGACATTGTCCTTCCGTCCTTGTGCCCTCAACCATCGCATCCTAGGGAGGTTGCGCTTCACAATTTAGACGTGGTGCGTGCCTTATGGGTATACCTGGCGGCTACTGCTCCTATTCGGAAGTCTGACTCACTGTTTGTATCTGTCTCTGGTCCGAAACAGGGCCAAGCGGTGTCGTCTGCCACAATTTCAAGGTGGATCAGGCAGACCGTTACACAGGCCTATGCCATTAGGGGACGGGCGCCTCCCTTTCCGGTCACGGCGCATTCCACCAGGGCAATCGGTGCTTCCTGGGCTTTCCGACATCAAGCGTCGGTTGCACAAGTGTGCAAGGCAGCGACCTGGTCGTCCGTTCATACCTTTTCAAAGTTCTACAAGGTTGATGTGGCTGCATCTTCGGATGCTTCCTTCGGCCGCAAAGTGTTGCAGGCCGCTGTTTAATGTTGCAACTCCTCCGTTGAGGAGCTCTGCTGGTTTGGAGTGAAGTTTTGGTTGTTCCTTACTTTTTTGCTCCCACCCTTTTCTTATACTGCTTTGGGACGTCCCACATGTAATCAGTATGAGAGCTGTGTCGGTCCATGGACGATAAGAGAAAATAGGATTTTTGTACTCACCGTAAAATCCGTTTCTCTGACGTCCATGGGCCGACACAGCACCCACCCTTCCTTTTAAGTTTGTACTTCTCTGTTACGAACTGAGGCTGCTAGCTGCAGGTGGGAGGGTAATGTCCGGAGGGACCGCCCCCCTGGGCGGGGCTGTTCAGCTCTGGCTTGTTCTAGAATGTTTTAACATCTAACATTCTGCCTAGGTCTTCTCCTGCGAGCAGGGACATATACCCACATGTAATCAGTATGAGAGCTGTGTCGGTCCATTGACGTCAGAGAAACGGATTTTACGGTGAGTACAAAAATCCTATTTTTTCAGTACGTCAGTAAATAAACTCTGTAATTGGAAGGCCTGGAAACCCAATTTTTTCCAACTGCCGTCATATGCAGTTTGACTTATTGTGTTGGAGGGCAAATTTATTGGGAGTGTGTCAGAGTAATTCTTCCCCTTTTTGCTTTTATCAGGAACTTCCAGCATTGACACAACTTGCACCATCTGGGGTCTGGAGACAGGTCAAGTACTGGGAAGGGTCAACTTGGTGTCTGGTCACGTGAAAACACAATTAATTGCTCATGACAAAGAGGTGAGTCATCCTCACTCTAGACCCTGTGTATGTAAGTGGGCTCATCTGTTGGGGTTGTTTATAAAGTATTTTATGTATATCGCTTTTCTTTGACTATATGAAATAACAGTTTTGTTTTGGTTTATCCATTCAGTTCTTCAGTTTGTGGTTTCCTATTAATTCTAAGCAATGGTTGTACAAAAATTAAAGTGCTTTGACAAGTATTGGTAAGTGAAAGTGAGTCTGTGGGGACAGAAATATTAGAGCAGCTAGAGCTATGGTTTTAAAATGTGTATTCTCTGGAGTGTCTATCCCACTCTGGCTTAGCTACTTAACCATAGTAGCATATAAAATAATTCCTCGCTGCCCTCTGGATAAGCTGCTGACACGACAATTAGACAAATAGTGGTAAACGTGGAAATAAAAAGTGTAGCGCTAATCAAAAGTTGAAATATATCAATGAATAAAAATGCATGAAACACTCAAATGATAAACCACAGTGCAATATGAACATTCAAATATGAAGAAAACAATGAAAAGTCCTCATGTATATAAAACGTCCATATATAAATTGCAAATGAATGCAAAAGTTTATTTCTGCAGTGTGCAAAAATAAGTGACAGTAGTTAGTTCAAAAGTAAATATAAATGTTAAAGTGATGACGGTGAGAAGATGAAGAAAACCACCTTCAGTAAGGTAGAAGCTTACCAGATGGTTTGAACCCAGAGGAACATATGTTCAATGGGCCAAACGGGCTTGGTGTGGTGGAGATACTGTGTTGGAAATGGCCAAACATCAACAGGGAGATATAAACCACAGAAGAAGGATGACTCCTTAGCGGGTAACCTCATATACAGTAGTGGTCCAGGAAAGGCAGGTATATATATCATAAAATGGAGGGGAAAAAATAGCTACTTAACCACTTGCCTACAGCTGTATAGTAAAATGATGGCGGCAGGCACCCTACCCTCCCTCCCAAGTGGACGTCATATGACGTCCTTGTTTTCCCGGCGTTCTAGCGAGCGAGCGCTCTGCCGCATCACAGTGTACTCGATGCGCATGCCCGGCGGCCGCGATTTCTTATCACAGAGCAGGGACGTGGAGCTGTGTGTGTAAACGCACAGCTCCACGTCCTGTCAGGGGAGAGGACAACTTGATCGTATGTTCTTTGTGTATAGGAACAACGATCGGTTTCCTCCTCATCAGTCCCCTCCCCCTACAGTTAGAAGCACTCCCTAGGTCACACAATTAACCCCTTTCCCTGCCAGTCACATTTATACATTAATCAATGCATTTTTATAGCACTGATCGCTGTATAATTGTGAATGGTCCCAAAATAGTGTCAAAAGTGTCCGATATGTCCGCCGCAATGTCACAGTCACGATAAAAATCGCAGATCGTCGCCATTAGTAGTAAATAAAATAATAAAAATGACATAAATCTATCCCCTATTTTTTAGACGCTATAACTTTTGCGCAAACCAATCAATATATGCTTATTGTGATTTTTATTTTTATATTTTTTTCTTTACCAAAAATATGTAGAAGAATACGTATCGGCCTAAACTGAGGAAAAAATTATAAAAAAATAAAATAAAGAATTGGGGTATTTATTATAGCAAAAAGTAAAAAATATTGTGGGGGTTTTTGTTTTATTTATTTTTTTAAATGTCGCTCTTTTTTTGTTTATAGCGCAAAAAATAATAACCAGAGGGGATCAAATACCACCAAAAGAAAGCTATATTTGTGGGGGAAAAAAATTATCAAAATTAATTTGGGTACAAAGTCGCACGACCGCACAATTTTCATTCAAAGTGTGACAGCGCAGAAAATTGGCCTGGACAGGAAGGGGGTAAAAAGGCCCGGTATGGAAGTGGTTAAAGAGCTGGTGACCTGGAAAGGCATGCAGCAATTAAGGTTTGCATAGCTCTTATACATGCTTGGTCCAGATCGGTGACTTATTAGGCTATATCAGATAAATGGCCCTCGAGTTTACACCCCTAAACAGCAGATTAGCATTAGCAGCTCCCATATTTTTTTGTGAATTTATTCCCAGTTGCAGGAAAGAAATTTTGCACGATTCACAGACAAGTGTTGACAGGAGAATCCCTCCTGCCAAGCCATTGTCTTCTCCCTGGAAGCTGTCCCCGCCGGGGAAAGACCGTGATTCTTGCTAGCAGCCGCTAGCGATAATTGTAAGAGAATCTGGCAGACTGGTTGTACCCAAGTTGATTGATCGATTTAACTTTGTACATTCAGCCTGCCCATTAATGGTTCGAATCTTGGCCTGTTCCTGCTGAACTGGCCAAGATTTGAACCATGTATGGCAGGCCTTGGTGTATAAAGGTGTGTTACCACCTCTGGCTATGCAAGACGGCAGTATGCTGATGTGGAGCACGCACCTTGCAGGTCATTTATTTGTAAGACTTGATCGTGTTTTGTTGATAGCTAAGAGTTTAGATTTGTGACAGGGAATGAAAGCTGATTCGGGTTAGCTTTTGCCCTATTTGACTTAAAAAAAGGTAGCAAAGTTACCAGCATCAATGGTGATAAAGGGGTCATTTCTAACACCTCCTATGGGCAATATTGGTCGGCTCCAGTGGTACTAAGTGCTAGTTACTGATTTTGGTCATGCAAGCAGCACTCATAGTCCACAGCCAGTGTGTGTGACTTTGTAGATAATGTCAGAACTTCACAGACCGACTGCAACATAACCACTGGCCAGGTCAGGGCAGTTTAACCACTTAAGGACCGTGCCTCATTTTGAGATTTGGTGTTTACAAGTTTAAAACAGTTTTTTTGCTAGAAAATTACTTGGAACCCCCTAACATTATATATTTTTTTTCTAACACCCTAGAGAATAAAATGGCGGTCATTGCAATACTTTTTGTCACACCGTATTTGCGCAGCTGTCTTACAAGCGCATTTTTTTTTTTGGGGGAAAATTTTAATTTTGAATTAAAAAATAAGACAACAGTAAAGTTGGCCAATTTTTTTTTATATTGGGAAAGATAATGTTACGCCGAGTAAATTGATACCCAACATGTCACGCTTCTAAATTGCGTCCACTCGTGGAATGGCGTCAAACTTTTACCCTTAATCTCCATAGGCGACGTTTAAAAAATTCTATAGGTTGCATCATAAGAGTTGAACCCAGTACACTCTGCAATCGGCATTCAGTAACAGAACTAGTCTGGTGGTCCCTCTTTGCTTTTTCTGCAATACACATATGTGACAGGACACTTGTGCTGAGGGTTGTGGCTGTTACTCAGCTATGCTAGCACAGAGCACAAGACATCTTTTTCATGAAAAGAAAAAAAAGGTTACAAAATTTGCTTTTATTAGGTGAAAAAAACATTTTTGCTGACCCCTGCATAGTAATTGGCTGATTCACTGGAGATCAGCATATTGTTTTCTAGCTTCATGAAGATGAATTTCTACCCAAATGAATGCTGTTCTTTGTAAGCATCCAGGCCATTTAAACACTTCCTCCTGAATCAGTCATTGCTCACTCTGATAACCTACATTTAACAGCCCAATAAAAGAACACCTGTGATTTACTCAAATGCCAATACTTGGGAAGAGTTGTGTGCAGTTGCTTTTTACTGCCTTGTACGAGCTTGCCTTTGTGCCCAGTTATGTATATAAAGACCATTTTGTCTCCTACATTCCAGGTGTACGACATTGCATTTAGCCGAGCCGGAGGTGGCCGAGATATGTTTGCTTCTGTAGGAGCCGATGGTTCTGTAAGAATGTTTGATTTACGTCACCTGGAGCACAGCACCATTATTTATGAAGACCCCCAACACCACCCTCTGCTCAGACTGTGCTGGAACAAGCAAGACCCCAACTACCTTGCAACCATGGCTATGGATGGGATGGAGGTAATGGGAGCGTTGTTATGTAAAGTCTCCTGTTCTATAAATAGAAGGAGATGTTGCTTATAATATGGAAAAGGAACATGGGCGCACATATGTTATGGTATAGATGGGATTATTATAAAAATTATATGGCCTGCTAGCTATATATTTAGTTGCCTCAATATAGCTAAATGCATTCATACGTCTGCACCGCTTTTTAAAAAGATTCTCTAACTTATTCTGTCTACAGGTAGTGATTCTGGATGTACGAGTGCCCTGTACACCTGTGGCCAGGCTGAATAACCATCGCGCTTGTGTGAATGGCATTGCCTGGGCCCCACACTCCTCCTGTCACATCTGTACAGCTGGTAAATTTATAAACTGACGTTTTTGATTCTTTCTTTTTCATATTTTGGGAGCATAATAGAATTTTTGTTCTCACCAGTCACTGGAAGAGAAGTTTGCTTTATCTTAAATAAAATGTAACCAGTTCCAGGGACAAGTCTTATATCCACATCCTGAATTAAAGCGAAGTTCCACCCAAAAATGGAACTTCCACTTTAAGGGTAACTGACCCCCTGACATGCCACAGTGACAATGCCAGCGCTTCTTTGAGGAGGGGGAGACGAGCGGGGCTTCGTTCCCCCCGCATCGCTGGACCCTGCGACAGGTAAGTGTCCGATTTATTAAAAGTCAGCAGCTGCAGTATTTGTAGCTGTTGACTTTTAATATATATAAAAAAAAAAATTCTAGGAACTCCGCTTTAAGTACAAGAACATATAGGCAGCAAAAGCATAGATGAGTTTATGTGCATAGAGTAGTCAAACGTGTTTCGAAGAGCAGCTGTACCTCCACTTCTTCAGGGAAACACAATGTGCATCTATATTATCATTAAATTTAAAAGGAACATCATTATAATCACATCACAATAGGAGTCAGTTCATCATTTAACAATCACAGAACAATAAAATTACAATAAAGTGTGCTCGCCCAATTCATCATAATTTAGCTATGTATAATTTCCAGTGTAAAAAGAGATCCAGCCGACATACAACCATATAGTCAATAGTGCCAGAACTTGGGACAATGTCTGACGGACACTGGATCACGCCCTAGCGGATACAACGCGCATGTCTGAAATATTAAAACCTAGGGGATCCGTCTCAACAAGGTGAGATCAGCCCATATCTATCAGAATGATCTAAAATGAACGGCGCAAACGGCCCCAACCCATGCACTCAAAACGCACTCGTACATGGCACTCATTAGACAACCATATAACATAAATATGCAGCCTAATGGGACCGCTGGCTTCAAGAGTCGAGTACCTGTACATAACAAGACCATATCAGTCAGAAATGAATGCTCAGACATAGGTTTTCCTAGGAAGTCTTTGGATGTGCAATGTATTCTTGTAGAGCACGCTCACATGACAATGATAATGAATCTGTTGCCTTACCTACCTCAAGTATGACTCTCAATGTATCAGTTACCAAGTTTATATGCAAAATATACTTCACATGTATGCACCCTTTGAGCAATAAAAACCTTTGTTTAACGTTAAAAAAAAAAATATGCAGCCTAATATCCAACAACCAATCAAAACACCACCCACACTCCTCCTACCTCCAATAGACTCACAAATCTATCCCACCACATAGGTAACGTTCATCCCACCCCAAGGAAATTAAACCATAACCACTACCCAAACCACACAACTGACATCCATCCCATAACTGGAGCAACTCACCCACAGCCAAAGCAAATGGCAAAACATACATAATACAACCCCACCCCCATCTCCCCTACTCATATACACTGCCATTAGCCGCATGCACCATAATGACACATAGACAGGACCACCCAGAAGCACAACGGAACGTGCACAGTGCCCTCTCCCTGTCGGAGACCATGCCTACAAAAGAGTACAGAAAAAATTGGCCTCCCTGTCTCTCAGGGGTGCCTGAGTGTCAATCGATTAATTGACTCGGTCAAAATACGTACAGCCAGCTCCCTTTCCACACCAGATCAAAAACATATTCGTAAATATTACGAAAAATCTATTTACACAGTATATAAATGACAGCAGTTGCAAATATGACTGTCTTTTAGTGCCGTTTAAGTCTCCACTTAAAACAAGAGTGCCGACTAAATATATTCAAGCCAAATACATAATATATGTTTTTAATGCTGTGTTTAACCCCGGGGGTGAAGTTGCTTTGGGTTATTTATTCATTTGGCCTCCTGTTTCAAAATTTGTTTATCAAAATCACCTCCCTTGTGAATTTTGGGGAATCTTTTCTAGGACAAAAAAGGAAATCCCTGTGGGATTATAGCTGTCTCAGACCTCTATGGTCTGCATATAGGTGTGTACAGGAGACCCACATGAATATAATATAGGTTATCCTGTACACATTGACCAAAGGTCTGTTTCGTCTTTCTGATATAGAAAGCTCTACATACACATAATGCTATATATACCACTCTCCCCATTTGGCAGTCTGCAACCGCATAGGACTTAGATTTGTAATTGCCACCTTTTGGGGAGTGGGAGTGTATTACTTTCCCCAATTCAGGGACATTGATCACAGCTCCCACAAGTTTGCTTTATAACTAGATTTAAAGTGGAACAATACTCAGGTCAGCTCCAGCGATGCAGCTTCCTCGAGCTCCCTGCCCAGCCGCTGACATTTTCGGCCGGCCGGCTTCTGGGTCTTGATCGTTGGCCGCTGTCATTGGTTAGCGGGAATGATATCACTCAGATTGCATTGCCAAACTTGTACAGTGAGATCTGCATGCCCGGCTCACTGTAAAAGGGCAGGCAGGTACGTAGCTTCAATGCAGAAGAGACGAAGAATGTCTCCAGCAATAAAAATCCTGCCTGTCTGGCAGTTTTATTTACATAGGCTACAGTTCCAATTTAAGTGAATGCATTAAAGCTAAAACACTTATTTGGCTCTATTTTCTCTTAGGGCTTGCACATGCATTTTGTTTCCTGGCCCTGGGGGCACTTTTAGACCCAATCACATTAGGCCATTTCAAACCGCAGCAAGAAGAATAATGGCACCGTAAACTCAGTGTGATTTTCCAAAACGTCTTTCAGGACAGCACCCGAGAGATCATGGCTCCTCCTCCTACAGGAAACACCTCATCAATTAATTCTTTAATTGGAGGCCTCCACGTTGCTTCCCTCAGTTGTTTGTAGAGAACCTCCAGCCCCAGCTGCAACACATAAGCGACAGTTTTTTGTGTTTCCTCCAGCTGGAGGAACACCTCTGGGAGAGCCACGATCTCTCAGGGCTTTCCTGGGAGACAAGGTTCTCAAATCAGTTTTTTTTTTTTTTTTTGTTTGTTTTTTTAGGAGATTGATCCTCCCACTTACCTCCTAGCATGGACGGTCCCGTGGGCTCCCTCTCCCCCTTCCGTGCTCGGGGAGAGCCTGTACAGCCCGGGAGGGCTGCCTCCTTTTTCTTCAGAGCGGTGGTTGCTGTACTCTCACCGACCGCTGGCGAAAGCGGCGTGGAGCTCTGCGGCGGCCGCCATTGTTCTGGTGGCCGAGGAGAGCCTCGGCCACGTCCTGTATGGGAAGAGGCAGCACTTCCGGGTCGGCGCGCGCGTCATTTCCGGCCGCAAAGCGCAGAGGGAGAGGGCAGGGTCACCTGGTGCCTTAAAGTTCCGGTTCCAGGTCAGCGCGGCGGCGTTTTTGAATCTGGAACCGGCGTTTTCTCTTCACCACGCATCCGCAGACAGCTATGGATAGCGATGCAGCGGATAAGGGGGCAAGCCAAGGCACCAGCAAGGCTAAGGTAAGGGACTGTGTCCTATTTTACACTGGGCCGCTTTCTCCTGTAGAGGGGGGGGGTATTCACCTTCTCCCCCCTCCATCTCCCCCACCCCCCATCTCCCTGGTGGTGCAGTGGCTGGTGATTTAGCATGTCTGCATAATATCTAGGGGTCTTTTTGTAAAAGTTGATGGTGGTGGTGCATGGCTTGCGGGGCACAAGGAAGTGAAAGTGTTTTTTCCTATGTGCACCTGGGTGTATTGATTTGTACTGTGTAACAGTTTTTTCTTAGCGTGGTCCCTGTTTTTTTTTTCTTTTCTGTTTGTGCAGGCCAAAAGTTCTGCTCAACCAGTGAAGAGAAGGTGCCCTGTCTGCAAGGAAAAGTTAAGCGAGGCTTGGACCAAGTCGCTTTGTGCAGATTGCACTGCAAATGTAGTCAGGGCAGAGTCTCCATCCTTTTGTGGCGATCTAGTATCTACAATTAAGGATGAACTCCGTGCCACCTTTCAAGCTTTTAGGTCAAACCTAAGAGAAGAACCAGGCCCTTCAAGGGAACCTAGGGCTCCGCAGCCTTCTTCAGAACCCCAAGACGGCTCTCAAATATTATTGGGAGGTCCGATAGACGCTTCCCAAGAATCTGCTTCCCTTGCTCCAGATGGAACAGACTCTGAGGAGGAAGAAAATGAAGCAGAGACCGCTTCTAAGTACAAAATGTCGCTTGAAGAAGTCGCAGGACTTTTAAAAGTAATCCATGCGACTTTGGGGATTGAAGAGGAAAAGAAGGAGCTCTCCCTACATGACCGCATGTATGCAGGTTTGGGTGATCCAAAAAGCCGCGTTTTTCCAGTCCATTCAATAATCTCGGACATGATTAAAAAAGAGTGGTTGGAACCTGAGAAAAAGCCATTTTTTTCCCGGTCTCATAAGAGAAGATTTCCATTTGAGGACAACCCGGATTCCATCTGGAACAAGGTTCCAAAACTGGACTCTGCTTTTTCACAGGTCTCAAAATCAACTGACCTTGCCTTTGAGGACATGGGCATGTTAAAGGAGCCCATGGACAAAAGAATGGATTTGCTTCTTAAAAGGGCTTGGCAGTCTGTGATGAACAATCTAAAACCAGCAATGGCAACAACCTGTGTCGCTAGGAATTTAGAACACTGGATTAACCAGATGAAGGCCCATGTTACGGCGGATTCTCCAAAACAGGAGATTCTGGACTCATTTACAACGCTTTCTGCAGCAGTATCATATATTGCGGATGCTTCAGCAGAATCCATTCGTATGTCAGCCAGGTCAGTGGCTTTGACCAATTCTGCTAGGAGAGCATTGTGGCTTAAAACTTGGCCAGGAGATGCTGCATCTAAAAATAGACTGTGTAGCATTCCCTTTGCAGGGGATTTGCTATTTGGTTCGGAGCTGGAGTCCATTCTTGACCGTACGGCTGACAAAAAGAAGGCGTTTCCGGTCAAAAAACAACAGGTACAGACCCGTAAGCGTTTTTTTCGTCCCCAAAAAGGACAACAGGAAGGAAAAACGCAAACCAAAAGGAAGCAGTGGTCTTCCCAGAAACCAAAAGGTAGGAGTGGAGTGCTCTTCCATCCTCCTGCGACCCCCGGAAAGCCGCAGTGACAATCCACCCCAAGTAGGGGGAAGACTCCAGGAGTTCATTCCCCAGTGGAGAGACATCACTACAAATCAGTATATTGTAAACATGCTCTCCCAAGGATATGTGGTGGAATTCACGGAAGAACCCCCAAAGAGATTCCTAGTGACAAACGTCCCGAGGGATCCGGTCAAGGCACTCGCCATGAAGTCCCTAATTCAGGAACTGATATCCCAGAGAGTCATTGTTCCGGTTCCAACAAGGGAGTTCTTCCAGGGGTTCTATTCTCACGTTTTCCTTGTACAGAAACCTTCAGGAAAGTACCGCCTCATCCTAAATCTAAAAATGCTGAATTTGTCAGTAGAATACAAAAGATTTCGGATGGATTCCATTTTCTCAGTAAGAAGCCTCCTGAGTCAAGGATGCTTCATGGCGTCAATAGATTTGCAGGACGCATACCTCCACATTCCTATTGCCGCCAGATCTCAGAGATATCTGAGGTTAGCACTGAGAGAAGGGAAGAAGGTGGTACACCTGCAATTCAGAGCTCTTCCATTCGGCCTGTCATCTTCTCCAAGGGTGTTCACGAAGGTAATGGCCGAAGCTCTAGCACCCTTGCGTCTAGAGGGAATTTCAGTGATTCCTTATCTAGACGACCTGCTACTGTTTGCCCAAACAAGAGATGGACTTCAGAGAAACTTGGACAGAGCACGTGCTCACCTAGAATCCATCGGATGGATACTAAACCTCCAAAAGTCCAATCTGATTCCCTCTCAGGAGGTGTTATTCCTGGGTTTCCGTATCAACTCTGTGGAGCAAAAGATTTTTCTCCCAGAAGAAAAACGGGAAAAGCTGTTAAAGGTTGTGTCACTCTTACAAACCAGTCAGCTTCTGTCCATCAGGAGGGTCATGTCAGCATTAGGAACCCTGACCTCTTCCATACCGGCAGTACAATGGGCAAAGCTCCATTTCAGGCCACTGCAAAAGTTTCTGTTAAAAATCTGGGATCGCCAGCAGAATTCACTAGATTCACTGGTGAAGATCCCCACCAAAGTAAAGAGGAGTCTCTGGTGGTGGAAGAACCAGGCAAGACTCTCAGCAGGCCTGTTATGGTCCTTTCCAACCCAGGTAAGGCTAACAACCGATGCCAGCTCCTGGGGTTGGGGGGCTCACATGAGCGGTCGTTGGGCTCAGGGATCTTGGTCCACAAGGGAAGCAATGAGATCTTCAAACTGGAGGGAACTAAAGGCGATAGAAATGGCCTTATTGTTCTTTGCAGAAGAAGTCCAAGGGCGACATACACAAATCCTGTCGGACAATGCCACGGCGGTGGCTTACATAAACCGACAAGGGGGCACCAGAAGCAGAATACTTCAAGGCCTAGCAGAGAGCATTCTAAATTGGGCAGAGCTCCATACTCAATCCTTGTCCGCGGTCCATCTAAAAGGGACCCTAAACAGGATAGCGGATTTCCTCAGCAGGAACCAGGTGTACGAAGCGGAGTAGCAATTGAATCCAGATGTCTTCAATCTAATAGTGAAGAAATGGGGACAGCCAAGAGTGGATCTCTTTGCGACTCAGGAAAATACACAAATATCTCTCTTTTTTTCCCTGAACAGGAACGAGTCATCTCTGGGGGTAGATGCTCTGGCGCACAGTTGGAATTTTCACCTCAGCTACGCCTTCCCTCCTTTTCAGCTGATTCCGCAGGTCATAACAAAAATCCGGAAAGAGGATACGACAGTAATCCTCATCACTCCCTTCTGGCCCAAGAGGCCCTGGTTTTCGACTCTTCTACAGATGCAGATCAAACCATACTGGCATCTTCCCGTGAGACAAGACCTTCTGTTACAAGGTCCGCTGTTTCACCAAGAAGTAGAAAAGCTAAAACTCACAGCCTGGCTTCTGAGGAGCAGCTCTTAAGGAGAAAAGGATTCTCGGATAGGTTGGTGGCTACCCTCCTATCTAGCAGAAAGAATGTTACCAGAGCAATATATCACAAAGTCTGGAAAGTCTTTAACTCTTGGTGCACTACATCCGGCAGACCATTAAAGCAGATTTCTTCTATCTTGGAATTTCTGCAAGAAGGAGCAGACAAGGGCCTAGCGATCAGTACCCTAAAAGTTCAGGTTGCCGCACTGGGGGTATATTTTGAGAAATCTATTTCATCAGAACCCCTAGTAAACAGATTATTTAAAGCCCTCACTCGGGCTAGACCAATAGTGATCAAAAACTGTCCGTCATGGGACTTATCAGTCGTTCTACAGGCCCTGACCAGGGAACCTTTCGAACCTCTCAATTTAACCTCCCTAAAGCTAATTACTTTAAAAACAATTTTTCTAGTAGCTATTACAACAGCTCGAAGGATCGGTGAGCTGCAAGCTTTATCTATCAGGGAACCATTTTTTTTCTATTTTTTTCAGACAGAATTGTGCTGAAGACGGATCCTAACTTTTTACCAAAGGTTGCCTCAGTTCAAAATAGAACCCAGGAGATAATACTTCCTACGTTTTGTTCTAATCCGTCGGGTAAGAAGGAAGAAGAATTCCATACCCTGGATGTTAAAAGAGCAGTCTTAAGTTACCTGGAAGCTACTAAAGACTTTAGGCGTTCAGACGCACTATTCATTTTATTTTCCGGAAATAAAAAAGGAAGACAAGCTTCTAGAGGAACCATTGCCAGATGGTTGAGAATGGCTATCTCAGACGCCTATTCCCTTACAGGCCAGGAGAGTCCAGTAAGTATCAGGGCTCATTCTACTAGAGCTTCGGCGGTGAGTTGGGCAGAAAAAGCTGGTGCCACCCCCGAACAAATCTGTAAGGCAGCTACATGGACAAGTCTGACGACCTTTGCCCGTCATTATAGATTAGATCTCATGACGGCTGGGGACCAGGCTTTCGGAAGGAAAGTCTTACAGGCTGTTGTCCCACCCTAAATGGGGTAAGTCTCGATTATCCTCTCGGGTGCTGTCCTGAAAGACGTTTTGGAAAAATGCAAGTTAGACTTACCGGTAACTTGTTTTCCAATAGGCTTTCAGGACAGCAGGATCCCGCCCTTTTTTTATGCTGTGGCTGTAATACTATGTAATAACTGTCGCTTATGTGTTGCAGCTGGGGCTGGAGGTTCTCTACAAACAACTGAGGGAAGCAACGTGGAGGCCTCCAATTAAAGAATTCATTGATGAGGTGTTTCCTGTAGGAGGAGGAGCCATGATCTCTCGGGTGCTGTCCTGAAAGCCTATTGGAAAACAAGTTACCGGTAAGTCTAACTTGCATTTTTTTTATTTTATTTATTTTTTTGCTGCGTGTTTAAAAATTATGCAAAGCTTGTCATCCAAAAAAAGGAGTAGGAGCTTATTTTGGGGCGACAAATAAGCAAAGGGAAGCCCATTGAATTGAATGGGCTTCCCTATATTTGACACGTGAAAATCGTGCTTTAAAAAACGTGCGCAGGAATGCTAGTTTCCGTTAATGTGAGATCTGAATGGGACCTTAGGGTTTTGTTCATGAATGCTGTATTTTGTGCTGAACCGTACTGTTTGAATACATGCATTCAAACACAATTCTTTTGTTTTATGAATGTGTATTCACATACATGTGTTTTTTAACCTGTTGTAGCGGACGATCACCAGGCTTTGATCTGGGACATCCAGCAAATGCCACGGGCTATTGAAGATCCTATCCTAGCGTACACTGCAGAGGGGGAAATCAACAACGTCCAGTGGGCAAGCACCCAGCCTGATTGGATCGCCATCTGTTACAACAACTGCTTAGAAATCCTCAGAGTCTGACTTTATTTATTCCACCCTAATACACCCCAAATCTCCATCGGTTCCATCCCAGGATTTTTATACATCTTTAATGTGCCCTTTGTCCCCTTTTAAAGGAAAGAAAATGTATCCGAGTGTTGACTTTGGGACTTTATTCAGTAAGCTATGCTAAGGTGCCAGTGTGAGAGGTCACCTAGCTACGTTCTATATCTACTGTCACCATCTGACTTGTCCTAAGTACTGTATGAGTAAGCAGGAGATGGATATTAATACATTATCCCTGTTGAGTCTGTATTTTACTTTACTCGCCTGTGTAGATGATACATTAGATATACTGTATTTTGCGTGTTTTAATGGTAACATTTCAATCAAGGACATTTTTGCAACCCTTTTTTTTTTTTGCCTGCAATGATGCCTATGTATGCATTTAATATCCCTGTGTTTGTATACCAATAATGTCTGTGGTCCCTTCTTTCTGTATCCAGGGCGGGGCACAGTCACTTACTGTGCCTCAGCTAAAGAGAATTAGCTTTCTTTGATGACAAAAAAAAATGCAACCATGAGTCCATGCAAAAATAAGTACAAAAGCCACGAAATACGGGAGCTAGTCTATAATGACTGCAAGATAGATGGCTGTTGCTTACAATAACCAAATGAGTTGCCTGTTTTATTTCTGAAATGGAAGTGTAAGAAAACACCTGTGGACAACACTGACGCTCTTTTGTTTTGAAGTTTTTCTAATAAATAATGCCCAATCTTTACAATCCATGTTCTTTATCTGAGCCGGTCTGGGGCAGACAGGGAATTGCAATTCTGGATTACCTGGAGGAGGACAGAGCACCTAATAATGCACAATGTAAAGCTGATGTAATGCAGGGCACAGAAAAACTTTACTTGTTTGCACAGGTTACTTCCTTTCTACCTGGCTTGCTGAATTAGATCTTGTTCTCTTACTGGCAAATTACATTGTGCTGTGAGGGAGCAATGCAGTGACCTGTGAGAAAAGGTAGGTTTTTAGTATGCCTGTCACCAGCGACAGGATCCCATTGGCGCAAATGTAAGGTGAGTGCCAGGACTTGCAGATCACAATAACTTGAAAGCCACTGGCTAGTTACTCTTGATCCAGCAGCATTTTATTAGCTTTTGAGTGATATTTCTTGAATGCACATGGCGTGTAAATGAATGCAATCCAGGTGAAAGGAGCCCAAAAACTGGAAACTTTTTGTTCTCTATACCCCTGTAAACACTCATTTATACTTCTGAGCTGAAAACATAGTGGTTTCTTAAAGTGGAGTTCCACCCAAAAGTGGAACTTCTGCTTTAACCACTCCTCGCCCCCTTACATGTACATTTTTTTTGGGTGGGAGTGGGGGCTTCAGTAGGAGTGGGACTTCCTGTTCCACTTCCTCCTTCCGCCCAGGGACCGCTTAGGCGACTAGTCATATCACGTGTCCCTGTAGGCGATGGCCTGGGACATGTGACAGGTCCCAGGCGATCCCCTGTTCACTCCTAGAGCACAGCGCAAACCGTGCATGCGCAGTGAGTGCCCGGCCGTGAATCCAAAAGCTGTCACGGCTGGGTGCCCACAGTGTGAATGGAGGTGCCGGCGGAGAGGGGGGGGGGAGAGGAGCGACGCTCCGGGCGGCCGCATCGCTGGACAGTGGAGCAGGTAAGTTTCTGTTTATTAAAAGTCAGCAGCTACACTTTTTGTAGCTGCTGACTTTTAATAAACATAAAGGCTGGAACGCCGCTTTAAGGACCAGGCCTAATTTTTAAACTTTGCTGTTTACAAGTTAAACGTTTTTTTTTTTTGGTTTTTTTTTCTTTCTGCCAGAAAATTACTTAGAACACTCAAACATTATACATTTTTTTTTTTTTTTCTAACAACACTCTAGAGAATAAAATACTTTTTGTTACACTGTATTTGCGCAGTGGTCTTACAAGCGCACTTTTTGGGGAAAAAATACACTTGTTTTAATAAGACAACAGTAAAGTTAGTCCAATTTTTTTTTTTTTTTTTTTTTTCAGATTTTAGAAAGTTGATGTTACGCTGAGTAAATTGATACCCAACATGTCATGCTTCAAAATTGCGCGTGCTCGTGGAATGGCGACAAATTTTTACCCTTAAAAATCTCCATAGGCGACGTTTAAAACATTCTACAGGTTGCATCTTTTGAGTTACAGAGGAGGTCTAGGGCTAGAATTATTGCTCTCGCTCTAACGATCGCGGTGATACCTCACGTGTGGTTTGAACATCGTTTTCATATGTGGGCACAACTCACGTATGTGTTCGCTTCTGCACGCAAGCTCGGTGGGACGGGGCGCGTTAAAAACTTTTATTGATTTATTTTTATTTTTTTACACTGTTCTTTTTTTTAAAAAATGGTGTCACTTTTATTCCTATTACAAGGAATGTAAACATCCTTTGTAATAGAAAATAAAGTATGACAGGACCTCTAAAATATGAGATCTGGGGTCAAAAAGGCCTCACATCTCATATTTACACTAAACTGCAATAGGAAAAAAAAAAATATTGTTGTTTGAGAAAAAAAAAAAATTTCCCTTTTTATAAGCTATGGGAGAAATTTACGTTTTGACGTCGCTTCCGCCCTGCAATAGTATGGAACCAGAGTGTCGGTGGGGGACCGAAAAATCAGGAGGATCAGGGCTGCTCTGTGCAAAACCATCGCACAGAGCAGGTCAGTAGGACATGTTTGGTATTTTTTTTTTTTAAGCCAGACCAAAAAAAAAAAAAAAAAAGCAGGTATTAAGGATTCATATGATGCAAATTGCATTATGGGAGTGAAGGTCCACATTATTGCTTTTGTGTGCAGCTGCATATTGCATCTTTGCAAGCCTGAAAGGACACCATCAGTGTACATGGGCCTTATCTGTCAGGTAAACTCCTATAAAGCTTTTTAAGTGATACAATTCAACAGAAGTATTGTTTGTTTTTTTTAACTGTACTTTTGTACAGGCTTTAATGCTGCCTTCTTTTATTATCCAATGGGTTCCATTTCTTCTATGTTGGGCTGGGTTAGCACCTTGAGCTCAGAAGATCATAAATAACTGGTCTTTAATTATTTTAATTATGGTTTAAAAATGTGTTGCTAAATGGTTGAGAAAATCATAAAATAGTACCCCCCCTTTTGTAGTGACCCTAACTGAAATTTCAGTGGACAGTGTTATGCTTGCAAATAACAATACATGGGAGAGTGAGAAGTAGTAGAGGCAGAGCCACACATAAGAATGCTGGGGTAGGAGGCTGAAAAGATATCCATACAGGACAGGGGAGCTGCAGAGAGAGCTATACAGGAAAAACGAAGGGAGCAAGAGGCTGTCAAGATACAGTTACACAAGACGAGAGAATTTGAAGGCTTCGAATACACACACACACACACACACAAGGACGAGCTACACAGGACAATAGAGGGGGTAAAAGACTGTCACGACACAGCCACTAAGGAAGGGGGAGCAGGTAGAGGTTGTAGAGACACAGCCACACAAAAGAAGTGTACAGCGAGAGGCTGCAGAGACACAGCCACACAGGGAGAGGCTGCAGAGACACAACCACACAGAAGAGGTGTGCAGCAAGAGGCCACAGCCACGCAGAAGATGGGTGCAGTGAGAGGCCACAAAAAAGAGGGGTACAGCGAGAGGCTGCCGAGACAAAGCCACACGTGAGAGGCTGCAGAGACACAGCCACACAGGAGAGGAAACAATGAGTGGTGGTGCTGGATTTGTTACATTGGGGAGATTTACTAAAGCTGGGACAGCTGTGCATAGTAACCAACCAGCTTGTAACTCCAGCTTGTTCAATGAGCCTATCTTCACACTGGTACGGTGTGGGGAACCGCATGTGATTCAAACAGGAATTGCACCACATTCCTGTTCAATTTCTGCAGTGCAATTTGAGCCCATTCATTTTGTATTGTTTAAATCGCACCACATCTGCACCAAAGTGGTGCAGGACCCCCCCATTTTTTTTCTTTTGCTGCACTAGAATCACATGAACACCCATGTGTTCTGATTCAGGCAATTGCACTGCGTTTTGTAAGCAGCTTTTGGGTGTCCTTAACATAACATTGATACATGCAGCATATCACATGAACTTTGATGATAAAACCTAGAAGCTGATTGGTTACTGTGCACAGCTGTACCGGATTCTGTGTGCACCACTTTTAGTAATTTCCCCCATGTGTATCTATGTACTTATTCCTGCATTTGAGTCCAAGTGGACCAAGAATAATATTACCAAATGTCCCGTAAAATAAACATTATATGATCTCTGATTTAAAGGCAATTTTTTTAATATAAAATAAGATCAAAAGAAAATCACTTGGTATAACCAATTTATAATTTTCTATCTTTGCAAATGGAACAGCAGCTAGTACAGACCCAGACCCTGGTACTGTTGTTGTTTTGTGATCATAGTAACCCTTTCCAAAATATCATAAAAACAGAGAAAGGTCTTGGCATACAGAAAACTGATCATTTTCCCTGTTTCAGGCCTGTTCAACTATGACATGGAAACTTACATTTCTACTACACAAGCATTTGATTGGCCGTGACAAGCCTAGTGTGAGACAATTGGTTGATTTACTTAAGGCAAATAGACACACATTACAAGTGTCTCAACACGGGACCCAGAATCTAGCATCAATCACTGTAGTAGATCTGCCTACTACACTAATTTCCAGCTTCCTCTGGGATCAGCCAGGTGTGGCACATACATACATACTTGCGTAGTCCAACCAATAAGTCCAGGCTCCAGGCTGGAACAATATAACTATATGTAGCGGGGTGTTCCCCTTTAATGCAGAGAGACTACATTACCCAGAACCCCATTCGGCAATGTTATGCCGCAGAGACTCATGGGAGGGGTTATAAAAGGAGGAGGCGAGGCTGGGCTCGGCCTCTTTGGGACACGAGACTTCAGAGACTGATCCTCCTGTGCGGATGTGTCGGAGTGCAGGGCCTGAAGCCTGAGGCCTTGCGCAGCACCAAAGAGCCTTCCACCCCTCTGCGAGCCTGGGTGGCATCTGACTTCGCTCGACTACAGCCTTGTTGGATCGGGGACCCGATCGCTGAAGAGACAGAGTGTGTGTGTGTGAGGACACAACAAGTGGAAGTTCCTGGACTGGGACCGTAGTCCGGGCGGGTGAGAGGGCATATGCCCAACCAATATACTGTTACTGCATATAGGCCTATAGACTGCCATGGCCTATGAGTTGTTCTTAGTGCTCTTATTGAAGACCCTTGTTAGAACTGAACCTACCGTTCGCATAGTCAAGTTTCTACTCCATCTTTACCTACCCCATTGGATTACAAAGTTTTGTACTCTGTTAATGTGCACCACCGTTAAAGATCTGCCGGTGAAGAAAAAGGACTACAACCAGGCCTGGTGGGGTTTCTAAGGTGTTTTGGTTACTGCGCCACAGGGCACTTAGCTAACGGTCGCCCGCGTGGCGCACTTGTTATGTGTTAACCCTATAGTGTGTTAGTGTGGCTGGGCTCTGCATTACAAATGATTATTCTGTAAACTGTCATTGATGTTACCCTTTTCTTTACCAATAGCTTAAGTAAAATCTTACATTTATTTCAATGTAATATTGTCTCAATGCTCAGTTATTCATACAGTATAAGAGATACAATTTACTGTCAGTACTAGCTGTGCCAGTAGGGGGTAGAGCATATTGCCGGGGGGTTGGCGGAGCTGTCTTCAGGGCCCAAACTAAATCTGCGGCCTTCTTCGTTGGAGGTATCGCTACACGTGGGGGTTCTCGTCCAGGATCCTGATGCAGCAAGTGAACGCCAGAGGTGCCGGCATGGACCCCATGGATCCACGAGCGGTAGAAGAGTGGTGCAAAGCCTCTAACGCAGAGCCAAACCAGTTGATAGTCATCAGCCTCCCTGGGGAGGAATGGTCGACTGAAACGGTAGAGGAGTTGATGAAGTCAGTGTCCCCAAATCACACACCGTGGGTGACGGAGATAAAGTCAGACCCAGACATCTCATATCAGTATGCATTAGTGGAGTACTGGAACGGGATGCCAGAGGCCTGTAAGCGCAAGTGTGTGCGGACGCCAGACAACAGAACCTATAGGTTGGCGCACGCAGTAACTGAAAGAAAGGAACCATCACCAACGGGATCACCGCAGGCTGCGGCCCGTACCCCACCGGAAAAAGGGGACAGGGCGACGCCCCCGGTGGCGCCTGCACCTGCCACTGTTATATCACCAGAACTGATGGTTAGCGGATCCCCTATCGCACCTAAGTGTCAGAAGGCAAACACGGTGCATGTAGAGACTAGCTACCGGAGACTAAAGACATTCTCAGGGAAGCTCCCTGTCCCCGGAAGAAGACTTTGACACCTGGGTGGAGCAGGCATTGCAGGCAGTAGAGGCATGGGAGGTGCCTGAAGCGCAGAAGAGGCAACGAATGATGGAAAGCCTTAAAGGCGCAGCAGCAGAAGCAGTGAAAAGTTTTCGGTTTGGGAACGCAGATTGCACGGCTCAAGACTGTCTAGCCATACTGCAAGAAGAGTTTGGTTAATTGGAAAAGGTGACTGAGATGGTTTACCAGTTTGAACATACTTTCCAACAACCGGAGGAGAAACTTTCCGAGTATGTTAGAAGACTGAACAGGTTGTTGTGCAAGATTGTGTTGAAGAAGGGGATGAGGCCCCAAGACACAGATGCGGCAAGAATGAAGCAAGTCTTAAAGGGAGCGCTGCGCTCGGATCCAGTCTGGTTGCACCTGAAAACCTCAGGAGGAGGAACGTTGCTGACTTATGCTGACTTGATAAAAATCATCAGAGATGAGGAGGCACTGCAACAGGACCAGCAGTTGATTAGGACAAATGTTGTACCCGCACAGGTGCTAGTCAATCCAGTAATGACCCCTGAAAGAGATTCGGAGATAGACACCCTGAAAGCTCAAATGTCCAAGGTGTTAGAGATGTTGACCTCTCTGATGGAAAAAGACACAGAGGGTCCCAAGAGAGAAGTACCAAGGAAGGAATTATTCCCAGTTGCCTCAGCACCCGCATCTTTACAAGAAGTCAACCGGGTGCCCATCACCTTCAGTGAGCTCCAAGCTGAAAGCAAAGCAGAAAACAACAGGAGATAAAACGCCTCGGGGGAAACATAACATTCCTCAACAGAGATACACCCCAGAGAAAGGGGGTAAGACCCCTCAGAAGAGGCACAGCACTCCCCAGAGGGGGTGCACACCTAGGAAAAACAATAGTGTCCCTCAGCGGGTCCCTACACCCAGTAAAGGGGGGGGGAGTCAATGCATACCAGACTCAAGAAAGACTGAAGTCCAAAGGGGATTGGACGAGAGGAGGTTCAAAGAAAAAAAGTCTGAAGAAAGCGACCCCTGCCGGGCCTTACCCGGAGAAGCTGGTAGGCCCATCTCCTATAGTGTCCATTCAAGTGGAGGGAGTCTACACCAGAGCAATCTTGGATACTGGGGCGCAAGTAACCCTGCTATACAGAGACTTTTACGATAAGTACTTGAGTCACCTACCCATCCGGAAAATAGAGGGACTAGAGATATGTGGGATTGGAACCCAGAACTTCCCCTACGATGGCTATCTGCCTGTCAGGATGACCTTTGACCCATCTGTGGCTGGGAAAACCGAAGTGTTTGACACCCTGGCAGTTGTGTGCCCTCGGCCACCAGGAGCCAACAAGAGTTCCCTGATAATAGGGACAAACACGGACCTGGTCCGAAGACTTCTGACCCCTCTAGTGAAAGAGAAAGGGGCAGCGGTCACCAAGATCCACCCCATGCTGAAGACAGCTTACCAATGGCTGGTCTTAAGCCTCGTACACACGCCCGAGATTCTCGTCGAAAAAACATGTCGTTTTTTTCGACGAGATTCTTGGACAAGAAACTTGTCCCGGCCGAGTGTACACACGCTCGTTTCAAAGAACCCGCTCGTCACATTCAATGCCGTCGCCGCCATCTTTGTTCACCCTACCTATGCCTAGGAAGCTACCGCGCATGCGTCGAAGTCATTTCGAGCATGCGCGGGCTTCCCGGCGAAAAGGTAAGTGTACACACACACAATTTTCTCGTCGAGAAACAGGCTGACGAGAATCTCGACGAGAAAATAGAGAGCAGGTTCTCTATTTTCTCGTCGAGATTCTTGTCGCTTTTCTTGACAAGAAACCATACACACGAACGAATTTCTCGGCAAAAAATCTCTGCCAGCAAGTTTCTTGCTGGTTTTTGCCGAGAAACTCGTTCGTGTGTACGAGGCTTTAGAGCAGAAGACCCCAGGAGAGGGGGTAGGCAAGGTGTGGAGACTTGGAAGAGGAGGGATAGTGCTGCAGCCCGGCGAAGTAACCTGTCTCAGAGGCACTGTGAAGCTTACTTGGGAGCAGCCTGGACCCTTTGTCATGTTGGAATCTGATCCAAGAGAAGGGTCCCACGGTCTGGAAGTGATACCAGAAGTGATTCCGCTGAAGGCCCTAAAGAAGGCCCATTGTAGAGTCCCAGTGAGTGTTAGGAACAATACGGATGGCCCCATGGAGGTCCCAGCCAGGATGCTGCTAGGCCAGGTGAGCCCTGCTGCCCCTGTCAACCTGTCAGAGGTGGGCGAAGGAGGAGATGCTTGGGAGAAGATATCCATGGAAAACCCGAATCTGCCCAGGGCTTGGAAAGAGAGAGCCAAGGCCCAGCTGAACAGATGGGAGAGGATCTTCTCTAAAGATGAGTTCGATGTGGGGTGTGCAAGGAGTGCCACCCATCGGATCCGCCTCCAGGAAGATAAGCCCTTCAGAGAGAGGGTCAGGCGGGTCCCACTAGCAGATCTGGAGGATCTAAGGGAACAACTCTCAGAACTCAAGAGGACTGGAGTGATACGGGAATCTAGAAGCCCCTATGCATCCCCGATAGTGGTGGTCAGGAAGAAGAATGGGTCATTGAGGCTCTGTATCGACTACAGGACTCTCAACAGGAGAACCATACCCGACCAGTATTCTACTCCAAGGATAGAGGATGCCCTACAGAGTTTGTCTGGAGCCAAGTGGTTCAGTGTTATGGATCTCAAGAGCGGGTACTATCAGATCCCCATGCACCCAGAAGACAAGGAGAAGACAGCTTTCATAACCCCAGTAGGGTTCTTTGAATTCGACCGGATGCCCCAAGGTCTGTCTGGAGCCCCAGCTACTTTCCAGCGTCTTATGGAGAAGACTGTAGGAGACATGAACCTTATTGAAGTCCTTGTGTACCTGGACGATGTCATAGTCTTTGGAAGAACCCTGGAGGAACATGAGGAGAGGCTGGAAAAAGTATTGAGGAGACTCAGTGAGGAGGGACTCAAACTTTCGCCTGAAAAGTGTTGGTTCTACCAGTCTTCTGTGAACTATCTGGGGCACATAGTGTCCGAAGAAGGGGTGGCCAAAGACCCCGAGAAATTGGAGGCAGTTACCTCCTGGCCACGACCCACCACAGTAACAGAACTCAGATCCTTCTTGGGTTTCTGCTCCTACTATAGGAGGTTTGTGGAGGGATTCGCCCGAATTGCTAGACCGTTGAATGAACTGCTCAAGACTGAGGGGGAAGAGGATGACTCAGGGCCCAGGAAGCCAGGAGAGTCAGTCAGAAATCAGTGGAACCAGAAGTGTGAAGAGGCCTTCCAGGCATTAAAGGAGAGCCTAACCACTGCCCCAGTCTTGGCCTACGCAGACCCAACCAAGCCCTATGAACTACACGTAGATGCTAGTCATGACGGTCTGGGAGGAGTACTTTATCAAGAACACGAAGGGCAACAACGGCCTGTTGCCTATGTGAGCAGGAGCTTGACCCCCTCTGAGAAGAACTACCGCACTCACAAGCTGGAGTTCCTGGCCCTTAAGTGGGCGGTAGTAGACAAGCTCAAAGACTACCTGTATGGGGCGAAGTTCACTGTGAAGACCGACAACAACCCCCTTACCTACCTTTTCACCACGGCCAAGCTGGACGCCACTGGACACAGGTGGCTGGCCGCACTGTCTGGATTCAACTTCAGCCTAAAGTATAGGCCAGGGGCTGGGAATAGAGACGCAGACGCTCTGTCCAGGAGATCTCATGCCCCCACCAGTGATGTAGAAGATTGGACCCAAGTGGCACCGGACAGGGTGCGGGCCCTTTGTCAAGGAGCTGAATTCCAGGCCAGAGGAGGCTCCAGAGCAGAAGAAATAGGAGTTACCATGGTGGGAGTCCCAAAACACTACTGTGGGGTGACTCAATTGGACGAAGACAACCTGCCGAGATTGTCCAAGAAGGAGTTGAGGAGTGACCAATTGGAAGACCCCATGGGGAGATTGGTCCTGGAGGCCCTGGAGAATCAGAGATCCAAACAAACTCCTGCGTCATCCCTCAAAGGAAGCTTGCCTGTTGAGGAAAGAATGGGACAGGTTGAAGGTACATCAGGCAGTGGTCTACCGAAGGGGCCCCTCTGATGACTCAGAAGATAAGTGGCAACTGTTCCTCCCAGAGAAACATCGAGAGACTGTTCTGATTGCCCTGCATGACAATCATGGCCATCTAGGGGCTGAAAGGACCTTTCAACTTGTCAGAAGTCGGTTCTATTGGCCCTGCATGAGGGCAGAGGTAGAAGAGTACTGCCACTCATGTGCACGATGCATCCAGAGGAAGACTTTACCCCATCAAGCTGCCCCAATGGGCCATCTACAAAGTCAAGGCCCAATGGATCTGGTATGCATTGACTTTCTCTGCCTTGAACCCGACCTGAGTGGACTAGGAAATGTTCTGGTGATAACCGACCATTTCACCCGGTATGCCCAAGCTTTCCCAACCAAAGATCAGAAGGCCTCCACCGTAGCCAAGGTACTTATGGAGAAGTACTTTGTCCATTATGGGCTGCCACAGCGACTTCATTCAGATCAAGGAAGGGACTTTGAGAGTAAACTGATCCGGAAACTCCTGGATTCGTTGGGAATCAAGAAGACTCAAACTACACCTTACCACCCACAAGGAGATGCTCAGCCGGAAAGGTTTAACCGAACCTTGCTCAACATGTTGGGGACTCTGGAAAGTGAGAAAAAGCAACATTGGAGAAAACATATAGCAGCCCTGGTACATGCTTACAACTGCACCATCAGTGATGCTACAGGCTACTCCCCATATCGACTCATGTTTGGGAGAGAAGCGAGACTACCTGTGGACTTGGCCTTTGGCACCTCTCTGGACCATTCCTCAGCCACATCCCACAAAGGATATGTGGACAGGCTCAGACACAGCCTGAAAGTAGCCTATGAACAAGCTCAAGCGGCCTCAGATCAAAGGGGAGCTCGAAACAAAAGAAACTTTGACTTGAAGGTCCGGGTACAAGACCTACAGCCCGGGGATCGAGTACTGTTACGCAATCTGGGGGTCCCTGGGAAGCACAAACTTGCAGATAGATGGAGATCTGAACCTTATGTCATCTGTAGGAAGTTGCCGGGCCTGCCTGTCTACAAGTTGAAGCCGGAAGGAAAGGTGGGCCCTCTGAAGACGTGGCATCGAAACCACCTGCTCCCTCTTGCCGAGGCAGTTAGAATACCTCCCGTGGGAGACTCCCCTGAACCGGCCTCTATCCTGGATACTCCTAGGCCGAACACTCGGTCGCAGGCCTCCCGAGCTGAAGATGGAGAGGCCTCTCAACTTAGTGGAGATGAGGATGGAGAACTTAATTGGCTGTGGCCTTCCCCAACTCCAGGAACTTCTACCATAGACCTTCCAACCACTGAAGACACCACAGATGAAACACTGAACCCAGAAGCCACAGAGTTCATCCCCTCTAGTCCTTCAGCAGATCACTGGGAAGATGCCCATGATGGTTGCTCAGAGGAAGAGGAGCCTGTGGCACCAGAGCCAGAAATCCCAAGAGAGCAAAGGGCTCGAAGAGTCATCCGGCCTCCTAAGAAGCTGACCTACCCACAAATGGGGAATAGCTCAGAGAATTCTGTAGTTACCGCTAGGAGGAATGCTGAAAATACGGATCCCTCCACTGTCCATTTAGTGGAGGGCAACCCCAGCTCACTCTCTGGCACAGCTAGGCAGGCCACCTATGATAATGTGACCTGTGGGTAAGGGAATTCTACTCCTCAGTTTTGGTGGGAATTCCCTATGTCAACATCGTTTGTAGAATTGTCTAGAGTTGTACATAGTCTTTGTTAAGGTTTATCTTTGGGGACCAAAGAGTTCAAGTGGGGGGAGTGTGTAGCGGGGTGTTCCCCTTTAATGCAGAGAGACTACATTACCCAGAACCCCATTCGGCAATGTTCCGCCGCAGAGACTCATGGGAGGGTTTATAAAAGGAGGAGGCGAGGCTGGGCTCGGCCTCTTTGGGACACGAGACTTCAGAGACTGATCCTCCTGTGCGGATGTGTCGGAGTGCAGGGCCTGAAGCCTGAGGCCTTGCGCAGCACCAAAGAGCCTTCCACCCCTCTGCGAGCCTGGGTGGCATCTGACTTCGCTCGACTACAGCCTTGTTGGATCGGGGACCCGATCGCTGAAGAGACGGAGTGTGTGTGTGAGGACACAACAGGTGGAAGTTCCCGGACTGGGACCGTAGTCCGGGCGGGTGAGAGGGCATATGCCCAACCGATATACTGTTACTGCATATAGGCCTATAGACTGCCGTGGCCTATGAGTTGTTCTTAGTGCTCTTATTGAAGACCCTTGTTAGAACTGAACCTACCGTTTTCGCATAGTCAAGTTTCTACTCCATCTTTACCTACCCCATTGGATTACAAAGTTTTGTACTCTGTTAATGTGCACCACCGTTAAAGATCTGCCGGTGAAGAAAAAGGACTAAGTTGTAGATATCAGAACCAGGCCTGGTGGGGTTTCTAAGGTGTTTTGGTTACTGCGCCACAGGGCACTTAGCTAACGGTCGCCCGCGTGGCGCACTTGTTATGTGTTAACCCTATAGTGTGTTAGTGTGGCAGGGCTCTGCATTACAAATGATTATTCTGTAAACTGTCATTGATGTTACCCTTTTCTTTACCAAGAGCTTAAGTAAAATCTTACATTTATTTCAATGTAATATTGTCTCAATGCTCAGTTATTCATACAGTATAAGAGATACAATTTACTGTCAGTACTAGCTGTGCCAGTAGGGGGTAGAGCATATTGCCGGGGGTTGGCGGAGCTGTCTTCAGGGCCCAAACTAAATATGCTGCCTTCTTAGTTGGAGGTATCGCTACATATACAAGAATATCCATGCTTAAAGCAGGGGTGTCCAACCTGCCACCCGAAAGTGCTAAGAATGTGGCCCAACACAAAATCATAAACTTAGTTAAAAAAAAAAAAAATTTGTTGGGAATTTTTTGTAAAAAATGTGCTTTCACTGAGCAAAAACATACGACCGAAGATAAAATTGTGACAGTGTTTCTTTACTGAGCGTTTATGTTCTATCTTCCCTAAGAAAATTACCCCATTCTTCACAACCACGCCTTATTTATGTCATCAGTTTTCGGCAGCACCTACCCGTGTTTCCCCGAAAATAAGCCCGGGTCTTATATAAATTTTGTCAGCCGAAAACACACTAGGGCTTATTTTCAGGGTAGGGCTTGCCATCTTCCCAGTGGTTGCAAAATGACAGAATCCCCTCTATCACAGGATCACATAATGCAAATTGTGTGCGTTTCTGCAATGCAACAGTGCAAATACCTTCTTCCATAGCCTGCCTGAGCTGTCTTCCACTGAGCACTGCAGAGGGAGGGGGGTGAGATCCCCTGCTGACGCCCACTTCAATGGTCCGCCTGAGCCATCTTCCAAGGCTACAATTAGTACAGAGGGGGGCCGAGATCCCCACGCTGACAAGAGAAGAGGAGATTAGCTGAGCCCTGCTTAGCGCTTCCATGGTCCACCCCGAGCTGTCTTCCCCGCTCTGAGCAATGCAGGAAGGGGGGCTGAGATTACCCACTGAAAAAAGAGGAGATCAGCTAAGAGGGCTTATTTTCGGGATAGGGCTTATATTGCAGCCCTCCTGGAAAATAGTGATAGGTCTTATTATCGTTGTAGGTCTTATTTTCGGGGAAACACTGTATTTTTGTGAGCAACTATATTCAAGGATTAAGCACAGGAAGGGTAAAATTAGAACCAAAATATCTGAGGAGCACCAGAATTCATTGAAAATTGCTACTACATCCATCGAACCAGATAATGATGCGTTCGTTTATCAAAAACCATGTCCAATATCGCACTAGTTTTATGTTGTTCCTTTTTTCTTTTATCAAAACAAAAAAAAATACGTTTTATTACTCAGATAGGTACATATACCAGTCATCGCTAACTTGTGATCTTCCCGACTTTTTCTGATCATCAGCTATCCTTATTGTTAATGTATTTTATGTGTGGCCCAAGACAATTCCTCTTCTTCCAATGTGGCCCAGGAACGTCAAAAGTTTGGACACACCTGGCTTTAAGTGAGACATTGAAAACGTCCAATCTCATTAACACTGTCGCTGCTAGGTCTGTATGGCGTACGGACTTACAGTACCACTTCCAGCTGGCCAGATCCGTACACTGTATGGACCTGGCATTCCTTCTTCTGGTATACGCTCATGGTCACTTTAGACTCTGCTGAACAAACCAATAGCTCTGATTAGTGGCTGGCAGAGCTATTCACCTAAAATGTGCTGTCAGGTAATTGCTGTTAGGAGAGTGAGGGGGGCTAGTAAACATGTGTTTACCAGCCCTCTTTCTTTCCTGAATCGCTTCTGTGTTCATTCATCACTGAAGCCTAGTAAAGTGTGTTTATTATGCTTCATCTTATGAATGAATAGGAGCCTCTATACAAAGACTTCTGCAGAGGAAGGGACTGAGGGCTATATGTCTGTTTAGAGCCCTGATATCTCATCAAAGCCCCCCCCCCCCCCCCCAAAAAAAAGTACAAAATATTAAAAAAAAAATTGTAAAGAAAACAAAAAACACAGTAAGGCCTTGTTCAAACAGGGCATCCTACAGTGTATGCCCCTGCAAAACTGTGTTTACCTGCACAGGAATGCAGTTCCGTGCACCCCTGCACAGGCAGATCCATTGGTGTCATTTGGGATGTAGCAACTACATGAACATAGCCGTTGCTCCCAATATGACATCCTTATCTGTCCGGGTGCATGTTTCTGAGCTCACACTGTCTGGGCTTGAGGCTGTGTACCCTCAAGGATGTCAGATTAGGAGCAGCAGCTGTGCCCATGCAGCTGCTGCATCCTTATTGACATGCATAGGACAACTTGCACAGGGATGCATGGAACACCTCTACATCTCTGCGGGTAAACACAGCCCTTCACAGGCATACACTTTAGTAAACCCCATGTGAATGAGGCCTTAGTAGGGAATTAGCAGGAATTTTGTAAGTTATGTTATGTTTGTGTGCTAATAAAGATTTTAGTGTATTTTTAGGGAAAATAGTGATTTGATAAACATTTGCGCCACTATTGCGGAGCCTAAAAACTCAGTACCACATTTTATTTACTATACAAGTCATATTTGTAAGAGTTAATTGTTTTTTTGTTTACAGTTTTGCGCACCTTCAGTTTTTACCATTTCACAAAAAGGTGCAATTTAACCACTTGACCAGCGGAGGGTGGTTCATGACCAGACCACTTTTTTCTGTCCAGCACTGTGCTGTTTTAACTGGTAATTGTGCAGTCATGCAACACTGTACGCAAATTACATTTTTCTGACAAATAGAGCTTTATTTTGGTGGCATTTGTCCACTACTATTTTATATATATATAAATAAAAAAACACTGAAACTTTTGAGAAAAAAAAATATTTTCTTTATGTATAAAACATATCCAATAAAATCTTATTTATTAGTTTGTGTGTGAGAAATATCTCAATAAAGCGACAACTTTGTGTAAAAAAAATATAATTTATTTTGCCATTTTCCCAAAACTTGTGGCAAAAAATAAAATCTTCAGTGGATTCAACATGTCTCAGCAAATACCTTGGAGTGTTTACTTTCCAAAAATTGGTAATCTGGGGGCTGTTTGAACTGTCCTGGCATTATAGGGCCTTTAAAAACTTTATGTGTATGGCCAGCATTATGAGTTTCTGACACTCCTGTATGTTGGGCATATACAGTGGGTACGGAAAGTATTCAGACCCCCTTAAATTTTTCACTCTTTGTTATATTGCAGCCATTTGCTAAAATCATTTAAGTTAATTTTTTTCCCTCATTAATGTACACACAGCACCCCATATTGACAGAAAAACACAGAATTGTTGACATTTTTGCAGATTTATTAAAAATTAAAAACTGAAATATCACATGGTCCTAAGTATTCAGACCCTTTGCTCAATATTTAGTAGAAGCACCCTTTTGATCTAATACAGCCATGAGTCTTTTTGGGAAAGATGCAACAAGTTTTTCACACCTGGATTTGGGGATCCTCTGCCATTCCTCCTTGCAGATCCTCTCCAGTTCTGTCAGGTTGGATGGTAAACGTTGGTGGACAGACATTTTTAGGTCTCTCCAGAGATGCTCAATTGGGTTTAAGTCAGGGCTCTGGCTGGGCCATTCAAGAACAGTCACGGAGTTGTTGTGAAGCCACTCCTTCATTATTTTAGCTGTGTGCTTAGGGTCATTGTCTTGTTGGAAGGTAAACCTTCGGCCCAGTCTGAGGTCCTGAGCACTCTGGAGAAGGTTTTCGTCCAGGATATCCCTGTACTTGGCCGCATTCATCTTTCCCTCGATTGCAACCAGTCGTCCTGTCCCTGCAGCTAAAAAACACTCCCATAGCATGATGCTGCCACCACCATGCTTCACTGTTGGGACTGTATTGGACAGGTGATGAGCAGTCGCTGGTTTTCTCCACACATACCACTTAGAATTAAGGCCAATAAGTTATATCTTGGTCTCATCAGACCAGAGAATCAGACCAGACCAGAGAATCGTATTTCTCACCATCTTGGAGTTGGGCTTTGTGTCTTGCACTGAGGAGAGGCTTCCGTCGGGCCACTCTGCCATTAAGCGCCGACTGGTGGAGGGCTGCAGTGATGGTTGACTTTCTACAACTTTCTCCCAACTGCATCTCTGGAGCTCAGCCACAGTGATCTTTGGGTTCTTCTTTAGCTCTCTCACCAAGGCTCTTCTCCCCGATAGCTCAGTTTGGCCAGACGGGCAGCTCTAGGAAGGGTTCTGGTCGTCCCAAACGTCTACCATTTAAAGATTATGGAGGCCACTGTGCTCTTAGGAACCTTAAGTGCAGCAGAATTTTTTTTGTAACCTTGGCCAGATCTGTGCCTTGCCAAAATTCTGTCTCTGAGCTCTTCAGGCAAATCCTTTGGCCTCATGATTCTCATTTGCTCTGACATGCACTGTGAGCTGTAAGGTCTTATATAGACAGGTGTGTGGCTTTCCTAATCAAGTCCAATCAGTATAATCAAACACAGCTGGACTCAAATGAAGGTGTAGAACCATCTCAAGGATGATCAGAAGAAATGGACAGAACCTGAGTTAAATATATGAGTGTCACAGCAAAGGGTCTGAATACTTAGGACCATGTGATATTTCAGTTTTTCTTTTTTAACCACTTCTCCACCAAGGACGTCATATGACGTCCTTGACTTTGAGGTGGGATACCTGAATGATGCCTGCAGCTAGAGGCATCATTCAGATATCATTCTGTCGGGCCGGCAGTTCTGCGCACCATAAGAACGATCATAGCAGCGGTTCCACCGCTTGATCGTTATTATAGGCGGCGGGAGGGGACATCCCCCCCTCCCGCCGCCATCCGGTGCTTCTCCGGGCTCTCCCGTGCCATCGGGGGCCCGGAGAACGAATCGGCCGGCGCCGGATGATGAGCATAGAGATTTCCGGTGACCAGATGGTCACCAGTCATCTCTATGACTGTCGGAGTCCCGGGCACAACGTTGTGACGTCACGCCCGGTACCCGGAAGTAAACAAAGCCGCAATTGCGGCTGTCAGCATGAGATCGGTGACATTTTTTTCACCGATCTCATGCTTTTAAGCCTGGAGGAGAGATGTGGGGTCTTATTGACCCCGCATCTTTCCATAAGGAGGACCTGTCACACACATTCCTATTACAATGGATGTTTACATTCCTTGTAATAGGAATAAAAGTGATCGAAAAAAAAGTGTCAAAATAAAAAGAAAATAGTAAAATAAAAAAAAAAATGAAAAAAAAAAATTTAAAACGCCCCTGTCCCCGGTAGCTGGCACTCAGAAGCAAACACGCATGCAAGTCCCACCCACATATGTAAATGCCATTCAAACCCCACATGTGAGGTATCGCCGCGTGCGGTAGAGTGCGAGCAACAATTCTAGCACTAGATCTCCTCTGTAACTCGAAAATAGTAACCTGTAAAACAAATTAAAGTGTCGCCTATGGAGATTTTTAAGTATTGAAGTTTGGCGCCATTCCATGATTGTGCGCAATTTCAAAGCGTGACATGTTAGGTATCTATTTACTCGGAGTAACAGCATCTTTTACATTATAGAAAAAAATTGGGCTAACTTTACTGTTTGTTATTTTTTAATTCGTGAAACCGTTTTTTTTTTCCCAAAAAAGCCGTTTGAAAAATTATTGCGCAAATACCGTGCAAGATAAAAAGTTGCAATGACCGCCATTTTATTCCCTAGGGCAGTGATTCTCAACTAGGGTTCCTCCAGAGGTTGCTAGGGGTTCCTTCAGCATTGGGCAATTTCTGCCTCTCAGATAATTTCCTACTGACACCATTGAATCTTTTTATCTATCTGTAAGGAGGTAATTCTTCCAATGACCACAAGTGTAAGGACCATCCTTCCCACTGACCATCACATAAAGGTATCATGAATTGTAGATTTATAATTTTTAGCAGGGGTTCCCTGAGACCGGAGAACTATTTCAAGGGTTCCTCTGTGTTGAAAAGGTTGAGAAAGGCTGCCCTAGGGTGTCTGCTAAAAAAAATATATAATGTTTGGGGGTTCTGATTAATTTTCTAGCAAAAAAATGAAGGAGAGAAGTGCCAGAATAGGCCTGGTGGAGAAGTGGTTAATAAATCTGAAAAAATTTCAACAATTCTGTGTTTTTCTGTCAATATGGGGTGCTATGTGTACATTAATGAGGGAAAAGAATTAACTTAAATGATTTTAGCAAATGGCTGCAATATAACAAAGAGTGAAAAATTTAGGGGGGTCTGAATGCTTTCCGTACCCACTGTATATAATGTTATTTTCTTCCTTCAGCCTCTGGGCTGAACAAAAAACAAAGAACCTCACAGATTGCTCCATTCACATCGATCAATGTGGATAAAAAAATCTCTGCGAGAAAAAAAAGTATAAGCCAAGCACAGGAGCTATTGCCCACTGACCACCCCATGTTCCTAATGCTGGGCATACACATTCTTTTTTTTAACTGCAGAAGGAGAAATCTCCCCCTGCAGCACTGTAGGCACTAGGGATGAGCCCGATGTTCGAGTCGAATGTAAGTTCAAGTCGAACGTAAGTTTGACTCGAACATCGGGTGTTCGCCGAATAGCGTACAATTTGGGGTTTTTTTGCGGCAAATTCGAAAGTCGCGGACAAAGGCGGCTCTAGGCTTTGTGAGGCCTTAGGCAAAACTTAGACATGAGGCCCCATTCACGCCCATGATGGGAAAAATAATTAAAGCAATTGTGAGGGGGTTAGCTCGGCAGCGGGTGTGTGTGACCCCCGGGATGGGCTCCCCACACAAAAACAGGCCCAGCAAACGGAGGTTGTGGTTTTCAAAATCAAAAAAGGTGCGGTTTATTTTCTATTTACAGTGACAAAACACAGCAAAGCCAAAAGAAACATAAACAAAATAAATCCTGGTCAACTTGACCTCTGACTAAACATACAGGTTTCCTAACTAACAACTGGGATCAGCCTAGTGCTGTCCTAGTCCCTAAGTCCCTGGTTTTAAATGTCCAAGCAAATAGCCACACAGGCTTTGTCTCACCGCACAGGGGTTCACTCTCCCTAGACAGTCCACACAGGTCTGGTTCCAGGCATGAGCTAACATCTAATGAAGCTGGGAGTTCTTATAGAGGCCTAAATGAGCTGACAAGCTTCAGCTGGTCTCATCAACTCCCTGTCTGCACGACGCCCCACACTCTCCCTAGACATATGAGTCATCCATGAGCCCACTAGCCTTAGCTGGGCTTATACAACTCTCCACCTAGTTGTATAAGTCGGCGTAAAGCCTGAATCTGGGCGAAATATATCTACCCCCCTGGATGCAACCAGGTGACTTTACCTTCCTGCTGTCACATACCCCCCCCTCTTGTTTTAACCTCGGGGTTGGAACACCAGCAATCAGGCATTCATGTACTCGAGACAAAGCATCCACATTCCCCATTTGAACGCCAGGGCGATGCTTTACTGTGAAGTTGAATTCCTGGAGGGCCAGGAACCACCTATTCACTCTTCTATTTGTTTCCTTGTTTTGAGCCATCCACTTTAACGGAGCGTGATCCGTAACCATGTCAAAGTGCCTACCTAGCAGGTAGTACCGAAGGGAATCTAGAGCCCACTTCACCGCTAAACACTCCTTTTCAACGGTGGCGTAATTTACCTCATGGGACTTCAACTTCCTGCTGAGGTAAATGACTGGGTGCTCTTCCCCGTTCCAGACCTGGGACAATACTGCTCCTAACCCCACATCTGACGCATCACTTTGTACGACAAAGTCTTTAGAGAAGTCGGGTGAGTACAACACTGGCTGGCTACATAAGGCTTGTTTCAAGAATTGGAATGCTGCCTCAGCCTCGGGGGTCCATTTAATCATGACCGACCCTTTCCCCTTCGTTAGGTTGGTTAGGGGCACAGCCTTAGAAGCAAAGTGGGGAATGAACCGCCGATAATACCCAGCGATTCCCAGAAAGGCTCGTACCTGCTTCTTGCTGTTGGGACGTGGCCAACTCTGGATGGCCTCGACTTTGTTGAGTTGGGGTTTTATTACTCCCCTCCCAATGGTGTACCCAAGATATTTGGCCTCCTCCTGCCCAATGGTACACTTCTTGGGGTTAGCCGTAAACCCCGCTTCCCGAACAGAGTCCAGGACTGCTTGCACTTTTGGCAGATGTGAGGCCCAATCCGTGCTATGGACAATTACGTCATCCAGGTAAGCCGCAGCATACTTCCGATGGGGCCTCAGCATCTGGTCCATTTTCCGCTGGAATGTGGCCGGCGCATTCTGTAACCCGAACGGCATTCTTTTATATTGGAACGCCCCGTCTGGGGTTACAAATGCGGTTTTCTCTTTGGCCAATTTGGCCAGGGGGATTTGCCAATACCCTTTTGTGAGGTCAAGAGTCGTCATGTATCGGGCTGTTCCCAGCCGGTCGATCAACTAATCTATACGTGGCATGGGGTAGGTGTCAAATTTTGTAACTTTGTTCAACTGACGAAAATCGTTACAAAATCGCCAGCTCCCATCCGGTTTAGGCACCAACACAATGGGACTAGACCAATCACTTTGGGACTCCTCTATCACCCCTAAGTTCAGCATTTTCTGTACTTCCTCCCGTATTGCCTCCCGTCGGGCCTCTGGGATCCGATAGGGTTTTAACTTCACCCTTTCACCGGGCGGGGTAATGATGTCATGCTCTACCCCAAATGTTTGTCCCGGCAGCTCAGAGAATACCTCCTTGTTGCGAAGCACAAACTCCTTAACCTCCTGTTGTTGGGGTTGTGACAAGGTGGCTGCTATTCCAACCTCAGGAATCACGCAACCAGTTTGAGCTGGTGACCAAGTGTCTGCGACTAGGGACTCTCTATCCCTCCAGGCTTTCAACAGATTAACGTGATAGATCTGTTCGGGCTTTCGCCTTCCTGGTTGTCTGACCTTGTAATTCACTTTGCTCACTTTTTCCATTATCTCGTAGGGGCCTTGCCATTTGGCAAGGAATTTACTTTCAACCGTAGGGACAAGTACCAGTATCCTATCCCCCGGGGAAAAGGTACGGGTCTTGGCTCCACGGTTGTACACTCTCTGCTGTGCTAACTGCGCTTGGGCCAAATGTTCCTTCACGATGGGCATTACCTGTGCAATTCGGTCTTGCATCAGGGCGACATGCTCAATCACACTCCTGTGGGGAGAACTCTCACTTTCCCAAGTTTCCTTGGCAATATCCAACAGCCCTCTTGGGTGTCTCCCATACAGTAACTCAAAGGGGGAGAATCCCGTAGAGGATTGGGGCACCTCCCTAATAGCAAACATCAGATAAGGAAGTAGACAGTCCCAATCCTTTCCATCTCTATCCACCACTTTCTTCAACATTTGTTTTAGGGTTTTGTTGAATCTTTCAACCAGCCCATCGGTTTGGGGGTGATACACAGATGTACGTAATTGCGTCACTTTGAACAATTTACACAGCTCCTTCATAACCCGGGACATAAAGGGTGTACCTTGGTCCGTAAGCAGTTCTTTACAAATACCCACCCGGCTAAACACAAGAGATAGCTCTTTGGCTATGGTTTTGGCCGAGGTATTTCGGAGAGGGATCGCTTCTGGATAACGGGTGGCATAGTCCATTATAACTAATATGTACTGGTGCCCCCTAGCGGACTTGATTATAGGACCTACCAAATCCATGGCGATCCTCTCAAACGGGACCTCAATGATGGGTAGAGGGACCAGCGGGCTACGGAAATGTGGCATCGGGGCCGACCTCTGACACACAGGGCAGGAGGAACAATAATTTTCTATGTCCTTCATCACCCCCGGCCAATAAAATCTCTGTAATACCCTCTCTCGGGTTTTCTCTGTCCCCAGATGACCTCCAAGAATGTGCCCATGGGCCAACTCCAACACCAACTTCCTGTAAGGTTTGGGCACCACAAGCTGCTCAACGGTTTCTTCTGCCCTTTTTGCCACCCGATACAGTAGGTCCTTCTCTACGCTGAAGTATGGGTAAGTGCAGGTATTATCTGGGTTCACTAACTCGCCATCTATTTTCACTACGTTTTCCCGTGCCTTTATTAGGGCGGGGTCTTTCAACTGTTCTGTGGCAAAGTTTTCCCTGTGAACCTCAAGATCAGAAAACTCCACAGACGGTAGGTTTTCGTCTGAGGAGGTGGGCTCCTCTCCAGTTTCTTGAGTCTCCCCTGCCAATACTGATAAGGGAAATTCCGGAGAGTCCTCACCACTCTCAGGGGAGTTCTGGCTATCACATTCCTGGTACATAGGGGCACCAGTGGGGGGCTCAGGATCATCCCACAGTTCCCAGAACTTCGGAAAATCCCTTCCCACAATGGCGTCATACGGTAACTGAGATACTAAGCCCACTGGATGAGAGAGGGTACCTTTGGGGGTCTCGAAACACACTGTAGTCACTGGATACTCTCGGGTGTCCCCATGCACACAAATAACAGCTACCTTGCTATTCCCAGAGACCTCTGTTTTAACTAACTCAGCCTTTATCAGGGTCACAAGGCTACCTGAATCCAGCAATACCACAACATTTCTACCATTAACACACATTTTGCATAAATGTTTCTCAGTTCCTCGAATGGCAGTGCATGCGACTGTCGCACACAGCGACTGACGTCTGCCCGTCAGAAAGTCACACTGCATGGGTTCCTCCACAACCGGGCAATTGGCTGCAATATGTCCCGCTTGCCGGCAGCGGTAGCAAACGATCCTTCTTGCCGCCTCTTGAGCCGCTGATTTCCCAGGCTGTTCTCGCCAAACTTGGGGTAGAGCTCCCACCCTCTCACTCTCTCCACCCTTACCCCTTGGAATCCTCTTATCCGCCCCTGGGGATGGTCTGGTCTTAGGGTGGAAAGTCCGAGTGTCTCTGGAAGAGGCCGTCAGGTTCTCTGTAGCCAAGTATTTCTCCACACGATCCACAAGACCATCGGCCGTCTCTGGGTCTCCATGGCTTACCCACTTTTGGATGGCAGTAGGAAGAGCTCTCAAAAACCGATCCATTACAACACGTTCCACAATCTTTGGTGCGGACAAAGTCTCTGGCTGTAGCCACTTTCTGCTCAGGTGAATGAGATCATACATTTGAGACCTGGGGGGTTTTCCAAGCTGGAAAGTCCAGTTATGCACACGCTGAGCCCGGACAGCCTGGGTGACACCCAGCCTTGCCAATATCTCAGCTTTTAGCATCACATAGTCTTTTGCTTGGTCAGGCTCTAGGTCATAGTAAGCCTTCTGCGATTCACCAGTTAACAGAGGAGCCACCAGTCCAGCCCACTGCTCCTCAGGCCACTTTTCTCTTTCAGCAGTCCTTTCAAATGTGGTCAAAAATACCTCTGGATCATCCTCTCCAGTCATTTTTGTCAATAAACGACTCACCCCAAAGGACGCGGTATTAGTGGGACGGCTTTCCTCACTGGTCTGCGGACGTTGCTGCATTACTGCTTCCATTTGTTGTAGTCTCTGCTCTTGCTTCTGTAACAGGTCTATGAAGCGGGCCTCAGATTGCTGCTGGGCTTGTTGCTGAGCTTCCAGACTCTGTTGGTGAGCTTGCTGCTGGGCTGCAAGGCTCTGTTGATGAGCTTGCTGCTGGGCTGCGAAGTTCTGTTGTTGAGCTGCAAGGCTCTGTTGATGAGCTGCAAGGCTCTTTTGCAAACCTGCATTTGTCTGCTGTTGATTGGCATTTGCTAGAGCCAGCTGCTTCAGTATCTCCTCCATGCTGGCTTAAAAAACTGCCCGCATTCTCCACCAACTGTGAGGGGGTTAGCTCGGCAGCGGGTGTGTGTGACCCCCGGGATGGGCTCCCCACACAAAAACAGGCCCAGCAAACGGAGGTTGTGGTTTTCAAAATCAAAAAAGGTGCGGTTTATTTTCTATTTACAGTGACAAAACACAGCAAAGCCAAAAGAAACATAAACAAAATAAATCCTGGTCAACTTGACCTCTGACTAAACATACAGGTTTCCTAACTAACAACTGGGATCAGCCTAGTGCTGTCCTAGTCCCTAAGTCCCTGGTTTTAAATGTCCAAGCAAATAGCCACACAGGCTTTGTCTCACCGCACAGGGGTTCACTCTCCCTAGACAGTCCACACAGGTCTGGTTCCAGGCATGAGCTAACATCTAATGAAGCTGGGAGTTCTTATAGAGGCCTAAATGAGCTGACAAGCTTCAGCTGGTCTCATCAACTCCCTGTCTGCACGACGCCCCACACTCTCCCTAGACATATGAGTCATCCATGAGCCCACTAGCCTTAGCTGGGCTTATACAACTCTCCACCTAGTTGTATAAGTCGGCGTAAAGCCTGAATCTGGGCGAAATATATCTACCCCCCTGGATGCAACCAGGTGACTTTACCTTCCTGCTGTCACATACCCCCCCCTCTTGTTTTAACCTCGGGGTTGGAACACCAGCAATCAGGCATTCATGTACTCGAGACAAAGCATCCACATTCCCCATTTGAACGCCAGGGCGATGCTTTACTGTGAAGTTGAATTCCTGGAGGGCCAGGAACCACCTATTCACTCTTCTATTTGTTTCCTTGTTTTGAGCCATCCACTTTAACGGAGCGTGATCCGTAACCATGTCAAAGTGCCTACCTAGCAGGTAGTACCGAAGGGAATCTAGAGCCCACTTCACCGCTAAACACTCCTTTTCAACGGTGGCGTAATTTACCTCATGGGACTTCAACTTCCTGCTGAGGTAAATGACTGGGTGCTCTTCCCCGTTCCAGACCTGGGACAATACTGCTCCTAACCCCACATCTGACGCATCACTTTGTACGACAAAGTCTTTAGAGAAGTCGGGTGAGTACAACACTGGCTGGCTACATAAGGCTTGTTTCAAGAATTGGAATGCTGCCTCAGCCTCGGGGGTCCATTTAATCATGACCGACCCTTTCCCCTTCGTTAGGTTGGTTAGGGGCACAGCCTTAGAAGCAAAGTGGGGAATGAACCGCCGATAATACCCAGCGATTCCCAGAAAGGCTCGTACCTGCTTCTTGCTGTTGGGACGTGGCCAACTCTGGATGGCCTCGACTTTGTTGAGTTGGGGTTTTATTACTCCCCTCCCAATGGTGTACCCAAGATATTTGGCCTCCTCCTGCCCAATGGTACACTTCTTGGGGTTAGCCGTAAACCCCGCTTCCCGAACAGAGTCCAGGACTGCTTGCACTTTTGGCAGATGTGAGGCCCAATCCGTGCTATGGACAATTACGTCATCCAGGTAAGCCGCAGCATACTTCCGATGGGGCCTCAGCATCTGGTCCATTTTCCGCTGGAATGTGGCCGGCGCATTCTGTAACCCGAACGGCATTCTTTTATATTGGAACGCCCCGTCTGGGGTTACAAATGCGGTTTTCTCTTTGGCCAATTTGGCCAGGGGGATTTGCCAATACCCTTTTGTGAGGTCAAGAGTCGTCATGTATCGGGCTGTTCCCAGCCGGTCGATCAACTAATCTATACGTGGCATGGGGTAGGTGTCAAATTTTGTAACTTTGTTCAACTGACGAAAATCGTTACAAAATCGCCAGCTCCCATCCGGTTTAGGCACCAACACAATGGGACTAGACCAATCACTTTGGGACTCCTCTATCACCCCTAAGTTCAGCATTTTCTGTACTTCCTCCCGTATTGCCTCCCGTCGGGCCTCTGGGATCTGATAGGGTTTTAACTTCACCCTTTCACCGGGCGGGGTAATGATGTCATGCTCTACCCCAAATGTTTGTCCCGGCAGCTCAGAGAATACCTCCTTGTTGCGAAGCACAAACTCCTTAACCTCCTGTTGTTGGGGTTGTGACAAGGTGGCTGCTATTCCAACCTCAGGAATCACGCAACCAGTTTGAGCTGGTGACCAAGTGTCTGCGACTAGGGACTCTCTATCCCTCCAGGCTTTCAACAGATTAACGTGATAGATCTGTTCGGGCTTTCGCCTTCCTGGTTGTCTGACCTTGTAATTCACTTTGCTCACTTTTTCCATTATCTCGTAGGGGCCTTGCCATTTGGCAAGGAATTTACTTTCAACCGTAGGGACAAGTACCAGTATCCTATCCCCCGGGGAAAAGGTACGGGTCTTGGCTCCACGGTTGTACACTCTCTGCTGTGCTAACTGCGCTTGGGCCAAATGTTCCTTCACGATGGGCATTACCTGTGCAATTCGGTCTTGCATCAGGGCGACATGCTCAATCACACTCCTGTGGGGAGAACTCTCACTTTCCCAAGTTTCCTTGGCAATATCCAACAGCCCTCTTGGGTGTCTCCCATACAGTAACTCAAAGGGGGAGAATCTCGTAGAGGATTGGGGCACCTCCCTAATAGCAAACATCAGATAAGGAAGTAGACAGTCCCAATCCTTTCCATCTCTATCCACCACTTTCTTCAACATTTGTTTTAGGGTTTTGTTGAATCTTTCAACCAGCCCATCGGTTTGGGGGTGATACACAGATGTACGTAATTGCGTCACTTTGAACAATTTACACAGCTCCTTCATAACCCGGGACATAAAGGGTGTACCTTGGTCCGTAAGCAGTTCTTTACAAATACCCACCCGGCTAAACACAAGAGATAGCTCTTTGGCTATGGTTTTGGCCGAGGTATTTCGGAGAGGGATCGCTTCTGGATAACGGGTGGCATAGTCCATTATAACTAATATGTACTGGTGCCCCCTAGCGGACTTGATTATAGGACCTACCAAATCCATGGCGATCCTCTCAAACGGGACCTCAATGATGGGTAGAGGGACCAGCGGGCTACGGAAATGTGGCATCGGGGCCGACCTCTGACACACAGGGCAGGAGGAACAATAATTTTCTATGTCCTTCATCACCCCCGGCCAATAAAATCTCTGTAATACCCTCTCTCGGGTTTTCTCTGTCCCCAGATGACCTCCAAGAATGTGCCCATGGGCCAACTCCAACACCAACTTCCTGTAAGGTTTGGGCACCACAAGCTGCTCAACGGTTTCTTCTGCCCTTTTTGCCACCCGATACAGTAGGTCCTTCTCTACGCTGAAGTATGGGTAAGTGCAGGTATTATCTGGGTTCACTAACTCGCCATCTATTTTCACTACGTTTTCCCGTGCCTTTATTAGGGCGGGGTCTTTCAACTGTTCTGTGGCAAAGTTTTCCCTGTGAACCTCAAGATCAGAAAACTCCACAGACGGTAGGTTTTCGTCTGAGGAGGTGGGCTCCTCTCCAGTTTCTTGAGTCTCCCCTGCCAATACTGATAAGGGAAATTCCGGAGAGTCCTCACCACTCTCAGGGGAGTTCTGGCTATCACATTCCTGGTACATAGGGGCACCAGTGGGGGGCTCAGGATCATCCCACAGTTCCCAGAACTTCGGAAAATCCCTTCCCACAATGGCGTCATACGGTAACTGAGATACTAAGCCCACTGGATGAGAGAGGGTACCTTTGGGGGTCTCGAAACACACTGTAGTCACTGGATACTCTCGGGTGTCCCCATGCACACAAATAACAGCTACCTTGCTATTCCCAGAGACCTCTGTTTTAACTAACTCAGCCTTTATCAGGGTCACAAGGCTACCTGAATCCAGCAATACCACAACATTTCTACCATTAACACACATTTTGCATAAATGTTTCTCAGTTCCTCGAATGGCAGTGCATGCGACTGTCGCACACAGCGACTGACGTCTGCCCGTCAGAAAGTCACACTGCATGGGTTCCTCCACAACCGGGCAATTGGCTGCAATATGTCCCGCTTGCCGGCAGCGGTAGCAAACGATCCTTCTTGCCGCCTCTTGAGCCGCTGATTTCCCAGGCTGTTCTCGCCAAACTTGGGGTAGAGCTCCCACCCTCTCACTCTCTCCACCCTTACCCCTTGGAATCCTCTTATCCGCCCCTGGGGATGGTCTGGTCTTAGGGTGGAAAGTCCGAGTGTCTCTGGAAGAGGCCGTCAGGTTCTCTGTAGCCAAGTATTTCTCCACACGATCCACAAGACCATCGGCCGTCTCTGGGTCTCCATGGCTTACCCACTTTTGGATGGCAGTAGGAAGAGCTCTCAAAAACCGATCCATTACAACACGTTCCACAATCTTTGGTGCGGACAAAGTCTCTGGCTGTAGCCACTTTCTGCTCAGGTGAATGAGATCATACATTTGAGACCTGGGGGGTTTTCCAAGCTGGAAAGTCCAGTTATGCACACGCTGAGCCCGGACAGCCTGGGTGACACCCAGCCTTGCCAATATCTCAGCTTTTAGCATCACATAGTCTTTTGCTTGGTCAGGCTCTAGGTCATAGTAAGCCTTCTGCGATTCACCAGTTAACAGAGGAGCCACCAGTCCAGCCCACTGCTCCTCAGGCCACTTTTCTCTTTCAGCAGTCCTTTCAAATGTGGTCAAAAATACCTCTGGATCATCCTCTCCAGTCATTTTTGTCAATAAACGACTCACCCCAAAGGACGCGGTATTAGTGGGACGGCTTTCCTCACTGGTCTGCGGACGTTGCTGCATTACTGCTTCCATTTGTTGTAGTCTCTGCTCTTGCTTCTGTAACAGGTCTATGAAGCGGGCCTCAGATTGCTGCTGGGCTTGTTGCTGAGCTTCCAGACTCTGTTGGTGAGCTTGCTGCTGGGCTGCAAGGCTCTGTTGATGAGCTTGCTGCTGGGCTGCGAAGTTCTGTTGTTGAGCTGCAAGGCTCTGTTGATGAGCTGCAAGGCTCTTTTGCAAACCTGCATTTGTCTGCTGTTGATTGGCATTTGCTAGAGCCAGCTGCTTCAGTATCTCCTCCATGCTGGCTTAAAAAACTGCCCGCATTCTCCACCAACTGTGAGGGGGTTAGCTCGGCAGCGGGTGTGTGTGACCCCCGGGATGGGCTCCCCACACAAAAACAGGCCCAGCAAACGGAGGTTGTGGTTTTCAAAATCAAAAAAGGTGCGGTTTATTTTCTATTTACAGTGACAAAACACAGCAAAGCCAAAAGAAACATAAACAAAATAAATCCTGGTCAACTTGACCTCTGACTAAACATACAGGTTTCCTAACTAACAACTGGGATCAGCCTAGTGCTGTCCTAGTCCCTAAGTCCCTGGTTTTAAATGTCCAAGCAAATAGCCACACAGGCTTTGTCTCACCGCACAGGGGTTCACTCTCCCTAGACAGTCCACACAGGTCTGGTTCCAGGCATGAGCTAACATCTAATGAAGCTGGGAGTTCTTATAGAGGCCTAAATGAGCTGACAAGCTTCAGCTGGTCTCATCAACTCCCTGTCTGCACGACTCCCCACACTCTCCCTAGACATATGAGTCATCCATGAGCCCACTAGCCTTAGCTGGGCTTATACAACTCTCCACCTAGTTGTATAAGTCGCCGTAAAGCCTGAATCTGGGCGAAATATATCTACCCCCCTGGATGCAACCAGGTGACTTTACCTTCCTGCTGTCACACAATATAAAATGAACTGTATATATCACCTATATTAAGAGCCTTAAAAGAGAAGTATGGGTTTGTTTGTTTTTTGCTATTTATACTTACCTCGGTGGATGGTTCTCACTTCTCCCCGAGCAGAGCCATGCTGACTGTCAGTCAGCATGGCTTCTGCTCTACTTCTCAGCACTCACTGGAGCGCCGAGCAGTAGAGGGGCGGGGAGAGGCCGTCTCAGCGTCTCGCTGAGACTGCCATCAATCAGGGCAGCTGGCGGATCCCGACTTGGAAGTTGTGATGACGTGCTGTCCTGACTGATGGCAGTGACGTCAGCGGAGAGCGGACTTCAGACCGCTCTCCGCTGAAAACGGGTCACAGGAGTGCAAAACGAATTGCACTCCTGTGACCCAGAGGAGAAACCCAGCCTTAAAAGCTCAGGCTGGACTTCTCCTTTAAATCCTATGAACTATGAATTCACAGTTTTTAAAATGTTCTCTAACCAATTATTCTTTAATCAAATATCATTAAACATAGGGTATATGTGTGTGTGTGTATATATATATATATATATATATATATATATATTTATTTTTTATTACACCCACATAAATATAGATACAATTTGTGCAGCTGCTACTAACAATGTGTTTAGGTTATAACAAAAGTCAAAAAACATATTTCTCCATTTACATGAAGGTCAGGTTAATATAACCCAACACAGAGTTCCCCCTTACATCAGAGTCTGCAGGATTCCCCCTTACAGTGTAAGGGGAAATTTTATGTAAAGGCGAATGCTGCAGATCATCATGATGTAAGAGGGAATGCTGCAGATCATGATGTAAGAGGGAATGCTGCAGACTGGTGTAAAGGGGAACTCTGATGTAAGGGGGGCTCTGGTGACCAGAAATCATCTTACATCAGAGTGCACAGCATTCCCCTTTACATCAGGGTCCGCAGAGTTCCAACTTGCATCTACAGTAAAACGGGTTACTGACATCAGGGGGAACTTTTAAATCAGTGCCCCTTTACCTTACTGTATTCACTCCCCCTTACATCAGTGATCCCCCTCAGACTGGCATTGCAGCACTGTCACTGACCTCCTCTCAGGTGCACCTTGCAGGGCTCAGTCAGACAGTCCTCTCTAGGCTCCAGCTTGGTGGCTTTGGTTCCATCCTATATTATCCTCTCCACATTCTGCACACATCTGACGCCTCACGTGACCCCCGTCCTGGCAGCGCTCCCGCTCTCGACTCCTCTGTAGAACCCCCTCAGAGACTGCAGACATGATATAAGAGATGGTCAGAGACTCTGCGGACATGATACAAGAAATGGTCAGAGACTGTGCGGACATGATACAGGAGATGGTCAGAGACTGTGCAGACATGATACAGGAGATGGTCAGAGACTGCAGATAAGATACAGGAGACGGTCAGAGAATGTGTGGACATAATACAGGAAATGGTCAGAGACTGTGCGGACATGATACAGGAGATGTTCAGAGACTGTGCAGACATGATACAGGAGATGGTCAGAGACTGTGTGGACATGATACAGGAGATGGTCAGAGACTGTGCGGACATGATACAGGAGATGGTCAGAGACTGTGCGAACATGATACAGTCTCGGTCAAAGACTGTGCGGACATGATACAGGAGATGGTCAGAGACTGTGCAGACATGATACAGGAGACGGTCAGAGACTGTGCGGACATATTACAGGAGACGGTCAGAGACTGTGCCGACATGATACAGGAGATGGTCAGAGACTGTGCAGACATGATACAGGAGATGGTCTGAGACTGCAGATATGATACAGGAGATTGTCAGAGACTGTGCAGACATGATACAGGAGATGGTCAGAGACTGTGCAGACATGATACAGGAGATGGTCAGAGACTGCAAACATGCTGCAGAAGATGGTCAGAGACTATCCGGTTATGATACAAGAGATGGTCTGATGCGGCGTACACACGATCGTTTTTCATGCCATTTTTTAAACCGACGTTTTTCTCGTCGTTTTTTTTCATGTTTCCTCTCAAGCCTGTCTTGCGTACACACGATCATTTTAAAAAACGTTCAAGCAAAGCGCAGTGACGTACAACACGTACGACGGCACTATAAAGGGGAAGTTCCGTTCGGATGGCGCCACCCTTCATGTTAGTAAAGTTTGTTGAGCGACGATTCGCGCTTTTCAGCCTCGTGCTTTTCAGTCCGTTACAGCGTGACGAATGTGCTATCTCCATTACGAACGCTAGTTTTACCAGAACGAGCGCTCCCGTCTCATACTTGATTCTGAGCATGCGCATTTTTTTTCACCTCGTAAAAGCATACACACTATCGTTTTTCACGTCGTTAAAAAAACGACATGAAAAAAGAGAGCATGTTCGAAATTTTTAATGGCCGTTTTTCACGTCGTTAAAATGGCCTTTTTTTAAAATGGCATTTTTAACGGCATGAAAAACGATCGTGTGTATGGGGCATTAGACTGCACAGACAGGCACCAAACACTGGAGCCATAGCCACAGATGATACCGCCACAGACAGGGTGTACCCCATTACCAATTTACATAGGGGGGGCGGGATCTGGGGGTCCCCTTTGTTAAAGGGGGCTTCCAGATTCCGATAAGCCCCCACAACCACTGGGCAAGGTTTGTGGGGATGAGGCCTTTGTCCCTATCAACATGTTGAGGGCATGTGGCCTGATACGGTTCAGGAGGGGGGGGCGCTCTCTCGCCCCCCCCTCTTTTCCTGCGGCCTGCCAGGTTGTGTGCCAGGTTGTGTGCTCGGATAAGGGCCATTTTTTTTTTGGCGCAGGGTTCCCCTTAATTTCCATACCAGACCTGAAGAGCCTGGTATGGAATTTGGGGGGACCCCTACGCAATTTTTTTTTAAATTTTGGTTCAGGGTTCCCCTTTATATTCATAACAGACCCAAAGGGCCTGGTAATGGACTGGGGGGGAACCCATACCATTTTTTTCAATGACTTTTATCTGTATTGCCGGGACCCGCCAATTAATCATAGCCGCGAGCAGTTTTAAATGACTTTTTTTCCTTTAGAAATGTCATTTTGTGCAGGGACTGTTCTCAATGGCGTCCCTAGGGGGGGCCAGAGGGGGCCCTATCCCCCCCAACATTATGCTGTGCCCCACCATGTGCCCCCCCCCCATTTTTGCATTTTTGTATTTCGCTCGGGCTGCTGCTGGGGTAACGTAGTCTCTCCTGAGAGGGAGAGCGTCCCCAGTCAGCTCCTGCGGGGGATTCCTCCCCCCTCCCTCTGCTGGCTGACACTGCATAATGCGAGCGCTCATACAACCACAGCTGCCGATCTGCTCCTTCCCCTGCATCCTCATTGGCATGGAGAAGAGCGAGTTGCAGGAAGGACTCCACGAGCACTGTGGGGGGGGGGGCAAGCCTTCATCTTAGTTATTGAAAAAACAGACTGATTGATGACTGCAAGCTGAGCCGAGTGTCAGTCTATGACACTCTTTCACAGCCCAGCGAGTCCAGCCACCCCCCCCTCACTCTCCTCACATACGAGCAGGGAGGAATACAGCTCCTCCTCCTCCTTCCAGTCTCGCCCACACTATCCCGGCGTGCTGTATCTGAAGAGAGGGGATGTGTGGGCGGGAAATATGAAAATCAACAGCATTCCTTCCTGGCTGTGTGTGAATGATGCCTGAGATTCTAGCCTGGACATGTGGGTGTGTGCACTGCAGACTGCAGTACACTGTAATCACTGAACTGCATTATCTCCATCCCTTCTCTCCCCCATTGGTCTCCCTCCCCCTCTCCTGTTCTTTCAAGACCTTCACAATTTACTTTCACTTTCAGTTAGGCAGGTAATATATGGTGCAAATTTCTTTCCTGCATCCACAGATTGCAGGAAAGAAACTTGCATAATTCCCCCATCAACACAGACAGTGCTGACAGGGGAATATCCCTCCTGCCGAGCAATTGTATTCTCCCGACAAACAGTGATTATCACCAGTGGCTATAGCAACCACTAGTGATAATCATAAGAGAATCTGCTCATTAATGGTTCAAATCTCAGCCAGTTCCTGCTGAACCAGCTGAGATTTAAACTGTCTATGGCTGGTCTTAGCTCTTAGGCAGCCCATACATTGATCACTTTTTTCATTCAACTATTAGGTTGAATGAAAAAAAAAAGAAATGATCCAATTCCCCCATCTACACATTATAGGTGGATGGGGGAATCCTCCCAGTGTGGACCAGTGCTGGAACAACCAGAGTTGATGTCCTGTCCCGGCTATTCACAGCGCTGGTCTCTGTCTCCATGGCAGCGGCGGCAGCACATTGGAACCCAGTGCTGGTTACTTTATGGGGCCAGCACAATTTGTTGTTAGAGATGGGCTGGGCATGTTCAAAATTCCACATGCCAGAGCCTGCCAGGAAGCCCACACTGCACAGCGCTAATCACAGGCAGTGAGACATTTCCCGGTCCGCAGCTGCACAGATCAGGAAATGTCTCACTGGCTGTGATTAGCACTGTGGAGTGTCGGCTTCCTGGTGGGATCGGGCATGTGGGATTTCAAACAAACCCAAGACCATCTCTATTGGTTGTAGACAGTTGAGCTCCCTGCAGGTTGCTTAGCAGCAGTGGAGCCTTCTCTGACATGCTGATCGTGATGCAATCCAGGTGATGCTCCTAGTCAAATCCTAGTTTTAAATATCAGTGATTTTATTGATCAAAGCCCACACTTTACAGGCATAGAGCCCACATGGCTGCTGAACATACGGTTTATTATATATATGTGGTTGTACTCTTGATGCTAATAAATACTGTGCTTATTAGATCTGACTGGGAGCATCACTAGGATCGCATCCCGATCAGCATGTTAACAGAGAAGGTTATGCAGCATTACTGCTGCTAGGTGACCAGCTGGGGGCCCGGCTCTCTATAACCAATAGTGCCAGCCTTCCCCTGCATGCACCCATAATGTCACCAGCACTAGGTCCTAATAGACTGCCAAGGAGACAGATGCCAGACCAGTGCTGTCAATAACAGGGACAGGACAGCTGGGGAACCCCACATTGGCAGAACACCAGGGCCCGGTGGCAAGACAACCTTTGCAACCCTGATAGTTCTCCCACTGCTTTGGACCCTTATATTTTCTTGGTGTGCTGGTGACATATATCTCTTGTTTTCTGCCACCCTGGGGGGCCCCATTATAGTAGGAAGGGAGCTCACTGCAGAACATGTGAAAGGGCCCGTTGTGGGATCGTAGTAAAGGGCCCCAGGATATATATATATATATATATATATATAATTGCATTTTATAGTTGGCCCCCCTACTTTTGTCCCTGTCCCCCCATGTGCCCCCCCTAAATATGAAATCTGGAGATGCCACTGACTGTTCTAAACACGGGAAAAATGCACTACACTACTCTACACTACATACAGTACTCTACTCTACACTACATTACATAACATTATTCTACACTAACCTACACTACTCTACACTACACTATATAACACTACTCTACATTACACTACCCTACTCTACACTTACCTACAGTACACTACTCTACTCAGCAGTACACTACACTGCACTACTCTTTACTACACTGCACTACTCTACTCCACATTACACTACTCTACACTATACTACAATACACTAGTCTACACTGCACTCCTTTACTCTACACTACATTACAATACACTACACTAAGCTACTCTATTCTACTCTATACTATTCTACACTACACTATACTACATTAAGCTACTCTATACTACACTACACTATACTATGCTACTCTGCACTACATTACTCCACTCTACACTATATTACAATACACTACATTCATTACTTTGCACTCTCTACACTGCACTATACTACACCACTCTACACTACACTATTCTATGCTATGCTACACTATACTTCTTCCCACTACACTACACTGTGTTTCTCTATACTACAGTACACTAGGCTTGTGCAATTCATTTCATAACGAATCGAAATTTGTCCGAATTTAGCAACTTTCGGACATTCGGAAGTATTCAAATTTCCGAACAAAGCAATTACGAATAAAACCGAATACGAAATAAATTATATCGCAAATAGCGAATGCCCGAATGTCTTCGGCATAATTCGTTATGAAAAAAGTTACGAATGTACGAATCCATTCGAAGCACAATAACACTCTGCTCTGCTCTCTGCTTCTCCCTCACCGTGCTGAACTCCCTCTCAAAATGGTGTACAGGGGCGGAGGCTATAGCCGCATGTAAAAAACGAAAGTAAAATACGAGATTTCGAATCGTTACAAATAACTAGACTTGTGCACAACGGAAAAATTCGTTCCGTTTCGGTTCGTTTCTTTCCGGTCCTGTTGATTCGTAATCATTCGTAATTTTGCTAGACGGGATTTTTCGTGTTCGAACTCATTCGTATTTTTGCAAGCGACATTTTTCGTTTAATTTTTTGTTGCTTTATAATTCGTACTTTCGGTAGAGTACGTTGTTTTTCGTTGATTCTGGACACAACTCCTACTTTCGTAACTTTTTTTGGGTTCGTTGATTCGTAATTTTCCGTGTCTCTCTCACAACGACGCTGCCTATTATGCCTAATGTGCTTCGAATGGATTTGTACTTTTCTAAATACATAGCGGTTATTTGTAACGATTCGAAATCTCGTATTTTACTTTCGTTTTTTACATGCGGCTATAGGCTCCGCCCCTGTACACCATTTTGAGAGGGTTCAGCATGGTGAGGGAGAAGCAGAGAGCAGAGCAGAGTGAGTGTTATTGTGCTTCGAATGGATTTGAAATCTCGTATTTTACTTTCGTTTTTTCATGCGGCTATAGCCTCCGCCCCTGTACACCATTTTGAGAGGGAGTTCAGCATGATGAGGGAGAAGCAGAGAGCAGAGTGAGTGTTATTGTGCTTCGAATGGATTCGTACATTCGTAACTTTTTTCATAACGAATTATGCCGAAGACCTTCGGGCATTCGCTATTTTGCGGTATAATTTATTTCGGATTCGGTTTTATTCGTAATTGCTCTGTTCGGAAATTCGAATGCTTCCGAATGTCCGAAAGTTGCTAAATTCGGACGAATTTTGATTCGTTACGAAACGAATTGCACAAGCCTACAAATAACCGCTATGTATTTAGAAAAGTACAAATCCATTCGAAGCACATTAGGCAGCGTCATCGTGAGAGAGACACGGAAAATTACGAATCAACGAACCCCAAAAAAGTTACAAAAGTAGGAGTTGTGTCCAGAATCAACGAAAAACAATGTACCCTACCAAAAGTATGAATTAGTCCGAACACGAAAAATCCTGTCTAGCAAAATTACGAACGATTACGAATCAACAGGACCGAAAATAAACGAACCGAAACTAAACAAATTTTTCCGTTGTGCACAAGAAACGAACCAAAACGAAACAAATTTTTCCGTTGTGCACAAGTCTACAGTACACTACTGTATACTACACTGCACTATTCCACGCTTAACTACTCTACACTACAATATTGTATGCCATGCTACACTATAGTACTCTACACTACACTACTCTGTGCTACACTACATTAGCCTACACTAATCCACACTACACTACAGGTAGCATGGTGGTAGTTTGGCCGACCTCTTTTTCGCTGTCTTAGCAGATGATCTTCAGTTCTGTTGGAAGCAAACAGGATAGATTAGTAACTAATAGAAAATCAGATGGGCATTACCATCAATCTACAAACAGAAAGGTGCAGAGCTCTGAACAGGGGAATACCAACAGGCAGGACGGAGTCCACAGGTGGGTGCTCAAGCAAGAGTGTCCTCCAAACAACATGCAAATAGGTAGTGTGACAGCAGGAAGGTAAAGTCACCTGGTTGCATCCAGGGGGGTAGATATATTTCGCCCAGATTCAGGCTTTACGCCGATTTATACAGCTAGGTGGAGAGTTGTATAAGCCCAGCTGAGACTAGTGGGCTCATTGATGACTCATACCTCTAGGGAGAGGGCTGGGCGTCGTGCAGACAGGGAGTTGATGAGTCCAGCTGAACCTTGTCAGCTCATTTAGGCCTCTATAAGAAAGCCCAGATTCATTAGATGTTAGCTCATGCCTGGAAGCAGACCTGTGTGGACTGTCTAGGGAGAGTGAACCCCTGTGCGGTGAGAGAAAGCCTGTGTGGCTATATTTTGCTTGGACATTTAAAACCAGGGACTAGGACAGCACTAGGCTGATCCCAGTCGTTAGTTAGGAAACCTGTAAGTTTAGTCAGAGGTCAAGTTGACCAGGATTTATTTTGTGTTTGTTTTTTTTGCCTTGCTGTGTTTTTGTCACTGTAAATAGAAAATAAACCGCACCTTTTTTTGATTTTGAAAACCACAACCTCCGTCTGCTGGGCCTGTTTTTGGGTGGGGAGCCCATCCCGGGGGTCACACATACCCGCTGCCGAGCTAGCCCCCTCACAGTTGGTGGAGAACGCGGGCAGTTTTTTTTTAAGCCAGCATGGAGGAGATACTGAAACAGCTGGCTCTAGCAAATGCCAATCAACAGCAGACAAATGCAGGTTTGCAAAGGAGCCTTGCAGCCCAGCAGCAAGCTCATCAACAGAGCCTTGCAACTTTACAACAGAGTCTGGAGGCTCAGCAACAAGCCCAACAGCAATCTGAGGCCCGCTTCATAGACCTGTTGCAGAAGCAAGAGCAGAGACTACAACAACAGATGGAAGCAGTAATGCAGCAACGTCCGCAGACCGGTGAGGAAAGCCGTCCCACTAATACCGCGTCCTTTGGGGTGAGTCGTTTATTGACAAAAATGACTGGAGAGGATGATCCAGAGGTATTTTTGACCACATTTGAAAGGACCGCTGAAAGAGAAAAGTGGCCTGAGGAGCAGTGGGCTGGACTGGTGGCTCCTCTGTTAACGGGTGAATCGCAGAAAGCTTACTATGACCTAGAGCCTGACCAAGCAAAAGACTATGTGATGCTAAAAGCTGAAATATTGGCAAGGCTGGGTGTCACCCTGGCTGTCCGGGCTCAGCGTGTGCATAACTGGACTTTCCAGCTTGGAAAACCCCCCAGGTCTCAAATGTATGATCTCATTCACCTGAGCAGAAAGTGGCTACAGCCAGAGACTTTGTCCGCACCAAAGATTGTGGAACGTGTTGTAATGGATCGGTTTTTGAGAGCTCTTCCTACTGCCATCCAAAAGTGGGTAAGCCATGGAGACCCAGAGACGGCCGATGGTCTTGTGGATCGTGTGGAGAAATACTTGGCTACAGAGAACCTGACGGCCTCTTCCAGAGACACTCGGACTTTCCACCCTAAGACCAGACCATCCCCAGGGGCGGATAAGATGATTCCAAGGGGTAAGGGTGGAGAGAGTGAGAGGGTGGGAGCTCTACCCCAAGTTTGGCGAGAACAGCCTGGGAAATCAGCGGCTCAAGAGGCGGCAAGAAGGATCATTTGCTACCGCTGCCGGCAAGCGGGACATATTGCAGCAAATTGCCCGGTTTTGGAGGAACCCATGCAGTGTGACTTTCTGACGGGCAGACGTCAGTCGCTGTGTGCGACAGTCGCATGCACTGCCATTCGGGGAACTGAGAAACATTTATGCAAAATGTGTATTAATGGTAGAAATGTTGTGGTATTGCTGGATTCAGGTAGCCTTGTGACCCTGATAAAGGCTGAGTTAGTTAAAACAGAGGTCTCTGGGAATAGCAAGGTAGCCGTTATTTGTGTGCATGGGGACACCCGAGAGTATCCAGTGACTACAGTGTGTTTCGAGACCCCCAAAGGTACCCTTTCTCATCCAGTGGGCTTAGTGTCTCAGTTACCGCATGACGCCATTGTGGGAAGGGATTTTCCGAAGTTCTGGGAACTGTGGGATGATCATGAGCCCCCCACTGGTGCCCCTATGTACCAGGAATATGATAGCCAGAACTCCTCTGAGAGTGGTGAGGACTCTCCCGAATTTCCCTTGTCAGTATTGGCAGGGGAGACTCAAGAAACTGGAGAGGAGCCCACCTCCTCAGACGAAAACCTACCGTCTGTGGAGTTTTCTGATCTTGAGGTTCACAGGGAAAACTTTGCCACAGAACAGTTGAAAGACCCCGCCCTAATAAAGGCACGGGAAAACGTAGTGAAAATAGATGGCGAGTTAGTGAACCCAGATAATACCTGCACTTACCCATACTTCAGCGTAGAGAAGGACCTACTGTATCGGGTGGCAAAAAGGGCAGAAGAAACCGTTGAGCAGCTGGTGGTGCCCAAACCTTACAGGAAGTTGGTGTTGGAGTTGGCCCATGGGCACATTCTTGGAGGTCATCTGGGGACAGAGAAAACCCGAGAGAGGGTATTACAGAGATTCTATTGGCCTGGGGTGATGAAGGACATAGAAAATTATTGTTCCTCCTGCCCTGTGTGTCAGAGGTCGGCCCCGATGCCACACTTCCGTAGCCCGCTGGTCCCTCTACCCATCATTGAGGTCCCGTTTGAGAGAATCGCAATGGATTTGGTAGGTCCTATAATCAAGTCCGCTAGGGGGCACCAGTACATATTGGTTATAATGGACTATGCCACCCGTTATCCAGAAGCGATCCCTCTCAGAAATACCTCGGCCAAAACCATAGCCAAAGAGCTATCTCTTGTTTTTAGCCGGGTGGGTATTTGTAAAGAACTGCTTACGGACCAAGGTACACCCTTTATGTCCCGGGTTATGAAGGAGCTGTGTAAATTGTTCAAAGTGACGCAATTACGTACATCTGTGTATCACCCCCAAACCGATGGGCTGGTTGAAAGATTCAACAAAACCCTAAAACAAATGTTGAAGAAAGTGGTGGATAGGGATGGAAAGGATTGGGACTGTCTACTTCCTTATTTGATGTTTGCTATTAGGGAGGTGCCCCAATCCTCTACGGGATTCTCCCCCTTTGAGTTACTGTATGGGAGACACCCAAGAGGGCTGTTGGATATTGCCAAGGAAACTTGGGAAAGTGAGAGTTCTCCCCACAGGAGTGTGATTGAGCATGTCGCCCTGATGCAAGATCGAATTGCACAGGTAATGCCCATCGTGAAGGAACATTTGGCCCAAGCGCAGTTGGCACAGCAGAGAGTGTACAACCGTGGAGCCAAGACCCGTACCTTTTCCCCGGGGGATAGGATATTGGTACTTGTCCCTACGGTTGAAAGTAAATTCCTTGCCAAATGGCAAGGCCCCTACGAGATAATGGAAAAAGTGAGCGAAGTGAATTACAAGGTCAGACAACCAGGAAGGCGAAAGCCCGAACAGATCTATCACGTTAATCTGTTGAAAGCCTGGAGGGATAGAGAGTCCCTAGTCGCAGACACTTGGTCACCAGCTCAAACTGGTTGCGTGATTCCTGAGGTTGGAATCGCAGCCACCTTGTCACAACCCCAACAACAGGAGGTTAAGGAGTTTGTGCTTCGCAACAAGGAGGTATTCTCTGAGCTGCCGGGACAAACATCTGGGGTAGAGCATGACATTATTACCCCGCCCGGTGAAAGGGTGAAGTTAAAACCCTATCGGATCCCAGAGGCCCGACGGGAGGCAATACGGGAGGAAGTACAGAAAATGCTGAACTTAGGGGTGATAGAGGAGTCCCAAAGTGATTGGTCTAGTCCCATTGTGTTGGTGCCTAAACCGGATGGGAGCTGGCGATTTTGTAACGATTTTCGTCAGTTGAACAAAGTTACAAAATTTGACACCTACCCCATGCCACGTATAGATGAGTTGATCGACCGGCTGGGAACAGCCCGATACATGACGACTCTTGACCTCACAAAAGGGTATTGGCAAATCCCCCTGGCCAAGTCAGCCAAAGAGAAAACCGCATTTGTAACCCCAGACGGGGCGTTCCAATATAAAAGAATGCCGTTCGGGTTACAGAATGCGCCGGCCACATTCCAGCGGAAAATGGACCAGATGCTGAGGCCCCATCGGAAGTATGCTGCGGCTTACCTGGATGACGTAATTGTCCATAGCACAGATTGGGCCTCACATCTGCCAAAAGTGCAAGCAGTCCTGGACTCTGTTCGGGAAGCAGGGTTTACGGCTAACCCCAAGAAGTGTACCATTGGGCAGGAGGAGGCCAAATATCTTGGGTACACCATTGGGAGGGGAGTAATAAAACCCCAACTCAACAAAGTCGAGGCCATCCAGAGTTGGCCACGTCCCAACAGCAAGAAGCAGGTACGAGCCTTTCTGGGAATCGCTGGGTATTATCGGCGATTCATTCCCCACTTTGCTTCTAAGGCTGTGCCCCTAACCAACCTGACGAAGGGGAAAGGGTCGGTCATGATTAAATGGACCCCCGAGGCTGAGGCAGCATTCCAATTCTTGAAACAAGCCTTATGTAGCCAGCCAGTGTTGTACTCACCCGACTTCTCTAAAGACTTTGTCGTACAAAGTGATGCGTCAGATGTGGGGTTAGGAGCAGTATTGTCCCAGGTCTGGAACGGGGAAGAGCACCCAGTCATTTACCTCAGCAGGAAGTTGAAGTCCCATGAGGTAAATTACGCCACCGTTGAAAAGGAGTGTTTAGCGGTGAAGTGGGCTCTAGATTCCCTTCGATACTACCTGCTAGGTAGGCACTTTGACATGGTTACGGATCACGCTCCGTTAAAGTGGATGGCTCAAAACAAGGAAACAAATAGAAGAGTGAATAGGTGGTTCCTGGCCCTCCAGGAATTCAACTTCACAGTAAAGCATCGCCCTGGCGTTCAAATGGGGAATGTGGATGCTTTGTCTCGAGTACATGAATGCCTGATTGCTGGTGTTCCAACCCCGAGGTTAAAACAAGAGGGGGGGGTATGTGACAGCAGGAAGGTAAAGTCACCTGGTTGCATCCAGGGGGGTAGATATATTTCGCCCAGATTCAGGCTTTACGCCGATTTATACAGCTAGGTGGAGAGTTGTATAAGCCCAGCTGAGACTAGTGGGCTCATTGATGACTCATACCTCTAGGGAGAGGGCTGGGCGTCGTGCAGACAGGGAGTTGATGAGTCCAGCTGAACCTTGTCAGCTCATTTAGGCCTCTATAAGAAAGCCCAGATTCATTAGATGTTAGCTCATGCCTGGAAGCAGACCTGTGTGGACTGTCTAGGGAGAGTGAACCCCTGTGCGGTGAGAGAAAGCCTGTGTGGCTATATTTTGCTTGGACATTTAAAACCAGGGACTAGGACAGCACTAGGCTGATCCCAGTCGTTAGTTAGGAAACCTGTAAGTTTAGTCAGAGGTCAAGTTGACCAGGATTTATTTTGTGTTTGTTTTTTTTGCCTTGCTGTGTTTTTGTCACTGTAAATAGAAAATAAACCGCACCTTTTTTTGATTTTGAAAACCACAACCTCCGTCTGCTGGGCCTGTTTTTGGGTGGGGAGCCCATCCCGGGGGTCACACATACCCGCTGCCGAGCTAGCCCCCTCACAGTAGGTAAAATAGAAAAATAGTCGGCAACTTTAGCTTTAGGTGCACACTGTGCAAAGGACACTAAAGCAAAATACTGCAGCTCCCGGCCTGTATTTGTATCAGAACACCAGCAATTGTATTGAGGTAAGCTTTAGGTGCACACTGTGCAAAGGACACTAAAGAAAAATCCTGCAGCTCCCTGCCTGTATTTGTATCAGAACACCAGCAATTGTATTGAGGTAAGTTTTAGGTGCACACTGTGCAAAGGACACTAAAGCAAAATACTGCAGCTCCCTGCCTGTATTTGTATCAGAACACCAGCAATTGTATTCAGGTAAGCTTTTGGTGCACACTGTGCAAAGGACACAGTACACTAAGTGAAACACTGCAGCTAGCACAATCACCTGCCTGCCCGGATCTAGCTAAACTGAATACAGTGTGTAAATATATATACAACACCTAGGATGCATATATATCCTCTACACACTGTAACTGCAGCTAACTGACTCGCCTGCCTGCTCTATCTAACTCAAATCATTTGATCAATTACAGCTCTCTGTACTTACGGTGCTGTGATTGGCCAAGCATGCGGGTCATAGTGCATGCTTGGCCAATCATCAGCCAGCAATGCACTGCGATGCCGCAGTGAATTATGGGCCGTGACGCGCTACTCAAATTTGTCGCGAACGGCCCATAATGTTCGAAATTCGGCGAACAGCCGAACAGGCGATGTTCGAGTCGAACATGGGTTTGACTCAAACTCAAAGCTCATCCCTACTCCTAATAAGCCTATAAGCACCTATGTGTACATGATCACATATGTGTTTTGATTTTGAAAGTGATATGAAATGGGTTTTTTTCACAAGTGGACACAAGAACCTACATCTCTAGATACATATTTGTGCAGCACAGTGGTGTAGTGGTTAGCACTTTCACCTAGCAGCAAAAAGGGTTGCTGGTTCAAATCCCGGCCGTGACACCATCTGCTTGGAGTTTTCATGTTCTCCCTGTGCCCGCGTGGGTTTACTCCCACAATCTATAAACATGCTGTAAATCGGATCCTGTCTAAATTGGCCATAATATGTATGAATGTGTGTTAGGAACCCACACAAACAAGCAACTTCCTGTTTGGGCGTGATCATGGGCGGATCCAGGGGGGGGGGCAACAGTGCAATTGCCCCCCCAAGACCATTTGTCACACTCACTTGCTTGATCTTTTTTTTTTTTTTTGCACCTGATCTCCCGAACTTTGGGACCCGATACTGGCCCCAAACGTGGCACACATGTAGCCCCATGTCTCCTCTACAAGTGTGCAAAGTTTGGTGTCTGGGGGACCTACGGCCGGGGAGCACTGATTTTTTAAAACCAGGCACCCCTTCCATAGACTCCAATGTTAAACGGTAATTTCTCCGGTGAATTTGCGGACCCGGTACCGGCCGGTCGTAGGTCCCCTGGACCCCAAACGTGGCACACATATAGCCCCACATCTCCTCTATAAGTGTGCAAAGTTTGGTGTCTGGGAGACCTCTGGCCGGGGAGAACCGATTTTTCAAAGCTGGGCAATCCTTCCATAGACTCCCATGTTAAACATCAGTCTAATCATGGGCTCAGTGAAGCATGGGCACAGTGAGGCATAGGCAAAGTGAGGCACAGTGAGGCACAGTGAGGCATGCAGATGGACACCCTAGGCTTATACTCGAGTCAATACGTTTTCCCAGTTTTTTGGGGTAAAATTAGGTGCCTCGGCTTATATTCGGGTCTGCTTATACTCGAGTATATACAGTACTTGTTCTGCGGCTGCCGCTGCCTCTCTGAGTCTCTCTCTCAGTTTCTCACATCAGCCGATCAGCGGCGCCGAGAGAGAGACTCGTCTAATGTAGTTACGCGGCTCACTGACACGATACCAGGAGCGGAGGAGGAGGTGGGTGGAGCCTCTTCCCTGCACTCGTTGCTAACGCCTGGGCCGCTTGGCGTCTAGCAACGAGTGACGTCAGTGAGTCACGTCGGGCTGCTCTGTGGGCAGGTGCGATAGCGTGCGGCTCCACAGACGGGTAAGAAAGCGGGCGGCTACGCTTGCGGTGCGGTTTGTGGGCGGGCAGCGCGGTTCGTGGGCAGACTGTGCTGCTCAGTGTGTTGGCAGCGCAGGTGAGAGTGAGAGAGCAGGCTCAGTGTGGCAGCTAGCCAATCAGCTAGCCGGGAGTGGGGGAGCAAAGAGATGAGATCATCTATCACCGCCTGTGCCTGCCCTGCATTCCTGCAGTGACTTCCGCCCTCACTGTGCAGGCAGCAGAGAGATTACATTATCTCTCTGCTGCCTGACTCTGGGAGTCTGGGACACAGCAAGAGACAACCAAAACTACAACTTAGCAGGCAAGTTAGTGACAATCCGCAAGGTGTGGCAGGCGACGTGGCAAGTGACAATCCGCAAATTGTGTCAGGTGACGTGACAAATGACAATCTGCATCTGGTGGCAGGCAAGTGACAATCAGCAAGGTGTGGCAGGTGACGTGGCAAGTGACAATCCGCAAGGTGTGGCAGGTGATGTGGCAAGTGACAATCCACAAGGTGTGGCAAGTGACAATCCACAAGATGTGGCAGGTGATGTGGCATGTGACAATCCGCAACGTGCGGCAAGTGACACGTTCAGGGCTCCCACTAATTGCAGGCGACGGTGGCAAGTGACACACTTGGGGCTCCCACTGATTCTGCATTGAACTATTTAATTTTATATTACAATGTAATAATAGAAATAATGCGTTTCAATCATCCTGACACCATAACAACCATGGTGCCGGGATGATTGAAGCGCCGACACCAGCCATTTCCCCAATAGATTTCCCACAAAAAAAACATATTTTTTGGCAGTGCCCCTCCCGAGAAAAGACTCTGGATCCGCCCCTGGGCGTGATGTCATTCCTGTGTGCTGGCCACCGCTTTCCGAGACCCACTAGTGCGCATACCTGTGAGCACACAGCAGTTGTGCATCTCAGATACACAGCGGTCGCACATCTACATACATTTGGCGCATCTAGCTGCAGGAACTCACTTTTTATGGAAATTAATAGTAAAGCAGATGCAGATTTCCAGGACTGGACTAACAAATGTTTCTAGTGAAAGGCAACTGGTGTTTTCTATTAAACAAGGTCTAAATGGGCCATTGACATGCATCACAGTTGTACTTAGGAATGTGTCTTTGCAAAGTTAAACTAAATGAAATCCTTTCTTATTTTTGCTTGGGGATAGAGTGCAGAGGGATTACAAGTCTGCTCAGTTTTTGGGGATGTCTGCACGCCTGATAGGGAGAAGACAACCCCCAAATTTTGCCACTTTCTCCTTCAAATTTATTCACTTCCTGTCACATAGCCAAACAGGAAGTGAGGGTAAATCCCTACCAATGTCTTTCCTTGGGGGCACACAGGTCAATCTAAATAGTTTCCCCGTTATGTAAATTGCACTCCAGCATTTTGCTGGGTACACCCCAAATTATTAGGTATCTTGGACTTTGGGGTTTATTTACTAAAGGCAAATACACTTTGCACTACAAGTGCACTTACTGGATATCCGAGGGGGACATGAAAGGAAATTAAAAAACACCATCTTTGCTTCTACATGATTGGATGTTAAAATCACCAGTGCTTCCCCTCAGATTTTCAGCAACTACACTTGTACTGCAGAGTGGACTTTCCTTTACTTAAACCCCAAACTACCTAATGATTTGGGGTGTACACAACAAAGTGCTAGAGTGCAATTTGCTTAATGGGGACACTAGTTAGATTGAGCTGTGTGTCCCCAAGAAAAGACATTGGTAGGGTTTTACCTTCACTTCTTGTTTAACTGTGTGACAGGAAGTGAAGCCAATTTTACTAAAAGGGACACAAAGCCCAACCTAAAAAAAAACAAGCAGGGGTTCTAACACTCACTTGGTTTTCCTCAAATGCCCACAATTAGAATAGTATTGCCTTGAGCTAGATTTTAGTGCAGTGTTTTAAATCAGTGCTTCTTAAGTACCCCCAACAGGCCATGTTTGCAGGTTTTCCTTCATCTTGCACATGTGCTTTAAATTACAGTCAATGGCTTGGTATTTTGGACAGCAATTCTCGATAAGATAAATTCACACGCTAACATGACCTGTGTGCAAATATCCTTAAAAAAAAGACATAAAAGTGAACCAGCATTAAAAAAAAAAATGTCAAGTTTAGAGGTGCGCCTGTTCAACCCACGCAAATGCATTTACGTTACTTGACATTTACTAAGATTTTGCCGGCGCAGTCAATTACAGCCTGAAGTCTGGAATGCATAGACATCACCAGACGCTGGGTTTCATCCCTGGTGATGCTCTGCCAGGCCTCTACTGCAACTGTCTTCAGTTCCTGCTTGTTCTTGGGGCATTTTCCCTTCAGTTTTGTCTTCAGCAAGTAAAATGCATGCTCAATCGGATTCAGGTCAGGTGATTGACTTGGCCATTGCATAACATTCCACTTCTTTCCCTTAAAAAACTCTTTGGTTGCTTTCGCAGTATGCTTCGGGTCATTGTCCATCTGCTCTGTGAAGCGCCGTCCAATGAGTTATGAAGCATTTGGCTGAATATGAGCGGATAATAATATTGCCCGAAACACTTCAGAATTCATCCTGCTGCTTTTGTCAGCAGTCACATCATCAATAAATACAAGAGAACCAGTTCCATTGGCAGCCATACATGCCCACGCCATGACACTACCACCACCATGCTTCACTGATGAGGTTGTATGCTTTGGATCATAAGCAGTTCCTTTCCTTCTCCATACTCTTCTCTTCCCATCACTCTGGTACAAGTTGATCTTGGTCTCATCTGTCCATAGTGTAGCGGGTATATACTTTTCAAAGTGTTTAATTCTGGTGAAGACATCAGTGATGTCTAGTTCCCTGCGGCCCAGCAGGTGGCGCTGTCACTTTGAGCCGGGGTTGAACCATCGCTGCAGTGCCGTACCCTTTGTGACCTCTCGCAGCAGTTGTACGGCGGGGCGGGGCACCCGCTGTGCTTGCTGGGGGAGGGTATAAAGGGGGCAGACATCTTCGCCACGAGGTTCGAGTCCCAGGCACCTGCAGCCTGAGGGCTGCTGTCCGCGGTCGGTGTCCAGGCGGCCTAGGCCTGGACACTTGGAGTTCGTGTTCCATCCCAGACACCTTCAGTCTGGGGTGAGGTACTCAGCCGGAGGCCTGGGGCCCAGTACCTTCCGCTGGGTCCCACAAGGGAAGGATTGTCCTAGGGTGCCCCGGGAGTCGGGCACCCGAATCCAGAGGCGTAAGGGACCGGAGGAGGGATTCATCCGAAGATCTGGTGCAGCATATTGCCAGTGCTGGGTGAACCTCTGGAAACCGCCCAGATGGATATCCTTCCCGAACAGGGGCCAAGTTCATAGAGGAGGGTGGTTCATGTTCTATGACCGGTGGCAGCGGTCCAACTAGTCAACTCAGGTCAGTGGCAGAGACCTGCTATTAGGCCTGTGGCAGGGGCCTCAACAGTTCATCCGGTCGGTGGCAGCGACCAATCTCACGGTCGGTGGCAGAGACCGTGCGCCAGGCTTATTCGTTTGCAAAGGAATAGGAGAGTTTATTTGTGCCTGGGCCTACTCGTATCCACACCCCTGTCTGTCTGTTACTGAAAGTTCAACTATTATGTTCATCTTGGCTATATGGAGAAATAAAAGAGTGTTGGACTTTTAATTGGTGTGGGGCTCTATTACTGGCAGACACATCCACGGAACAATTCGGAGGCTTCGTATGCAGTGAACAGATCCGGAGGTAATTCAAGTGACTTTGCTCAACCCTCATATACATACGAGGGGAGAGCTTGGCGTAGTGTTCCTGCACTCTCCTCTCCCAGGTACCCCTAGACGAAAACCAGCCAACCAGGGGATAGAAGCGGAGAGGGAGAGTGAGGCCACTACAATTGGATGTTGTTCCAGAACTGTGAAGGCTTTTTTAGATGTTGTTTGGCAAACTCTAATCTGGCCTTCCTGTTTTTGAGGCTCACCAATGGTTTACATCTTGTGGTGAACCCTCTGTATTCACTCTGGTGAAGTCTTATCTTGATTGTTGACTTTGACACACATACACCTACCTCCTGGAGAGTGTTCTTGATCTGGCCAACTGTTGTGAAGGGTGTTTTCTTCACCAGGGAAAGAATTCTTCGGTCATCCACCACAGTTGTTTTCCGTGGTCTTCCGGGTCTTTTGGTGTTGCTGAGCTCACCGGTGCGTTCTTTCTTTTTAAGGATGTTCCAAACAGTTGATTTGGCCACACCTAATGTTTTTGCTATCTCTCTGATGGGTTTGTTTGTTTTTTCAGCCTAATGATGACTTGCTTCACTTATAGTGACAGCTCTTTGGATCTCATATTAAGAGTTGACAGCAACAGATTCCAAATGCAAATAGCACACTTGAAATGAACTCTGGACCTTTTATCTGCTCCTTGTAAATGGGATAATGAGGGAATAACACACACCTGGCCATGGAACAGCTGAGCAGCCAATTGTCCCATTACTTTTGGTCCCTTAAAAAGTGGGAAGCACATATACAAACTGTTGTAATTCCTACACCGTTCACTTGATTTGAATGTAAATACCCTCAAATTAAAGCTGAAAGTCTGCAGTTAAAGCACATCTTGTTTGTTTCATTTCAAATCCATTGTGGTGGTGTATAGAGCCAAAAAGATTAGAATTGTGTTTATGTCCCAATATTTATGGACTTGACTGTATATATATATACATCCCACCTTTGTGCAGCTACATCTCACTGCAGGCCATTAGTATGTCTGGAAGGCAAACAAGGAGAGGCAGACAGTCACGAGCCAATAAAAGAGGGCAAGCAGGCTCTGTGTCTAGAGGCAACAGTGCTGGCCGTGGACACGGTGCATCCTCATCAGCACGTGGCCGTGGGACATGCTTGTTCTTTTTTTCAGCAGCTGGCCGTGTTGAGCCGCAACATGCCGAAGACTTGGTAGATTGGATGACCAAGCCGTCCTCATCCTCCTCATATCTCTCACCCAGGCTCAGGGTACTTTGTCTGGTAAAGCAGCTGCCAAAGCGGCCTCTTCCCTCGGCTCAATGGCATCAGTCACTCCTTCTCTAGCCCCACCATGTCCTCCTGAGGAGTCCCCCGAACTGTTTGACCACAGTGTTGGGTACATGCTCCAGGAGGATGCCCAGCGTTTTGAAGGCTCCGATGATGGTACCCAGCTAGAGGAAGGCAGTAACGTGAGCCCAGAGAGAGGGGGTGCCCAAGAAGGACAGCAATCTGGCAGTCATGTTCCCCCAGCTGCAGCATACTGACAGGTTTGCTACAGTAATGAGGCGGGAGCGGATGATGAGGTCACAGACTCTACGTGGATGCCTGATAGGAGAGAGGAGGAGGAGGAGGAGGAGGCGGCACATCTCCAATGAGGCAGGATGCCCTCCAGGGGCCAGCTTAAGGGCAGCACACCGACAGCATCACACCGCAGAGCTCCGCATGTGCAGGCCGCTGCTGTCTCTGCGCGTTATTCCAAAAGTTCTTTGGTGTGGGCCTTTTTTGAAACGAGTGCATCAGATCGCAGCGCTGCTATTTGCAACATATGTCTCAGGCGTATCTCGCGTGGTCATAACATCACCCGCTTGGGCACCACATGCTTGATCAGACATATGTCGACCTGCCATGCAGTTCGTTGGCAAGCACACCTAAAAGACCCATACCAAAAGAACAAAGCGGACCTCTCCTGGCTCCTCATCAGCTGGGATCTCCAACCCCACTATACCTTCAGTCCTCTCTGAAACCTGCACTGAGAGGAATGAAGGTGTAGAATTAGGTGTGTCACAGCCAAGTACTTGCGGGCAATCTGCTATCGGTACACCGACGTCAGATTGTACCAGGCAAATTTCCCTGCCCCAGCTGCTGCACCGCCGAAAGAAGTTCGCTCCCAGCCATCCACATGCCCAGCGGTTGAATGCTAGCTTGGCTAAATTGCTAGCACTATAACTGCTGCCTTTTCAGTTGGTAGACTCTGCCCCCTTCCGTGAGTTTGTGGAATGTGCGGTTCCTCAGTGGCAGGTTCCCAAAGGCCACTTTTTCACATGAAAGGCGATTCCAGCTCTCTACCGGTATGTGGAAGGCAATGTCTTGGCCTCGCTGGACAGGGCGGTCAGCGGTAAGGTACATATTACTGCTGACTCATAGTCCAGCAGGCATGGACAGGGACGTTACCTATCTTTCATGGCGCATTGGGTGACTCTGCTGGCAGCTGGGAAGGATGCAGGACAAGGTGCAGTAGTGTTGGAGGTTGTTCCGCCATCACGCCTCCAAAATGCTACTACTGGAGATTCTGACACACCTCTCTCCTCCACCCCCTCCTCTTCTTTTTCCTCCATGGCCTCTTCCTGTGCTTTGTCCTCGGAACCAGCGGTGCTCCGTAGGCGTTCAAGGGGCTATGCAAGTACGTAGGCAAAGAGATGCCATGCAGTGCTTGAGCTGGTGTGCTTGGGGGACAGGAGCCACACTGGGGCAGAGATTCTGTCAGCTCTGCAGGGGCAGGCTCAGAGGTGGTTGACGCCACGCCAGCTTAAGCTAGGAATGGTGGTTTCCGACAATGGCACCAACCTCCTCTCCACCCTCCGACAGGGACAGCTGACCCATGTGCCCTGTTTGGCTCAAGTCCTTAACTTGGTGGTGAAGCGGGTCTTGGCCAGGTACCCAGGCTTACAGGATGTCCTGAGGCAGGCCAGGAAAGTCTTAAGGGGAATTCCGCCAGTCATATAATGCCAGTGCTCAGCTGGCTGACCTGCAAAAGGAACTTAACCTGCCCAAGAACCGCCTAATCTGTGACATGCCCACCAGGTGGAACTCAACGTTGGCCATGCTGCAGCGGCTGCACATGCAGCAGAGGGCCATCAATGAGTATCTGTGCCAATATGGCACCAGGACAGGGTCAGGGGAGCTTGTTTGTTTTTTTTGCCACGCCAGTGGTTTATGATCAGGGACGCATGCACTGTCCTGGCACCATTTGAGGAGGCCACGAGGATGGTGAGCAGTGACAGTGCATGCATCAGTGACACTGTCCCTCTTGTCCATCTGTTAGAGCACACGCTGCGTGGAATAATGGACAGGGAGCTTTAGGCAGAACAGAGGGAGGAAGAGGAGGACTTCCTTACCTCTCAAGGTCCCCTTTATCCAGACAGTGTTCCTGCTGGCCTGCCTATCACACAGGAAAAGGACAAGGAGGAGGAGGAGGATTGTGTCAGCATGGAGGTGGAGGCTAGCACTCAGCATCAGCAGCAGTCTTCAAGGGATCAATTACAATCCCAAGACACCCATGGACTTGTATGTGGCTGGGAGGAGGTGGCTGCGGATCATGTCGTCCTGAGTGACCCAGAGGACTCTGGACCGAATGCCTCAGCAAACCTACGCTGCATGGCCTCCCTGATCCTGCAAAGCCTGCGGAAGGATCCTCGTATTCATGCTATCAAGGAGAGGGATCATTACTGGCTGGCAACCCTCCTTAATCCACGTTACAAGGGTAAAGTTGCGGACCTTATCTTGCCATCGCAGAGGGAGCAGAGGATGAATCTTCTTCGGGAGGCCTTGCAGAAAGGTCTGTGCAACGTGTTCCCCGAGACTGGGAGGTCACAAATTCCTGGTCCTGGACAACGTGTTGCTGAGGCTTCGGTCAGTCAAAGAAGGAGCGGTGGAGAAGGTGGCCGTCTGACTGATGCGTTCAGACAATTTTTTAGTCCGCAGCCCCAAGGTATGATCGGTTCCAGCAACCATCGCCAGCGTCTGATTTACATGGTGCAGGAATACCTAGGAGCAAGATCAGACTTGGACACCTTTCCCACCGAAAATCCTCTGGGTTACTGGGTCTTGAGGATGGATCACTGGCCAGAGTTTGCACAGTATGCAATTGAGCTACTGGCCTGTCCTGCATCCAGCGTTCTTTCAGAACGCACATTCAGTGCTGCTGGAGGCTTTGTAACCGATAACAGGGTGCGCCTGTCCACCGACTCAGTCGATCGACTGACCTTCATAAAAATGAATCAGTCTTGGATCACCACCAGCTACCAAGCACCTGATGCTGATGTAACCGAATATTTTTTTTGAAATGTCAGATCCCTTCAAGACTGCCTATGCTGATGCTGAGTGACTATCCTGTTATGCTGAGTGACTATCCTCTTCCTCCTCAATGATCATGCTGATAGCTTGTAAGAACATTTTTGGTTCTGGGCACCGCCACCAGCGGCTAAGGCCCAATTTTTCAGCCCCTGTTTAACAGGGGCTAGTAAATACAATTTTTGATGCAATCCTTTGCAGCAGGGCTCATTCCTGCGCTCCAACTAGAGTATCTGTGAGGGGTTGCAGTGTTGTGGCACCAGCACCAGTGCCTAAGGACCAATTTTTCAGCCCCTGTTTACAGGGGCGTGTAAATACAATTCTTGATGCAATACTTTGCAGCAGGGCTCATTCCTGCGCTCCAACTAGAGTATCTGTGAGGGGTTGCAGTGTTGTGGCACCAGCACCAGTGCCTAAGGCCCAATTTTTCAGCCCCTGTTTACAGGGGCGTGTAAATACAATTTTTGATGCAATACTTTGCAGCAGGGCTCATTCCTGCACTCCAAGTAGAGTATCTGTGAGGGGTTGCAGTGTTGTGGCACCAGTGCCTAAGGCCCAATTTTTATGTCCCTGTTCAACAGGGGCATGTAATTACAATTCTTGATATAATATTTCACAGCAGGGCCCCTTTCCTGCACCCACCAAGAGTAACTGTGAGGACTTACAGTGTTGTGGCACCAGCACCACCACCACCACCACCAAAGGCCCAATTTTTCCTACCACTGTTCAACAATGGCATGTAATTACAATTTATTTTAATTTTTTTTCCTCCATAAAGATTTTATTGAAAAAAAAATTGTAGATAACATAAGCACAAAAAATACAAATGACTCCGTAAGCCCAAACAGGAAGTTATACAGATAGATTTCAATAGAGAACAAAAGATAATATGTTTAAACACCCCTACTCAGTAAGCTTAATCGTAATTGTTTGGGCATTCATATTCTAGGATAGGGAGCATATTAAAATATAATTCAAAGAAAAAAAAAAGAAAAAGGGAAGGAGGAGACAAGGGGGGGGGGGAAGGAAGGGGAGGAGGAAGGGGGAGGGAGGGGGAGGAAAGGGCTAAGCATAATGAGGTTAAAACTAGGGTTGTCCCGATACCGATACTAGTATCGGTATCGGGACCGATACCAAGCATTTGCGCGAGTACTTGTACTCGCGCAAATGCTCCCGATGCCCAGTCCGATACTTTTTTTTTTTTTTCCAGAGCGGACGCAGAGAGGGGGTGGAGAGCGGGGGGCGGAGAGCAGGGCGGAGAGCGTGGCGGGGGCGGAGACCAAGGCAGAGAGCGGGACGGAGAGTGCGGCGGGGGGTGGAGACCAAGGCGGAGAGTGCGGCCGGGGGCGGAGACCAGGGCGGAGAGCGAGTCCCTCACCTGCAGTTGAAACTGGTAAGCTGGCAGGGGTGCAGGGCGCAGCCGCATCAGGATCGGTGACCGGTGATGTCGCATTCGGTCGCCGTCAGCGGCTGAACGTCCCCACACCCATCTTGGTACACCCTGCACTTGGCTGCAGTAAGCAGCAGCAGACATCTTGTTACACCCAGCCCGAGCTATATGGGCTGGGTGTAACAAGATGTCTGCTGCTGCTTACTTCAGCCGAGTGCAGGGTGTACCAAGATGGGCGTTGCAGCAGTTTTTTTTATTTTAAATCCTGTCATTTTTTTTCCCGCAGCATTTCAGTGCCAGCCACCTATCAGTACCCACAAGTGCTACCTATCAGTGCAATCAGTGCCATCTACCAGTGCCACCTATCAGGTGGCACTGGTAGATGGCACTGATTGCACTGATAGGTATCACTTGGTGGCACTGATATGTGGCACTTGTGGGCACTGATATGTGGCACTTGTGGGCACTGATAGCACTGAAAGGTGGCACTTGTGGGCACTGATAGGTGGCACTGATAGATGGCACTTGTGGGCACTGACAGCACTGATAGTGCAATCAGTGCCACCAAGTGCCACCTATCAGTGCTATCAGTGCCCACAAGTGCCACATATCAGTGCCCACAAGTGCCACATATCAGTGCCCACAAGTGCCACCTTTCAGTGCAATCAGTGCCATCTATCAGTGCCCACAAGTGCCACCTATCAGTGCCACCTATAAGTGCCACCTATCAGTGCCCATAAGTGCCACCTATCAGTGCAATCAGTGCCATCTATCAGTGCCAGCCACCTATTAGTGCCCATCAGAGCCAGTCACCAGTCAGTGCCCATAAGTGCCACCTGTCAGTGCCACCTATCAGTCCCCATCTTTCAAACTGTCACATGACATTGAAAAAAAAGTATCGGTAATCGGTATCGGCGAGTACTTGGAAAAAAGTATCGGTACTTGTACTCGGTCCTAAAAAAGTGGTATCGGGACAACCCTAGTTAAAACACTAAGGTGAGTCACGCCAGTAGCGTGAATCTGAGTCTGCATTTAAGATCTGGGGTAATCCGACCCCAAATCAGTATTAGTTTGCTTAATCCAGAAGATCTTGGAACGATTGAGAGCTTTTAAAGGTTGTCCAGGCTTCCCAAATAGCAGAGAATTTAGAAATATTATCTGAAGCAGTGTAGATCAGTTCCTCCATCTCAGCTACACGATTGATTCATTCAGCCATGGAGGGTGGGTATGAGGACCGCCAGTGTACTGGTATACACATCCTAGCAGCATTATTCATGTGCATTGCAACCGACTTAAATTACCTCTTTTTAGAAATTTTTGTTAAATGTAGGAGATACTGTGCTGGGCAAAATTGCAGCGGGAGCAAAGATATCGTTGTTGTCAAATCATGTACTTTACGCCAGAAGGGTTGGAGCATCGGACAATCCCACCAAATATGAAGAAATGTACCCGGCTCCTTGCCACAGCACCAGCATTGATCAGAGACTGATGGGGAGAATTTATGGGCCAGGTCCGGGGTTCTGTACCAGCGGGTTTTCAGTTTGTACCCATTTTCCTGAACAGAAACATTCAGGGACCCTTTGTGGATGTACAAATGTATGCGGTCCCAGCTCTCCTCTTCTATCTCAGAACCCAATACAGAGTTCCAATAGGAGCGTTCTGAGCTTAAAAGTGCAGAGGACTCCCCGAAAAGGGAAGCATAGAGTGTGGAAATGACATGACTTTGGGGGGTCGAGCGAGAACAGAGTGATTTCAAAGTTGTAGGTGTCCTTGTGAAACCCTTTTTGCGGGAGGGGTCATCTAGGAAATGTTTAAGCTGGATTTAGGGCCAGAATGGAAATGAGCCTGTGTCAGAGCGCACAGCAAGTTCAGCTTGCCGCATAAAGCAGCCCCTTAGAAAAAAATGTTTGGCTAGCATTTCAGCTTGCGGCCATTCAGATTTCAAAAAGGCTCCAGGTAGGCCTGGGGGGAAGTCCGGGTTATTTCTTACCGGAGTGATGGGGCATGATTTAGCCGGAACTGCGAGAATAGCACAAGTCCTGTCAAACTCTTGAAGGGTGGCACCAATTAGAGGGTGGGTTAAAGCAACTGGAGATACATGCGCCTTTGAGAGCCAGGGGGTGTGGCGTAAGTCTGCGCTCGCTAATAGGTATTCTAAAGTCACCCAACCTTTACATCGACTATGTACCTTCCAGTCGACAATACGTGCTAAATGTACCGCCCGATAATAGCGTTGTAGGTCAGGAAGGCCTATTCCTCTGCATGCCTTAGGAAGCACCAGCTTCTTCCAGCTTATCCGTGGGGGTTTGTTACACCAGAGGAAGGTTCTACATATGGATTTGTAAAGTTCAAAAAAGGAAGGTGGTAGACGTATAGGTAGTGTTTGAAGTTTGTAAAGCAGCCTGGGGAGGATCGTCATTTTTATGATGGACGCACGCTCAAACCAGGAAATGGTGGATTTATCAAATTTTTGGAGATCATGACGTATATTCTGTAATTCCGTTTGAAAGTTCCCTGCTGTAAAGCTCTGCTAGATCAGTGGGAAGTTGGATACCCAGATTCCATTGAAAAGGTACAATTCTTGATATAATAGTTCACAGCAGGGCATTCCAGCGCCCACCAAGAGTAACTGTGAGGGCTTACAGTGTTGTGGCAACACCAACACCTAAGGGCCAAATTTCTGCAGAGTATATACGGCAGACCCCTACTTTCAAACATCCAACTTACAAACAAGTAGACTCCTACTTGCAAACTGAAGGAGACAACAGGAAGTGAGAGGAAATCTACCCCTAGGAAGGGAAATTCTCTCCTGTAAGAGTTAATATGGGAAAAATGTGTCTCCTCTTCACTGATGCTTTATCACCAATCCTTGTTTCACCAAAAAACCCAAATTTTCAAAAAACATTTGTCATTGGGACGGAAAGTGAGGTGAAATGTTCTGAACAGGTGCACAGACAGAAAAACAAATGTTACAGGGGTGATAACCCTTCCCTATGTTTTCCAAAAAGCTTAAAACTGATTTTTTGGCTGGATCTATACTTTAAAAATGTACCAGTTCAAAATTACAAACAGATTCTACGTGACAACAAACCTACAGTCCCTGTCTTGTTTGCACCGCCTGTATACTGCTGTTCAGAGTATATAGGGCCTGGGGGTCCCACGCCTTTCCTTTTTTTAATTTGGGTGCAGGATTCCCCTTAATATCCATACAAGACCCAAAGGGGCTGGTAATGGTCTGGGGGGGGGGGTACCCATGCCATTTTTCTCAATGATTTTCATCCATATTGGCGGGACCAGACATTACATTAAAGCCGCAAGCAGTTTTAAATGATTTTTTTTCCTTTAGAAATGTAATTTTGTGCAGGGACAGTACTAAACACGGGAAACATGTGCCACTTCACAGGCATACTATAGACACCCCCAGGTACGATATTTAAAGGAATATTTCACTTTTATTTTTTTTCACTTTATGCATCATCATCATTAAAATCACTGCTCCCGAAAAAACTGCAGTTTTTAAAACGTATTTTTGCATTGATACATGTCACCTGGGGCAGGACCCGGGTCCCCAAACCCTTTTTAGGACAATAACTTGCATATTAGCCTTTAAAATTAGCACTTTTGATTTTGAACGTTTGAGTCCCATAGACTTTAATAGGGTTCTAAAGTTTGCGCAAACTTTCGGTCCGTTCGCAGGTCCTGGTGCGAACCGAACCGGGGGGTGTTCAGCTCATCCCTAATTAGGAGAGGGATTGTTTACAGGCAGAAAAAACAATCCACCAAGGGTGCATTCATACCAGAAGGTGAAGAGCAGGAAAAAAAGTGTGAATGCGCCTAGATGTTTGTGCATCAATGGTCAGAATAACTTAATAGTCTAGCCAATAGAATGCATTTATGTTCAAACACATGAATGAGCATAATGCATGTGCAATATGTGTTTTTTAAAACTGTTTATATGCCACTTTTTTATGCCAGCAGTTCTGGTGTTCAGGGGGCCTTATTCAGACGCATGAGTCAATAAATATACTATACAGTATCTCACAAAAGTGAGTACACCCCTCACATTTTTGTAATTTGTTTATTATATCTTTTCATGTGACAACACTGAAGAAATTACACTTTGCTACAATGTAAAGAAGTGAGTGTACAGCTTGTATAACAGGGTAAATTTGCTGTCCCCTCAAAATAACTCAACACACAGCCATTAATGTCTAAACCGCTGGCAACAAAAGTAAGTACACCATACGTGAAAATGTCCAAATTGGGCACAATCAACAATTTTCCCTCCCGGTGTCATGTGACTCATTAGTGTTAAAAGGTCTCAGGTGTGAATGGGGAGCAGTTGTGTTAAATTTGGTTTCACTTTCTCATACTGGTCACTGGAAGTTCGACATGGCACCTCATGGCAAAGAACTTTTAGATTCCGTCTCTCACAGTTGAAAAGTATCTATGATAAAAATTACAGACCTCTACAGGCTTTGTAAGTAGGAAAACCTGCAAAATCGTCAGTGTATCAAATACTTGTTCTCCCCACTGTACCTACTATCTATCATGTTTGATGATATTACTAAAATACAACCCAATATATTTTCTATACATCATGTGAACACAGATACAGATATTGGGTATGTTGCCGTTGGCACTTGCAGGACATGCCACTTACTATATCTACATCAAATAGCATGTATCCGTTATGATTATGTGTTGATCTACAGTATATGTACTTATTTATTCATCACGCTTATGCCTTGTGCAATTCATATGTATATACATGAAATTATTCTTCTATTTGTTTCATATTTATGTTACGAATAAAATATTTTTTTTAACCATTTTTACCTCCGCATCTCAATTGCTTCATCTAAAGTCCCAATTTCCTTTCCTCTATATAGCACCAAGATTCGTCTCCCATTTCGCTTTGGCCATGTAAACTAGTGTTGTAGCATTAGGAAGGCGGATTGTGGTATACAAAGTTAATTTAGTAGGATCTCAACCAGGGATAATCATCATTCTACCTTTTATTAGTTCTTTAATCATTATATCTGTGATTAAATATGATTATGGGAAGGTGTATGGGGGAGCTGATGCTGTAATTCTATGCTTATCCAATATGTTTTGAAATTGACTGATTGTCCCACTTTTTTTTTTTTGGTTTCACAAAGTTTTATTGAGTGAAAATGAAATCACAATACAGCGTAGTAAAAGAATAAACATCTGAACATTTTAACAATATCAATTGAGTTGTAATACATTTTACAGTGAGATATAGTATCAATATGGTTATATATTCACTTTAATAACTATCATATCTGTATATAAAAAAAATGGTGAAATATCTGTTCAATACCTACATAAATTGATGATTTTGTTCATAACCACTTTTTAACAGATATTTTTTGCAATAAAAAGATGTGCTTTTAGAGATTTGAATGTGTGTCTTTTTCTAAGGGTAAAAAGACTAGCACTATTAAATTTCCACCTATTCATTTTTTTTTTATCTTCTTTGTCCTTGGAGATGTGGTGCCTAGGCTATCAAATATACCCCTTATCTATACTGAATATCCAACGTTTCAGTCGTGATTCTCACTTGCTCCACTCGAAATTGAAAAGATTCTCAGTTACTTTACCCAAAACTAAAAAACAACATAAGCACCTGTATAAGTGTCACATTCAAATTGCAAAATATCCAAATGACAAAGTGCTTTTCAAGTGGGTCTTCAATCCATGCAGTTTCACCCAAAACTGAAGATACACCATAGTGCTCCACCACGATGTTAACTCCACTCTCAACAGAAACACCAGTTGTGCTGGTTATATGGGACCTAGATCCTAGGAGAGCCTTTTCCCATCATGAGTTAAAGATAATACCATCTCCAGGCAAGTCAAACGTTCTTTTCCTCCAGAAGGTTGAAAACGTCAGACTGTGACGAAACACGTCTGGGTGCGACGTACTGACATCACCACGTTGCTTCAGAGGAGGACAGCCTCCAATCTTTTAAATTAGTTTTTTATTATACTATATGTAAGTGCATTACCTTCTTTTTATTAAAAGCATTTAGACGTTATTATGGTATGGTTCGCCATTCTTTTTATCCTTGAGTTATCCAACCTATTGCCACGGACCTCTATGACACGGTGGGTGAATCCAGCTGGTTATTCCGCTTCCTGGTATAATCAGAATCTTCCACTCTGCGTGCAAGCCAAAGGCCGCGCCTGGGTTACAGCCGATTGCTCTTTGTGCTTGCCTTCTGGTAAGCGGCCATATAATACGGTGGTGGGCACTTGCAATTGTGTGAATCACTGGGGTGTTACTCAAGGCGATTTGATTCAACTTAAGGACTCCAACTTAAGGACTCCAGCTTGTCTTGCTAGTGTTTATTCTATGGATCTTTTTGGGGGTTTATGCCATTAGTTTGGACATTAATGCTATATGTTAGGGGCTCATGCAAACTTTTGTGAAACATCAAATGTATGGGTTTATAATAATGTCTTTTTAATAAGGTATTATAACATGTCATTCTAAGGATTGATGTGGTTCATTGGCGCAGTTTACTACCTTGCCTATATATTGCTTTTCAAGTGGGTCTTCAATCAATGCAGTTTCACCCAAAACTGAAGATACACCATAGTGCTCCACCACGATGTTAACTCCACTCTCAACAGAAACACCAGTTGTGCTGGTTATATGGGATCTAGATCCTAGGAGAGCCTTTTCCCATCATGAGTTAAAGATAATACCATCTCCAGGCAAGTCAATAAACGTTCTTTTCCTCCAGAAGGTAGCAAACACTTGTGGCTTTGCCTCCTCTGGAACCTGAGTGGCATCTGCTGATGTAAGCGCTGAATAGGGGTGAGCTTTGAGTTTGAGTCTAACATGAGTTTGAGTCTGTAACGGCAGGGGTTACCGCCGTTTAAGGATATTCTCTTTCCGAACACACAACAGCTACCGACACTCCACAGTCAGGCGACCGAGACCCATAGGAATAATTCTCCCCCAGATACGAGACAAACGCTCTGTATGAGGTTCAAACAGGGAATGAATCTTTATTGCAAGCACATGGTAACACACTTCTCTTCAAAACACTTCCCTCCCATCCTTGGGGAACAGGGCGGGTTAAACTGTCCAATGACAATGGTGATACAGGTCAGGTGTGTTCAAACTTCTCCTTCAGTAAACAGTCTTAGCAGGAGGGGTTGCTGGAGTGATTCCCCCCCCCCCCTCCTCACAGCAAGACACTTAAACATCCCATAATAGGCAGCCAGACTGTCTACCAAGCTCCAATCCACATCAGCACAAACAACAATGAAAAGGTCTTTAGAAGCTAGTCTGTCTCGATTCATTAACATTACAACAGGCATCCAGGTGGTTGGAGGTGATGACATTAACATCTTTCAACTAACATGTTGAATTCAGAATCAAACACACAGTAAATAGTTCTTTACAGATATCCTGGGGAATATTGTGGAATAATATTACAGACCCATTTTAAAGCAATCCAAGACATATTCTCAATGTCCATTATTTTCTGGCTCATACTTTCTAAGAATTTCTGGGTTCCACGGGCCCTCCCGTTACATCTCTCCCATTTCGGCAGGAGACTAACACAGGAGGAGACCCCAGACGGGTTGACTCCGAAGTTAGTCCATAGTTCCATTCCTCTAATGCCTGGACAACTCATCAGCATTGCCATTTTGCTTACTGGGTCAGTAGCTGATGGTGAAGTTGTAAGGTTGCAGGGCGAATAATGAAATTCAGTTCTGGAACAGTCACTTGCTTTGCTCTCTCAATGGCTCCCAAAACTTGTTGCTGACGCTCTTGTGAGAGGTGAGGCAAAACCTGGGCGCAAATTCCATTTAACCTTTTGACAATTTCAGCCCGTTTGTGCATTTCAATGTTCAAGCCATGGGACATCTCATAATACATGACGTAGTGTCGTTGAATCTCCGATTTCTCACTGGCCAACTTGTCACATTCCAATTTTAGACTGTGATATTGTGCCTGATCTAAGATACATGTCGGGGAAGTTAGTCTTACCCGGGTCTCGGCAGCAAGCGGGTCGGTTCCAGCAGCACGGGTCTGGGCACAGGTAGTCACTGGGTTGGCTTCAGCGGGGCCCATCGGGGCGTAAGCAGAAACAAGGGGGGCCAAATCATTAGTACATCCGCTGGCAAATCCTTCATCACCCCCACATTCACGTGTCCTGAACCAACCCCCCAATCCAGGTGAACACGGGCAACGGGTAGCCGGAAGACGGTGCCTCCCGCTACTCTTACGGCTACAGTGTCTCCGGTATGTTGGCTCTCTGGGATGAGGTTCTTCTTTAGTAGGGTCATGGTGGCGCCAGTATCACGTAGGCCATTGGCTACCTTTCCATTGACCCAGACAGTCTGCCTGTCTTGCTGCCGGTTGTCCTGGTTAGCTGCTTGTATTGGATCAGCCTCGTGCAGGATGCCCCAATGTTCTTCCTCCTCAACGCAGTGGGCCGCAGGCATGGATGTGATGTTCCCCCTTTCTGGCTGTCTCCATGACTGGGACTGCCTGGCTGGATTCAACGGACAGTCTGGCTTTTTGTGCCCTAGCTGTTTACACCCGAAACACCTGATGGGTTGTGAGTAGCCCTGGGAGTTGAACCTGGGCTGCTGAGAATAAGTGGCCGCTGGAGGTGGTGCTGATCGATAATTCACCCTGAGCTGTTGTCTTGACCACAGGGTTATCCAGTTTGCGGGCATCTGTGTATTCGTCCGCCAGGCGAGCTGCTTCAGGCAAGGTGAAAGGTTTTCGGTCCCGAACCCACTCTCTAACTTTCAGGGACAGTTTGTCAAAGAAGTGCTCCAGCAGGAACACCTGCAGCACCTCTTCCCCAGATTCTGCTTGGCATCCAGTGACCCAGTGGGATGCCATGCGGTGTAGGCGGCATGCCCACTCGGTATACGAGTCTCCAGTCTTCTTGCTCGTCTCTCGGAACCGCCTCCGGTGTGACGGCATACCTGGCCAAAAGTGCTTCTTTTACCAGTCCATAGTTCATAATATCCTTGTCTGGGATGGCCCTGAATGCTTCACTGGCCCGGCCGGACAATTTTCCAGACAATATGGTAACCCATTCCTCTGTGGACACCCGATGTAGGGCACATTGCCGTTCAAAATCGGCAAGGTACCCATCAATCTCCCCTTCAGTTTCAATGAAATTTTTAAAAGCAGCAAAATGTATCTTTCTCCTTTCAGTTGGTGCTGCTCTGACTTCTGCTGCTGCAGAACGTCTTTGCTGTAGCCAATTTGCGTCCACAGCCGCTATAACTTGGTCTAGGATCTCCGCTGTAGGGTTAGGACCATAATGTGCCAGTCTTATGTTAACAGCCCGATCAAAACTTGCCTCTTCGGGTGTCCTGTTTGTTACGCCGGGTCTTTTGCTTCCATCCATTTCAACTAATTCTGCAATAATGTCCCTCTTCTTACGGTTGTTGGCCGGTCAGTCCCGATTCTCCAGTAAGTCCTTGAGGGTAGAGTGCTTTAGCCGTTCATACTGTGCTTCTATTGTCCTGTGTCCTCTTGTAGCTGTCCTTGTAGGCTGTGGAAATCATCCCGCTGCTTTGCCACCAATGTAACGGCAGGGGTTACCGCCGTTTAAGGATATTCATATTCTCTTTCCGAACACACATCAGCTACCGACACTCCACAGTCAGACGACCGAGACCCATAGGAATAATTCTCCCCCAGATACGAGACAAACGCTCTGTATGAGGTTCAAACAGGGAATTAATCTTTATTGCAAGCACATGGTAACACACTTCTCTTCAAAACACTTCCCTCGCATCCTTGGGGAACAGGGCGGGTTAAGCTGTCCAATGACAATGGTGATGCAGATCAGGTGTGTTCAAATTTCTCCTTCAGTAAACAGTCTTAGCAGGAGGGGTTGCTGGAGTGATTCCCCCTCCCCCCTTCCTCACAGCAAGACACTTAAACATCCCATAATAGGCAGCCAGACTGTCTACCAAGCTCCAATCCACATCAGCACAAACAACAATGAAAAGGTCTTTAGAAGCTAGTCTGGATTCATTAACATTACAACAGGCATCCAGGTGGTTGGAGGTGATGACATTAACATCTTTCAACTAACATGTTGAATTCAGAATCACACACACAGTAAATAGTTCTTTACAGATATCCTGGGGAATTATGTGGATTAATATTACAGACCCATTTTAAAGCAATCCAAGACATATTCTCAATGTCCATTATTTTCTGGCTCATACTTTCTAAGAACTTCTGGGTTCCACGGGCCCACCCGTTACAGAGTCGAACATCGGTTTTTCGATCGTTCGCCGAATTTCGAACATTATGGGCCGTTCGCGCCAAATTCGAGTTGCGCGCATCACGGCCCATAATTCACTGCGGCGGCGTACTTAGAGACAGAGAGAGAGATTGTTGTTTTATTTCAGTTAGCAATAGCTAGATTGAGCAGGCAGTTGATTGAGCTAGTTAGATCCAGTATATTTGTCAGGGCCCGGACTGGTGGCTAGTGAGGACACAGGAGGTGGATCCTCTGTGCCAGAGAGGTGAAGGCACGGGTCGCACTGGAGGACCGGTTCTAAGCAGCTACCGGTTTTCACCAGAGCCCGCCGCAAAGCGGGATGGACTTGCTGCGGCGGTAGCAACCAGGTCGTGTCCCCCAGTAGCGGCTCGACTTCTCTGGCAGCTGAGATAGGCACGGTACACAGGGACTAGGCAGAGGCAAGGTCAGACGTAGCGGAAGGTCAGGGCAGGCGGCAATGGTTCGAAGTCAGGGGCAATAGCAGAAGGTCAGATACACTGGCAAGGCAACTACAAAATGCTTTCTCAGGGCACTTAGGGAACAAGATCCGGCAAGGACAGGAAGGGGGAGTGGGTTTTTAAGTGTTTTGGGTGTGTACACAGTAATTGGACCAGGCACCAATCAATGGTGCACTGGCCCTCTAAATTTAAGAAGACCGGTGCGCGCGCGCCCTGGAGAGCAGCGGGACCGCGCGCGTCGGGACGGAGCAGGAGGAGGAGGCCGGTGAGCAGGATGGGATGCGATCCACGGGCGGACAGGTGCCGCCGCATGGATCGCATCCCCGCCAGCATCAGAGCAGCGCTCACGGTCAGAGGAGCCGACCGGAGCGCTGCAGGGGGACAGACGCCGCGGGCGCTCCGGGATGGATGGGACACCCGGAGCGCTCGGCGTCCCTTAGGTCTCCCCCTCTTCTTGGAACCCAAGAATCTATGGATGAGCTCTTTATCTAAAATGTTGGCCTCAGGTTCCCAGGATCTTTCCTCAGGACCACAGTTCTCCCAATCAACTAAAAAACATATTTTACCTCGGATGACCTTGGAGGCGAGGATCTCTTTCACCGAGAAGACATCAGAAGAACCAGAGACAGGAGCAGGAGCAGTGACCTTAGGGGAAAATCGGTTAAGAATGAGGGGTTTAAGAAGAGACACATGAAAAGAGTTGGGAATACGAAGAGAAGGAGGAAGGTGGAGCTTGTAAGAAACAAAATTGATTTGGTTTTTGATTTTAAATGGCCCGAGGTAACGAGGGCCCAGCTTGTAGCTAGGTACCCGAAACCGAACATATTTGGAGGAGAGCCACACTTTGTCACCAGGGGCATAGACAGGAGGGATTCTTCTTTTTTTATCTGCATGTCTCTTCATGCGGGCAGAGGCCAGTGAGAGCGACTTTTGAGTCTCTTTCCAGATAGAGGCAAAGTCCTGAGTTAATTCATCCACGGCCGGAACTCCAGAAGACGTGGGAATGGGGAGGGGGGGCAATGGGTGACGGCCGTAGACCACAAAGAAAGGCGACTTGGAGGAAGATTCAGAGTTCTTGAAATTGTATGAGAATTCTGCCCAGGGCAATAGGTCGACCCAATTGTCTTGACGGACGGAGACAAAATGTCGTAGGTAGTCACCAAGGACCTGGTTAACTCTCTCCACCTGTCCATTGGACTGCGGGTGATAAGCGGAAGAAAAATTCAACTTAATCTTTAGTTGAGTACAGAGAGCTCTCCAAAATTTTGAGATGAATTGAACGCCTCTATCCGAGACGATATGTGAGGGCAGCCCCATGGAGGCGGAAAATTTGAAGAAAAAAATGCTTCGCCAACTGAGGTGCAGTAGGCATACCAGGGAGCGGGACAAAATGAGCCATTTTAGAAAAGCGGTCAATGACCACCCAGATAACAGTGTTACTACGAGACAAAGGGAGGTCCGTGATGAAATCCATGGCGATGTGGGACCATGGTTGTTCAGGCACAGGTAGGGGAAGGAGAAGACCTGCAGGCTTCTGGCGAGGAGTCTTGTCACGTGCACAGATAGTGCAGGCCCGTACAAAGTCAGTCACATCTTTCTCCTGGGTAGGCCACCAATAGTGTCTGGCAATCAATTGTATGGATTTTTTGATCCCAGCGTGACCGGCTAGATGGGAGGAATGGCCCCACTTGAGTATCTGAAGCCGAAGGCGTGGAGGAACGAAAGTCTTTCCTGGAGGAATTGGCACGAGAGAAGCGGGAGCAGAGGAAATCAGACACTCAGGGGGTACGATGTGTTGAGGAGGAGTCTCGGTTTCAGAGGTATCGGAGAAACGGGACAAGGCATCAGCCCTGACATTTTTGTCTGCGGGCCGAAAATGGATCTGGAAGTTGAAGCGGGCAAAGAACAATGACCACCTGGCCTGGCGAGGATTTAGGCGCTGAGCAGACTGAAGGTAGGACAAATTTTTATGGTCAGTGTAGATGGAGATAGGGTGAAGGGATCCTTCCAGGAGATGTCTCCACTCTTCTAATGCCAACTTGATGGCCAACAGTTCACGGTCACCTATGGAATAGTTTTTTTCCGGAGGGGAGAAAGTTTTAGAGAAAAAACCACAAGTGACGTTTTTCCCTTTAGCGTTTTTTTGAAGAAGCACAGCTCTGGCTCCTACCTAGGAGGCGTCAACTTCAAGGAAGAACGGCTTTAGAGGATCTGGCCGAGACAGGACAGGTGCAGAGGAGAAGGCGGTCTTAAGGCGAGTAAAGGCTTCCTCCGCTTGAGGCGGCCAGGACCTAGGATTTGCGTCTTTTTTGGTCAGTGCCCCTATAGGAGCAACGATGGTGGAGAAGTGGGGTATGAACTGACGATATTAGTTGGCGAATCCAAGGAAGCGTTGGATAGCACGAAGTCCAGAGGGGCGTGGCCAACCCAAGACTGCGGAGAGTTTGTCAGGGTCCATTTGAAGACCTTGTCCAGAGACCAGATAACCTAGGAAAGGAAGGCTGCTGCGCTCAAAAAGGCATTTTTCAAATTTAGCGTAAAGATGATTTACGCGGAGGCGCTGGAGCACTTGACGGACATGGAGCCGATGTTCCTCAAGGTTGGCAGAGAAGATTAGGATGTCGTCAAGATAGACAACCACACAGGTATACAGTAGGTCCCGGAAGATTTCGTTGACAAAATCTTGAAAGACTGCAGGGGCGTTGCAAAGTCCGAACGGCATGACGAGATATTCAAAGTGACCATCTCTGGTGTTAAATGCGGTTTTCCATTCATCTCCTTTACGGATTCTGATGAGGTTATAAGCGCCCCTGAGGTCCAATTTAGAAAAAACTTTTGCTCCACGCAGACGGTCAAAGAGCTCCGAGATGAGAGGCAGAGGGTAGCGGTTTTTAATAGTGATTTTATTGAGACCACGATAGTCTATGCAAGGGCGTAGAGATCCGTCCTTCTTGGCCACGAAGAAGAACCCCGCTCCGGCTGGAGAAGATGATTTCCTAATAAAACCTCTCTTGAGGTTCTCCTGAATGTATTCAGTCATGGCCTTGGTTTCAGGAGAGGAGAGAGGGTAAATTCTGCCACGGGGTGGTGTAGTACCTGGGAGCAAGTCAATGGGGCAGTCGTAGGGTCTATGTGGTGGTAAGACCCCCGCCTGTTTTTTGCAAAAGACATCAGAAAAGTCCTGATAGGCCTTTGGAAGGCCAGGCAAAGGAGTAGTGATGGGGACTTGACAGGTCGGTACAGACTTAAGGCAATGCTTGTGACAGGAGTCACCCCAGGATTTGATGTCCCCAGTGGTCCAGTCGAGGGTAGGAGTGTGACGCTGGAGCCAGGGTAGGCCAAGAAGGATGTCAGAAGTACAGTTCGGCAAAACAAAGAATTCAATCTTTTCGTGGTGAAGAACACCAACGGACATGAGCAGGGGTTCGGTGCGGTAACGCACGGTACAATCCAAATTCTCTCCATTTACAGAGGAAATGAAGAAGGGTTTGATGAGACGGGTAACAGGAATGTTGAACCTGTTGATAAAAGAAACTTCAATAAAGTTTCCTGCAGAACCAGAGTCCAGGAAGGCCACCGCAGGGAAGAGGGAGCCAGCAGAAGGAGAAATCCGCACAGGAATAGTCAGACGTGGAGAGGAAGAATTCACACCTAGTAATGCCTCTCCCACGTTCACTAGGTGCGAGCGTTTCCCTGACGCGGAGGACGAATAGGGCAGTCTTTTAGGAAGTGTTCAGAGCTCGCACAATAAAGGCATAAGTTCTCGTTCCTACGGCGAGACCTCTCTTGTAGGGTCAGGTGAGACCGGTCCACTTGCATGGCCTCCTCGGCGGGAGGCACGGTAACAGGATGCATTGGATTCAGAAAGAGAGGAGCCAGGCGCGGATAACGCCTGGTGCGAACGAGATCTTTCTCCTGGCGAAGCTCTTGGCGTCTTTCGACGTAGCGCATATCGATGCGGGTAGCTAAATGGATGAGTTCCGTCAAGGAAGAGGGTATCTCTCGTGCGGCCAGACAATCCTTGATGTGGCCGGATAAACCCTTCTTGAAGGTCGCGCAGAGAGCCTCATCATTCCAGGCTAACTCTGAGGCCAGTGTGCGGAACTGTATGGCATATTCGCCCACAGAGGAGTTTCCTTGGACAAGGTAAAGCAGGGCGGTTTCAGCGGATGAGGCTCGGGCTGGTTCCTCAAAAACGCTGCGAACCTCAGCAAAGAAGGACTGAACGGTGGCTGTAGCAGGGTCGTTGCGGTCCCAGAGTGGCGTGGCCCAGGCCAAGGCCTTTCCAGACAACAGAGAGACCACGAATGCCACTTTAGACCGTTCTGTGGAAAACTGGTCAGACATCATCTCAAGATGCAGGGAACATTGAGAATCCCCGGCACATCCTAGAATCCCCGTCAAATTTCTCCGGAAGAGACAGGCGAATTCTCGAGGTAGTAGCGGCAGCTCGGAGAGGGGAAGATGCTGGAGGCTGTGGCGGCAGAAGCTGCTGGACCATGGCGGTCAACTGCGACAGCTGCTGTCCTTGTTGGACGATCTGTTGCGACTGCTGGGCAACCATGGTAGTGAGGTCAGCGAGATTTGGCAGCGGTACCTCAGCGGGATCCATGGCCGGATCTACTTTCAGGGCCCGGACTGGTGGCTAGTGAGGACACAGGAGGTGGATCCTCTGTGCCAGAGAGGCGAAGGCACGGGTCGCACTGGAGGACCGGTTCTAAGCAGCTACCGGTTTTCACCAGAGCCCGCCGCAAAGCAGGATGGACTTGCTGCGGCGGTAGCAACCAGGTCGTGTCCCCCAGTAGCGGCTCGACTTCTCTGGCAGCTGAGATAGGCACGGTACACAGGGACTAGGCAGAGGCAAGGTCAGACGTAGCGGAAGGTCAGGGCAGGTGGCAATGGTTCGAAGTCAGGGGCAACAGCAGAAGGTCAGATACACTGTCAAGGCAACTACAAAACGCTTTCTCAGGGCACTAAGGCAACAAGATCCGGCAAGGACAGGAAGGGGGAGTGGGTTTTTAAGTGTTTTGGGTGTGTACACTGTAATTGGACCAGGCACCAATCAATGGTGCACTGGCCCTTTAAATTTAAGAAGACCGGCGCGCGCGCGCCCTGGAGAGCAGCGGGACCGCGCGCGCCGGGACGGAGCAGGAGGAGGAGGCCGGTGAGCAGGATGGGATGCGATCCGCGGGCGGACAGGTGCCGCCGCATGGATCGCATCCCCGCCAGCATCAGAGCAGCGCTCACGGTCAGAGGGGCCGACCGGAGCGCTGCAGGGGGACAGACGCCGCGGGCGCTCCGGGATGGATGGGACACCCGGAGCGCTCGGCGTTACAATATTTAGTATAAATATGCATTGCACGCTTTGTATATATATATATATATATACTGTATACAGTTTTGCTAGATCTCACTGCAGAGTGTTCCTGTTATTCTCGCTGCAGTATATTAAGTCAGTGTACTGTATACTGGGCACAGTGTGCAGGTAAAGCTGACTGCAGACTATCCCTGTTCTCTTCCTAATAATACAGGCAGGCAGTTGATTGAGCTAAGCTGCAGTGTATTAAGTCAGTGTACTGTATACTGGGCACAGTGTGCAGGTAAAGCTGACTGCAGACCATCCCTGTTCTCTTACTAATAATACAGACAGGCAGTTGATTGAGCTAAACTGCAGTGTATTAAGTCAGTGTACTGTATACTGGGCACAGTGTGCAGGTAAAGCTGACTGCAGACCATCCCTGTTCTCTTCCTAATAATACAGGCAGGCAGTTGATTGAGCTAAGCTGCAGTATATTAAGTCAGTGTACTGTATACTGGGCACAGTGTGCAGGTAAAGCTGACTGCAGACCATCTCCGTTCTCTTCCTAATAATACAGGCAGGCAGTTGATTGAGCAAAGCTGCAGTGTATTAAGTCAGTGTACTGTATACTGGGCACAGTGTGCAGGTAAAGCTGACTGCAGACCATCCCTGTTCTCTTCCTAATAATACAGGCAGGCAGTTGATTAAGCTAAGCTGAAGTGTATTAAGTCAGTGTACTGTATACTGGGTACAGTGTGCAGGTAAAGCTGACTGCAGACCATCCCTGTTCTCTTCCTAATAATACAGGCGGGCAGTTGATTGAGCTAAGCTGCAGTATATTAAGTCAGTGTACTGTATACTGGGCACAGTGTGCAGGTAAAGCTGACTGCAGACCATCCCTGTTCTCTTCCTAATAATACAGGCAGGCAGTTGATTAAGCTAAGCTGAAGTGTATTAAGTCAGTGTACTGTACACTGGGTACAGTGTGCAGGTAAAGCTGACTGCAGACCATCCCTGTTCTCTTCCTAATAATACAGACAGGCAGTTGATTGAGCTAAGCTGCAGTGTATTAAGTCAGTGTACTGTATACTGGGCACAGTGTGCAGGTAAAGCTGACTGCAGACTATCCCTGTTCTCTTGCTAATATACTACAGGAAGGCAGTTGATTCAGTTAGCTGCAGTATAATCAGTATATATATACATCCCAGCTTTGTGCAGCTACATCTCACTGCAGGCCATTCCTTGTGTACCTATTCCAATACATCAAATACAGTATGTCTGGAAGGCCAACAAGGAGAGGCAGATACTCACAGACCAATAAAAGAGGGCAAGCAGGCTCTGTGTCTAGAGGCAACAGTGCTGGTCGTTGAATCCTCATCAGCACGTGGCCGCGGGGCACGCTTGTCCTTTTTTTCGGCAACTGGCCGTGCTGAGCCGCAACATGCAGAAGAGTTGGTAGTGTGAATGACCAAGCCGTCCTCATCCTCCTCATCGTCTGCCACCCAGGCTACCTTAGCTGCCAATGCAGGTGCCAAAGCGGCCTATTCCATCGGCTCAAGGTCAATTACTCCTTCCCTAGCCCCACCATCATGCATGGAGGAGTCCCACGAACTGTTCGACCACAGTGTCGGGTACATGCTGCAGGAGGATGCGCAGCGTTTTGAAGGCTCTGATGATTGTACCCAGCTTGAGGAAGGCAGTAACGTGAGCCCAGAGAGAGGGGGTGCCTAAGAAGGACAACAAACTGGCAGTCATGTTCCCCCAGCTGCAGCATACTGCCAGGTTTGCTCCAGTGACGAGGCGGGAGGGGATGATGAGGTCACTGACTCTACGTGGGTGCCTGATAGGAGAGAGGAGGAGGAGGAGAAGGCACATCTCCAACGAGGCAGGATGCCCTCCAGGGGCCAGCTTAAGGGTGTCAGGGTCACCTGTGGCCAGGTGACAGATGCACACCGTAGGGGGACAGGAGTGCACCGCGAGGTAGTGAACCCTATGGCTGGCTTCTGTGGATAGGAAACTGGGTGGTTGTGGAAAGCGGGACCAGAGGAGCACAACCGGGATCCCAACGGAAGCGAGAGCCAAGATTCCCCAGGGCGCGGAGTCTAAGACCCAGCTGGTCTTCTCCAGGGCCTCTAGTGGTGAGGATGTTACGCTGCAGGCTGGGACCAGGTCGCGGCCCCTGGAGTTTCCTAGCTCACGCCCCGTAGGATAAGGGGAAGCAGCAGCACACGATAGAGAGAACCGAATAACAAGCCGAAGGTCAGGGGCCACAAGCAGACAAGGATAACGAAGAACGAGCCGAAGGTCAAGGGTCACGAGCAGACAGGGATGGTCGGGGACAAGCCAATAACGTAACAGAGAGACAGACGTAGCACACGGCAGGCAGGAACCCAAACACACAATGCCTAACAAACACGTTGATCAGCAAAGCAGGCTTGCAGTGCACAGGTTAATATAGTGTTCAGTGATAGGGCCTGGGGTGGAGTCAGGCTGGGAGGAGATTATAAAGGAAGCCAGGTGAAGGAGGTCTGGTCTCTAGATGAACACATGAGGAGGAAGGTAAGATGGCAGACAGACATTAATGCATATCCATGACAGTACCCTCCCTCTTACGAGGCCTCCCCCTTCCCCGCCTGGGCCCAGGTTTAGAGGGAAACTTCAGATGAAACTCCTTTAACAGACGAGGTGCAAAGACCTCAGATGCAGTGATCCAAGACCTCTCCTCAGGACCAAACCCTTTCCAATGAACGAGGTACTGAAGAACGCCTTTACAGAGTCGGGAGTCCAGAATTTGACTGATCTCGTACTCCTGATTATCCTCCGAGACAGGCGCCACGGTAGGAAGAGGACGAGAGAATTTATTGAGGACTAAAGGCTTTAGAAGAGCAACATGAAAGGAGTTAGTGATTTTAAGGCTCTTAGGAATCTGGAGTTTGAAACAAACCGGATTCAGTTTAGCAGTTACCGTGTATGGACCGATGAATCGTGGAGCAAACTTCAGAGAAGGAACTCGGAGCTTGATGTTCCTGGTAGAGAGCCAGACTTTGTCCCCTGGCTGAAGAGAAGGCGGTTTACGCCTGCGGCGGTCGGCAAAGCCTTTGAATTTTTCAGCAGCTGCCCGGAGGGAATCATGAACGTGACCCCAAACGGAATTGAGAGACTCCTGAACCGAAGCCAAAGCTGGAATGTCTGGAGAACAGATCATAGGAAGAGGAAGTTGAGGGTGTTTTCCATAAACTGTGAAAAAGGGTGTCTTCTGCGAACTGGTATTCACATGATTGTTATGGGAGAATTCTGCCCACGGGAGTAGAGAGGACCAATCGTCATGGTGAGAAGACACAAAGGTGCGAAGAAAGACCTCTAACTCCTGATTAACCCTCTCAGTCTGTCCATTGGATTGGGGATGGTAAGAAGAAGAAAAATCCAAGACAATATTGAGGGATTTGCAAAAGGCTCTCCAAAAACGAGACGTGAATTGGACTCCCCTGTCGGAAACAATATGAGAAGGGACCCCATGTAGGCGGAGAATTTCTCGAATGAAAATGGGAACCAAGGCAGGGGCAGAAGGAAGACCAGGAAGAGGAACAAAATGAGCCATCTTGGAGAATCGATCGATTACCACCCAAATGACTGTATTATTCTCAGACAGTGGGAGATCGGTGATAAAATCCATGGCAATATGGGCCCAGGGTTCCTTAGGAATAGGCAAGGGCATGAGGAGACCAGCAGGAGCTTGTGTGGAGGATTTGGACTGAGCACAGACATGACAAGCTTTAACGTAGTCTTTGACGTCTGAGCGGAGATTAGGCCACCAGTAGTGACGACTGATGAGTAGGAAGGATCGGAGGAATCCAGAATGCCCTGCCACCTTGGAATCATGTCCCCAACGAAGGATCTTAGCTCTTAGCTCAGTGGGGACAAAGGTCTTACCAGGCGGAATTTTAGACTTCAGGGTGGTAGAGTGGGCAACAATGCATGAGGTGGGAATGATCGGCTCAGGTTCAGGGGCGGACTCCTCGTCCAAAGTGTCAAATGACCTAGAGAGCGCATCAGCCCGACCGTTGCAGGAACCAGGTTTGTAGGTAATCGTGAAATTAAAACGGGCAAAGAAGAGACTCCACCTGGCCTGTCTAGGATTCAGACGTTTAGCATTCTGTAGATACTGTAAATTCTTGTGATCGGTAAAGATCGTTATGGAGTGAGGGGAACCCTCCAAGAGATGACGCCACTCCTCTAACGCCAATTTAATTGCGAGAAGTTCCCGATCACCGATGGCATAATTCCTCTCTGCCTGAGAAAATTTCTTGGAGAAGAACGCACATGGTTGGCGTCTCTTCTCAAAGATTTGAAGAAGCACAGCTCCCACCCCCATTGAGGAAGCGTCCACTTCAATAAAAAATGCATTCCCAGGATTTGGTCTCCTCAAGAGGGGGCCAGAAACAAAGGCCTGTTTCAGGTTGTGAAATGCAGAGACAGCTTCGGGAGGCCAGTCTCTGGCATTCACACCCTTCTTGGTCAAAGCGATAATAGGCGCGGCAATGGAAGAGTAATTCCTTATGAACTGCCTATAATAATTAGTGAAGCCAAGAAAGCGCTGTGTGGCCTTGAGGCTAGCAGGAAGAGGCCAGTTGGTGATAGCCAAGACCTTCCCAGGGTCCATACGAAGCCCCGAACATGAGACAAAGCACCCCAAAAACAGGACCTCAGAACATTCAAAGGAACATTTCTCCAGCTTGGCATAGAGATTGTTCTCTCTAAGACGTTGAAGTACAGTGCGGACATGGTTTCTGTGGACGAGCAGATTTTCAGAAAAGATCAGAATGTCATCCAGATAGATGACAACAAACTGGTACAGCAGATCTCTGAAGATTTCATTGACAAAGTTTTGAAACACGGCTGGAGCATTACACAGACCAAAAGGCATCACCAGATATTCGTAATGCCCGTCTCTAGTGTTAAATGCAGTCTTCCATTCGTCACCCTCCCGTATTCGAATGAGATTGTACGCGCCTCTGAGATCCAACTTGGTGAAAATGGAGGCACCCTTCAACCTATCGAATAGCTCAGATATTAAGGGTAAGGGGTATCGATTTTTAATAGTAACCGCATTTAAACCCCGATAATCGATGCAGGGTCTTAAGGTACCATCCTTTTTGGCAACAAAAAAGAACCCTGCCCCTGCAGGCGATGAGGATTTCCGGATGAACCCTCTCTCCAGATTCTCTGCTACATACTCCGACATGGCCTGGGTCTCTGGGATGGACAGAGGGTAGGTACGACCCCTGGGTAGAGTTGCTCCGGGGACAAGATCAATAGCACAGTCAAAAGACCTGTGGGGAGGAAGCACCTCAGCTGATTTTTTACAGAACACATCCCGGTAATCGCTGTATGCGGCGGGAAGATCAGAAGAAACAGAAGTGGCAGCAACCGGAAGACTCTCCTTGGGGGTCACCTTGAGAAGACACGACGAGAAACATGAGGAACCCCAGGCCAGGATCTGCCCAGAGACCCAGTCCACATGTGGAGAGTGGAGCTGTAGCCAAGGGAGGCCCAATACAACTGGGGTAGAGGCCTTGGGTAGAATAAGAAAGGATATCCACTCCTGGTGGAGAATCCCTACCGACATCCTAATGGGTAGCGTCTGGAAGCGAATAGGGCCCCCTGGGAGAACAGTGCCATCAATTGCCGAGACTACCAATGGGGTAGTGAGAGGTGAAAGGGTAAGCTTCATAGAAGAAGCAGTTCTCCAATCCATGAAATTGCCGGCAGCCCCGGAATCCAGGTATGCAAGGGTTGACTGAGGAGAAGTGCCTACATGAAGGGACACCGGCAAGAGCAGGCGAGAAGGTGATGTTTCTGGGTCCAATACTCCACCTTCCAAATGTATTAGACCCGAGCGTTTCCCGGACGAAGCGAGCAGGAGTCACGAAAATGACCCTTGCCCCCACAATAGAGGCACAAGCCCAGAGTTCTGCGCCTAGCACGTTCTTCGGGGGTTAGTCTGGTCCGGCCCAGCTGCATAGGTTCTTCAGCAGGTAGAGGATGCTCCACGGAATGAAGGGAGGGGAGCTCAGACTGGCTAGGACCCAGAGAGTGCTGGCGTCTTTTTTCTAAGGACCTCTCTTGAAAACGAATGTCGATCTGGTTGCATAATGAAATTACATCGTCCAGACCGACGGGAATGGCTCTTCCCGCTAATTCGTCTTTCACTCGGTCAGAGAGGCCATGTAAAAAGGTAGCGACCAGGGCCTCATTATTCCAGCTCAATTCAGCTGTGTGGATACGGAACTGAAGAGCATATTGCCCCACTGAACTAGATTCTTGGCGAAGACGTAAGACAGCACTAGCCGCTGAAGAAGCCCGAGCCGGCTCTTCGAAGATATTACGAAAGAGCTTCAAGAATTCGGACAGACTGGAAACCACCGGATCGTTCCTCTCCCACAGGGGGGCAGCCCAGGCCAAAGCTTCACCGGAGAGGAGGGAAATGATATAGGCTACCTTAGCCCGGTCAGATAGGAAGCTTTGAGGCTGAAGCTCAAAATGAATAGTGCATTGGCTGAGAAACCCCCTGCAGGCCTTGGAGTCCCCAGAGAAACGGAACGGAGCTGGCAATCTTAGTGAGTGTGAGGCTGCGACTGGTGCGATAGGTACAGCCGCTGGTTGTACTTGGGGTTGCGGATTCGGGGTTCCCAAGGAGACCTGAAGCTGCTCGAATCGAGAAGCCAGATCCTGGAGGAATCGCATCACCTGGGTCTGATTTGATTCCTGGGTCTCAAGTCTGCGAACTATGCCCTGCAATGGATCATCCGCGGGAAGCGGGATGTCAGCCGGGTTCATGGCTGATCAAACTGTCAGGGTCACCTGTGGCCAGGTGACAGATGCACACCGTAGGGGGACAGGAGTGCACCGCGAGGTAGTGAACCCTATGGCTGGCTTCTGTGGATAGGAAACTGGGTGGTTGTGGAAAGCGGGACCAGAGGAGCACAACCGGGATCCCAACGGAAGCGAGAGCCAAGATTCCCCAGGGCGCGGAGTCTAAGACCCAGCTGGTCTTCTCCAGGGCCTCTAGTGGTGAGGATGTTACGCTGCAGGCTGGGACCAGGTCGCGGCCCCTGGAGTTTCCTAGCTCACGCCCCGTAGGATAAGGGGAAGCAGCAGCACACGATAGAGAGAACCGAATAACAAGCCGAAGGTCAGGGGCCACAAGCAGACAAGGATAACGAAGAACGAGCCGAAGGTCAAGGGTCACGAGCAGACAGGGATGGTCGGGGACAAGCCAATAACGTAACAGAGAGACAGACGTAGCACACGGCAGGCAGGAACCCAAACACACAATGCCTAACAAACACGTTGATCAGCAAAGCAGGCTTGCAGTGCACAGGTTAATATAGTGTTCAGTGATAGGGCCTGGGGTGGAGTCAGGCTGGGAGGAGATTATAAAGGAAGCCAGGTGAAGGAGGTCTGGTCTCTAGATGAACACATGAGGAGGAAGGTAAGATGGCAGACAGACATTAATGCATATCCATGACAAAGGGCAGCCAACCGACTGCATCACACTGCAGAGCTCAGCATGTGCAGGGCGCTGCTGACTCTGTGCGTTTTTCCAAAAGTTCTTTGGTGTGGGCCTTTTTTCAGACGTGTGCAGCAGATTGCACCATTGCTATTTGCAACATATGTCTGAAGCGTATCAAGCGTGGCCAAAACAGCAGCCGCTTGGGCACCACATGCTTGACCAGACATATGTCGACCTGTCATGCAGTCTGTTGGCAAGCGCACATAAAAAAAAACCACATCAAAGAACAAAGCGTACCTCTCCTTGCTCCTCATCAGCTGGGATCTCCAACCCCACTATACCTTCAGTCCTCTCAGAAACCTGCACTGAGAGGCATGAAGGTGTAGAATTAGGTGTGCCACTGCCAAGTACTTGCGGGCAATATGCTATCGGTACACCAACGTCCGATTGTACCAGGCAAATTTCCCTGCCCCAGTTGGTAGACTCTGCCCCCTTCCGTGAGTTTGTGGAATGTGCGGTACCTCAGCGGCCGGTTCCCAAACACCATTTTTTTTCATGGAAGGCGGATCCGGCTCTCTACCAGCATGTGGAAGGCAATGTCTTGGCCTCGCTGGACAGGGCGTTCAGCGGTAAGGTGCATATTACCGCTGACTCATGGTCCAGCAGGCATGGACAGGGACGTTACCTATCTTTCACGGTGCACTGGGTGACTCTGCTGGCAGCTGGGAAGGATGCAGGACAGGGTGCAGTAGTGTTGGAGGTTGTTCCGCCACCACGCCTCCAAAATGCTACTCTTGGTGATTCTGACACACCTCTCTCCTCCATCCCCTCCTCTTCTTCTTCCTCCATGGCCTCTTCCTCTGCTGATTTGTCCTCGGAACCAGCGGTGCTCCGTAGGCGTTCAAGGAGCTACACAAGTACGCAGGCAAAAAGATGCCATGTGGTGCTTGAGCTGGTGTGCTTGGGGGACAGGAGCCACACTGGGGCAGAGATTCTGTCAGCTCTGCAGGGGCAGGCTCAGAGGTGGTTGACGCCACGCCAGCTTAAGCCAGGAATGGTAGTTTGCAACAATGGCACCAACCCCCTCTCTGCCCTCCGACAGGGACAGCTGACCCATGTGCCCTGTTTGGCTCACATCCTTAACTTGGTGGTGCAGCGGTTCTTGGGCAGGTACCCAGGCTTACAGGATGTCCTTAGGCAGGCCAGGAAAGTCTGTGTGCATTTCCGCCGGTCATATAATGCCAGTGCTCAGCTGGCTGACCTCCAAAAGGAATTTAACCTGCCCAAGAACTAATCTGTGACATGCCCACCAGGTGGAACTCAACGTTGGCCATGCTTCAGCGGCTCCAAATGCAACAGAGGGCCATCAATGAGTACCTGTGCGAATATGGCACCAGGACAGGGTCAGGGGAGCTTGTTTTTTTTTTTTGCCACATCAGTGGGTCATGATCAGGAATGCATGCACTGTCCTGTCACCATTTGAGGAGGCCACGAGGATGGTGAGCAGTGACAGTGCATGCATCAGTGATACTGTCCCTCTTGTCCACCTGTTGGAGCACGCGCTGCATGGAATAATGGACAGGGCACTTGAGGCAGAACAGAGGGAGGAAGAGGAGGACTTCCTTACCTCTCAAGGCCCCCTTTATCCAGACAGTGTTCCTGCGGGCCCACCGATCACACAGGAAGAGGAGGAGGATTGTGTCAGCATGGAGGTGGAGCCTAGCACACAGCATCAGCAGCAGTCTTCAAGGGATCAATTACAGTCCCCAGAAACCCATGGACTTGTACGTGGCTGGGAGGAGGTGGCTGCGGATCATGTCGTCCTTAGTGACCCAGAGGACTCTGGACCGAATGCCTCAGCAAACCTACGCCGCATGGCCTCCCTGATCCTGCAAAGCCTGCGGAAGGATCCTCGTATTCGTGCAATCAAGGAGAGGGATCATTACTGGCTGGCAACCCTCCTTGATCCACGTTACAAGGGTAAGGTTGCGGACCTTATCCAGCCGTCACAGAGGGAGCAGAGGATGAAACATCTTCGGGAGACCTTGCAGAAAGGTTTGTACAACGCATTTCCAGAGCCTGGGAGGTAACAAATTCCTGGTCCTGGACAACGTGTTGCTGAGGCTTCGGTCAGTCACAGAAGGAGCGGTGGAGAAGGTGGCCGTCTGACCGATGCGTTCAGACAATATTTTAGTCCGCAGCCCCAAGGTATGATCGGTTCCAGCAACCATCGCCAGCGTCTGATTCACCTGGTGCAGGAATACCTAGGGGCAATATCAGACTTGGACACCTTTCCCACCGAAAATCCTCTGGGTTACTGGGTCTTGAGGATGGATCACTGGCCAGAGCTTGCACAGTATGCAATTGAGCTACTGGCCTGTCCTACATCCAGCGTTCTTTCGGAACGCACATTCAGTGCTGCTGGAGGCTTTGTAACTGATCACAGGGTGCGCCTGTCCACCGACTCGGTCGATCGACTGACCTTCATACAAATGAATCAGTCTTGGATCACCAGCTACCAAGCACCTGATGCTGATGTAACCGAATAATTTTTTTTTAATGTGAGATCCCTTCAAGACTGCCTATGCTGATGCTGAGTTACTATCCTGTTATGCTGAGTGACTATCCTCTTCCTCCTCAATGTTCATGTTGATAGCTTGTAAGAACATTTTTGGTTCTGGGCACCGCCACCAGTGGCTAAGGCCCAATTTTTCTGCCCCTGTTTAACAGGGGCGTGTAATTACAATTTTTGCTGCAATACTTTGCAGCAGGGCTCATTCCTGTGCTCCAACTAGAGTATCTGTGAGGGGTTGCAGTGTTGTGGCACCAGCACCAGTGCCTAAGGCCCAATTTTTCTGCCCCTGTTTAACATTTTTGCTGTAATACTTTGCAGCAGGGCTCATTCCTGCACTCCATCTATAGTATCTGTGAGGGGTAGCAGTGTTGTGGCACCAGTGCCTAAGGCCCAATTTTTCTGCCCCAGTTTATCAGGGGCGTGTAACTACAATTTTTGCTGTAATACTTTGCAGCAGGGCTCATTCCTGCGCTCCAAATATAGTATCTGTGAGGGGTTGCAGTGTTGTGGCAGCAGCACCAGTGCCTAAGGCCCAATTTTTCTGCCCCTGTTCAACAGGAGTATGCAATTACAATTCTTGATATAATATTTCACAGCAGGGCCCGTACCATCGCCCACCAAGAGTAGCTGTAAGGACTTACAGTGTTGTGGCACCACCACTACCAAAGGCCCAATTTTTCTGCCACTGTTCAACAGTGGCATGTAATTACAATTCTTGATATAATAGTTCACAGCAGGGCGTTCCAGCGCCCACCAAGAGTAACTGTGAGGGCTTACAGTGTTGTGGCAACACCAACACCCAAGGCCTAAATTTCTGCAGAGTACATAGGGCAGGCCCCTACTTTCAAACATCCGACTTTCAAACGACTCCTACTTACAAACGGAGGGAGACAACAGGAAGTGAGAGGAAATCTACCCCTAGGAAGGGAAATTCTCTCCTGTAAGAGTTAATATGGGAAAAAGGTGTCTCCTCTCCACTGATGCTTTATCATCAATCCTTGTTTCCCTAAAAACCCCTATTTTCAAAATCCAATTGTCATTGGGACAGAAATTGAGGTGAAATCTTCTGAACAGGTGCACAGACAGCAAAACAAATGTTACAGGGGTGATAACCCTTCCCTATGTTTTCCAAAAAGCTTAAAAATAGTTTTTTTGTCTGGAGCTACACTTTAAAAATGTAGCAGTTAAAAATTACAAACAGATTCTACTTACGAACAAACCTACAGTCCCTGTCTTGTTTACACCGCCTGTATACTGCTGTTCAGAGTATATAGGGCCTGGGGGCCCCATGCCTTTTCTTTTATTTATTTGGGTGCAGGGTTCCCCTTAATATCCATACAAGACCCAAATGGGCTGATAATGGGCTGGGGGGGGGGGGGGGACGACCCATGCTGTTTTTCTCAATGATTTTCATTCATATTGCCGGGACCAGATATTACATTAAAGCTGCAAGCAGTTTTAAATTACTTTTATTCTTTTAGAAATGTCATTTTGTGCAGGGACAGTTCTAAACACGGGAAACACGCGCCACTTTACAGGCATATACTATAGACACCCCCCAGGCACAATATTTAAAGGAATATTTCACTTTTATTTTTTCACTTTAAGCATCATTAAAATCACTGCTCCTGAAAAAACTGCAGTTTTTAAAACTTTTTTTGCATTGATACATGCACCCTGGGGCAGGACCCGGGTCCCCAAACCCTTTTTAGGACAATAACTTGCATATTAGCCTTTAAAATTCGCACTTTTAAATTCTCACGTTCAAGTCCCATATACTTTAATAGTGTTCGAAAGTTCGCGCAAACTTTCGGTCCGTTCGCATGTTCTGGATGCGAACCGGGGGGTGTTCGGCTCATCCTTAGTGCTGAACGGTTGACTTTTCTTTGCACCAGCTGGTTTATGGTAGAATGCTGCAGTTTTATTTCGTTTTGGTGAGCATTTAATTGAGGTATAAAGAGCAACTGTTGTTTAACTATACTACACTACGGTCCCTTGTATTGCACCGTTGTGTGTGCTTTATTTTGTACCACTATCTGACACCATTTGGCCCTGACAGAGGAGGTGAGGAAGCTGGAGTTGCCTTAAAGGTGACATCATATATTTTCAACTGGCGTGATTTGCTGCTTATTACTGGGCAACAGTATCTCTGGTGAGTTTGTATTCTGTCTGGTGGACAAGTGTGTGTGTAATCAGCATATACACTATTGATTTAGGCACTTGCTGCATGCTTACAGTACATTTACTGAGGGCGGGCGGCAACTGCACGCTAAGCGACATACTGGTATTCCGCTCAGCGCATGCACGCTGGCATGCCCCATAGGGTTTACAGCGGCGCAATCCCGTGACGGACACAGTGGATCACGATGCTCTATTCCTGGACCCTCACCGTCATATTGATTGCCATGACCAGTTATGCAAGAAAAACAGCTTCCTTACTATTGTGATGCTGTGATTGGCCTACATCTATTATAAGGTACAAGTAATGGCAATGGGAAAAATGCGCCCAAAAGGTATCTCAGCGCCTGGCAGGATGTCAACCTTTCCTTTATCAAAAATGTCCAGAAACTTGTGGTATGCTGGAGGCATGAACTGTGATACACATAGTTTCCAACATTAATTTTTTTTTTAAAAAGCTGGGTATATACCTATCAAAATGTGGCTGGGTTAGCAGGAACTGGACACATTTTGATCTGTGTGCACCCCTCTTTGTTCAGCTTTAGTAACATGTTACAGTTGGCCATGTTTATACACCTAAAATTACTAGTTGCGCTTTAAGTGCCATTAATTGTTACCGGCACACCAAACACAAAAGCAAACAAACATTTTGCCATGTGAAAAAACGAGTGGCAAATGCTGCAAAACGCACAGTAAAAAACACGCAACCCACAAAACGCCAACATGTCTAATTAATCATATGTAGCGCAGCCAATTGAAATCAACGGGCTGTCCTATGCGTGTCACAGGAAAAACGAGACACAAAATGTGCACTGCCACTGTGCTAGATGTGAATGGGGCCTGAAAGTAAATTGGTGCGTTAACACAGAACAATAAGGCTCCATTCACATCTGTGCGTTTCCTTGCATTTCAGAAATGCGCTGCACCAAAAATCACATTAAATACGCACCAAGCTCCGCTCTAAAAAAAAGTTTTGAGTCTTCTTTGGGGCGATTGCTGTGTGTAGGGCAGCCCATTCAGGTGGATGGGCTGCCCTATGTGTGATGAGTGAAAATGCTCCAAAACACCTCCCCCACCCCCTCTAAAAAACAAAACAAAAACGCATGTGGGAATGAGAGTTCCCGCTATGCAGAGATATAAACGAGGCTTGACATCTGAGTGTTTCTGTCCACTCCTTATGTACTTGTATAAAGATGGCAATATACTATGCAATCGGAATGTATATTGTGTATTTATTTAGTGAGAAGGGTGATCACTGATTGCATTTCTTTTAAAAAATGTGCAGCTGGGAGTGGGAGGGTGGATGATGCAGGGTGTGTGCTAATGAGGTCAGCTGGTCAACTCCTTCCTGTGTCATGACCTAAAGTCTGATCAGGAAGAAAGACATTTACTAATGGATATGTCTGGAAACATGGATGAGGACAAGTAAAGTAAGTGTCTGTAGATTTAATGGAAAGCGTTGATAATTTTGCAAAAAAAGTACATGAATGCTATATTGGTACATAGGAGGGCTGGAATTTAGAAAAAAACTAAAAAGTGAACAAAGTGAACTTACCCTTTAAAGTGGTAGCAAACCACGCTTTCTTTTTTTTTTTTTTTTTTTTAATACCCTGCAAGGCAATGGCATAATGTGCTAGTCATTTCCAAATTGTGACAAGAAAGAGCAAGAAATACATTTAGAGTCTAAACTAGTTCAAACATTTCATTCAAAACAGAGGTTTTGGTTACATATATTTGCAATCATATGTGAAATCACCTTCAATTACAGGCGGCTCCAAACCTGCCTGAAAAAATACCAGCCTCCAACCTCCCCTCATAGCCGGTGATGACTTAGAGGATGCTCCAGTAATGATGGCTTGATACAGTGCTCTTCTCTCTCATGTTCAGTAGCAAACCATCCTCTGATCCCTCCCTCTCATCACCTAGTTTTAAAAAAAATCCAACTTTTTGGTCAACTTCGCTCCCAAAAAAGTTGTACCTCTCCCATTTAAGTGAAGTCCATCCCTGCTATAGAGACACAGACTGAAAAGTCAGACCAGTTCTTCATGAAGCCAAACCCCTCCTCCCTGCACCAGTTCCTCAGCCACTTGTTAAGCTCCCTGAGTGACTGGAAGCAGGGTCAAGAGAAGAGGGGGAGGAGAGTCACATGACTCAGGCACTATGCTCGGGGGCAGGGCACAGGTGACAGCTGCAGGCTCCCTCTCCCAGCACCTCCCCCACAATGCTACATCATACTCCTCCGCCATGCCCCTAACTATTCTGCTCCACTCACTCCTCAGTCAGAATTCTCCTATATTCTGTCATACATCGAGAGATCAGATGAGTCTTCTCCTACATAAAGTCCCTGGATCAACCTCCTCCACAGGCTCATAGGTTGATAGAACCTTCACTAACATGGCGGACCGCCCACAAGTCCTGGTCCAGAGAGCAGCAGTCATTGATTGCTAGGAATATCGGAATCCCTCACAAGTGTGTCCTGCAGCACGCTTCTCCTCCCACCTCCTGCCTGCCAGGCTATAGGGACTTCTCCTACAGGCACACTGAGCACTGTGATGGGGCAACTGATCTATAGGGGTACTCTGATGGGGACAATTAATCCATAGGGACACTGTGATGGGGTCAACTAATCTATGGAGGTACTCTGATGGGGGCAACTGATCTATGGGTACAGTGTGATGGGGCAACTGATCCATGGGGACACTGTAATGGGGCAACTACTCTATGGGGGCAGTGTAATTGGGGCAACTAATCTATGTGTAGACTATGATGGGGCAACTGATTTATATATGTACTCTGATGGGGCAACATATTCATGGGGGTACTGTGATGGGAACAATTGATTTGTGGGGACAACCTATTTTATTGGGGCACTCTGATGGGGAAACTATTCTATGGGGGCACTCTGATGGGGCAACTAATCTATTGGGGCACTTTGATGGGGCAACTAACCTATGGGGGCACTTTGATGGGGTAACCGATCTATATATGTACTCTGATTGGTCAACAAATTCATGGAGGTACGGTGATGGGAACAATTGATTTGTGGGGACACTCTGATGGGGCAACTGATCTATAGGGGTATTCTGATAATGGCCACTGATTTATAGGGGTACTCTAATGGGGCAACTGATCTATGGGGGTACTCTGATGGGGGAAACTGATCTGTGGGGATACTCTGATGAGGGAAAAATGATATGAGGGTATTCTGATTGGGGTTTTAGCAGTGTGAAGAAGTAACACCTGATTTAACGGGCACACTGATGGAGATAACAGATCTATGGGGGTGCTCTGTTTGGGACAACCAATGTATAAGGGTATTCTGATGGGGCTCCTGATTTATGGGAGTACTAATGATGGCAACACCTTATGTAAGGGGGCATTCTGATGGGGCAACTGGTCTATGGGAGGCTGATTTATGGGGGTACCCTTATGGGGGCACATCGAAGGGGGCAACTGATATATGAAGGTATTCCAAATGGGGTTTTGGATTTATTGGGGTACTTTGATGGCGACACGTGAGGTAAGGGGGCACTCTGATGGGGATACCTGATATAAAGGGGTACCTTGATTGGGTTAACTGATCTAAGAGGATATTCTGATGGGGTATCTGATATATGGGGCAACTTATATATGAAGGTGCTCTGATTTGGGTTCCTAAATTATGGGGTATTCTAATGGGGGCACCTGATGTAAGGTTCTATTTTCTTTTACTTGAAATATGGATGTGATTGGCCTATTTTTTTGTTTTAATAAAGAGTTATTATTTGTCTTACATCTTGTTTCTGGTACAGATAGTTGTGTGTGTAAGGCCAGAATAAAAGGACACAGCCAGTCAAAGTGTAAGAATAAGAAAGATCACAGGCAGGAGAAGGAGTACCCAAAGGCAGAATCTGGGGCTCAGAGAAGACCGAACACCATGAACAGCTCCAAGTCCAAGACACCACTGGAAGCTCTGAGGATCAGCACTAATCAGCTGCACTGGTCGGAGGTAAAGTCTAATCTATTAATAATGTCTTTTATTACAAGTCACCCCCCCCCCAGTATCTGCTGATACTCCAGATTACCCCCAATTTCGTCCACTTACACTCCTGTTCATTCTCTAGTATATTTGGACAATATTACAGGTCATCCTCCATTATACCAATACTCCAGGCCATCCTCTGGCCCAGTCTGCAAATACTACAGATCACCAGTTGTGAGGAGTGGACCATCAATAGGGGGTACAGACAGCACTTCCCATTGGGGGGGAAGTGCAGGAGGCACCAAGAGGCTGTCTGTGGATAGTGTATGACTCGGCCCCGCCCTCCGATGCCTGCGTCATTGGATTTGATTGGTTATAAAGGAAAAAACAGCGCTAGGTGTGTAGTAAAAAAATGTGTAAAATATGTAAAGTATTAAAACAAATCTATGACAGATAACCTGCGGCTAAAACACTATAACCCTGATATAGGGCAAAACTGGAATATATACAAACAAGTGTAGCGCTGGATAATAAAGTGTGCAAAAATACAAAAATTAAGAGATTGTGCAAAGTCCAAATAACATGACGTTCTTAGTAAAATATGTGAACAGTTCAAGTGTGAGTGTCCGGTGAAGAACAACACTGTAGAGACATATGTGAAATCGATCAAATCTTGTGCAGCCCGCCACCTCAGGTAGAAATAAAGGCTTACCAAAAAGCCTGCGACCACCCTTATTCAGGGGGCTCAGACAAGGCTTAGCAGAGTGGTGTCCTCACTGGATCATAGGATGTTCCTTCCACATGTGGTCAGCTGTAAGCGTTGAGCCCGTGATCACAAGCAGACATCCGAGAGGCAATCCATACACATCAGTGTGTATACTCTTCTATGGGTGCGGGGGCAGGTGTCCGGGGGATAACCAGTAAGTTGATCAAAACGAAAAACAAAAAGGGATCCAATAGTGTAGAAGTTCCTCCGAAAAACAAAAAGAGATCCAATAGTGTAGAAGTTCCTCTTTGGAGGAACTTCTACACTATTGGATCTCTTTTTGTTTTTCGTTTTGATCAACGAGGGGCTCCAGTGTAAGTTCACCTTACAGATTTTCTGTAAAAGTGAACTTACACTTTAAATAGGTGCATGGTATTATATAGAGTGTGGAATATTTTTTCCATGAGATTGATAGTGTTTATTCTCGTTTTCAGTTGGGTGAAAGGAACTGATGATGATTTCCAATGATAAGCAATAAGTCAATGTATGTAAACACTAAAACAGTAAAACCTTGGTTTCAGAGTAACTTGGTTTGAGAGCGCTTTGCAAATACAAGCAAATTTTTTTTATAAATTTTGACTTGATATACAAGCGATGTCTTGATATACAAGTAGCGTCACGTCACCACTGAGTATAAAAGAGAAGAGAGGCGCCTCTAAGGGTAGCAATATGGTTACATTTATTGAAGGTACAACATTTAGCAACAAATTGCTACACTTAGAGGCGCCTCTCTTCTCTTTTATACTCTGTAGCTCCTGCTAGATTTTTCTTCTGATCCCCTTGTGGAGGCTTCCATTTGTGGATGGACATTTTATGGTTATACAACCTGGTCACATTGCTATAATCTTTTTATATGGACTATAACCTGAAGAACCTATGAATAAATGGTTGTGGAACGCATCCTTTGAGTTTCCATTATTTCTTATGGGGAAATTTGCTTTGATATACAAGTGCTTTGGATTACAAGCATGTTTCTGGAAAGAATTGTGCTCGCAATCCAAGGTTTTACTGTAGTGTGAATAAGTCTCACGTGATGGATAGATATACCTATGATAGGTGTGAATAACAAACAGTTTGGAAGCATGAGGTGTATAATATTATCTGAAATTCTAGATGCAAAATTTTCCAATTGCTTCCATATTTGTGAGATTTTCTCACAATCCCAGAAAATATGTACATCCTCTAAAACATGTCTGTGGTACTGAAGGGAAAATGGCATGAAGCTTTGTGGGAGAATAATACCATCTTGTAAAAAGCTTTGTGGCTGTCTAATACCTTGGGGTGTCTACTTTCCGAAATGGGTTCATTTGGGGGGGTTTTGTGCTATCTTGACATTTCATGGCCTCCGAAACTGTGATGGGCAGTGAGGAAGTGAAATCACCATTAAATCCTGAAGGCCGTGATTGGTTTTTGGGGTCCTGTACACGGCTAGGCTCCCAGAAAGTCCCACACATGTGGTATCCCCGTACTCAGGAGAAGCAACAGAATCTATTTTGGGGTGTAATTCCACATATAACAATGCCATCTTTGAGCAATATATCATTTAGTGACAACTTTGTGTAAAAAAAACAAAAAAACAATTGTAATTTTCCTGAAACTTGTGGCAAAATATAAAATATTCCATGGACTCACCATGCCTCTCTGCAAAAAGCTTGGGGTGTCTATTTTTCAAAATGGGGTCATTTGGGGGGGGGGGGGGGGTTGTGCTATCTTGACATTTTATGGCCTCCGAAACTGTGATAGGTAGTGAGGAAGTGAAATCAAAAATTTACGCCCTTAGAAAGTCTGAAAGCGGCGATTAGTTTTCGGGGTCCCGTACGCTCCCAAAAAGTCTCACACATGTGGTATCCCCGTACTCAGGAGAAGCAGCAGAATGTATTTTGGGGTGTAATTCCACATATAACCATGGCATGTGTGAGCAATATATCATTTCAATGACCACTTTGTGTAAATTTTTAAACACTTGTGACAAACAAATAAAATATTCAATGGGCTCAACATGCCTCTCAGCAATTTCCTTGGGGTGTCTACTGTCCAAAATGGGGTCCTTTGGGGGGGTTTTGTACTGCCCTGCCATTTTAGCACCTCAAGAAATGAGATAGGCAGTCATAAATTAAAAGCTGTGTAAATTCCAGAAAATGTTCCCTAGTTTGTAAACGCTATAACTTCTGCGCAAACCAATAAATATACGCTTATTGACATTTTTTTTTACCCAAGACATGTGGCTGAATACATTTAGGCCTAAATGTATGACTAAAATTGAGTTTATTGAATTACTTTTATAACAAAAAGTAGAAAATATATATATTTTTTTTAATGTCGGTCTTTTTTTGTTTATATCGCAAAAAAAAAAAATCGCAGAGGTGATCGAATACAGCCAAAGGAAAGCTCTATTTGTGGGAATAAAAGAACGCACATTTCGTTTGGGTACAGCGTCGCACGACCGCGCAATTGTCAGTTAAAGCGACATAGTGCCACATTGTAAAAAGTGCTCTGGTCAGGAAGGGGGCAGAACCTGTATTTCACCCAATCAGGGTCCCTTCCTCTGCTGCCATTTGTGTTCCTCACACTCTTCTCCCTCCAGAATGATGTCCTTTCCCATCTCCTCTCCCTCCACCTATCAACCCTTCTATCCCCTGTCTATACAACAGCCTACAAGTACACACAGCTCCATGCACCGCACGGCTCCTCCCCTCCCTCTGCTACTACAACTCCCGGCATGCCTCGCCTCACCCCCCCCCCCCCCGGAACAGGGGCTCACGCACAGACGGAGAGTGAGGGGGGGGGGGGTGAACTTCCGGTGCCGCTGCTTCCGGCCCGGAAGAGCTGTGTCAGGGTGCAGGCATAGGGCAAGATGGCGGCTGCAGCTGTGGTTGAGTTCCAGAGAGCACAAGAAATGGTGGGGACCGACAGATCGGCGAGTATAGACATCCTGCAGTCTATCGGTGAGAGCGGAGCACACACGGGGCGGGGGGAACCGGCCACTGATTGATCTAGGAGGGGGGAGCCGGGCTGTACCACTGTACCTAAAAGTGGGGGGGACCGAGTGCCATTGTTATAGCTGTGTGCAGTGAGGGGAGGGCAGACAGGGCCTGTGTGTGTACAATGTACTTCTACTGATACTCAGGGCTGACTGTGTGTATGAAGGACTCCCTCATTGATGGAATATATATCGTACATTGCCAGGCTGAGGAGAGACTCACCAACTCCATACACTACACAGGAAACACTACTACTGTAATCTTCTCTCTGGGGGTACACAGTGACTGTGCTGGCCCAGCTCTTCCTCCACATAACCTGTGATGTAGTAGCTGGAGGCGGAGCTTAGGAGATTACTACAGAGCAGGGGTGGAGCTAAGGGGGATATTGTAGAGCAGAGCTAAGTGAGGGGGTGGAGCTAAACGGAATACTTTGGAGCAGGAGTAAGCACAAAAGGGGCAATACAGTAGAGCAGGGTTAAGTGTGTGTGTGTGTGTGGGGGCGGGGGGTGTAATACTGTAGAACATAGGTAAGTGGGGTTGGAGCTCAGGGGAATACTGTAAAGCGGGGGTGGTGCTTGGGGGAATACTGTAGAGGAGGGGTGGAGCTTAGGAAAATACTGTAGAGCAGGGATAAATGGGGAGGGGCTCATTGGAATACTGTTAAGCGGGGGTGGAGCTTAGGGGAATACTGTAAAGCTGGGGTGGAGCTTAGGGGAATACTGTAGAGCAGGAGTAAGTGGGGAGGTGTTTAGGGGGAATACTGTAAAGCGGGGGTGGGGCTCGGGGAATACTGTAAAGCGGGGGTGGGGCTCGGGGAATACTGTAAAGCGGGAGTGGAGCTCGGGGGAATACTGTAAAGCGGGGGTGGAGTTTGGGGGAATACTGTAAAGCGGGGGTGGAGCTCGGGGGAATACTGTAGCGCAGGAGTAAGTGGGGGTGGGGCTTAGGGGAATACTGTAAAGTGGGGGTGGGGCTTAGGGGAATACTGTAAAGTGGGGGTGGGGCTTAGGGGAATACTGTAGCGCAGGAGTAAGTGGGGGTGGGGCTTAGGGGAATACTGTAAAGTGGGGGTGGGGCTTAGGGAATACTGTAAAGCGGGGGTGGAGCTCAGGGGAATACTGTAGAGCAGGAGTAAGTGGGGAGGTGTTAAGGGGGAATACTGTAAAGCAGGGGTGGGGCTTAGGGGGATACTGTATAGCAGGGGTAAGTGGGGAGGAGCTCAGGGGAATACTGTAAAGCAGGGGTGGGGTTTAGGGGGATACTATATAGCAGGGGTAAGTGGGGAGGAGCTCGGTGGAAAACTGTAAAGCAGGGGTGGAGCTTAGGCAAATACTGTAGATCAAGGATAAGTGGGGGGTGGAGATCAAGGGAATGCTGTAGAGGAGGGGTAAGTGGGGGTGGAGCTCAGAGGAATACTGTAGAGCAGGGGTGGAGCTTAGATGAATACTGTAGAACAGGGGTAAGTGGGGGGGGGGAGCTCAGGGGAATACTGTAGAGCAGGGTTAAGCTGGCAAAGGACAAAGAGGAATACTGTAGTGTGAGGTAAGTGGTGGAACTAAAGGGTGCACTGCAGAGCAGGAGTTGGCATAGGAGGAGCGGGGGAGGGGCAAAGAGGAATACTGTAGAGCTGAGGTTGGCAACCTTCAATATTCCAGTTGTTGTGGGATTGCAAGACTGACAGCCAGAGGCATGATGGGATTTGTAGTATTATCACAGCTGGGATGCTGAGGGTTGCCTAACCCTGCTATATTTTATCACTTGAGTAACAGCTCTGGGCTGCTGACATTCGGCCCAAGGTGGTGGTGCCCAGCAGCAGTTTTTAGACCTTTTGGATGTCCACCCAAAGGGAGGGTTTGACAGGTAAAAAACAGGCCTAAAGTACATGAAATATACACATAATCCAATGGGAAGATTGTTGTTGAAATGAATGGTCTGGTGGCTGACTCTCTGTAATGGCTTTATTTTGGATTATATGGTGTATCTATATCCAAAACCGTCTTTTTTTTTTTTTTTTTTTTTTTTACTTGATATAAATGAAAAGAGAAGTTCAGGTTAAAAAAATAAAAATGTATACTCCCCTAGGTGGTTGCAGAGTTGGATCTGTCGCCCAGCCGGCTCTGCACTGAGAACTGAGCAATCGAACACTGCTGGACGCTCGGTTATCCCCTCCGCTCTGAGCAGAGAGTTGTGACTGTCAGTCCCCGGCTCTCTGCTCTCCCCTCCAGGACTCACGGGAGCGCTGGGCAATGGAGGGGGTGGGAGCGCTGGGCAATGGAGGGGGTGGGAGCGCCTGGTTTAGGCTCTCAGTGGCATGCTGTGCCAGGTGCCGGTCCAGGCTCCTGGGCAGATCCCGACTGTAATATCGGGATTGATTCAGTGCCTGGACTGGCTGAGTGATGTCACTGGACAGCAGGCTTTAGCCCGCCGTCTGCTGAATACGGGTCACAGGACTACAGAACAAACTGCACTCCTGTGATCCATAGAAGACGTATGGCCAAAAAAGCTTTGGCCATACCTCTCCTTTTTTACTGCTATCTGGAGCTCCGTTAGAGAGATTTTCCCTCGCTTTCTGATGACACTTTTTTTTTTTTTTTTTTTTTTTTTTTTTTACTAAGCAGGAAGTAAGGAAAAAACTGCACCAAAGAATACAAATACCATTAAAGCGGTTGTATACCGCAAAACTTTTTTTTTTTTTGTCAACCTGCAAGGCAAAGGTATAATGAGCTAGTATGACTAGCATACTAGCTCATTATCAATCACTTACCTTAGATCGAAGCCCCCGCAGCGGTCCTCGGACACGTCCTCCGTCGCATCCATGATACCCGGAGTGACTTCCGGGTATCGCCGCTCCGGCGCTGTGATTGGCCGGAGCGGCGATGACGTCACTCCCGCACATGCGCGGGGAACGGCACGATCCCCGCGCATGCGCGAATTTCCGGCAGTGTCCGGCAGGCTCCCATTCAAGAGCCGCCGCGCTCAGTGCACCTGCACCGTTATCTACGGTGCGCATGCGCTGTAGATAGCGGTAGAGTCTTTTTTGCAAATATCTCCGAGACTCTGTAGGTCTCGGAGATATTGCAAGCACCTACAGGTAAGCCTTAATGTAGGCTTACCTGTAGGTGCTTGTACAAATTTTAGGTATACAACCACTTTAAAAAGCTGACCGGGGTTCTAGCCTTCTCATTTACTGTGCTGCTGCTGTTGAGTTTCCTTTACTTCCTGTTTGGTAAAACTATGTCACCAGAAGAGGAAGTGAGGGGAAATCCCTCCACTGCAGTAAATCCTGATGGGTTCTTTCTTATCCTTCCCGGCTCCATCCAAAACTAGAAAACAATATTGACCAAAGATGCACTTTAATGGGAACCTGAACCGATAGATCAGACAGTCTGATTTCTTCTGAGATGAATACTTGCCTGGCAGGAGGGAACAGAAATGGCAGTCTCCATATTTCTCCTAATGTAGGTTTTACTTTAATCAGATGTGCTGTTCATTTGAGGCAATCACCAGGATTTCAGAGTGGTGTGTGTACCCCAGAGTCCTTCCGGCTCTTGACGTTGGCATATAACTCAAGGCAAAACTTTTAAACTTTAAATTTTAGATAGAGTGGAAAGTTATTAGAACGCCTGTCAAGATTTTATTGCAATCTGTGCCCATTAGGGAGATTCACCCTCTGGATTTGTCTTGTTTTCTGTCATCACGAGAGTAAAAATAATCCCAAATTTTGGGCTGTCACCAGAACAGGAGAAGACAGAAAATCCTCCACTTGGGACACTAGTTCTGTTGACAACCAGGGGTTCCCTTAATTTGAAGGGATTTCCTCTCACTTCCTGTTTTGGTAATAGCACAGGAAGTGAAAGGAAATCTTCCCAATGGGGGAAAAAATGGACAGGGATTATAACCCTCTATTACTCTATCCAAAATGGGGGGAAAAAAAGTTTTGCCTTTAGTTCTACTTGAATGCATACATCTAATAATCACATGAAAAGCAGATAACACTTTAATAGGGCGTCTTGTCCTAAGAGCCGTGTAATTCTAACAATACTGTCAGTGACAACTCACTGGTGACAGGGTGGCTAAGAGAGCACAGTCTGGTGTCACTGCCTTGTTGGGTGAACCAGTGAGTAGTCATGTCACCACCAGCAAGCAAGATTCTGATGCTTTCAGGCAGCGAAGAAGTGATGCCATAGGAGCGTGTGAGTTCTCTTTCCAGTCCTGGTGGTGACAGCGGTTGTCCCCCAGACCAGGATGTAGAGGAAATCTTCCAGTAAGAGAAAGCTGCTTAGAGATTTCTTCTAACTTTGAAGAGATTTCATTTCTCACTTTTTGTTGTGACTAAGGCTCGGCTCACACCTGAACCGGTCGCAAATCACACAGCAAAGCTGTGCGTCCCTTTTCTCCATTTCAGGGATGAATCCAGGGCAGAATCTTTGCCTGAATTTGGCCCTTAAACTGAGCCAAAGACGCAGTGCGCTCCACAGCCACCCCGGAGATATGTGAACTGGCTCCATAGAGACATTCTCCTGATATGCGGAAAAACCCTCATCCAATTCGCATAGGTGTGAACCCAGCCTAAAGGACAGGAAGTAGAAAAATCTCCCATATGTGTCACAGATGGCAAAAAAAATTTCCCTTCTACATCCAAAACCAATAAGGACCATTTGCATTAAAGTGGTTGTAAACGATCACCTTGTAAAACAACCCACCCAGATTGAAACAGAAATGAAAGGCAAAATATTTGTGTATAGATTAAATATAAATCAATTTTTTCCCTTTTTCTATAAGCGATCACATTCCCTCTGTTCTCGGCTTCATAAGAGCTGGGGGAGGAGAAGCAGCAGGACACTGAGCTTCCCAGTGAATAGCTGTGCAGCAGGGTCATGTCAGGACAAGTCTGATCATTGGAAGAGAACAGACCGAGTTACCAGCACAGCTAGAACCTGACCACAGTGTGCTCTTCTGCTTAGTGTGGTCAGTTTTTAATAGAAAAGCAGAGGCATTGACAGGAACACAAAGGAAACAATACAAAGAGAACAGGAAATTTTCTCCTACAAGTACACGATACAGCAGGCACATACCAGGAATCTGAAATGTTGGGGTAACTAACGCTTTAATCTTAAAAATCTTTGGCACTTGACAGGTGGCTGGGAAGCATTACCACCACCTCATGCCTAAAAGAATGCCCTTCAACCACACGCATTGCCCATGGTTTTCAGGAGGTTGTGGCGTGGCCCCGTTCACTTAAATAGGCCGCTTCAGTGGTCTGTATTTGCCACCAAATGCCATTGCCATTCACTTCTGGCAAGTATATAACCCCGTCCAGCTGCCTTTGCAAGTGTACACTTAGCCTGGATATTTTGGATTTAGATACACTTTATGTCATATGTATGCTGTGTGTACACAACAATGGACCCACAGAAAGCATGCAGCCAGTGTGGTCAGTGGACTTGATCTGCATTCCCTTTCTGGGTTATTAGCTCAAAGTTTTGAAGACAGCTGGTCAGACTGACAGCAAGGCATCAATCAAAGTCTGCACAGCTTTCCTTTACTGTATCTCTTTTTAAATTACTATTTGTTATTATATCGTGGTAAGCTGTATGGAAGCTGCATCTGAACGCTTTGTTTTCTTTGCAGTCAAGCGAGATATCCAGGAAAGTGATGAGGAGGCGGTACGCGTCAAGGAGCAGAGCATTTTGGAGCTGGGTGGTCTTCTAGCCAAGACTGGACAGGCTGCAGGTGAGCACAGATCACAGTCACATCAACTTGCTAACAATGAACTTGATTTTTTACTTTTACAGTAGACAATGTAGGCGTTACTTTGCTTCCTTTTGAAGTGTTGTCTCCTATCTATAACTTATTGATGTTAATGACCCAACCATGCCAAAACTGGAATCGGGTTAGACCTACTGTCAGTGTTTAAATTTTTTCTACATCCTAGTTAAGGGGATTTATCTCCTTTTCTGTTCTGCAGAACACCTTTCACATGAAGATGAGTCACTGGTGCTCCAGATGAGCAGAGACCAGGAGAAATAGTGGGATAAAAATCCATGAGAGTAGTATTCACTTCGTGTTAAAAATAATAGAATTCAGAAAAGTATGGTATGAAGTGTGGTAAGCGTATAATCACTGTTCATAAGGTTGCTAGATACCCCAGGAGCCTATTTTAGGACATGTGGAGAATGATGGTCGCCATGCAGAGTGTGGACGGGGTTCTCCTAAAATTCTTGCATTGCGCTAGGTCCCATTTACTAGGCATCTCTGCTGAGCACACATTGGTTCCATTTTTACATGAATTGGATATAAGGCCTGAATTTTCTAAACCCTCCTTACTCTAATTGGCAAATTGTCTTAGAGCAGGGGTCTCAAACTGGCGGCCCTCCAGCTGTTGCAAAACTACAAGTCCCATGAGGCATTGCAAGGCTGACGGTTACAAGCATGACTCCCACAGGCAGAGGCATGATGGGACTTGTAGTTCCGTAACAGCTGGAGGGCTCGCCAGTTTGAGACCCCTTTCTTGGAGAGCTACCTGTATTCCTGTTCTCTCAGACGCCTGTCAAAGGGACAGAAAGGAAGTAAGGTGAAATCTTCTTGTGAAGACGCAGACCGCTATAGCAATCGGAAGAAGGTCCTGAACCCATTTTAACATAGCAATAAAAAGTTGACATGGGTTCTGTGCCTCCCACATTGTATAAAACTCAGAAGAAAAAAACTTTTGGCTTGAGTTGGACTTTTTAACCTTTTTTGCGTTCAGATCCTTGTGGTTAGTGGGCTCTGTGTAAAGAAAAAAAGAAACGAAAGCAAACCCCTTAATAAGCATGACTAGTGTTTTTTTTCTTCAGTCAGGTTCTTCTTCCAGCAACACACATTAGTTTCTTTCCCCTGTATTCTTCCTCCAGGATATACACATTGGGGGTTATTTACTGAAGGCAAATCCACTTTGCACTATAAGTGCACTTAGAAGTGGAGTCGCTGTAAATCTGAGGGGAAGCTCTGCTGATTTTATCATCCACTCATGCGCAAGATAAAATGCTGTTTTTTCTTTTCCTTGCATGTCCCCCTCGGATCTACAGCGACTGCACTTGTAGTGCAAAGTGGATTTGCCTTTTGTAAATAACCCCCATTGGTTAGTGTTTCATCTGCGTTCTTCCTTTAGGACGTAAACATTGTTTAGTCTTTCTCCTGTATTCTTCCCCCAGCACACAGTCTCCAGCTAACTTTTCTGAGACTCCTCATCCTCAGCCAATCAGTCCCCCCCCCCCCCACACACAAATTGCATATTGAATAGAAATTGGACATTATCTCCAGGCTGTGTTTCTGGGCACAAAGTATTAATGTTCTGCACATATTGCTCTCTGTCATACCCACCGCATTCTTCTCTTGCTCCTGCTGCCGCTCTTGGGCACGCCGCCTGCCGCCGATGCGCACGCTAGTGGCTACTGACACCTAGAGGTCAGTTAACTTGAACGTAGCCTTCTGGGCATGCAGAATGTAAATGAATACACTGCAGAAAGCAACCCAGGCTTTTTGGCAAACCAATAAATTGGTAGGTTTGGCTCTGCTTTAACAATATATATAACTTTTTAAGTAAATGTTTTCCTTCTTTTATGGTCTGTACATTGCTATCCACTGCATACTAATCATTCCACCTGACTGGGCTGGCTTGTTTTATAAACAACGGCATGTGATCAGTATGATTGGCTTTCACAGGTATCACATGATCAGGAACCACACAGATTGGTTCCCGATTGCTGTATCTGACACTTTAAGTTGATTGAGGAAATGTTAGAACTTTTGACACTACAGAAAATGTAACTCTTCCCCGATATCCAACACAAAAAAAAATTGAGCTGGAATTGGGCTTCCACATGCTCAATAGACAAGATTAGTAAAAAGAAGACTTCTCTGTGGTTTGTAAAACATTTGTAACTTCCCGAGAGCTTGCCCACACACTAGGTGCAGGAAAAGGGCTTATAGGAAATGTAGTTTTGGGGGTATTGGGCATAGAATTGACCACCTAGGGGCTCCCTCTGCAAAACCTTTACCAGCTTGGTGATTATGGCATAGATAGTAATACAAGATTTCTCACTACAGCAGGGGTCTCAAACTGGCAGCCCTCTAGCTGTTGCCAAACTACAAGTCCCATGAGGCATTGCAAGGCTAACAGTTACAAGCAAGACTCCCACAGGCAGAGGCATGATGGTACTTGTCATTTCGCAACAGCTGGAGGGCCGCCAGTTTGAGACACCTGCACTACAGGAACAAATAAGTAATGCTGGGACATGATCTAGTGTGTGAGATGGAGGTTTGGTGTTAAATGGGGATAATGCCTGGACATGCACTTTAAGGTGGTTGTAAATGATGTATTTAAAAAAAATAAAAATAAACGTGGTATACTTGCCTCCATTGCAAAGAGCATCCCTGAACTTCCTCTTCTGGGGTCCCCTGCCAGCACTCTCGGCTGCTCCTCTTCGCTGTGCAACCTCATAGGATGCTTCTGTGGGCTCACTCTGAGCTGGGCTGTGTGTCTCTCCATACACAACACAGCCCGCCTCAGCCCCGTCCCCCACTTTCACCTCACATGATTTGATGGGCAGCAGCTAATTGCCTCCCGTGTCCCACGAGGGAAGAGAGAGGAGAGTGCTGCAGCAGATGGGCACAGTGCTTGTAAGTATAAGAGGGTGATACAACTGCTGAGACATTTTTTACCTTAAAGGGGTTGCATCCTATGCATTAAGGTGAAAAAAACTTTCGGCAGTCACCGGTTTTACTTACCTGAGCCTTGGAACTTCACCTGGCGGAGACGGGCTCTTCATCTGCCCAGGGTTCTTGACTCTTGATTGGATAGATTGAGAGTGGTGCCGCCATTGGCTCCTGCTGCTGTCAATCAAATCCAATGACGCGGGGGGGGGGGCCTGAGTCGTATATTCGGCGGCTATGGGCGCTAAATTCTGGACTCGGGAGAGTGCCAGCAAGGTAAGCCCCCGGAGATCGCTTCTCCTAGAGGGTTATTTTATGTGGGGAGGAGCTGCCGGGGGACCCCAGAAGTCGAGCTCTGTGCAAAACGAGCTGCACAGTGGAGTATGTTTTTTTATTAAAAAAAAAAACAAAGTTTACAACCACTTTTATACAGGGAATGCATTAGGTTAAAAAATGTTCTGCCTTTACAACCACTTTAGGAGGTGCTTGGGCTTGTCATGCTGATCCCATCTTCAGTACCTATAGAATCCATAACCCGAAACAAGCATGCAGGCAGCAAAGTGTGAACCTCGGTCCTAAATGTAAGGTTATGGTGTAAAGCCTGGATCTGGATGTCAGGACCTGGAACCTGCAGCTCTAGGGGGCCCATATACACTGTTTTTTGTGCATTTTTTTGGGGGATTCATTGAGTCGTGTTTCATCGGCTCATTCATTTTACATGTACTTGACATTTTTTTTTCCTATGGCAATGCAGGTGTTTTTCTGTTGGTTTCCATGTGCTGAGAGTCGCGTGTATTGGTTTTGCACACTAAAAATAGCGAATAAAATGCAGCTGATTAGCCAACACTAAGTGTGAATGGGCTCTTAATGGGAGCGCCTCCTATAGCATGGACAGTGTGAATAGTCTTGTAAAACATTGCAGCACATCGATCCCCACATGCTCACTAAGAGAAGCCGCTATGTTTTGGAGTCAGTTTGTGTGTAAGCCGCAGTCTGGCTGTCCTCCTAGTTTGTAGTATGATCGCTGTGTACAGATCACTTTCAGGTTTGCGGCCTTTTATGACACAGCATTTTGTTCTGTATTTTTAGTCTATTAATCATCGTCTTAAACAAGATGAGATGCTTTTTTATTTCTGTTGTGATGGAGCCACAATCCCTCTGTGACAAAACCAATTCGAGAGCCTGGAAGAAAGGAAAACATTTCTTCTACTTGTTATATAGAATTGTTTTTAGGGTATTAGTAAGGTAGCTTCCTATATAGTCAGGTATTTGTGAGCCATGTCCTAGACAGCTTTGTGTGTATAAAATGGCATAATGTAGAATTTAAAGTAGAGCGAAACCCCTGAGCAAAGAAAAGTGTGTCTTTATATATAATTCACTCACACTCTATATTACCAAAAGTATTGGGACACCTGCCTTTACACCACATGAACTTTAATGACATCCCAGTCTTAAGCCCCGTACACACGGTCAGACTTTTGCCCAACAAACTTCATTTTGAGCAAGTTGGACCAACGTTCCAACAGTGTGTACGCTCCATCGGACAAACTTTTTTTTTTGTTTTCATCGGACAAAAGTTGGGTCTGCAAACGGACAAACTTTTGGCCAACAAAAGTCCGATGGAGCAAAGTCCGACCGGGTGTACAGAAAACCATAGGACTTTTGTCCGATGGACAAATCAACTAACGTTAAAATCAACCAACAATAGCAGAAGTTGACCAAAGGGTGGTGGTAAAGAGCAGAAAAACCACGTGATGTTGCAAAAAGTTTGGGGAAAGTTTGCAGAAAAGTCCTGTGGTGTGTATGCTATGGGTGTGCCCGGCCAACTCCGTTTGGACAAAAATCCGCGGAAAAGTCAGATGGAAGTCCGACTGTGTGTATGGGGCCTAAATCCATAGGGTTCAATATTGGAGTGGAGACTGCAAGCCAGGCCTTTTCGTCCACATCAGTACCTGGAAGAATGGTCAAACATTCCCATAGACACACTCCTAAACCCTGTGGACAGCCTTCCCAGAAGAGATGAAGCTGTTATAGCTGTAAAGAGTGGGCCACCTCAATATTGAACCCTACGGACTAAGACTGGGATGCCATTAAAGTTCATGTGCGTGTAAAGGCAGGTGTCACAATACTTTTGGTAATAAAGTGTATATACATTTGGGGGGGGGGGGGGGAATATGCTGGCTTGTTTATTTAAGCAGCCTTACAGCCAAGTACATTACAATAACCTTGTCATTACTTAAAGCCCAACTCCTAGAAATAAAAATCTGGCAGAGGTTCAAGCTTTTTCCTAATTCTAACTTTTTAAAAGCATATATTTATTTTATTATTTTAATCTGTGTCTTGCTGTTGAATTTTTCATAATTTTTTTTCAGGTGAGCATGTCAGCAGGGCACTAGAGCTGCACAATTCTGGATAAAATGAGAATCACTATTTTTTTGCTTAGCATAAAGGTCACAATTCTCGTGGTCTAACATCTTTCACATTCTACAAAAAAATTTGGGCTAACATTACTGTTTCGTTTTTTTTTAAGTTCATTGAAGTATATTTTTTATATTGAACGGTTTTTATTGAACATTGTTCATATGAAACATAACATCACAGGGCATACGGCAATACAGGAATCAGGAAGATCCATCCGAAAGAATGTACACAACATGTATCAGTAAACTGCAGTCAGGTGCAAATACAGTCAGAAACGTAATACTAAGGCATCAGTAGGTGAGGAGGGACTGACCTCTCTGGTCTACAAGCAACATAAAATTTCAAAATAGTAGTAGCTTTATGAACATATTATTAACCACAATCTTCAGAAACCCCCGTGTAGGTGTCAGAGGAGTTAAGCCATCTATCCCAAATTTTATTATTTGTCAGGACAGCCCCGGTTGATATATACAATTTTTTTGTACGGGAGGGTAACATTAATATCTGCTTTCCACTCAGAGGCATTGGGGGGTGTGGGCCTCATCCAATGACGGGCTATGATCCTCCGAGCTGAGAAGAGTGTCTCATGTAAAAAAGTTTTGGTGAACTTATCGAGCTCCGAATCTGGGAAGATACCCAACAAGCACTGTTTGGGGTCTAGAGACAAAGGGGAGCCCATGTCATCATGGAGGAAGTCCACAACCTGTTTCCACAACACTTGAAGCATGGGACACGACCATAGCAAGTGGAAGAACGAGCCCGGGTCTCGTGTACACATTGGGCAGACCGTGGGGGTGTCAGGTTTAAAACGAGCGATTCTAAGAGGAGTGAGGTATGTCCGGTGCAAGATAAACAGTTGTGATAGTCTGTCGGAAAGTTTGGGGGAGACAGTTTTGCAAGCATCCAAAGCCTCACTCCACTCTTCATCCTCCATTGGCCCCACATCTCTTTCCCACCTCGGTTTCAGATTATGTGCCAGTATGGTGGCCGTTGGAGTAAGTAACATATTGTAGAGATCAGAGATCAACCGACGAGGGTCTGATCCCTTGATCACCGCAATAAGGGCGTTAGAAGCTGGCTGCGGGACGGCTGTAGAGAACTGGGATCGCGCCGCATGATGTAGCTGGAGGAATCTAAAATGCATAGTCCCAGGGAGCATGTATTGACCCTGGAGCTCAGAGAATGTTTTAAGGGACCCATCAGAAAGTATGTGATGTAAATAGTACACCCCTCTTTTACTCCACATTTCAGTGTCCGGAAGCAATCTAAATTCAGGCATAGACTTGTTGTGCCAGAGGGGAGTATAGTCCTTAAACGTGGGAATCTTAAGTAGTCTAATCGCTATGTCCCAAATCCGTCTATAATGGTACAACATTGACTCACGGTTACCCTCAGAATCATTGCCTCCCTGCCACTGCCGTCAAGGTGTCTGTCTTGCACTGGGCCCAGTAAGGGCATAGAAGAGTCAGGAATCTCAGTCTGTCAGTTTTATCAATATGATAAAGTTGAGAGAGCTGGGACGCTAAATAATATAAATTAAAATCAGGAAAGGCTGTCCCACCCAGATCAGTGGGATTCTTGAGTACATTCCAGGCCAGTTTGTGCCTGTTGTTTCCCCATACAAATGATCTCAGTAGAGCATCGATTATTTTAAAGTATTTTAGGGGTATGTATACAGGTGCATGCCAGAGCGTATTCAAGATCTTGGGGAGCAAAATCATTTTTATGATATTGATGCGACCCCAAACTCCTAATGGTAGTCTGGCCCAGACCTGAGTCCTGGACTTGATTAGTGTAAAAAGGGGTTCGACATTTAGGGTGATGTAGTCAGCCGGTGACCTAGATACCAAGACTCCTAGATATTTAATAGAGCTGACTCTCTGTAAAGGAAGATGTTCCTGGAGTCTAGGGGAGGGGAAGCTATCAATTGGTAGAATCTGGGATTTATCCCAATTATTTTGAGACCGGAGAATGATCCAAAGTATTCAATGATTTGTAGCGCAGTTTGTAGGGAGACATCAGAGTCTGCCAAGTATAATAACGTGTCATCAGCATAGAGGCTAATCTTCTCTACCAATGTTCCCATTTGAAGACCACGGATCCTAGGATCATCCCTGATGGCTATAGAAAGGGGTTTGGCTGCTAGGGCATACAATAGAGGGGAAAGGGGACAGCCCTGCCTAGTACCTCTAGTGAGGTCAAAGGGCCGGGAGGTCCAACCGTTAGCGACTACCCTACCCCTCGGGGCTTGGTATAACAACTGCACCCACTTAGTAAAGTTCGGGCTGAAACCAAATCTCTTGAGGCATCCCCATAGGTATCGCCATTCAACAGAGTCGAATGCCTTAGCCGTGTCCAGGGCCACTACCACCCGGGACCCAACATCTTCATGAGTTGCTTGCAGGTTGATAGAGTCTTCTAAGGTTAAATGATGTGTTGCGACCTGGCATAAAGCCTGCCTGGTCAGCATGTATCAGATTCAAAATTACTTGATTCAGGCGAAGCGCCAAAATTTTAGCCAGGATCTTTATATCCACCTGCAAGAGTGATATGGGCCGATATGATTCTGGTAGGCCCGGGTCTTTACCTGGTTTGGGTATGAGGACAATGGATGCCTCTCTCATAGGAGGTAGGGTAAAAGTGTCAAAAAGATTATTGTAAAGTGTCAACAATCTGGGAGATAGTATTTCACTATATTGCACATAAAATTCAATAGGCAGGCCGTCTGAACCTGGGGCCTTAGACTTATGAAAGCTAGCAAGTGCTGCAGAAACCTCATCAGTTGTAAGAGGTGCCTCCAAGGTGGCAACCTGAGCATCAGTCAATGTTGGGAAATCAATACCCGCCAGTAGATTCGTTAGCTGGTCGTCAGTTCTGGTCTCCTGGGATGTATGTAAGTGGGAGAAAAAAAATCTCTACATCGGTCAGTCACCGCCTGTGGGTCTGTAATTGTGCCACCATTAGGGTCCGTAAGGGAGATAACAGTCGGGGGTCTGTCCTCACTGTGTGCTAGATAAGCAATGAGTTTGCCCGCTCTTTCCCCGTGCTCAAAGAACTTTTGTTTTGTAAAGAATAGTTTACGTCTGGCTGCTTCATATTGTATCTGGTCCACTACCCTAGTATGCAGTTTCAGCGAGTCTGCATGTGCAGGATTAGGGTCAGTCAGATAGGTCCGCTCAGATTTTGACGGGATTCCTAGAGCCCTATCCAAGGCTGAAGCAGAATCGGCCTTGAATCTATTAATTCGGGAAGTCAGGATCATACGAGCATGAATCTTGAATGTCTCCCAAACTATAGCTGGGGAGGCAGTCTGCATTATCTGTAAAAAAGGTGGTCCAATCTTGCATGAGCTCGTCATCCTCCGGCAATAGGGACAACCAGAACGGGTTCAGCCGCCATGTGGGCTTGGGCATATCTATTGGAATGGAAAGAGTAATCGAGTAGGGACTTTGATCAGAGAGCAGCCTAGGGGAGAACTTGGCTTCCAGTAACCGTGGGGTAAGGGCGTTAGTGATTAATATAAAATAAATACGTGACATCGTATTGTGAGAGGCCGAGAAGCAGGAGTAAGCCCTAGAGAGGGGAAATCTTTGCCGCCAGGTGTCAATAAGGTTAAATGATTCTGGAGAATTGGGACTGCGACGGAGCCGGGCGGCAGGGCGGTGCTGGCTGAGGCCTATCAAGGCTGGGGTTCAAAGTGGTATTAAAATCCCCCCCCATCCAGACCGCCTGGATCGAGGGGTGACGAGCCATGAACATCAGACCCTCAGTGACAATAACAGAATTAAACGGAGGAGGTACATAAAATGCTAGTATAAGAAATGGCTCACCAATATATCTTTGTGGATATAAACACATATCTACCATATGGGTCAGAAACCATATCGCATAATTCAAAGTGCACGACTTGGCAATAAGAATCGAGACCCCGTGAGCCTGGGTAGAGTGGGTTGAATGATATGCCCACCCTATCCACGGTCGCTTAAGCGCCATCTGAAGGCGGCCATCCACGTGCGTCTCAACCAAAACCACCACGTCAGCCCTCTGCTTTTTCAGGAATGCAAACGCAGCAGATCTCTTCACCTTATCTCCCAGACCCCGGACTTTCCAGGTAAGTAGTTTTAGTGTAGCCATCTAACCGGGAGGGAGATATGTGATGCACCAGATACACCCCAATGCAAACATACATACATTAGAGTATATAGCAAAAAACATGTATATGTTGTATAACTTAGATGGAGTAAAAGTCTCTAATATATTGTATTGCCTTTCAATAAATGAACTATAACCAACCCCTCCCCCCACCCTGCATCCACCCCAACTGATGTGGGTATGACCCAAAACAAAACTGAAGACAGCAACCCGGAAACAAGCGCCACAGTGGGACCTGTTATTAGGCCATAAGATAACACGAGCAGTATTCGTGAAGTTGGTGTTCAGGATAATCACAGCCCATAAAAAAAAAAAAATACCCAGGTCCTGCCCCAGTCACACCAATAACCTGAGATGTGGCATGGGGTATATGGGGGCATAGTTGGTCCAGGGCCCAGGGATCACAACAAAGTTCCTGGCTGCTCGGAGGGGAAATTTTTTATGGAACAAAAGAAAATGAGTCTCAGAGAATCTGGTAGCAGGAGTCTAAGCAAAGGAAAAATGGGGGGGGGGGGGAGCACAGTAAGGATCAGGAGGGGTTCAGTGAAGGGACCAGGGTTTCTGGAAGCCGGGAACAGGGAGTCAGTGGTAATAGTTATGGAGGGATGAAAGGTAGCAGACGCCCCCCAGAAATAAACATACCAGTTGCTTGGTCAATCAGGATGTCACGGTTAATGCAGGGGGGTAGCTAGGTGAGCATGCAAGCGAGGTCTATCTGCCACCCGCTTTACCAGAGGGATCAGGACGCTCCAGCCAGGCAATGATTTCTCTCGGATCTTCAAAGAAGAATACTCGGCCGTCTCTCTCTACCCGGAGACGTGCCGGGAAGAGCATAGAGTATTTGAGGTGCTGGATCCGAAGTCTCCGCTTTGCCTCAGCAAAGCCCTGGCGACGATGCTGCACATCTGTGGAGAAATCTGGGAAGATGGCAATCCTGGAGTTCCCAAGCTCAATGTTCCCTTTCACTCTAGCCATCCGCAGAGCCGCATCTCGGTCCTTAAAGTTCAGGAGTTTAGCAATAAACGTGCGGGGGGGCCCCCCTGCGGCGGAGCTCTGGCCGGGATGCGGTGAGCTCTCTCCACAGCTAAGGTCGGGGAGAAGGCCTCATGCCCCTTAAGTAGAAACAAGTAGTTGTTCCAGGAAAGTAGTCGGGTCTTTCCCCTCTGCTCCCTCAGGCAAACCAATGAAGCGGAGGTTACATCTCCTCAGCCTGTTCTCCATTTCGTCCTGCTTGTCAATGAGCTGGGAGATCTGCTGTTGCATGTGGTCGGAGCTCGCCTGAAGTGGGGGGATGGCGTCCTCAACCCCACTGATGCGTGTCTCAGTCAACGCGACCCGCTCCCGGAGGTTTTGAAAGTCCTGCCGCATAAGCGATATATCGACCTTAACTTCCTCAATTTGAGTCGTGAGGAAGGTGCGGCAAAACGTAATGGCTTCAAGGAGTTTTTCTGTGTCCCCTCCTGATGTGGCCTGGTCTGCACTCGCGGCGCCGCCATCTTCCCCCTCACCATCCTTGTCCTGCCGGCGGTATTGGTTCAGTTTAGCGAGCGCAGCGCTCTGTATTTTCGGCGGAGACATAGCGATGGGTACCCAATCTCGTCCTCTCTGTCTGGGGTCAGTTTGGGAGTCCTGGGACGACAGGATTAGCGGGTATAAGGATTAATGGCCGCAGCTTGTCTCACTTGCGTCCTACTCCATTCACTGTCCGGCCACGCCCCCCAAGTATAATTTTTACAAAAAAAAATTGCATTTGAAACACAGCTGCGCAAATTCAGTGTGACATAAAATATTGCAACAATCTCCATTTTGTTCTCTAGGGTCTCTGCTAAAAAAAATATATATAAGTTTGGGGGTTCTAAGTAATTTTCTAGCAAAAAATACTGATTTTAACTTGTAAGCAACAAATGTCAAAAAAGGATTAGTGGTTAAACAGACTTCATTTACAGATGGAAGTTTGTTCCTTTTGATCTAAAAGAACTAAAAGTTACTTTGTTTCTCTGTGTATTTTTTTTTTTTCTTTTGACAGCTCTGAGCAGAGAAGGCTCTGCACTTGTTACATCAAAATCAGCAAAATGCTGTATTAACTGCTTAAGGACCGCCCGCCGCAGTTGTACGTCTGCTGTTTGAAGTGGAATACCATTTTTATGGCAGCAGCTAGCTGCCATAACCCCGGTATCCTCTTCAACAGCAGGAGGTCCGCATTCAGATAAAAGTGGTCTCAGTGGCGGAATCACTGCAAGATCACTTTTATCAGGGTCGGGAGAGGTGTGTTTTTACTGCATTTTAGTGTAAATGTTAGATCCGAGGTCTTTTTGACCCCAGATCTCATATTTAGGAGGTCCTTTCGTGCTTTTTTTTTCTATTACAAGGGATGTTTACATTCCTTGCAATTAAAATAAGTTACCCAATTTTTTTTTTTTAAAAGGACTGTCGAAATAAAAAGTAAAAATAAGCAGAATTTTTTTTTTAAAGCGCCCCTTCCTGCCGAGCTTGCGCGCAGAAGCGAATGCATATGCAAGTCACGGCTGCGTATGAAAACGGTGTTCAAACCACATGTAAGGTATTGCCGCGATCGTTAAAGTGAGAGCAACAATTCTAGCCCTAGACCTCCTCTGTAACTCAAAACTGGTAACCTGTAAAAAGTTTTAAACGTCGCCTATGGAGATTTTTAAGGGTCAAAGTTTGTTGCCATTCCACGAGCGGGCGCAATTTTTGAAGCGTGACATGTTGGGTATCAATTTACTCCGCGTAACATTATTTTTCACAATCTACAAAAAAAATTGGGTTAACTTTACTGTTTTTTATTTTTTAATTAAAAAAAGTGTATTTTGCGCTTGTAAGACCGCTGTGCAAATACGGTGTGACATATACGGTGTGACAAAGTATTGCAACGTCCGCCATTTTATTCTCTAGGGTGTCTGAAAAAAAAATGTTTGAGGGTTCTAAGTAATTTTCTAACAAAAAAAAAATGATTTTAACTTGTAGACGCCAAGTCTGAAAAATAGGACCGGTCCTTAAAGCGTAGTGCCATCCTAAAGTGGAACTTCCGCTCATCTGATTCCTCCCGCCTCCGGTGCCACCTTTCCCACTTCCGGGAATCCGGACCGCAGCCCTTGATGTCACTGAGGGGCTCCTTCCTCCTCCCCCGGCCAGTAGGAGGCTACACTACCGGGTTCCCTTACCCGCAATGGCGGTGGCAGCACCCGACAGCTGATGGAAACATCAGCTGCAGTGCCGACATCGAGGGACACCAGGACAGGTAAGTGTCCTATTTTTAAAAGCCAGCAGCTGCAGTATGTGAAGCTGCTGGCTTTTCTTTTTCTTTTTGTCCGGAACACCGCTTTAAGTGGTTTAACCACTTGACCACTGGGCACTTAAACCCCCTTCTTAACCAGATCAATTTTCAGCTTTCGGTGCTCTCACATTTTGAATGACAATTACTCAGTCATACAACACTGTACCCATATGACATTTTTGTCCTTTTTTTCACACAAATAGAGCTTTCTTTTGGTGGTATTTAATCACCGTTGGGGGGGTGTTTTTTTTTTGTTTGTTTTTTTAGCTATAAGAGAAAAAAAGACAAATTCTGTAAAAAAAAAATGTTTTTTTCTTTTGTTTCTGTTATAAAATTTAGCATATTAGTAAATTTTCTTCATAAATTTTGGCCAAAATTTATACTGCTACATATCTTTTGGTAAAAATAAGTACAAATTGCTGCATATTATTTGGTCTTTGTGAAAGTTATAGAGTCCACAAGCTATGGTGCCAATATCTGAAAATTGATCACACCTGAAGTACTGATGGCCTATGTCATTTCTTGAGACCCTAACATGCCAGAAAAGTACAAATACCCCCCAAATTACCCCTTTTTGGAAAGAAGACATTCCAAGGTATTTAGAAAGAGGCATAATGAGTTTTTTGAAGTTGTCACTTTTTCCCACAATTCTTTGCAAAATCAAGATGTTTTTTTTTCTTTTTCTTTTTTTTACAAAATTGTCATATTAGCAGGTTCTTTCTCACACATAGCATATGCATACCACAAATTACACCCCAAAACACATTCTGCTATTCCTCCTGAGTATGGCGATACCACATGTGTGAGACTTTTACACAGCGTGGCCACATACAGAGGCCCAACATGCAGGGAGCACCATCAGGCGTTCTGGAGCACCCAGGCCAATTCTGACATTTCTCTCCTACATGTAAAAATCATAATTTTAGCAAAGACCTTAGAGAATTTAGAGAATACAATGGTGGTCGTTGCAACTTTTTATCTCGCACGGTATTTGCGTAGCAATTTTTCAAACGCGTTTTTTTACTGGGAAAAAAACACTTTTGTGCTTAAAAAAACAAACAAAACGGTAAAGTTAGCCCAATGTTTTTGCATAATGCGAAAGATGAAGTTACGCCGAGTAAATAGAAACCCAACATGTCACCCTTCAAAATGGCACACGCTCGTGGAATGGCGCCAAACTTTGCTACTAGGCGACGTTTTAAATATTTTTACTGGTTACATGTTTAGAGTTACAGAGGAGGTCTAAGGCCAAAATGATTGCTCTCGCTCTAACGTTCGCAGAGATACCTCCCGTGTGGTTTGAACACCGTTTTCATATGTGGGCGGGACTTGCGTATGCATTCGCTTCTGTATGCGAGCACAAGGGGACAGGGGCGCTTTAAAAAAAAAAATTCTCTTATCCATGGACCGACACGGCGGCTCTTAATCACTGAATGTGTGAGGGTATATGTCCCTGCTTGCAGGAGAAGATCTAGGCAGATTGTTAAATGTTAAAACATTCTAGAACAAACCAGAGCTGAACAGCCCCGCCCAGGGGGGCGGTCCCTCTGGACATTACCCTCCCACCTGCAGCTAGCAGACCTCAGTTTTTTTCTGCCTAGCAGAAGAAGAAGACGTGGCTCTCTCAGGAGCCAGTCTCCTGGAAGATTTTACTTTTAAATTTTATTCCTTTGGGAATTTTATTATTTTATTTTTGAGACCTTCAATCAACTGTCGGCTGGGCAACAGGTTGGGTACACTGGTATCCTCGTAGTCTTCCCTGTCCGACCATCGAGCGTGCTGATCCTCGCCTTGTGTGCGTGAGACTCAGTTCACGACATACCCCATGGCTCCAGGGGTGGCCGTGTTGCTTTCATGCTCCCGCGGTCCTCTCAAGATTGAACAGTACCTACTGTATCTTTTGCGGTTGACCGGGCCGACAGCTACGCAGTACGACTCTGTGATAGGTCTGTCTGAAACAAGCCAGTGAGTCCCTCTATTGGCACCGAGGGTGTTCTCCAAGGTGCTTGCGGGACGGGTAAGTAGTCTCTCCTGCTGCAAGGTGAGTACATGCTGGCTGTGTTTCTGTGTGTGGGGGTTCTCCCTGTCTCCCCCCTGTTATGCTGCTCTCTGCACCCTGTTCTGCTGCTGTGCTGTGTGGGGATGCTTGGGGGGTCACTCTGCCCTGGAGGGGCCACTCCTTGTCTGTTAATGTGTTTGGAATGTGTTCTGGGGGAATGTGTGTTGTTTTTTCGTGCGCCATAGGCGCAGTGTTTTAAATTTTAAAAAGTGCGCCATCGGCGGCCATTTTGGCGCGCCTCAAATCAGGTATACAGGCGCCCGGCGGCCATTTTCTTGTAGCCGCGGCACTTTCAGTTTCGTTTTCCGCCTCTAGCGGCGCTGCTAAACGGCACGAATTCCACATCTCCTCACAGATTCTTCACTCTCCTCAGGCTTGCGCTACAGCGTGGCTCAGACAGCGGTACCGAGCGGTCCCTAGGGGTGGCGAGTACTCCGGGTATCCCCTCCTCAGCCCCAGCATAGCCAGTGGGTGGGCTGTAATATTCACTGTAATGGTGAATAAGGTCTCAGAGGGTGGCAACATGGAGTCTGGTTCACCTGTTTCTTCACACTTGTTAGAGACAACTGGCAGTGCTCCTGCACCTGCGGTCCTTATGAACCAGTTGTCGGCAGTCCTGGAGTCATTCTGACCAGGAGGGAAGCAGTGTGTGAGCGCAAGGGAGCAAAAAAGCCCCTCTCCCCACTTTATTTCCACAAAAAAAAAAAGGAGGTGTGCGCTGATTCAGATATGGGCCTAGCCACTACCGCTCAGGACCCTAGCTCTGAATATATATGGTTTTTAACAGGACATTCCTTGCGAGGAAAAATCCAGTTCTGAGTCAATAAATGACAGGGCGCTTGTTAGTGAACTCCTCATTGCTGTGGTGAGGGACACTCGCAAGCTAAATGCTGCGGATGCAGAACCTCAGGCGGACAGTCTCCTCTGGTTCCTTAGGGCCGGGCCTTCTAAAAAAATGTTTTTTTCCATATGTACCTTTCTTTGACCAGCTCATTGATGGGGTCTGGGGAAAAAAGCCGCAGAAGACTTTTATGGTCCCGCGGCGTTTGCCAATCAGATACCCCTTTGAAGATGCCCTACTTAAAATGTGGGCTTCTCCCCCAGTGGTCGACCCTCCAGTCGCCCGGTTGAACAAGGCCACCACTCTCCCGATGGAGGGGACTCCTGCGTTTAAGGACCCCACTGACAGGAGGTCAGAAGTGGTGAGCAGAGCCATGTTTGCCTTTTTAGGGTCTGCCCTACGGCCTGTGGTAGCGGCGACCCTTGTGTCTCAGACACTTACGGGTTGGGCAAAAAAAATTTGCACCAAACTGTACAGGAGCATAATCTTCCTCCAGACACTAATGCTCTGGCCCACCTAATGGTGCAGGGCCTGGTTTATGTTGCGACGCCACGTTAGACGCGGCCCCTTGTATCTCAGGGCCTCTGTCTTGGCGGTGGTATTGCGTTGTCTGATCTGGTTAAAATGCTGGTCTGCTGACCTGGCTTCTAAAAAACCTCTGACGGATCTACCATTTAAAGGTGGTAGGATTTTCGGTGCTGCGCTGGATGACATCAAGGATGTCACGGGAGGTAAAAGCACTCTTCTTCCTCAGGCTAGCAAGGGTAAGGAGGCAGCTGTAAGCAGGGTCCTTCCTTTCCAGCAAAAAGTTATTTTTTCGTCAGTCAACGGGAGGCCCTCCCAGGCTGACAGCGGTGCGGCTGGTGGACACAAGCGCCCCTGGGTGCGTAAGCCAAACAAGCCGGCTCCCCAAGCCCGCCTCCGCGTGAAGTCTTGCCCCCACCCGACTCTGGGGTAGGGGGGACGACTTTGCAGGTTCACGGATCGGTGGACCTCCCGGTGGGGTGCGAGGTGATCACCTCAGGTTACAGGATAGGTTTCCGTTCCTGGTCCCAGACAGATTCTTCCCTCGAATCTTCCTCTCCTTCCCACCCATCGGGCAGCCCTATGGGGCCTATTCAGGTTTGAGGTCCGGAGTGATTGTGCCGGTTCCGTCACAGGAGAGGTTTCAGGGATTCTACTCTAATTCGTTTGTCGTCCCAAAAAAAGGACGGGGTTCGGCCTATCTTGGACCTCAAGGTCCTGAATGCCTTCGTGAAGGTGCAAAAGTTCCACATGGAATCCATTCGCAGGGTGATCAGTACACTCCGTCAAGGGGATTTCCTGGCGACCTTGGACATCAAGGACGCCTACTTGCATGTTCCGATCTGCGCAAGTCACCAGAAGTTTCTGCGCTTGCGATCGGCGAAGTCCACTATCAATTTGTGGCTCTTCCTTTCGGCCTAGCCTTGGCACCGAGGGTGTTCACCAAGGTGCTTGTGCCGGTTCTAGCTTGCTGAGACAGCGAGGCATTGCTGTCGTGATTATAAAAAGAAAAATTTGCGCTAGGTGCAAAATAATGTGAAGTAATGAAATGAATAAGTTCCTTAAGGAAACCTGCTGCTAACACCAAAAAAAACCTTGATATAAGGTACAAACAAAAATGTAGGGTTGTCCCGATACCACTTTTTTAAGACCGAGTACAAGTACCGATACTTTTTTTCAAGTACTCGCCGATACCGATTACCGATACTTTTTTTCAATGTCATGTGACAGTTTGAAAGATGGGGACTGATAGGTGGCACTTATGGGCACGGATCGATGGCACTTATGGGCACTGATAGGTGGCACTTGTGGGCAGTGATAGGTGGCACTGATAGGTGGCACTTGGGGGCACTGATAGATGGCACTTGTGGGCAGTGATAGGTGGCACTGATTGCACAGAAAGGTGGCACTTGTGGGCACTGATAGGTGGCACTTGTGGGCACTGATAGGTGGCACTTGTGGGCACAGAAAGGTGGCACTTGTGGGCACTGATAGGTGGCACTTGTGGGCACAGAAAGGTGGCACTTGTGGGCATTGATAGGTGGCACTGATTGCACAGAAAGGTGGCACTTGTGGGCACTGATAGGTGGCACTTGTGGGCACTGATAGGTGGCACTTGTGGGCACAGAAAGGTGGCACTTGTGGGCACAGAAAGGTGGCACTTGTGGGCACTGATAGGTGGCACTTGTGGGCACAGAAAGGTGGCACTTGTGGGCACAGAAAGGTGGCACTTGTGGGCACTGATAGGTGGCACTGATTGCACAGAAAGGTGGCACTTGTGGGCAGTGATAGGTGGCACTTGTGGGCAGTGATAGGTGGCACTTGTGGGCACTGATAGATGGCACTGATTGCACTATTAGTGCAATCAGTGCCATCTATCAGTGCCCACAAGTGCCACCTATCAGTGCAATCAGTGCCCATAAGTGCCACCTATCAGTGCAATCAGTGGCATCTACCAGTGCCACCTGATAGGTGGCACTGGTAGATGGCACTGATTCCACTGATAGGTAGCACTTGTGGGTACTGATAGGTGGCTGGCACTGAAATGCTGCGGGGGGTGGGGGGGAAATGACACAGGATTTAAGAAAAAAAAAAAAAAAACTGCTGCAACGCCCATCTTGGTACACCCTGCACTCGGCTGCAGTAAGCAACAGCAGACATCTTGTTACACCCAGCCCATATAGCTCGGGCTGGGTGTAACAAGATGTCTGCTGCTGCTTACTGCAGCCGAGTGCAGGGTGTACCTAGATGGGCGTGGGGACGTTCAGCCGCTGACGGCGACCGAATGTGACAGCACCGGTCACCGTTCCTGATGCGGCTGCGCCCTGAACCCCTGCCAGCTTACCAGGTTCAACTGCAGGTGAGGGACTCGCTCTCCGCCCGCGGACTCCGTCCACCGACTGTGCCCGCCCTCTTCAGCCAGACTCCGCCCGCACTTTCCTCTTCCGCCCTCCCCAGCCACTGACTCCTCCCGCCCTCTCCGGCCAGACTCCGCCCGCACTCCCCCGCCCTCTCTCCTGCCCTCCCTAGCCACTGACTTCTCCCGCCCTCTCCGGCCACAAAAAAAAAAAAAAAAAGTATCGGGTGAAGCATCGGGAGCATTTGCGCGAGTACAAGTACTCGCGCAAATGCTTGGTATCGGTCCCGATACCGATACTAGTATCGGTATCGGGACAACCCTACAAAAATGGGTATACAAAATAGTGTAGCGCTGGAAAAAAAACTGTGTATGTCTATACAGTGAATTAAATAAGTGAAAAAAGTATCAAAAACACAAGTAAACAGCACAAATAAACAAATAAAGTTCATAAATGCACGTGAAGAGCGAATAATTGAATGTGTAGTGGGTCTTCCCTCTAATTGGATGATGAAAGTTCCACAGAGAAAATATCCAATAAAACTGGTAGATATTATTCCAACAATAAGTGAAGATCCCACCACCAAAGTGAGAAATGAAGGCTTACCAAACAGCCTGTGACCGCCCTTCTCAGGGGGGTCAAAACAAGCTTAGCAGAGCGATGTTCACTCCATGGGAGGCAGGAAGACTGCAGTAGGAACACTCCATTCACAGTAGGCGAGTCTCCAGAGACGTGTCTGCACAGCTGATCCAATCCAGAAATGGGAAACACTCTTGATGAATCAGAGTGAATAATCCTCAGCAGATGAAACGAAATCCAAAAAAGAAAAAAGAACTTTCCATAGTGCAGAGTTCATCAAGGAAGTTTTAATTCGATTTAAAAAAATGTACAAGAGAAAGTACAGTTCTCCTATATGCATAAAATAATAAAAGAGAAAATCCTTGCAAGGAAGTAAATTGCTCCGAGTTTCTGTCAAAGACCATTTGCGCGTGCGCAGTGCATGTGCGTGTCGCCCTACGCCGTTTCGTCACATCTGACATCAGGGGCACGCCCATACAGGCGCGCACACGCTATTTGTAGCCAAAGGGCCCACTAGGGGTTCTCTCATTGGCTACATGTCAGATTGACAGACAAAGCAAATATTAGCCTCTACATTGATCTCTCAATGCATAGGTCTAAACATAGACATAGTTACACTATGACCCCTAGTGGAGCCTCCGGAAATTGCACCAATTTTAATCTAGTCTCCACAGTGACATCTTGTGGATCATAGTGTAACTGTTTTCAAAAAAACATTTGTTCAGAGATTATTCTAAAACAAGTTAACACTTGATATATATAAATCTTTTTTTAAAAAACTTTTGTTTCATATGTTAATTAATCGGGCCCCAAAAAAAACATTTCGATTGATTAAAACTCAGATCATAATTGTAAAAGAATAGGAATAAATTGCTTCAGGTAGAATAGAAAATACATCACCCATTGTTAATGAAGCAGTTTATATCCCATTCCACATTGAGGCCACCCGGTGTGTGACAACCTAATTTGTGTATCCAACTGGTTTCAGATCTAGAGATGCTTCTTTTCCGTTCCCACCTCTCCAGTGTGGCACATATTTCTCTAAACCAATGAAAATGGTACCTTTTGGATTTCTGTTATGTACAAGATCATAATGCTTAGACACACTATGTTTGTCAACCATTTTTTATATTGGTGATGTGTTCTCCCAATCTAATACTCAGTTTTCTAGTGGTCCGACCAACGTATTCCAAACCGCATGGGCACCGTAGAAGGTACACCACGCATTTTGTAGCGCAGGTTATAAAGGACCTGATGGGATATGTGACTCCTGTTCCTGATGAAGTGAACTCAATAGTTCTTCTACCCTGGAGAGCATTAACCTTACAGACTTTGCATCGTCTACAGGGGTAAAATCCCTTTAGGTCCCCAAAAAAGGACGGACGGGTTGGAGGATCTGGTACATTGGGTGCTATTAGGTGTCTTAGGTTAGAAGCACCCCTGAAGAGTACTCTCGGGGTATTAGACAATAGAGGACCCAGTACTCGGTCGTTCTTTAAAACCGACCAATGTCTTTTGATCCTTTTTATGGCCCAATGTTGGCTCGAATATGTAGTCAGAAAAGCTAAGCCAAAGTCCTCCCTATTTTCTACTTCTGGAGGTCTGTCACACAGAAGTGTCTGTCTATCTCTAAGGCCCACCTCTGTAATGACAGAATCCAATCTGGCAACATCATATCCCTTGGCTATGAATCTTTGTTTAAGAATTTCTGCCTCTTTACGATATTGTTCCAGATCGGTACGATTTGCGCTTTAAACGCAAGAATTGGCCCTTCGGAACCTCCGACAGCCAGGAACTATGGTGACATGAATCCAAAGGAATATAACCGTTCCTGTCTGTCGGTTTGAAAAAGGTAGACGTGACAATCCTGTTATCCACTATTGAAACATTGAGATCCAGAAAATGAATCTGAATGGGACTGATCTCGTGATTAAGAATGATGCCCCTGTCGTTACTGTTTAAGAAAGACAGATAAGAATTAGCTGATTCAACATCACCCTCCCAGACAAACAGGATGTCATCAATAAATCTTTTCCAAAAGATTAAATTGGGTAGACTTTCACAAAGTACTACATCCTCTTCCCACTTGGCCATAAAGAGGTTGGCCATACTGGGGGCAAATTTAGCCCCCACGGCCACACTCCTAATCTGGAGATAGTGTTGCTGTCGTGGGCTATCTGGACGATCTTCTTCTCAGAGCAGGGAATGGCTCAGAATTAGACAGTGTGACTATCGTCAGTCAGACCCTCAGGGACTTCGGGTGGCTCCTAAACATTCAGGAGTCAGTCCTGGTCCCGACTCAAGGTCTGGAGTATCTCGGTCTGATTCTGGACTTCTTGGAGGCAAAGGTATTCCTACCTCCGGGGAAGCTACTGACACTTCAGTCTGCAGTGCGGGTGCTGACATCCCAAAAAATGGTCGTCAATCCGTTTTTTACATGGGAGTCCTGGGACTCATGGTGACCTCCTTCAAGGCCATTCCGTATGCCCAATCACACACCAGGACATTGCAGAAGGAGATCTTGTTCCCTTGGGACAAATCCCCGTTGTCTTTGGATTTTACGATCCACGTGAGTCACCTGGTCAGGGCGTCCCTGACATGGTGGTTCGGGTCCCCGGCTCTTCGGTCCGGGACGTCATTCCTCCCCGTCCAATGGACGATGTTCACTACGGACGCCAGCCTGAAGGGCTGGGGTGTAGTCTGGGGAGTCCTGTTGGCCCAAGGGCTTGGACTCCGGACGAAGCCTGTTTGCCGATCAATGTTCTGGGAATACGGGCCATCAGACTGCGCCTCTCCTCGTGGTCTGAGAGATTGCAGGATCGCTCCATTAGGATCCAGTCGGACAAAGTCACGGCGGTGGCGTATGTCGACCATCAAGGGGGAACTCTGAGCTCAGCTGCGGCTTCCGAAGTCCCCCGTACCCTGAAAAGGGCTAAAAGAAGCGTGCCGGCTCTGTCGGCCGTTTCACATTCCGGGCATAGAACTGGTGGACTTTTTGAGTCGCCAGACGCTGGACCAGGGAGAGTGGTCCTTGCACCCGGAGGTATTTCAACTCCCTTGCCACACAGACAGTGGGGCATGCCAGAGGTGGACCCGATGACCTCTCGACTCAATCGCAAGGTGTCAAGGTTTGTGGCCAGATCCAGGGATCCTTGAGCCGATGTCTCAGAGGCGTTGGTGGCCCATGGGGTCATTATCACCTGATATACGTTTTATCCTCCGCTGCAGTTGCTCCCTCGCCTGCTGCGCAGGGTGGTGACCGAGGGAATTCCGGTGATCCTCATTGCTCCGGATTGGCCTCAGCTTCACTGGTACGCCGATCAGGTACATCTTGTTGCGGACGTTCCCTGGCGGTTGCCAATAAAGGAGGACTTTCTGTCTCAAAGTCCTATATTTCATCCTGCCTTTACAGTCTCTGGCCTTAACGGCATGGCTGTTGAAAGCCAGGTGTTGAGAGACCGAGGTCTCGGACTCGGTAATTTCGTCCATATTAAGGGCACGGAAGTCTTCCTCCAGAATGATCTATCTCTGTACCTGGAAAGCTTACATCGCCATGTGCGAAGAGCTGGACTGACGTCCTCGGACATATTCCGTCCCTAGAATCCTGCGTTTCCTAAAGCATGGAGTGGCCCAAAGGCTCACTTTGAGTATCATTAAGGGTCAGATTTCGGCCTTGGCCGTCTTCTTTCGGCGACCACTAGCGGGTCTTTCCTTGGTTAGCACCCTTGTGCAAGGGGTTCGCCATGTGCTCCCTCCTGTCAAGTCTCCTCTCCCCCCGTGGGATCGGAATTGGTACTCTCGGTTCTCCAGGAACCTCCTTTTGAGAATATCAGGGATATTCCCCTCTTGACTTTGTCTCAGAAGGTGGCCCTTTTAGTGGCAATCACTTCTGTTAGACGAGTGTCTGAGTTGGCGACCTTGTACTGCAAGTCGCCATATTTAGTCATCCATAAGGATAAGGCGGTGTTGCATCCGCGACTTTCTCTTTTGTCAAGGGTGATCTCGACCTTTCACCTATATGAGGACATTGTCCTCCCGTCCTTGTGTCCTCACCCATCGCATCCCAGAGAGTGTGCGCGGCACACTTTGAATGTGGTACGAGCCTTGCGGGTGTGCCTGTCTGCTACTGCTTCTATTCGGAAGTCTGACTCTCTGTTTGACTGTCTCTGGTCAGAAACAGGGCCAAGCGGCTTCGTCTGCCACCATTTCTAGGTGGATCGGACAAACCGTCTTTCAAGCCTATGCTCTCATGGGGCGGGCGCCTCCCTTTCTGGTTACGGCGCATTCCACCAGGGCAATTGGTGCTTCCTGGGTTTTCCGACATCAAGCGTCGGTTGCACAAGTGTGCAGGGCGGTGACCTGGTCGTCCGCTCATACCTTTTCTACGTTTTTTTATAGGATTGATGTGGCTGCATCTCCGGATGCTTCCTTCGGCCGCAAGGTGTTGCAGGCCGCTGTTTAAATTAGCAACTCCTCCGTTGAGGAGCTCTGCCTTGTTTGGAGTGAAGTTTTTTTGGTTTTTCCATTTATACTGCTCCCATCCCTCTTGACACAGCTTTGGGACATCCCACACGTTCAGTGATTAAGAGCCGCCGTGTCAGTCCATGGATGATAAGAGAAAATAGGATTTTTGTACTCACCGTAAAATCCATTTCTCTGACATCCATGGACCGACACGGCACCCACCCTTCCTTTTAAGTTTGTACTGCTTTGTTACGAACTGAGGTCTGCTAGCTGCAGGTGGGAGGGTAATGTCCAGGGGGGACCGCCCCCTGGGCGGGGCTGTTCAGCTCTGGTTTGTTCTAGAATGTTTTAACATTCTGCCTAGGTCTTCTTCTGCAAGCAGGGACATATACCCACCCGTTCAGTGATTAAGAGCTGCCGTGTCGGTCCATGGATGTCAGAGAAATGGATTTTACAGTGAGTACAAAAATCCTATTATTTTATTGTTCATTTTACTTTATTTATTTTAGTTTGACACGTTTTTCCGCAAAAATTATTTTTTTGATCACTTTTATTCCTATTACAAGGACCGTAAACATCCCTTGTAATAGAAATATGGCATGACCGGTCCTCTTTACAGTGAGATATGGGGTCAATAAGACCCCACATCTCACCTCTAGGCTTGGAAGCCTGAAATAAAAAAAAAAATAAAAAAAATTATCCTGGCTTCGATCATAGCGGTGAGTCGGTAGAAGCACCAGAGGGCGGCGGGAGGGGTGGGGGGTGTCCCCTCTCACCTCCCGTAAGAATGATCAAGTGGCGCAACAGCCGCTATGATTGTTCTTATGGTGTAGGGCAGGGCTCGACAAACCCCGGGCGCCAGGTCGCCATTGCGACTAGAATTAGCGACCTGGCGCCTGGGGCAGCACAGCTGGGGTATCCTGTGTCTCCGTGCCCCCCTCCGCGCCGCGGGATCGCGTCGGGCCGCGCCGACCGGTAATTGAGGCCGCGGCCTTCTGCAGGCCTATGCTCCCTTCTGTGGTCTAGCGCCATCTTGTGGTGACCGTTGGTATGACAACCAGCAATGCTAATGGAGTTTCCCTGTCTGTTTTCCCTGCCATCTCCTTCCCTCTAATTAGAACCCCCAAACATTATATATATTTTTTATTTTAACACCCTAGAGAATAAAATGGCGGTCGTTGCAATACTTTCTGTCACACCGTATTTGCGCAGCGGTCTTACAAGCGCACTTTTTTGGGAAAAAATACACTTTTTTTTTATAAAAAAATAAGACAACAGTAAAGTTAGCCCATTTTTTTTTTTTTTAATATTGTAAAAGATAATGTTACGCTGAGTAAATTGATACCCAACATGTCACGCTTCAAAATTGCGTCTGTTCGTGGAATGGCGACTAACTTTTACCCTTTAAAATCTCCATAGGCGACGTTTAAAAAATTCTACAGGTTGCATGTTTTGAGTTACAGAGGAGGTCTAGGGCTAGAATTATTGCTCTCGCTCTACCGATCGCGGCGATACCTCACGTGTGGTTTGAACACCGCTTTCATATGCGGGTGCTTCTGCGCGCGAGCTCGGTGGGACACGGCGCGTTCCTGGCTCCTAACTTTTTTAGCTGGCTCCTAGATTCCAAGCAAATTTGTCAAGCCCTGGTGTAGGGAATCGCCGGCTGAAAATCTGATATCTGAATGATGCCTGTAGCTGCACCCATCATTCAGATATCCCTGCGCAAACTCAAGTACGTCATATGGCGGGCGGGAAGTGGTTATGGCAGGGTATTGCGGAGTATGGGCAGGGTATTGCACAGTATGGGCAGGGATGGCTGAGCATGGGTGGATGGATGGCTGGATCTGTGACTGCAATTGTCACAGATCCAGCCCACAGTGCTGCTGCCATCCACTCTCTCCCCCTCCCCTCTCTGTACCGATCGGTACAGAGAGGGGAGAGAGGAACCGGCGTCATCACATGACGCCGGTCTGTTTACAAGTGATCGCTCTGTCATTTGACGGAGCGATCACGTGGTAAACGGCCTCTATCAGCGGCGATTTACCGTGATGCGCCGGTTCCTCTGGACCCGGCGATCACGGAGACTCCTGTGTGCATGCCCCAGGGGGAGCGCGATTCTGGGAGGACGTTATATAACGCCCTCCCAGAGTTAAGGAACCACCCTGTCGCTGTTATTCGGCGGTGGTTAAGTGGTTAAAGTTATCGTAAAGTCTTGTTTAAAAAAACACAAACATGTTCTACTTGCCTCCTCTGTGCAGTTGTTTTTGCATAGGGCAGCCCAGATTCTCTTCTCGGGTGCCTCTTTGCTGCTCCTGGCCCCTCCCTCCTACCGAGTGCCCCCACAGTCAGTAGCGTCTTATGGGGGCACTGGAATCATGTCACCGCTCCGTGTCTCTATTGAGACACGGAGCCCTGATCCGGCCCCGCCCCCTCTCTCCACTGATTGGCTAACTGACTTTGACAGCCGCAGGCGCCAAGGGCGCCACTGCTGTGTCTCAGCTAATCAGGAGGAGTGTCAAGGATGGCTTAGACATTCATGGACATCGCTGGAAAGAGAAGGGGCTCAAGTAAGTAATTGGGGGGTGCTGCCTTTACGACTCCTTTAAGATCATGAGGGGGGTTGAATTCGCAATAACGATTTTTTTTAATGATTAATCGTGCAGCTCTACAGGACAGACTGTGTTCTAATGGAGCTCCAGATAGTGTTAAAAACCTGACAGGGGTTCTAGTATTTCAACACTCTGTAACTAGGAAACTAAAGTTTTTTGACTTGACATGCAACATTAGGTTTTTTTATGATTTAAAAGGGGGCAAAAAAAAATAAAGTGTGTGTGTATATATATATATATATATATATATATATATATATATATATAGCGCCGTCAATTTACGCAGCCCTTTTTACATATACATTGTATATTCACATCAGTCCCTACCCTCAAGGGACGACTTTTTACCCCATAAAAATCTTCTCCAAAGTCGGGGGTCGTCTTATACGCCGGTACGTACCTGACATGTAGAATCTCCAGTCAGACCGCATCCATTTTTCAAAAGCCGCGCCTCCTCCTCGTGCTGTTCCGTGATAGGCAGAACACTCAGCTTCCCAGCAGAGCCTCTGTTTAGTGTTCCGCCTATCACGGATGCCCTCTCGTCCTCGGCCATTGGATGAGAGGGCATCTGTGATAGGCAGAACGCTGAACACAGTGTCTGCTGGGAAGCTAAGTGTTTCCGCCTATCAGAACAGCACGAGGAGGAGGCGCGGTATTTGAAAAATGGACGGCCGCGGTCTGACTGGAGATTCTACATGCCAGGGATAAGGTAAGTGATCGTCGAGGGGCACAGTGAGGTATGCAATGGGGCACAGTGAGGTATGCAATGGGGCACGGTGAGGTGAGGCATGGCTAGTCGGAAGGGGGTCGTCTTATACGGCGAGTATATTCCAAAACCCAAATTTTAGCTGGAAAATTGGGGGTTGTCTTATACGCCCAGTCGCCTTATACGCCGGCAAATACGGTAAGGTCCCTAACATACACTCATACATATGCTAGGGCCAATTTAGACAGGATCTGAATAACCTACCAGCATGTCCTTAGAGTGTGGGAGGAAACCGGAGGATCCCCACGCAGGCACAGGGAGAACATGCAAACTCCAGGCAGATGGTGTCGTGGTCTGGATTCGAACCAGCGACCCTTTTTGCTGCTAGGTGAAAGTGCTAACCACTACACCACTGTGCATATCTATATATATCTATCCACAACAAAATAATATCTAAAGAGAGAAGGCGATGGTGTTATTTGGGCTAATTAGCATTAACTAAGCCGTTTTTTCGTTTAGATTTTTTTTTTTTATGTATAAACGTGCAAGTTTCCAATGCATGTCAAGAGACTCCCTTATGATCTTCTATGAATGAACAAGAGAAGGTACAAAGGGGCAAAGATACTATTGCTTCATTGTATCTCTTCTTGACACTGCATGCTGTGAGTGTGAGTTTACACAGGGCTGGAAAGATTTGCTCTTCTGTAAATAAAGACCGTCCCGTCTGTCAAAATGACAGCCAGAAATTCCCAGTAAATGTCACTGTAGAGCTGCTGGAGAGATAAAGGGGCATAGTACTTGCTTCCTAAGTAGCATGCTTAATGTCCATAACTTTTTTTTTTTTTTCTCTAGTTTGCCTTTACAGACTTTTATGTGCTTGAGAACATTATCCAGCGCTTTTGTAAAACCTTGGCAGTGTTCAAATGCTGCTGGTACTATTGAGGGGAACTTTTGCGAATAGGAATACAGTTGTTAAAATTGCTGGCTTGCTTTTTTGGGTCAACATGAGTATTGCATACAGGCCTCTGCAAAAAATAGAAACTTAGATTTTTGTTTTTTGCATACATTTGTGCCCTAAATATAGGCGAAGTGATGAACTCCCATATCATATCAGGCAGCAATAAAAACTTGACATACAGTAAGTGCTAACATAAATAACACCTGCCTGCCCTCCTCTATCACACTTGGATAGTATTTTATTCTTTTTTTTCTGCTCAGATTACCTAGGCGATCCAATCAGAAGTCCCCCCCCCCTGCAGCCTTGTGGGACACGTAACAGGTCCCAGAACATTGCTGGACCATTCACAAAGTGCAGCGCGGCTTGTGCATGCACAGCCGATCGGCGTCTCTCCTGTCAGAGCGGGGTCTACTCATTAGTGTATTAATTATCAGCTCAGCCCCCATCAGAGGTGCCCACCACATCTGCCAGTCAGCGCCCATCAGTAACGTCTGTCAGTGCCCTTCACAGATGCCAATCAGTGCCCATCAGTAATGACTGTCAGCACCTCCTCACCCATCAGTGCTGCCTATCGGCACCCATCAATTCTACACATCAGTGCCGCCTCGTCAGTGAAGGAGAAAACAAAATTTTATAACAGAAACAAATCATTTTTTTCCTTTTTTTTTTTTTTTTTTTTGTTTTTCTTTTTACAAAAATTTCGGTCTTTTTTTGTTTGTTTAGCAAAAACTAAAAACCGCAATCAAATACCACCAAAAGAAAGCTTGGTTTGTTTGTGGGAAGAAAGTGATAAAAAATGTTGTTTGGGTACAGTGTTGTATGACCGCGCAATTCTCATTCAAAGTGTGACAGCGCTAAAAATTGTCCTGGGCAGGAAGGGGGCAAAGCTCCTGGTATTGAAGTGGTTAAAGATGAAGTGTAGGTATGGATATTTTTGCATAGTTGCATGTTCTATACCTGGCCAATCCCATTGAAGCTGGAAATCGCTGCTGTGATTACTATAGAGCAGGACAGCCACCTAACGGGGACCCTGGAAGCCAGCAGCGATCACTGTAGAAGCTACACTGATTTGCAGCTTCCACAGGGATCAGCCAGGTATGGCACATACATAATTAAGCCGACCATACACTGTTCTAATCGTTCAAACCGTTAATGGGCAGGCTAAATGTACCAAGTTGATCGATCGATCTGCTTGTGCACAACCAGCCTGCCAGATTTGCTTTCGATTATCGCAAGCAGCTGCTATAGCCATTAGCGATAATCACTGTCTTCTCCCGGCGGCAACGGCTTCTCCCGCCCACCACTGTGTATTCTGCACCACTTTTAGAATGCATTGGAGATGCTTTTGCAAAATCTGCACCAGTCTTTATGAATTCCAGTGTGTGTGTGTGTGTGTGTGTGTGTGTGTGTGTGTGTGTGTGTGTGTGTGTGTGTGTGTGTGTGTGTTTCACAACCAGATATTGTTGCAGATCTCTCCTCCCAGAAATCAAATCTATCTCCACTGAAAATCTAATTGGTTTTAGATTTCACGTCGCTTTCAGTCCCTGTGACAATGGACAGCAGGACAAACCGTGTTTGTGGGGACACAGACAATAATAAAATGTTTAACTTTTGCACTCTCTATCTAGAACAAGAAGGAATTGTCTTTAATGAATTTATTGGTTGTTTGCCTCCTTGTTTTGTTATGTCCTCACCATTGTGCAGATTTTCTGTCATGTAGTCATTATTCAACAGCAGTCAGCTGACTTCACTTTCCTGTCTTTACAGAACTCGGTGGTCTCCTGAAGTATGTGCGTCCTTTCCTCAACTCCATCAGTAAGGCCAAAGCAGCCAGACTGGTGCGGTCCCTGCTGGACCTCTTCTTAGATATGGAGGCTGCGACTGGACAAGAGGTGAGAGAGAGATCTCCATATCGGTGTCTCAAAATAATGCACTGGGATGGGAATCTGCAATATATGTTTACAGTGCAGACGTGAAAAGCTGCTCTTTGGTTAACATGAGTTTGTGGGATGACAAGTTCTGGGATATAATAAAATGTGAAGTGAGCTCAGAGAAGTATCAGTCTACAGTGGAATGTTTTGAAAGACAAGCAACTTTTTCTTTTTTTTTTTTTTAAATCCTGACTCGGTTTGCGAGTGTTTTGCAAAACGAGCATAATTTAAGTTAATAGGGTGTGCAGTATCGCATTTGGCCAGAGGTGCGGGGGCGCCGGTGACACTCGGAACGGTTCGGAGCCGTTCAGAAATACTCGGAATCACTTCTTTATACTCTGTTTCTGAGTGCTTCCGAGATCAGCCGAGCTGTTCCCGAGTATTTCGAGGGCTCTCTAGTGCCCCCCACCTCTGGCCACATGCGGTACTGAAATGCCATAGAAGCCAATGCGGGAACGAATTATCTTTGTTTCAATTGACTGCTATGGGGAAACTCGTTTTGATATGCGAGTGCTTTGGATTACAAGCATTCCCTTGGAACGGATTATGCTCCTAATCCAAGGTTCCACTGTACTTTGGATTTAGATGTATTATGCCTTGGGTAAAAGATTATTTTTCTTTTCTACTTTTCTTTTTTTGCCATTGAGAGAGGGTGGTTTGGGCACTTTGTTTCACTTTACTAGGTACCTGACTTCTCTGACCTGTTTGATGGCTAAACTCCACCATTGACTATAGCCACTTAGATAGTCTTACTGGACATTAGAATGTGGCAGTGGGTAGGGCTTAAAGGGGTTGTAAAGGTTTGTTTTTTATTTTCTAAATGGGTCCCTTTAAGCTAGTGCATTGTTGGTTCACTTACCTTTTTCCTTTTTGATTTCCCTTCTACATTTTTTTTTCTTTGTTTTCTTTGTCTGAATTTCTCACTTCCTGTTTCTCCTCATTGCCCACTTCATCCGAGCCGTTCTGGCTGGGGGTTAGTCAGCCAGAACAGCTTACTAAGGAGGAAGTGAGAAATTCAGACAAAGAAAAAAAACATTTAGAAGGGAAATGGAAGGAAAAGGTAAGTAAACCAACAATGCACTAGCTTAAAGGAACCTATTTAGAAAAAAAAAACGAACCTTTACAACCCCTTTAACCGCAAAGTCAAATCCCAGTAATAAAGTGACACTAAATCGGTGAGGAACACAGGAAACTTTTTGGGTAATCAATGCAACAGCTTTTTTGTTTTAGGCTGTGCTTCTATTTAAAAGCTTTAAAATGGAGCATAGAAAATATTGTTGGGGACATTACATCTGTGCGCATGCGTCACTTTACGCACAAAGCATGCGCATAGCTGTGAACAGCCTTCAACCATTAAAGTGGAGCTCTGCCCAAAAGGGGGGGGGCTAGCGATCTCCGAGTATTTACAGCCCCTCCTCCCCCCCCCCCCCCCCCCCAGCTGCCTTCTGGTACACACACACAGATCCCAGACGATGGCAGGACCATTCAGGAAGTGCAGCGCAGCTTCGAGTGCAGCGCAACTCGTGCATGCGCAGTAGGAGACCGGCTGACGGTTCGAATCGGCTTGGGGTGTCAACATCGCTGGATCCCTGGACAGGTAAGTGTCCTTATATTAAAAGTCAGCAGCAAACTGTTTGTTTTGCCCTCTGGGCAATGTTATGTTGCAGTGATCTCTGGTACATATGGTACGTCATTTTTGATTTTTTTTTCTTCTCATACTATTGTTTCCTGTGAAACCTGAAAATTCTTCTTTAAATAAACAGTTAATTTAAAAAAAGTATTTGTAGCTGCTGACTTTTTTATTTTATTTTTTGTCCAGACTGGAGCTCCTCTTTAATGTCTATGGGCAGCTCTATGTGGAATTAGAGGCTCCCCGGCAGTAAAATATGCCCATTTATGCTGTATGTGCATAAGTGCTAGAAGCCCTAAGGGTTCTTAAAGCGGAGTTCCACCCAAAAGTGGAATTTCCGCTCCTTGTACTCCCCCCCCCCCCCCCCACATTTGGCACCTTTCAGGGGGACAGGATACCTGTCATTCACAGGTATGCTTTCCCCACTTCCGGGAGCCTTAGCCGCGGGTATTGACGTCACGGCTGGGGCTCCCTCCTCCTCCCCCGGCCGCTGGACTAATAGTAGAGAGGAGCGGGGCCTCGCGCATTGCGCAGTAGGGTTCCTGGCGTGAAGCCAAAAGGCTACACTGCTGGGTTCCGTTACCCGCAATGGCGGCGGCAGCACCCGTCAGCTGATGGAAACATAATCTGCGGAGCCGACATCGCTGGACCCCAGGACAGGTAAGTGTCCTATTATTAAAAGCCAGCAGCTGCAGTATGTGTAGCTGCCGGCTTTTAATTTTTGCAGCGGTGGGCGGACCTCCGCTTTAAAGCGGATTTCCACCCTAAAGTGGAACTTCCGCTCATCGGATCCCCCCCCCCGGTGCCAGAATTGCCACCTTTCGGGTGGTATCCCCTTCCCCACTTCTGGGAGTCCGGCCGCGGCTGTGACGTCACCGCAGGGCTCCCTCCTCCTCCCCTGGTCGCCGGGCTAATGGGAGAGAGGAGCGGACCTCACGCAGCTTGAATCCGAAAGGCTACACTGCCGGGTTCCCTTACCCGCAATGGCAACGGCAGCACCAGACAGCTGATGGGAAACAGCTGCGGTTCCGACATCGAGGGACTGCAGGACAGGAAAATCTCCATTTATTAAAAGCCAGCAGCTGCAGTATGTGTAGCTGCTGGCTTTTCATTTTTTTTTTTTTGCCCGGAACACCACTTTTAAGGTTATTCAGTGCCATCATGAAAATAGATAAAAAAAAAAAAAAACTCATGAAAACAGAATCCTTTTGCATCAATTTGTATATCTGTCTTCTCTTCAGTTCATATCCGTGTACATCCATTTTTCATGCCATTCCTATGGCATGAAAAAAAAATGTCTTGCTCAAAACCAGACATTGGGTGACCTCAGTTCACATTTTGTGTCTGTAAAAATGACAAATCTTTTCTGTTTTCTTTCTGTTGATATAAGCGTAAGTCCTTTTACATCTAAGTGCCTGTACACACACATTGAGGATCTGTCTTAAAAAAATAAATAAAAAATGGCTGACCGCTCGTGTGAAAGGGCCTGTCACAAAAATGGAATCCTTTTACATCAGTTTGTACTATTTCTTGTCTAAGAACAGATGACATCTATTTGTCTGCAAATCCGAAAACAATCTCCTTCACTATCTAAAATCTGAAAATCAATCAGAGTTTACATAGTGAAGGAGGGTGTTTGATTCCCTCCAGAGGACCTGGGGACGGGGGAAACCGCAGGGAATGGGTAACCTTGGCTTCCTTTCCACCTCATAAGAAGAAACAGTCTGTCCATCAAGAACCCTCTTGAAATCCTGAAGTCCCTCTCGTTTGCATTACCGCCGGAGCTCTGCCTCCTGTCAGTTTAGTGGCGCCATCAGATTCTCATAGGAGCACAAATCTTGCTATAATCTGCACATGCGAGGGATCTGTGATTCGTTCTCCTTATGAGAATCCTGATGATCTGAGGTGGCACTTGAATCATCCTGAAGGGGAGATGGGAATGTTCGGCAGGTTTTCACTTCCTGTTCGGTTTCTGCAGACAGGAAGTTCATGACTCTTTTTACTTATCCTGGAGTTCAGTTTGAGCTGCGAGAAGCACATATGTAAAGTAATGGCGTTCTCTTCCAGGTGGAGCTGTGCTTGGAATGCATTGAATGGGCCAAGGCTGAGAAGAGGACCTTTCTACGCCAAGCGCTGGAGGCAAGTGGGACAATTAAATGATTTATAAGATCAATAAATGCCTAAACTTTTTTTATATTCCAATCTAATGGCAAAGCAGGATATTAAAGTGTTTGTTACCCCAGCATTTCAAATTCCCGTCATGTGCCTGCTGTACCATATTCTTGTATGAATTATTTTTTTGCTCTTTGCATTGCTTCCTTTGTTTGAAATCCCTGGTGTTCCTGCCAGTCCCGCTGCTTCCCTGTTAATAACTGACCACACTAGGCAGGAGAGCACACTGTGGTCAGTTCCCTAGCTGTGCTGGGAACTCAGCCTGCTCTCCTCTAATGATCAGACTTATCCTGACACCCCCATCCCTCCCCCCCTTGCACAGCCTTTCACTGGGAAGATCAGTGTACTGTTGCTTCTCCCCCCTCCCCCAGCTCTTATGCAGCTGAGAACAGAGAGAAGGTGACCACTTATTAAAAAAAATAAAAGGGGACATTATTATGTCTATACACAAATGTTTGCCTTTCATTTAAATTTTAAACCCAATGGGTTGTTTTTCAAGGAGATCCTTTACAATCACTTTAACCCCCTTCATGACCAGGCCATTGTTTGCGATACGGCACGTGTTCTTTTACCTGACAATTGCGCGGTCGCACGACATTGTACCCATATAAAATTGATGTTCCTTTTTCCCCACAAATAGAGCTTTCTTTTGGTGGTATTTGATCACCTCTGCAGTTTTTATTTTTTGCGCTATAAACAAAAAAGACCGAAAATTTTGAAGAAAAAATAAAGCTATTTTTTTTTTTACTTTCTCCTATGAAACATATCCAATATAAAAATTGGAAAAATTGAATTTCTTCATCAGCTTGGGCCAATATGTATTCTGCTACTTTTTTGGGGTAAAAAAAAAAAAAACCCCAATAAGTTATAGTGTCTACAAACTATTGGATATTTTTTTTTTTTTTTTTTTTACTAGTAATAGTCGAAGACAGTTGAGACACAGACACTTTTGACACTTTTTTGGGGGCCCAGTGACACTAATACAGTGATCAGTGCTAAAAAAATATGCACTGTCACTGTACAAATGACACTGACTGGGGAGGGGTTAACATCAGGGTTAACTCTGTGCTTGACCAGTGCGTTACTACTGTGGGAGAGGCGCTTGTACTATGGGAAGGCATGGATTGGTGCCCATGCCCAAAGACACAGGATCCATGCCTTCTGTACTTACAGAACGGCAAACTGCCTTGTTTACATTGGCAGACTGCTGTTCTGCCTGTGCACCCAATCGTTGGCGGGTGCTGGCTGACATTGAGTCCCCCGTACCTGCTGATCAGCTCCCGCTGCGCACATGCATGCCTTAGACCCGGAAGTGCAGGATCAAGTACATGATCCTGCAGAGCAGCCTTGCCATTTATTTATGTATGTGTGTGTGTGTGTGTGTATATATATATATATATATATATATATAATATAAACCTCATAAACGGCCTCTCGAAGAAATGTGCACGGCAGGCTGACAACGCTGCTTCCAATTGTGGAGCAGTGGCTTGGTGTTGTCAGCCTAAAGCCATAAGTGCTGTTACTGGCAGGATCTCTAGGTAAGAAATTTTGCAACAGATTTACAAAAGTAAAAATCCCAAACGTACTAAAAAAATATATTAAGGGTTTAAATACTGTTTTTTACAGTTTTTAAAATGTTATTAACCATTTAGGTATAAGAGCTCTAATTTGAATCTTTGCTTTCTTTTAGGCACGACTTGTTTCTCTGTATTTCGACACTAAACGCTACCAAGAGGCATTGCATTTAGGTATGTAATCCAGTAGATGGCAGCCTGCCTCTGTAATTGATATATGTAGGCTCTTCCTCCAGTGTTCGTCAGCATTGTGGCTTTAAAATTCAGCCAGTATTGTGTTTTTATGAGCAGTAAAGGATTTCAAGACAAATTATGAGCATTAGAAAAATGACCTGTGTTTTTAATAAAAGTGATTTCTTAATGAGGAATAACTATAGCATTCTAATGTAAATGTATCGTTGCCTAAATTTGTTGAAGTGTAAACTTTCTCTGGTTAGTAGCTGAGCCCAGGCGCTGGCAGACTTGACAAGCGGTATTATAATGGACAGGTAGGCTGGCTTCTCCTCTACTGGGATTTGAAGCAAATGTCACTTTTGGGTTATGCTGTTTTTCAGTTTATTTATTTGTTACTCTAAATGGTTTGAGGTTTTCAAATAAACTATGTGAATGGAAAAAAAAAAAAAAAAAGACTGTTTATCATTTTATTTTTGAAACTGAACTGACCTGCTTTGCCTTAGGCAACTTACTCCAGCTACCTGAGATTTTTCAGAACCCTAAAACTCACTTCCTGAAAACACTTTGATTTATTGCTTGTGCATGCAAAGTCTAATTGTTAAAATATAGCTGTCATTAGGGAGGTATGGGTGCTGCCTTCCATGCAAATTCTAGTTGCCTGGGTTCAATACTTTTTAAATTACAGACCTGGAAAAAGCATACTACTGTATTGGGCTCCATGTACACGGGACATTTTTACAACCTCTCCTGAACAATTTAACTTGACGGATAGTAACCCACGTATAAAATGTCAGTTTTGCCGCGTTTAGCCACGTTTTACCGTGTTTGCGTTTTTAGAAGTGTTTCAAAAAATTATTTTTTTTTTTTTTAAATGGCTAAAAACGCCTATAAACGAAATGCGGGTTACCGCGTTTAGTCGCGTTTGGTGTCTGAAAGGTGGAAATGTTCGGCGTCTGAACCCATTTTTTTTGCTTTCAAAGAAGCGCTGTTAAACGCAACTGCCTAATAACGGCAATAAATGAGACTGTGTACATGGTCACATAGGATAACATTAAATGAGTTCAGGGGCAGTTGAAAAAAGCGTCCAACAGCCTCTGAACGTACGTTTAGCAGCAGGACCGTGGCCTTAGAGTGGTTAGTAAATTTTTATATTAAACTTTGACCTACAGGTAAGCTTATGCTTTAGGTCTGCACTGTTTTAGTAGATTTTTTGCATTTATTTATTTGTTTCCCCCAAAAGGCGAACTTATCCTTTAAGCAATTAATGCAATTTTATTAATTTCAGGAATTTTGTAATCTTTTATCTTTACATTACTTTCATTCTCAGTATTTCCTGGCTATAGTATAGTCCCAATTCTCTTCCATACCCCATTGAGAGGTTCCTTTTGCATTATCCTTTAAGTTCTATTCACATCTAAAGTGATCACATAGCACAATCCAGTGCAGTTTTATTAAAGTAGTATTGTTTCTGTGCAAATCAGATTATGGGCTTTCCAGGTCGTCCTCATTCTTAACACTTGTGGAAGAATTGAAGGGTAACTTGAGCTGGGGGACCCTGATACTTGCCTTAATATGTAATACTTGCACAGTATGCCAGTCTTATCTCTTAGCTTGCCCTCCTCCAATGATGACAGGTTGGTGCTCCTTGTCTCCATGCTTTTGGATTCTTTTTATGGACATTGGGTTGCCACAGATAATATTGCCACACATGCATCATGGAGTTACATTATCACTCAGCTGGACAATTAATGTACAGCTAAACATTTATTTTTTTTCAAGTATTTTTTGGGGGGCAGTATAGTCATACAAAGCCTATTCTACCAAAAAAACCCTACCTCCTAGTATTGTTTTTCCACTTCATCTCTGCTTAAAAAAATGTAAGTCGTGCTTCAGTTTAACATGGCTGGGTGCTAATCCATTTTCTTGTCACACAATGCTGTTTTACCCGTTTCACATGGGCTTGTGTAAAAGCTGAACACAGATCCTAATAGGAGTGTTTATTGTCAGTTTAATCAAGCTGCTAGCAGGCTTTTGAGAAGCTTCTAGAAGCTCTGAAGTTTGCTAGCAGCTTGTTTAAAGTGGCAATCGGCACTCCCATTATGATCTGTGTTCAACCGTTTATAAACTGGAGTTAAATGGTACTTTAAAAGTTTTAACAAAGCTTGCTGAAAGCTCTACAGATGGTTTGTCAAAGCTTGCTGTTCACACTACGCTTAGGCTACTTTCAAAATGAGACAGTTTTTCAGGCGTTTTAGCGCCTGAAAACTGCCTTCCATGCCACCCCGGTGTGAAAGCCCGAGTGCTTTCACACTGGGGCAGTGCGCTTGTGGGCACAGAAAAAAAGTCCTGCAAGCAGCATTTTGGTGCGGTGTATAAACCGCCCCTGCCCATTAGAATGAATGGGCAGCGCTTCGGAAGCGCCGCAACACGGGCGGTTTTAACCCTTTCTAAGGCCGATAGTGGGGGTTAAAAGCGCCCTGCTAGCGGCCGAAAAGGGCCGCTAAAACCAAGCCTTATACAAGCAGAAGCCTGTGTGAAACAGATTTTTGAGAGGCTGGATTGGGTATATCTTGGATGCACATTCACATCTCTCAGCAACCGGTGTTCCCTTAACGCCTACAGTTTTGCCCAAAAGGAAAACGTAAGGACTTGGCTGGAAGGAGAGAGATGGAATAGTTAAAGATCTTCAAAGGAATGTCGGTGGATAAGCACTACATGGACACTCCTAGAAATGATTGCACTGTTGGTCTATCCACCCTGTTACAAATTAGGAGGATTGGATGAAGGTCACAGGAGTTGTTTTGTTGCATTGCTCCCCGTTGAGTTCACCGTTGTGGGTTAAATCAGCATTACTGCGCACTTTGTAAACCTCCAGAGTTTTTTTTTTTATTTGAACAAAATCTGCCTACATGTTTATCCAGTCCGGTCAAAAGTGCAGAAATCCATATTAATGGGATGTAGGGTGTGATGGAGATGAAAAATGGAGCTGTTGCATAAAAAGGGAACGCTGTTAAAAATGCTGTACTAGGTTAGATTTTGGTTTGACTCCTATATACACCTATGAGTAAAATGTCTTTCTTTTATGTGTTTAAAAAAATAAATTGACCAAAAATGTGGCAACATAAATGTGTTTTGTTTTACCTCTTAATAGGATCACAACTTTTAAGAGAGCTGAAAAAGATGGACGACAAAGCCCTTTTGGTGGAAGTTCAGCTGTTGGAGAGCAAGACCTACCATGCCCTTAGTAACTTACCCAAAGCCAGAGCAGCGTTAACGTCTGCACGTACTACAGCCAACGCCATCTATTGTCCACCTAAGCTTCAGGCAGCCCTGGACATGCAGTCAGGTGAGTGTCTCTCGAGACCTGTTATCACTCTTCTGTAAGACTGAAGAAAGGACAAAAAATGGTTTTAGTCTTTTGGAAACCAATAGTTCCAGCATAAGTTCTCCGTGCAAAAAAAAGGTGTTTTTAGAATGTTTGCCTTTGTTTTTGTTTTTTATTATGATTATCATTTTGACTGATTTATTGCTTGTGTGCAAGAACGTAATTCATCATAAGTTGATTGAGGTGTTTGTCAAACCCTGTGAATGAGTGTTTAGAGGAGAAACTGTTTTACTTCAGCGTTCTGCCCACCATTTGCAGGACAGCACTGGGGTGGGGCTGAGATACCGAGACTGAAATGCTTGGGGTATTGTGTCCTGCATTATGTGGATCTTTATATGATCAAGAACAGATTGTATAAATCAACAGGTACACTAGAAAATTCATGTTAACATAAAGCAGATCAGTTAGGACTCACGTGGTTGCCTTATATATATATATATATATATATATATATATATATATATATATATATATATATATATATATATATATATATATATATATATATATATATAGTTCTTTTTACCGATCTGAATTAGGGTTGTCCTGATAACACTTTTTTTTTTTTTCAATTAACAATTTTTATTGTGTTTTTCTTCAAAGAAAATACAAAGGGATGTAAGACTTAAAAAAAAAAAATGGAGTACATTACGTTTCTAGGTTGTCGAACAGCGATAGTAAAGTTTTATCCATATACTTGTAAGCAATAGCAGGCACCCAACCAAAGATGGGAGTGATGCAGAGATGCGTCATAGAAAAACAAAATCAAACATCCAGCAAACTATTCGGGACAAAGGGAGCCCGTAGAGTACTCTCAAGGGAGAGCAAGAAAGAGGAAAAGAGGAAAGAAAAGAAGAGAGATCATCATGGTAGCTCAGTCACCTGGTCACGGTGGGTCCTCCCGAAGGTGCCACAGCTCCCAGACTTTGTCGTGGGCGTCCAGCTTATCCTGCAGCCTGGCCGTCATTTTCTCCATCAGCTCCACGTCTTTGATTCTAGCGTGCAAGGCCTCGGGAGTAGGGGGGGGTTGTTTTTTCCAGTTTAGAGCTATGAGACAGCGTGCAGCTGTGAGGATATGGCTTGTCAGTTTTTTGTAGGGTGGGATAAGCCGCAGCGGCGAGAGGCCTAGTAAGAAGAACTTGGGGGTCATGGGGATCGGCATTTCCAACAACCGTGACAACAGCTGCTGTACTTCGGTCCAGTAGGGAGTGAGTAGAGTGCAACTCCAATAAATGTGAAGGAGGGACCCCCTGTCTTTCTGGCAGCGCCAACAGCGGTCTGAGCTGGAGGGGTATATGGCGTGGAGCACATCAGGGGTCATGTACCAAAAAAGAAGGATTTTGTAGGTGTTTTCCTTGTATAGAGTGCAGAGGGAGCCCTTCGCTGCCCGAGACCATATGATCCGCCACTGTTCTAGGGGAATTTCCTCATTGAGGGCCTTCTCCCACCTAGTCATGTAGGAATGTTTACCCCTCGAATCCATGGAATAGGCGTTAAGTATTTTATAAATGGATGAGATTAAGCCCTTCTGGGCGGAGCCTGCCAGGACCAAGGACTCAAAGGGGGTTGGGGGGGAGAAGTGTAAGTCGGGAGCTATGGTCATAGCATAGTGGCGGATTTGTAGGTAGCTATAAAATGCTTGGTGCGGTAGGCCATATTTGGTCTGAAGTCTAGGGAAGGATAATAATGTGCGCTTTACGGGATCCACTAGGTTCCCGAAATGAAATAGATTCCGAGACGTCCAGGGGTGCGACATCTGGCGGGAGAGGCTATCCGGCACTCTGGGATTACAGACGAACGAAGTCAAAAGCGAACGCTCAGAGTTCAACCCAAAAGGACCCGCCACCCTGCGCCAGAGCCGCCTTAGCTGAGACATGGAGCCCAACAATCGGTCGGGGGGGACCTCCGCACCCGCACTCCAAAGCAGACTATTTGGATGGGTCGGGGCTAGCCATATTTTCTCGATCTCCGTCCACCTGTTATAGGACCACTGAGTGAACCACGAGGCTATAGCGCGGAGCTGGGTCGCCTGGTAATACCCGACTAGGTCAGGTACCGCCAAGCCCCCATCCGAGCGCGCTGCCAATAGTACCGACCGAGGGACCCTATGTCTCTTGTAGTTCCAAATAAATTTAATAAGGTCAGATTGGAGACTTCTCAGGTGTTTGTAGGGGACTGGGATGGGCAGTGTTTGGAAGAGGTAAAGGAGCTTCGGGAGAATCGCCATCTTAACTGAGGCGATCCGGCCGAGTAGAGAAATGCGATGCTGCTTCCATTGCGTGATTAAAGTTCTAATCGAACGGAAGAGAGGGGGGAAGTTCTCCTGATACAGAGTAGAGAATTTTGAGGTGATATGTATGCCTAGGTATTTCAAGGTGGTATTCTTCCAGTGATAGGGAAAGTTGGCCTTCAGCTGAGCGAGTTCCGTTTCAGGAATATTAATAGGTAGGGCCTCTGACTTGGATTTGTTAATTTTGAATCCCGAAAGGGCTCCATAGCGGGCCAGTTCCGCGTGGAGATTTGGAAGAGAGATCCTAGGCTGCGTCAGTGAAAGGATAACATCGTCTGCAAACATGGAGACCTTAAATTCCCGACCTCGTACCGAGATTCCCCGGATAGCCGAGTTACCCCGGATGGAGGCTGCCAAGGGTTCAACGCAAAGCGCGAACAGCAGGGGTGAAAGCGGACACCCCTGCCGTGTGCCATTGGTTATAGAGAACGAGGGTGAGAGGGCAAAAGGGGTTTTTACCTGCGAGGACGGGTTGGAGTAGAGGTGCCGGATTGCTTGCAAAAAAGGACCCCGGAACCCAACATGGCGGAGCGTCGCAAACAGGAAGGGCCACCCAAGCCGGTCAAAGGCCTTCTCGGCGTCCAGGCTAAGGAGCAGGGACGCCAATTTCTCCCTGTTCGCCACGTCCACCAGATCAATCACTTTCCTAGTATTGTCGCCTGCCTGCCGGAGCGGCACAAAGCCCACCTGGTCCTTGTGGATGAGGGAGGGGAGAACCATATTTAAACGGATTGAGAGTAGTTTTGTAAAGATTTTTAGGTCTGAGTTCAGGAGGGCGATAGGTCTATAGTTGGCACACAGAACAGGGTCCTTATCGGGCTTGGGGATCAGGGTGATGAAGGAGCGCTGCATATCCGCCGGGACATTAGTGTCTCGCAGGAAGGCATTAAAAAGTTTACACATGTGGGGAAGCAACAGGGGGAGGAAAGACTTGTAGTATTCATAGGGTAGACCGTCTGGGCCTGGGGATTTGTGGGAAGGTAGGGATTTAACTGCCTGTTCTATCTCTTCTTCGGTGATCGGCATATTTAAGGCCGTTAGGTCAGAATCCTGGAGTTTGGACACTCCACTCTGGTCTAGGTACTGCGTCATGCGTAGTGAGAGGTCAGGGGAGAGGGGGCCGTTGGGGATGTCAGGATTGTTATAGAGGTGCATATAAAAGTCAGCAAAGGTGTGGGCTATGTCCTTAGGATGAGAGTGTATGCTGCCGAATTTGTCTTTGATCTGGTGAGGTGTAGTCGCAAGGTGGCTATCCCGCAGCTTTCTCGCTAAAAGGGAATGGGCCTTATTACCTTTGTCATAATAAACTTGTCGCAGTCTAATCAGAGCCTTTTCTACCCGACCTAGTGCTAGATCCTTTAGTGTCATACGCAGGTTCGTGATTTTTTTAAGAAGGGAGAGGGTGGGGGACGTCAGTAGCCGTCGCTCCAAGACCCCAAGCTCCCTCTCGGCTCGCAATTTCGCAGCAAAGGCATCCCTCCTCAGAGCTGAGGATATCGCCATGCATTTACCTCGGATGACCGCCTTATGAGCCTCCCACAATGTGGAGAGGGACACGTCGGGTGTGGAGTTCTCCGTGAAGTAAAGTTGCAGGGTGGTGCTCATGTCTGTTTTGGACGGGAGGTGTTGGAGGAGAAATGTGTTTAACTTCCAGTTGTAGGGTCTAGAGACTGGGGCGCCCACGTCCAATGTAAGCAAGATAGGTGCGTGGTCTGACCAGGAGATCGGGAGTATCCGTGCCTCACGGGTCACTCGGAGCGTGGAGCTGTTGGTAAAGAAGTAGTCGATACGAGAGTGGGTGCGATGCGGGGCGGAGTAGAAGGTGTACTGCCGATCACCCGGGTGGAGAGCCCTCCAGGCATCAAAGAGAGCATAACGTCTGGAGAGTTGGCTCGAGCCCTCCGGGACTCGAGGCTTTTCCGCCGACGACGCCTGTGGGCTCACCACCAGGCGATCCGCAGTTGCAGAGTGGGCCAAGTTAAAGTCGCCCCCTATCACCAAAAGCCCATGTTCAGTTCTGAAGAGGCGGGCAAACACCCCCGACAAGAATCTATGTTGCTTAACATTCGGGGCATATAGAGCACAGAACGTGATCGCCTGTGTACGCCACAGTCCCCGAAGGATAACAAAGTGACCACGTGGATCACTATAATAACCAGAACAGGTAAATGGAGACCCGTGCTTGATCAGTATAGCAACCCCAGCTCGCTTGCGGGGGCCGGAAGAGGAGTAGATCTGGGGAAACTGCCTGGATGCGAATGCAAATGACCCCCCCTTGTCAAAATGTGTCTCCTGGACGAGGACAACGTCCGCGCCCGACTGTCTAAACTCCCTCAGCGCCAGATGCCTCTTTCTGTCGGAGTTCAGGCCGTGTACGTTCAGGGACAAGACCTTAGCCATGGCAACGGGTGGGGGAGGGGAGGAAGTCTCTTACCTGGCTTGGCGTGGAGCTGACGAAGGCCAGGGGTCAGGGATCTGCACACCTCGGGAGATGGTCCAGGTGAGTTCCACGAACCGCGCGGAGAGCCACTCGATGATGAAGAAGGAGAGAGAAGAGAGAGAGACCAGAAAATAGGAAAAAAAAGAGAGTGAGCACGTAGAAAACAATAGACAAATAGAACAAATACTTGCATTTGACCTTGAAAGGCTAATAGGCCTAGGTCAATACGGTTTCCCAGGGATCCACCCAACCAAAGTCCACTAGGAGAGGTCAGGCGGATGCAAGGGAGCCCTAAGTTGGTCAGTGGACACGTAAAAACTCAGCTAAGAGATAGTAAACACTTAACCAGGGAGGGGGTGGCGGGGATGCAACAAAAAATCCTACTCTCACGAGACCCATCTGGAGCTCGCCCGTAAGAGAAACTGGGAATTTAAGCTAGGACACTTAAGAGGGGACTAGAGGTTCAAGAATGTCCAGGGCTGAAACAGCAGGCGAATCATATGGGCAGGCAGTTCAGTAAGAGGCAACATATGGGAAGAGTCTCAGCAGGTTCAGCCATTGCTGTGCCGAGCAGCCTTGCGGGAAGCCCCATTATTTCGTGAGCGCTTAGATGAGGGGACTTTCTGCCAAGTTGCAGGTGGCGGGGGTGGCGTCGCCACGAGGTCCCACTCTGGTAGTTGGGGGACGGATATCCCCAGGGCGTCACAAAAGGCAGGGAGATCCTCGGGGTATCTCAATGCAGCCGATTTGCCCTGATGGTTAGCCGTTAGACTGAAGGGGAAACCCCATCTGTAGAGGATGTTCCCCTCTTGCAGGGCATGAAGTAGCGGTTGTAGGAGTCTGCGCTTCTGCAGAGTGATCCATGAAAGATCCGGGTACAGCTGCAAGGGGGCATCATGTAACATTATTTTGCGCGCCAGTCGGGCCTGTCGCATGATCTCTTCCTTCAAGGGATAAGAGCTGATCCTACAAATGCTATCCCGTGGTTTAGAGTTGGCGCCTTTGGGGCGCAAGGCCCGGTGGGCTCTGTCCATTTCAATGTGCGTTGTGGGAGGCTTCCCTAGAAGACTGTTAAACACAGTCTGTAAGGAGGTCTTTATGTCCTCAGGGCCATCCGACTCCGGGACCCCCCTCACTCGGATGTTGTTTCTGCGCCCCCTATTGTCCAAGTCCTCCACGTGACGTTGCATATCTCTCAGGAGGGAACGATGGTCTGCGCCTTGTGTTTGGACCCTGTGAACAGCTAGCTTGGTGTCTTGAATGTCCTCCTCGGCCATTTCTACACGATCGGCCAAGTGCCTGAGGCCGGACTGTAGGGCTTGGATTTCTATGCGGCACGTGGACTTCACGTCCTCCACCAGTTGTCTAAAGTCCTCCTTAGTAGGTATCGCCTGTAAATATGATTGCCACTGTGGGGGTGGAGGTTGGACGTGGGCCAACATGGGGTGTTGTTCTGGTGGAGGCAGTCGGGGTGACAGCGGCTGAGAGTGTGGAGTAGTGTAGCCATGCGCCAGGTACGCCAGCCCAGCAGGTGAGGCCCACTGATCGCCCCAGGGTGGCACCTGGTCCGGCCTGGGGGGCTGTATGGCTGCAGTATTAGGTGGACATGGAGCAGGGGAGCAGCCTTTTTGAGAGCTAGTGGGAGCTGGCAGTACCTGTAGTGCCACAGGAGAGCTGGGGGCCTGTGTGGGAGACAGTCTCTGAGCCTCATGAGGGGGCGGTATATGAGTGGAGGGTTGGAAGTCCTCCCGAGGCCTCACAGGCTCCTGAGGTGTCTGGACTGCAGGATATATGGGGCCCGGCAGAGTGGGGAAGTCCAGTGAGGACTCCGAGTGAGAAGGGGAGCCAGGGCTCGGTCCCTGCATGCAGGGGTCTGAAGCTGTCCGTAGCAGACGTGGGAAGGCATCTGAGCACTGAGTGTAGTGCGGGGGAGGAGGGGGAGGGAGCATGGCGGTCTGCACTCCTCGTGGTGTCACCTCGTGGAGGAGGAAATGGCTGGGGGTACTCACAGCTCCTGACGTGGAAGGAGAGTCCGCGGTGTCCGAGGCCGGCAGGGATTCAGCAGATGTCCGGTCGGACGTGTATGCCGTCGGATTCTTCTGTGCGGAGGACCGCGAGCGGGTCATGGAGGGGTCCGGCGCCATCTTGCTTGTTCTCCCGGGGGAAGAAGCAGGCTGTAGGAAGAAGTCCCTGAGGTCCGCTGCTGATCCGGGCGGAGGCTGGGACGATCCCCTGTGTTCAGTGGAGCGGGTGTTCCGGGATTTGCCCATCCTGGTGTAGCGAATTGTCCCCAAAAGTGCCTAGAAAGCTCGGGCCGGGAGAGAGCTGTGGATCTAAGCTGCCATGTAGGTCGGCTTCCGGACACGCCCCCCCTGATAACACTTTTTAAAGACCGAGTACAAGTACCAATACTTTTTTTTTTTTTTTTTTTTTATGTCATGTAACAGTTTTCAAAGCACAATACAGACTAATGATATCTTTTTTATAATTATGAAGAACTGTAACTCAAGACATTATAAAATAATAAAATGGTTTTATTATGGGCTGGCACTGATGGGCACTTATAGGGGGCACTGATTGGCAATTGCTGGCCTGGCATAATAAATTACGGTAAATTGATGAGGAAAGGAAGGATTTTGCAATGCTATTTGCTGCGACGGCCATCTTGTTACACCTTGCACTCGGCCACAGTTAGCAGCAGCTGGGTGTAATAAGATTTCCACTGCTGGCTTTCTGTGGTTGAGTACAGGGTGTACCAAGATGGTCGTCGGGATGTTCAACCTCTGACGGAGACACTGAACGTCCGTTTCGTTACGGAATGTGGCGGCTCCGGTCACTGATTCTGATGGAACATGTGGCTGCACCCCTGCCCCGGGCAGCTTACCCTCCACTGCTGCCAGCCTGTTGAGGACTCGCTCTCCGCTCCGCACTCTCCGCCCACTGACTTCTGGTTGCGAGCAACGCCGCCTCTTCATTCCCAGGTGTCGGATTAGGCATCGGAAGCATTTGTGCGAGTACAAGTAGTCGCACAAATGCTCAGTATCGGCACCGATACTAGTATTAATACAGAGATGGTGAAAAAAAAATATGCCGGGTTATAACCGTGCCTTGTTCTAGCCCAAAGAAGTTCTATTGCTGATAGAAAAACACCAATTGCCGGACACTGAACATTTTAGATATACTCAAATACATCATTACCTGCATACCTTGTCAGGCAAAAGTGATCTCGCAACTATGTCACCCATGGAAAATATTTTTCATCGATATGATAGAATCCGAGGTCATATATCTGAAATGTATACCATTCTAACATACACCTCGGTAAAACTGAGCTATATGGATAGATGGGAACAGAATATCCAGGAAACCCTGGAACTTGAGGAATGACACCCCTTGCAGTGGGGTTTTCAGTGTAAAAAATGTTTAGAATCAAGCGGCAATTGGTGTTTTTCTATCAGCAATCGTTTGGATAGCATTCCTTTATGATCACAAAGGTCCTGATATATTATTTTTAAGAAATGACACCTTATGGATTGATGTTTGGTGTGTTGGACATATGACTGCATTGTGCTATCATTTTTAGGTATAATCCATGCAGCAGAAGAGAAGGACTGGAAAACGGCATACTCCTATTTCTATGAGGCTTTTGAGGGCTATGATTCTATTGACAGTCCAAGAGCTATAACAGCACTGAAATACATGCTGCTGTGCAAGATAATGCTGAACACGTATGTATCACCTTGCCTGGGGCTTTACCTTCTTTCATGTGTCTCAGTCATGATTGGACAGAGACCAGTTTCTGCGTAGGTTTTTGCCTCATGTGAAAGTTCTTATAAGGGTTTTCAACTTAAGTATGTCATAATCAAACACTCTTCTTAGGTTTTTGTGGTGTGTTCACTTGGGTAGGCCTTTGCTTTTGAGATTTGAGAAATCCAAAATGTCTCAAGTGATTTTTGTACCTTTTTTTTAGGGCCCTAAAATTGGCAATAACACAGTACAACTGTCTTTAGGTTGACCAAATCTATTATGGACATAATACTGAATTCACTATGATGTAAAACATTCAATCGTTAACTGCTCTAGTCATTGTTTTCAGCCATATGATTTATTTTCCACTCTTGCAGCTGAAAAGAGCAGTTCTTATAGCTTAGTGAATTGAGCATTTGTATCTCCCCAGTGAACTTTTCTTCCGTTACCTTTTTTCTGCCTTTCTAATCTATGGAAATGTCTCCACCTTTTTGTTAACCACTTCCCGACCGCGTCATGTACAAAAGACGTCCACAGCGCGGTCGAGTTATCCTGAGTGGACGTCCCAGGGACGTCCTCACAAAATCTTGCTCCCGCGCGCCCCCTGGGGCGCGCTCCAGGATATGTCCGTGACCGCCGGGTCCGGAAGACCCGGCGCATCACGGATCACGGTAGATGGCCGCTAATCGCGGCCGTTTACCACGTGATCGCTCCGTCAAATGACGGAGCGATCACTTGTAAACAGACCGGCGTCATGTGATGACGCCGGTTCCTCCCTCCCCTCTCTGTACCGATCGGTACAGTGTGAGAGGAGAGGGGAGGGAGCGGATCATGTCCGCTCCCTCCCCCATGTCAGCTGTGGGCTGGATCTGTGACAATTGCAGTCACAGATCCAGCCATCCATCCATCCCTGCTCAGCCATCCCTGTGCAATACTCTGCCAATACTCTGCAATACACCCTGTGCAATACTCTGCAATACACCCTGTGCAATACTCTGCAATACACCCTGTGCAATACTCTGCAATACACCCTGTGCAATACTCTGCAATACACCCTGTGCAATACTCTGCAATACACCCTGTGCAATACTCTGCAATACACCCTGTGCAATACCCTGCAATACACCCTGTGCAATACCCTGCAATACACCCTGTGCAATACACCCTGTGCAATACACCCTGTGCAATACCCTGTGCAATACCCTGTGCAATACCCTGTGCAATACTCTGCAATACCCTGTGCAATACTCTGCAATACTCTGTGCAATACACCCTGTGCAATACTCTGCAATACACCCTGTGCAATACTCTGCAATACACCCTGTGCAATACTCTGCAATACACCCTGTGCAATACTCTGCAATACACCCTGTGCAATACTCTGCAATACACCCTGTGCAATACTCTGCAATACACCCTGTGCAATACTCTGCAATACACCCTGTGCAATACCCTGTGCAATACCCTGCGCAATACCCTGCGCAATACCCTGTGCAATACCCTGCCCATACTGTGCAATACCCTGCCCATACTGTGCAATACCCTGCCCATACTGTGCAATACCCTGCCCATACTGTGCAATACCCTGCCCATACTGTGCAATACCCTGCCCATACTGTGCAATACCCTGCCCATACTGTGCAATACCCTGCCCATACTGTGCAATACCCTGCCCATACTGTGCAATACCCTGCCCATACTGTGCAATACCCTGCCCATACTGTGCAATACCCTGCCCATACTGTGCAATACCCTGCCCATACTGTGCAATACTCCTCAATACCCCGCAATACTCCGCAATACTCCTCAATACCCGGCAATACCCGGCAATACCCCGCAATACCCGGCAATACTCTGCAATAACCACTTCCCGCCCGCCGGCCGTCATATGACGTCCTTGACTTTGTGCGGAGATATCTGAATGATGGGAGCAGCTACAGGCATCATTCAGATATTCGCTTTTTCAGCCGGCGATTCCCTACACCATAACAACAATCATAGCGGCTGTTCCACCGCTTGATCGCTCTTACGGAAGGTGAGAGGGGATGCCCCCCCCTCCCGCTGCCCTCCGGTGCTTCTACCGACTCACCGCTACGATCAAAGCCAGGATTGTTTTGTTTTTTTGGTTTTTTTTCAGGCTTCCCAGCCTAGAGGTGAGATGTGGGGTCTTATTGACCCCATATCTCACTGTAAAGAGGACCTGTCATGCCATATTCCTATTACAAAGGATGTTTACATTCCTTGTAATAGGAATAAAAGTGATCAAAAAAAAATTTGGGGCGGAAAAACATGTCAAACTAAAATAAATAAAGTAAAATGTACAATAAAAAAATATATATTTTTTTTAAAGCGCCCCTGCCCCCGCGAGCTCGCAGGCAGAAGTGAACGCATACGTAAGCCCCGCCCACATATGAAAACGGTGTTCAAACCACACATGAGAGGTATCGTTGCGAACGTTAGAGCGAGAGCAATAATTTTGGCCCTAGATCTCCTCTGTAACTCAAAACATGTAACCAGTAAAAATATTTAAAGCGTTGCCTATGGGGATTTTTAAGTAGCGAAGTTTGGCGCCATTCCACGAGCGTGTGCAATTTTGAAGGGTGACATGTTAGGTATCTATTTACTCGGCGTAACTTCATCTTTCACATTATGCAAAAACATTGGGCTAACGTTACTGTTTTTTTTTTTTCGTTTAGGCACAAAACAGTTTTTTTCCGTAAAAAACGCGTTAGAAAAATTTCTGCGCAAATACCGTGCAAGATAAAAAGTTGCAATGACCACCATTATATTCTTTAAGGTCTTTGCTAAAAAAATATATATAATGTTTTGGGGTTCTATGTAATTTTCTAGCAAACAAATGATGATTTTTACATGTAGGAGAAATGTCAGAATTGGCCTGGGTTCTCCAGAACGCCTAATGGTGCTCCCTGCATGTTGGGCCTCTGTATGTGGCCACGCTGTGTAAAAGTCTCACACGTGGTATCGCCATACTCGGGAGGAATAGCAGAATGTGTTTTGGGGTGTAATTTGTGGTATGCAAATGCTGTGTGTGAGAAATAACCTGCTAATATGACAATTTTGTGGAAAAAAAAAAAAAGAAAAAAAAATCTTGATTTTTGCAAAGAATTGTGGGAAAAAAAGACAACTTCAAAAAACTCACAATGACTCTTTCTGAATACCTTGGAATGTCTTCTTTCCAAAAAGGGGTCATTTGGGGGGTATTTGTACTTTTCTGGCATGTTAGGGTCTCAAGAAATGAGATCGGCCGTCAGTACTTCAGGTGTGATCAATTTTCAGGTATTGGCACCATAGCTTGTGGACTCTATAACTTTCACAAAGACCAAAAAATATACACCAATTGTACTTATTTTTACCGAAGATATGTAGCAGTATAAATTTTGGCCAAAATGTATGAAGAAATAATACTAATTTGCAAAATTTTATAACGGAAACAAAGAAAAATTCATTTTTTTACAAAATTTTCAGTCTTTTTTCTCTTATAGCGCAAAAAATAAAAAACCCAACAGTGATTAAATACCACCAAAAGAAAGCTCTATTTGTGTGAAAAAAAGGACAAAAATTTCATATAGGTACAGTGTTGTATAACTGAGTAATTGTCATTCAAAATGTGAGAGCACCGAAAGCTGAAAATTCGTCTGGTTAGGAAGGGGGTTTAAGTGCCCAGTGGTCAAGTGGTTAATATCCAAATCCCACAAATAAAAAATCTTCTTCCATTGGCAGCTTAGTAGTTGTAAGCTAAGGACAGGCAGTGTAATGAAACTAAGTACTGTACATACAGGTGTAAATGTTGTGGAGGTTTGTCATTCTCAGTTTTGACATATATACCTAAGCCTAGATCCTGTACATTACTGAGCACCAGGATCTGATGTAATGAGAGCTAAAGACAGATTTTTTGTAATTTAGTAATTGTCTTGAGGTAATTGTCCAGTTTAAACTGCAAGTTCTATCAGGACAAATTATTTTACAAGATGTTGGTATTGAAAAATGTGTTTATGCAGCATTTGCTTTTCGTAACAGGCCAGAAGATGTACAAGCCTTGGTGAGCGGAAAACTGGCCCTCCGTTATGCTGGGCGGCAGGTTAGTATTGACTGGACTTTATTACAGTGGACAAATCAGAAACCCTATATAGCTGACTTCAGTAAATGGCGGACCACGGTCCCAGATCCTGACCGAGTTACAGTCCCATTCAGACCACCCCGGTCCCGCCGTTTAGGAGCCTGGTCTCATGTTCTCTTTTTTGCCTGGCTGTGCTGCTGTTTACTTCCCCTAGCTGGCGCACTATCATCCTGGCAGCAGGGCAGAGGACGGGAGAGGCAGGAGGTCTAAACAGAATGCAGGAGCTGCAAGCAGGTGATTGGTTGCTAGGATGCTTGGCGGTCCTAGCAACCAATCATCAGCTGGGTAGCTCCCACCCTCTTTCCAGGCCTGCCCTGTGTAAGTTAAGAGTTTAAAGTGGTTCTAAAGGCAGAAGGTTTTTTTTATTTTAATGTGTTAAGATAAGATAAAAAAACACCTGTGTACAGCAGCTCCCCTCAGCCCCACTAATACTTACCGGAGCCCCATCTCGATCCAGCAATGTTGCACGAGAGACTCAGCTGGGGCCGAGCCACAGCTCTGTGTCTGAATGGACACAGAGCAGCGGCTAGGGTGCCCCCATAGCAACCTGACTTAACTCGTGCACCCCCTAATTTAAATCTAAAGTAGAATGTCCAATCTGCATTTTTTTTTGTGTTTGGGTAAGCTTTATGGAGAATTGTACAGTATAATTGTATAATGTATGGTCATCAGAAATGGAGGGATGGATGGATGGAAGTAGGGGTGAATGAATGGAAGTATGGACAGATTTATGGATGGAGGCATGAATGCAAAGTGGGATGCATGGATAAATGGAGGGGGGGGGGGGGAGGGTGGATGGTGGGATAGATGTATGGAGTGTGAGTGGCTGTCACGCACTGACCTGGTTTTCCACGGACCGGCTGCTTCCTCCCACTGCAGAAGTGGGCTTTAGGGAACATACCAAGGACATGCCTCTCGCACAGGGACCAGTCGTCCTTGCTGGGGCTGCTGCGTCTCTTGGAGGTACACACCTGGTCACTGTTAGATTCCCTGGCCTGTCTCTTCTGCCGGCTGAAAAAGCTGGCTATAGCTGCAGCCATGGTCGGTGTGGGGAATGCTGCAGGTGTGCTGAGTCTTCCCTATATTCTTCTCCAAGATGGAGGGGAAGAGGGATCATGACTTTCCCATCACTCCCAGTCCTGGAAGATCCCAATAGGTCACCACACGCTGGAAGATCCAGGTGAGAGGGGCTGGTCACAGGGTATTTTTTCTAGTAGGCAAAAGCGAGCCCGTGCAGTATAGTGGCACATCCCTGAGACAGGCATCCTACCTTCTTCTCCTATGGGGGGACACACCCCGGTTCACCCAGATAGTAACCTCCCTGATATCCATGTCAGCGGTGTCAATGTCAAATGAGGATGACTGATGGAGGGGGGTCCCAGGTAGGCAGCAGTGAGGATCATCCACTGTGTACACAGCACAGCTCTGCCATCCTCTGCCGTCCTTGGATCTCAGCATGACATTAAAGTGTAAGTTCACTGGACACGCTCCCCATTTCCCCCTGTTCCAGTGTCATGTTATGTCAAGTCAGGGGATTTGAAAACCCTGCAGCATCACCTACATCTGTAACTCTCAGCTGAAGAGGCATCCTGATTGGTTAGCATCATGACATGGACGGCGCTGAACAATCAGATTCCGTTCCGTTCATGTGGGTGGCCCCCCTTAGCGCTGGTGACACACATCACAGTCAGGGGTTAGGACATTCGGCCCTCTGGTCACCTGGGTGCGGTCCTCACCCCCATAGCGACGCCACTGCGGTATTATACCGGCATCAGTGCGGCTGCCTTATGGGGGCGCCAGACCGATTTGCCTCATGGACCCTGCCTGCCCCCCGGCCCAGTCCACCCCATAAGACTGGCGCTACACTAAAACTGTAGTGCAAGCCACCTAGGACTTTTTTCTTGCGGGAGCCGACAGGAGGTTTTTATTTTTTGTTTTGTTTTTTTGTGGTGGGGGGGGGGGGGGGCAACTGAATTTCTTAAAGAGTTGGGAAGTGGCAACCTCCCTGTTCCATGCTGTTTTCCACATAGTATTCTTCTGCTTTAAAAATCCATAAACCTGCATGACCCAGCACAGAGAATCAATTCCAAGACGTGTCCAAAAAGTGTACTTTCTCTGAAAGTTTGTTTTCATCAATCTGGTAGCCTGTGAGTTCAGATTTGACTCTTTAACTCCCTTGTGCTTAAGACATTTTTGTCAGGAGCAAAAAAACACAGCCTAATGTCCGTTCTTGCATTTCCTTCTCCTGGAGTAATCACGAGTATACATTCGGTTGTGTGTGATATATAGTTTACCTCAGTGCAATTTGTTAGCTTTCATTGTCTCAACACACCAAACCATAAAACCCATTGCTTAATTGTGTCCTATTATTGTGACGTAAGATGTTCAAGTTATGAAACTGAAGAAATAATATAATTTGCCTTGCAGACAGAAGCACTGAAATGTGTAGCCCAGGCCAGCAAGAACCGCTCACTTGCCAATTTTGAGAAGGTAAGGGATTCGATCCGAAGCTTGAATGTCATTTGTTAGGAAGCAGGATGGCGAACGATAAACAGATATGTCACATCTGTTCATTTTCTCCCACAGGCACTGACAGATTACAAGGCAGAGTTACGGGATGACCCCATCATTAGCACTCATCTGGACAAACTCTATGACAATTTGTTGGAACAGAACCTTATCCGAGTCATTGAACCTTTCTCCAGAGTACAGGTAAGAAATTGGAGTAGTCTTTTTTTTTTTTTTTTTTTTTTAAGATATTGATGATTATTTTCCATGTAAGAAAACATACAGATACAATAATGGAGGTAATAAACAACTCGGAGTCTGTGTCCTGTATAGTACAAGCTGTATGAATATTACAAAGTCAGAAGGTACATAGAAGTTTAAGCAAAAACAATAGTCTACATAGAACCCAGACAGGTTAGGCAGTAAGGAGAGGTTGGGTCCAAAGATCCCATATTTTATCAAAGCGTTTCAGAGAACTTCTAGTGGTATATGCGAGTTGGTACAATGAAAGAGCTGCCTTAAAGGAAAAGTCCAGCCTGAGCTCATTCAGCTGGGCTTCTCCTATGGGTCACAGGAGTGCAATTCGTTTGGCACCCATTTTCAGCAGAGTGGTCTGAAGTCCGCTCTCCGCTGACATCACTGGAATCGGTCCAGGCACCGCGTCATCCCGACTTCGGAAGTTTGGATCCGCCAGGTGCCTGGTCTGATGGCAGTCTTAGCCTCTCAGCGAGCCGCTGAGACAGCCGCTCCCCGCCCCTCCACAGCTCAGTTCTCCAATGTGCGTGGAGGAGCAGGAGAGATGCTGACTGACAGGCAGCAGCTCTCTGCTTGGGGAGGTGAGAGAACTGATTGATCGCCGATGTTCGGTGGCGCGGTTCTCAGTGAAGAGGATAGATGCAGCATTGGTCCGATGCTGCATCCACCTAGGTAAGTATGACTATGGGATTAAAAAAAAATCCCATATTTTTTTTTTTTTTAATCGGATGTTTCTTCCAGGTGATTTAGATCTATTTTGCATTGAAGTAAGAGGGGAGGGAAAGGGTTTAAAGGGAACCTATACTAGGAGCAGTACATAAGCTTCCTTTATTTAAAGTGGTGTTCCGGGAAAAAAATAAAAATTAAAAGCCAGCAGCTACACATACTGCAGCTGCTGGCTTTTAATAAATGGACACTTACCTGTCCTGCAGGCCTTCGATGTCGGAACCGCAGCCGATGTTTCCATCAGCTGTCGGGTGCTGCCGTCTCCATTGCGGGTATGGGAACCCGGCAGTGTAGCCTTTCGGCTTCACGCCGGGAACCCTACTGCGCATGCGCGAGGCCCCACTCCTCTCTCCCATTAGCCCAGTGGCCGGGGGAGGGGAAGGAGGAGGAGGGAGCCCGGCGGTGACGGCCGCGGCCGGACTCCCGGAAGTGGGAAAGGATACCTGTCTTTGACAGGTATCCTGTCCCCCCCCCCCCCCCCGAAAGGTGCCAATTGTGGCACCGGAGGAGGGGAGGAATCCGATGAGCGGAAGTTCCACTTTAGGGTGGAGCTCCGCTTTAATAAATTTTTGCTACATGCTAAATGTCCAACTACCTGTCTTCAGTACTTTGATTCACAACCTGGAATAAGTATGCATCTGGTGAAGACAAGTACAAGAGCAGGTTTCTATTAAAGTGATTCTAAAGGCAGACTTTTTTTTTTTTATGTTTTATGCATTCTATGCACTTCTATGTGCAGCTCCCCACCCAGCCCCCCTTAAATACCTGCCTGAGCCCGATCTTGATCCAGCGCTGTCCCAGAGATTAGCAGCTCTCTCCTCTCTGGCCATAGAGGCAGCAGTGGGAGCCATTGTCTCCTGCTGCTGTCAATCACAGCAAGTGGGGAGAAAATGGGGGCGGGGCTGAGCGTGGTTCTGGAGCCCGCACAAAAGCCCCCATAGCAAGCGACTTGCTATAGGAGGTAGAAGCCAGGAGTGCTGGCTCTTTAAGCTTACATGACCCATTCTTCAAACTAAAGTCTAAAACTTAAAAATAATTACTACACAGGTATGCCCATTACCTGCAGGTCTCCAACAGGTCAGTTGAATGCTGTTACCAGTTTGCCAGTAAACTTTTTTCAACAGTGCATGGATTTGCCCTTTAGACGACGTATAATTTGAACCATATGTGTCGAGGTGTATTTACAGTGATGTTTTCTTTTCATTGCAGATGGATCACATATCCAGTCTCATCAAACTGCCAAAGGTGAGATCGTCATAAGACATCTTCTACTTTCTTGATATTGCACATCCCCTCGTTTTCCTTCCCTTCTCACTCAGCTATTGTTAGTGCTCAATGAGCCTGTATTAATATTGAGTTATGGGGAACTTTCTTTTAGATGCTCAGCTAAGCCGTATAAATTTATTTATCTTTTTGTATATTTTTTTCACACCATCTGGATTTTCTGGCTACCAAATGAGACTCTATTGACTGAACTTTTTGCTGAATAATTTTTTTAAAACAGGGAGAAGAAAGTTTATTTTTCACATAGTGAACTCCGCTTTAAGTATAATTTAGTTTATATACAGTGCCTTAAAGTATTCATACCCCTTTAAAATTTTCCACATTTTGTCATGTTGCAACCAAAAACGTAAATGTATTTTATTGGGATTTATGGTAATTGTGAGGTGGAAGGAAAATGATAAAAGTGTGGCATGCCATTTGTATTCAGAGAGCGTCTGTGAACAGCAATTTTCAAGTCTTGCTACAGATTCCCAATTAAATTTAGGTCTGGACTTTGACTGGGCCATTCTAACACATGAATATGCTTTGATCTAAACCATTCCATTGTAGCTCTGGCTGTATGTTTAGGGTCGTTGTCCTGCTGGAAGGTGAACCTTTGCCCCAGTCTTTTGCAGACTCTAACAGGTTTTCTTCTAAGATTGCCCTGTATTTGTCTCCATCCATCTTCCCATCAACTCTGACCAGCTTCCTTGTCGAAGAAAAGCATCCCCACAACATGATGCTACCACCACCATGTTTCACAGTGGGGATGGTGTGTTCAGGGGGATGTGCAGTGTTAGTTTTCCGCCACACAGCATTTTATTTTTAGGGCAAAAAGTTAAATTTTGCTCTCATCTGACCAGAGCATCTTCTTCCACATGTTTGCTGTGTCCCCCACATGGCTTCTCGCAAACTGCAAAACGGGGCTTTTTTATGGCTTTCTTTCAACAATGGCTTTCTTCTTGCCACTCTTCCATAAAGGTCAGATTAGTGGAGAGCACGACTAATAGTTGTCCTGTGGACAGATTCTCCAACCTGAGCTGTGGATCTCTGCAGCTCCTCCAGAGTTACCATGGGCCTCTTGGCTGCTTCTCTGATGAATACTCTCCTTGCCTGGCCTGTCAGTTTAGGTGGACGGCCATGTCTTGGTAGGTTTACAGGTGCGCCATACTCTTTCCATTTTCGGATAATGAATTGAACAGTGCTCCGTGAGATGTTCAAAGCTTGGAATATTATTTTTTTTATGACCTAACCCTGCTTTAAACTTCTCCACAACTTTATCCCTGACCTGTCTGGTGGGTTTCTTGGCCTTCATGATGCTATTTGTTCGCTAAGGCTGGCCATACATTATACTCTTTTCTGTACAATTTTCTTTATCGTACACCACGGGACACAGAGCTAGTCATTACATAATGGGTTAAGGGTCACCAGCGGTGATTGGACACTGGCACAACCAATGGAAGACAGTTCCCCTCCATATAACCCCTCCCATCAGGGAAGTACCTCAGTTTTTTCGCCAGTGTCGAAAGGTGTTGGACGCGTTAGGAGGTGCTAAAGGAAAGCTCTACCAAAGAGACCCTCTGGGGGTAAAAGAGCTATGCTTTCGGATCCATCCAAGACGCCTACAAATGAGCTGAATCTGGATGGGATCCGGGCCTCATCCATGAGGCGTCGCCTGTAATGTCTCTCTTCGGAGGACTGGGCTCTAAGATCCAGCACTTTCGCTATTTCGCTATAAAGTCCTGGTAAGAGTCTTGTACAAGGCCCAGGGGAGAGGTATCCTTTAAATAGGAACCCATATCCCTGAAGGTTGGCACACATAGCCCACCGTGAAGGGTGAAGTTTGGTATCTGTCTGAAATCTTTCAGCAGAAAAACCTGCGGCGTGGATAAGGTGAGATTAGAAGGTCCATAACTAGGTTGGGACCTTTTTCAAAAAGTGGATGTCTTCTTTTTTTCCACCACTGGGGGGAGTAAAGAGCTGAATATACTCACCTCACTCTGTTCAGTGTCGGCTTCGGCGAAGTACACTGCTCGTCACCTCCGCTGCTGAGCTTGCTGGGGCACCCCGATCCTCCTTTCGGTGGCCGACCAGACACCTGCAGATGCAGGTAAGTGGGAACAAGGGCTGATGAGAGTCCTCTCTCACTATGGCCACCGCCATAGCGCTAAGGGCCGCGCGCGGGAGCACGCTTTATCGGAGGGGGGGGGGCGAAGGCGTGCGCGGGCACGTGGCGCGCGCAGGCACAGAAACTGCGCCAAATTTAAAAGACTGTCAGTGTGAGAAGCACTGCAGCAGCAAGCAAGCTCGTTAGTTCTCTTGTTCCTGGCAGAGAAACACAGCAGCTATACAGGGACGTAAGACTCCATGTGGTTGGATTGGGTACTTCCTAGAAGACATCCATGTTATGCATAGTTATGTGTTAAAAGTTGCATACTTAATGTATTTGCTAAACTGAACACGGTAGTACAGGTCCTTCTCAAAAAATTAGCATATTGTGATAAAGTTCATTATTTTCTGTAATGTACTGATAAACATTAGACTTTCATATATTTTAGATTCATTACACACAACTGAAGTAGTTCAAGCCTTTTCTTGTTTTAATATTGATGATTTTGGCATACAGCTCATGAAAACCCAAAAATCCTATCTCAAAAAATTAGCATATTTCATCCGACCAATAAAAGAAAAGTGTTTTTAATACAAAAAAAGTCAACCTTCAAATAATTATGTTCAGTTATGCACTCAATACTTGGTCGGGAATCCTTTTGCAGAAATGACTGCTTCAATGCGGCGTGGCATGGAGGCAACCAGCCTGTGGCACTGCTGAGGTGTTATGGAGGCCCAGGATGCTTCGATAGCGGCCTTAAGCTCATCCAGAGTGTTGGGTCTTGCGTCTCAACTTTCTCTTCCCAATATCCCACAGATTCTCTATGGGGTTCAGGTCAGGAGAGTTGGCAGGCCAATTGAGCACAGTAATACCATGGTCAGTAAACCATTTACCAGTGGTTTTGGCACTGTGAGCAGGTGTCAGGTCGTGCTGAAAAATGAAATCTTTATCTCCATAAAGCTTTTCAGCAGACGGAAGCATGAAGTGCTCCAAAATCTCCTGATAGCTAGCTGCATTGACCCTGCCCTTGATAAAACACAGTGGACCAACACCAGCAGCTGACATGGCACCCCAGACCATCACTGACTGTGGGTACTTGACACTGGACTTCAGGCATTTTGGCATTTCCCTCTCCCCAGTCTTCCTCCAGACTCTGGCACCTTGATTTCCGAATGTACTTTGGACCACTGAGCAACAGTCCAGTGCTGCTTCTCTGTAGCCCAGGTCAGGCGCTTCTGCCGCTGTTTCTGGTTCAAAAGTGGCTTGACCTGGGGAATGCGGCACCTGTAGCCCATTTCCTGCACACGCCTGTTCACAGTGGCTCTGGATGTTTCTACTCCAGACTCAGTCCACTGCTTCCGCAGGTCCTCCAAGGTCTGGAATCGGTCCTTCTCCACAATCTTCTTCAGGGTCCGGTCACCTCTTCTCGTTGTGCAGCGTTTTCTGCCACACTTTTTCCTTCCCACAGACTTCCCACTGAGGTGCCTTGATACAGCACTCTGGGAACAGCCTATTCGTTCAGAAATTTCTTTCTGTGTCTTACCCTCTTGCTTGAGGGTGTCAATGATGGCCTTCTGGACAGCAGTCAGGTCGGCAGTCTTACCCATGATTGCGGTTTTGAGTAATGAACCAGGCTGGGAGTTTTTAAAAGCCTCAGGAATCTTTTGCAGGTGTTTAAAGTTAATTAGTTGATTCAGATGATTAGGTTAATAGCCCGTTTAGAGAACCTTTTCATGATATGCTAATTTTTTGAGATAGGAATTTTGGGTTGTCATGAGCTGTATGCCAAAATCATCAATATTAAAACAAGAAAAGGCTTGAACTACTTCAGTTGTGTGTAATGAATCTAAAATATATGAAAGTCTAATGTTTATCAGTACATTACAGAAAATAATGAACTTTATCACAATATGCTAATTTTTTGAGAAGGACCTGTATATGCATTTAGGTACCTTGTATTTTGTCTAAACAGTAAGCCTTCCAGGGGAAGTAATACGGACAAAAAGAGATAAGAAAGCACCACCACCTGAGAGGAGGCTCTAACTGTGCTGACTCGGTACCTTTCTCTCCTGTGTTGCTAAATGCACCTGTTCAGGATGAGCCATTACCTCTGTCAGGTATGGCGGCTTCCCCAGTGAAGCCTGGGCCTGTATATGTCACTGAGGACACTTTATCAGCTGCCCTAAATAATCTGGAGGAAAAAATTGCTACCTTAATCGCTAAGTCCTCTAAAAAGGGACAATAAGCGAAGCAGGTCTCTTCCAGTATTGGACCTCCCTTCAGAAGTACCTGAGGGAGGAGGATGAGGAGGAGGAGGCTACATCAGCAGAGGATGAGGAGCCAGATTTTAAGGTCACAGGTACAATGCTATAGCAGTGCATTTAAGTTAACCTCTGCGGAGGTAACGGAATTACCTGTCTCCTCCCTAGGGTCATTAAGATCCCTGCAAGGTGCATGCTCCTTCCCGGTTCATCCGTTACTAGAGGATCTAATATACGCAAACTGGCAACATCCAGATAAGCGTTTCTCACCTCCAAAAAGGTTTAACATTCTTTATCCTATGGGGGAAATTTTTTTTTTAAAGAAATGGAGCCTGCCTGCGGTAGTTGCGGCTATTTCTTGTGTACATAAAAACCTGACATGTCCGGTGGATAATGTACAAGGGTTTAAAAGATCCTTCTGAGAGGAAGTTGAAATCCTCCTTCCTTTTGGCCGGCTCAATTACCCAACCTGCAGTAGCAGCAGTCGGTATGTGTCAGGTCATCAGCCAAAAGGTAAAGCAGGGGCTGAAGGAACTGCCTTCAGAACAGGCTAGAAATTGGGAAAATTTGCCTAAAGCCTTATGCTTCACAGTGGATGCCATGAGAGATTCTATCATACAGGCATCACGCCTTACACTCCAGCTGGTACAGATGCGCAGAGTACTTTGGCTTAAGCATTGGTCAGCGGAAACCCCATGCAAAAAGCTGTTGGCAAGTTCCCGTTCCATGGCGAACGCCTATTTGGGGAAGATTTAGAAAAATATATACAGAAGATATCAAGTGGTAAAACGACTTTTACCTGAGAGAAAGAAAAACAAGAGATCTTGTTTTAAACGCTCTCTCTCCCCAGCTCCCGGGAAATCTGACTCCAACCAGTGGCGGCGGCCTGTTTTAGCCGCCCACAAAAGCCAAGGGGCAAGCTCAGAAGAACAAGAAGCCGTGGGGTGCAAAAGCTAATAAGCAAGCCCCCAAAGCCTCTCAGTGAAGGGGCGCCCCCGCTCGGCCGAGTGGGAGGAAGGCTTTGTCAGTTCTGAGCGACTTGGTGGTCAGAAATCCAGGACAATTGGGTAGTATCCACAATATCCTCAGGGTACAAACTGGAATTTCGAGAGATCCCACCTTCTCAATTCCGAGGTTCAAGACTCTCCAAGGATCCACAAAAAAGAGAATCCTTCTTCAAAGGTTTGAATCACTTAATGGCTCAAGGGGTAGTTACAGACGTACCCCAAAAAGAGAGAGGTTCAGGTTTTTACTCAAACCTCTTTGTGATTCCAAAGCCAAATGGAGATGTCAGACCCATCCTGGATCTAAAATCCCTAAATCGGTTCCTGAACGATCGCCATTTTCGAATGGAAACGATCCGATCCGTGGCCGCCACTTTAAAGGGCGGAAAATTCATGGCGCCCATAGATATCAAGGACGCACATTTACACATACCCATCCTCCCCGCTCACCAAAGATTCCTAAGGTTTGCGGTAGAAGATCGCCACTTTCAATTTGTGGCTCTGCCGTTTGGTGTAGCCACCGCGCCCATAGTATTCACAAAGGTGCTAGCTCCTCTGTTAGCAAACCTAAGAACACGGGGCATTGCGGTAACAGCCTATCTGGACGATCTACTAGTAATAGATCAGTCAAAGGAGGGATTGGGTCACGCTGTACACACTACAGTAGGATACCTGGAGCATTTAGGATGGATTATAAATTTACAAAAATCCTCTCTCCAGGCCCAAAGAAGGATAGTGTACCTGGGCATGATCATAGATACAGCCCAAAACGGGGTATACCTGCCAGAACCGAAGATACAGTCTCTGAAAGACCTGATCCACAAGGTCAAAGCAAACAAGAGGCCGTCTATTCGCCTTTGCATGAGACTATTGGGAAAGATGGTAGCCTCCTTCGAGGCGGTCCCTTACGCCCAGTTTCATTCGAGACTACTTCAAGGCAATATTTTAGCTTCCTGGAACAGGAAGAGCCAAGCTCTGGATATACCCATGCGCCTGTCCTCACAAGTACGCCACAGCTTCGATTGGTGGCTAGAAGCCAGGAATTTACGGAAGGGAAATTCCTTCCTCCCAGTGGCCTGGAAGGTGGTATCTAGGGATGCCAGCCTATCGGGCTGGGGTGCAGTATTCGAGGAGGCTTCTACCCAGGGAACCTGGGCCAAGACTCAGGGGATCCTGCCCATCAATGTGCTAGAGATCCGGGCGGTATATCTAGCCCTCAAAACCTGGACATACAGGTTACAGGGCTACCCAGTTCGGGTTCAATCCGAAAATGCTACTGCAGTAGCTTACATCAATCACCAAGGAGGCACCCGCAGTCGGGCAGCCCAAAGAGAGGTGAACCGGATCCTGGCATGGGCAGAAGAGCATGTACCTTGCCTTTCTGCAATCTTCATTCCAGGGATAGAAAATTGGCAAGCAGACTACCTGAGTCGTCAGCAGCTGCTACCAGGAGAGTGGTCTCTTCACCCCGAGATCTTTCAGGCCATATGTCTGAGATGGGGAAACCCAGATGTAGACCTGCTAGCTGCCAGGTTCAACAAGAAATTGGACAACTTTGTGTCCAGAACGAGAGATCCTCTAGCCTACGGGACAGACGCTCTAATAATACAGACGCTCTAATAACTCCATGGAATCAGTTCTCACTGATCTATGCATTCCCTCCGATCCCTCTTCTACAAAGACTGCTTCGCAGGATCAAGGAGGAGGGAATACCAGTAATCCTAGTGGCCCCAAACTGGCCCAGGAGGCCTTGGTACGCCGAGATTGTAAAAATGGCGATAGGAAGGCCCTGGAAGTTTCCACTTCGACACGACCTGCTGTCACAGGGTCCAGTATTCCACCCTTCCTTACAAAGGCTAAAGTTGACGGCCTGGCTGCTGAGACCCACATTTTTAAAAAAGAGAGGGGTCTCTGGTCCGGCTCTTTCTACGCTCATTAATGCTAGAAAGCCAGCCTCCAGACTCATCTATCAGAGAGTCTGGAGAGCATACGTTTCCTGGTATGAATCCAGATGTTGGAATCCTCAGAAGTATGAAATAAGTAGGATTCTTGCTTTTTGCCAGTTAGGAGTGGATATGAATTTAGCCCTTAGCACCATCAAAGGGCAAATATCGGCTCTATCAGTCTTCTTTCAGAGACCATTGGCATCTCACTCCCTAGTTCAGACATTCATTAAGGGGGTACTGAGGATAAATCCTCCAGTTAGGACTCCCTTGTGTCCATGGGATTTGAATTTGGTATTGTCAAGTGTTGCAAAAGCAACCTTTTGAACCTATTCGCCATATTCCTTTAATTATATTGAGTAGGAAGTTGGCCTTTCTGATTGCTATAGCTTCTGCTAGGAGAGTATCAGAGCTAGCAGCTCTTTCTTGTAAAGAGCCTTATCTAATTTGTCACAAGGACAAAATCGTACTACGACCCCATCCGGCTTTTCTACCTAAGGTGGTGTCGGCTTTTCACTTGAATCAAGACATTGTTCTGCCTTCCTTTTTTCCAAACCCGCGGACGGCGGGGGAAAAATGATTACACTCTCTAGATCTACTGAGAGCGGTAAAGGTGTATCTGCAAGCAACCGCTCAGATACGTAAAACAGATGTTTTGTTTATTTTACCAGATGGGCCCAAGAAGGGCCAAGCGGTATCAAAATCCACCATTTCCAGGTGGATTAGACAAGTAATTATTCAAGCTTATGGTTTAAAGAACAGGACTCCTCCTTTTCCTGTTAAGGCGCACTCTACCAGGGCGATAGGTGCTTCAGGGGCAGTGCACCACCAGGCTTCGATGGCTCAGATCTGTAAAGCTGCAACTTGGTCTTCAGTCCATACATTTTCCAAATTCTATCAAATAGATGTGAAAGGACATGAGGATTCCGCCTTTGGGCGAAGTGTGCTGCAGGCAGCAGTATAGGGCTTCTGGTCCGCAAGCGGCCTGTTTTGATCTGTGTCTCCCCCCCTTCATATGAGCATTGCTCTGGGACGTCCCATTATGTAATGACTAGCTCTGTGTCCCGTGGTGTACGATAAAGAAAATAGGATTTTTATAACAGCTTACCTGTAAAATCCTTTTCTTGGAGTACACCACGGGACACAGAGGTCCCCCCCTTCTTATGGGAACCTTACTGCTTTGCTACAAAACTGAGGTACTTCCCTGATGGGAGGGGTTATATGGAGGGGAACTGTCTTCCATTGGTTGTGCCAGTGTCCAATCACCGCTGGTGACCCTTAACCCATTATGTAATGACTAGCTCTGTGTCCCGTGGTGTACTCCAAGAAAAGGATTTTACAGGTAAGCTGTTATAAAAATCCTATTTTTCTTAGATTTTCCTTTAACTATGTAGTGCAAGGGCCTGCCTGATTGGATACAATTGAAATGTTGTTTCCTCATATATGGTTTTTGGTAAATCCTAAAGGAAAATTGTACAAGAAAAATGAACATGTATGGCCAGCCTAAGGTTCTCTAACAAACCTCTGAGGGCTTCACAGAACAGCTGTATTTATACTTAGATTAAATTAGACTCGATTTTACTAATTAGATGACTTCTGAAGGCAATTCATTCCACTAGATTTTAGTCAGGGGGGTGAATACAAATGCACGTCACACTTTTCTCATTTATTTGTAAAAAAAAATGAAAACCATTTATCATTTTCCTTCCACTTCACAATTATGTGTCACTTTGTGTTGGTCTATCACATAAAATCCCAATAAAATACATTTACGTTTTTGGGTGTAACATGACAAAATGTGGAAACTCAAGAGGTATGAATTATTTTTCAAGGCTCTGTGTGCTTTATTGATTCTACAAGTTTTTTCCAGCCTAACTTTAGATAAGACCTTAATTTCCAGGTTGCTCATGGGCCTAGTTCAGAGTATTAAAAAAATTGGAAAAGGGGGTGCCCCTGGGATTGTGTGGATTGGAGTAAATTATGGATTGCCACCAAGTATATATAGAAAAATATAAAGAATTTTATTTATACATAATACACTTATATATCAAAAATGGTTTAAAATCAAAGAGAGGAACAGACATATACAGTCATTGAAAAACGATTGCATGAGGACACCTTACTACTTGAGACATATAAGTCATATAGCTAGTGGTGACACAACCGACATGTTTCGGATACTCGAGCTATATCTGTGATAGCCTCCATTATTTCCTTCTTCAAGGTTCATGCAATAGTTTGAAGACAATTTAGTCTCTATATAAGAGAAAAAAAACAACATAGTATGTGATAGCTATATAATACACAACAGTGTATTGACATGATTACATTATTTTGAATTTCTCCCATATGTGGGCAGCTAGAAGATAGACATTGTTGCAGAGAGAAAATAAAATAAACTAAAATAAACAATAAGAGAAGAAGAAAAGGGGGGGGGGGGAAGAGAAACAAAGGAAGAGAAAAAGAAAAAGAAGAATAAATATACATGGAGGTTCATTTAAGAATACATGAATGCATATATACATTGTATAATTGTATGTCTATAAGATACAGTACATCTATATCAAATAGTGTTGCATACATACATTTCCAATGGTGATATAAACATCAGCCGTTTGGAGGGATTATCCCGGTGATATAAGGCCCAAACGGATATGGTGCGAGTTTACTGGTCGCATAAAGACAAATACAGCGGCCAAAGAAACACTGCAGGCAAGATGACAGAGCCACGGGGAAATATGTAGGAGGACCAACCCAAGAACGCCCCTCAAAGCTCACAGGGAAGCCTCAAATTGCAGCGGAAAGACTGCCACGGCCTCTCTGTAAAAACATACACAAATGGATTATAGTTTCTAGATCGCAGACTAGCCCTGTAACCAGGCATCCCATAACTATGATGAAGTGTTTGAAAAAAAGGGCTTGGTACCTGTCAATGTGGCGCAAGGACATCCACACTCTGGCTGTGCAGCAATTGGCCAAGTCAGGTGGGACTTTTTATAGAGCTGTCGCTGGTGTTGCAGCCAATCAGCTCAAATGGCGCCAAGGGTGAAGCTGCAAAGGGAAGGAATTCAGCCAATGAGGTAGAGCGTGGGAGGCCACAACAGGGCTAGACTGTGCGTCCGGGTAGGAACCCAATTAACTACGTATTGAAAATGAATAGAGAGGCTCTTACCGGACAGGCACCGCATACAGAGGCCGCCCTCGATCCCGGCGGCGTCCGGCGTCATCGCGCACCCACGCAAATGTGAAGGACGTCCACGACGCCGGCGCGGTGACGTCAGACGTCGACCCGACCGCCAGCACAACGAAAAGGGCGGAAGTGCTAAAAGGAAGATCACTCCGTTGCCCGCACCAGACCCAAAAAGGTCAGCGCAAAGGCAGCACAATTGTGTGTGCTGCGCCAAACGGCACCATCGGAGGAATGGGGAAAAAATGACTAATCCAAAACCCCATGGGTAGTAAACAGTGTAACATGAATACCCTCCGTCCCATATGTGTGTGATTCTTAGGACAGGGAGAGAAATTTATTTATATGCACATAGCCGTCCATTTTCTCAAATATGAGCAATCAGCCCCCGATTATCAAAATAGCCGGGGGCTGTTTTTGTGCTGGGGAGCGTCAGTGGGCCCAATGGGTGGTCCCCAAATCCCCGGGCTCCAATATGTCAAAAAGTGCAGGATACAATTGTCGTTTGATTAATTTCTAAATAATGAACAATAATCAACAATATATTAACTAAGCACTAATCTCCAGTGGGCAAATCATCAGGTAAAGTTCCACCAATTGGATCCAATCTTGTTTACTTAAAAGGATTTTTTAATTTTTACATGAATATCTAACCGGCATACATCAGAAACATTAGTTCAGAGTATTAATGCTTAGTGCCGAAAAAAGCATTTTTGAAGTAGTTTCACTGAGTTTGACATTTACATTTGACACGGAGTTTGACGTCCCTTTTTTTTTTTTTTTGTCCCCTTACAGCCTGAGGTAGAACGCAAGCTTTCCCAGATGATCCTAGACAAGAAATTTCATGGTAAGCCGCCGAAACGGGGTTACATGGCCAAAAGCTTTTCATAGCAACTTATTTTCCAAATGGCAAATCTTGCGTGAGAGGGGAAGGGTTTAATATGTTGATACATTTTGGCTAAACAAGACATTCACAGCCATCTGGGCTGACTTTATTAGCAAATCATTGCAGGGGGATTAAAACAGAAGCTCAGAAAGCGGCCTGCCTTCTAGCGATAAGGGATCAAGAAGATGGGAGCTCCCCGGAGGCCATTTAAATACTTGTTAAATAAAGAGCTTGGATCATTCCGAATTGTAGTTTTTTTGCTTTAATGCAAGAAAGGAAAAGGGCTGTTTTAACTATGGGCTGTGTCAAAGCTAGAGACTCCAGTGCCTGTTAAAGGGAAACTGTTGTGTACTATTAACTGAGCACATATTTTGTGTTGTAATACTGATCTTAACCACTTCCAGCCCAAGCCAATTTTTCAAACGCGTTTTTTTGGGCAAAAAAATACTTTCATGAATTTAAAAAAAACACTATTTACCTTAATTTATTGTATAATGTGAAAGCTGATGTTACACGGAGTAAATGGATACCTAACATGTCATGCTTTAAAATTGTAAACATCCCTTGTAATAGAAATAGGGCATGACAGGTCCTCCTTTACGGAGAGATCTGGGGTCTACAAGTCTCCAGATCTCTCCCCTATGCTGGAAAGCCTGAGATCAAAAGGAAAAAAATCGATCTCAGGCAGTCCAGCAAAACCAATTTGGTATTGTTTACATCTACCAGCGCCGGAAGTGACGTCATGGAGTCTCTTCCGGCCTCCGAGTGTCATAAAGATGGCTGGGGACCATCTGGTCCACGGCCAGCTCTATGGTAAACTTCCGTATTCATTTTCTTGTTCCCTGATCGCACTGGCGAGCCGAGAGAAGCACCGGAGGGCGGGAGGGGGATGTCCCCTCCCACCACCTGTAAAAGCAATCCAGCGGCTAAATATTCGCTATGATTGCATCGCCTGCTGAAAAAAATTATCTCTGGATGATGCCTGCAGCTGCATGCATCATTTAGATAACATCACTTAAAGTCCAGGACGTCATGCGACGTATGAGAACAGGATGGGATGTATTTTTTGAAGATTTTCCTTTGTTTTTCAAACCTAAAAAAATTTTTTTTTGTAGTGGAGCAAATATGAAATATTATTATGTATGGATAGTTTGTATTATCTTCCATCTAGTCTTTTTTTTTTCTCCAAGTTTACCTGTATTTCCCTATTTGTTTCGCCTAAAAAAATAAAATCCTGCACATAGCTCTGTAGCTTAAGCTGATGTATTTGCATAATTCGAGTCAGAGGCATGACCATTACCCTCTCTGCCTTTTCTGAGAGCTCCCTGAAAAGTTTTAATTGGAGAGAGTGTCTGAAAGTAAACCATTTCTTATGTGCCCTCTCCCTCGAAAGAAAATCCATAATGTTCTGAAACCTGTTTCATGTCTGCACCTTGTATTTAATGTTTATAAATCCAAAAATAATGAAAAAATCAGTTGTCTTTACAAACATAGCATTGTTCATTTATGGGGAAAACGAAGAAACCTCTGATCTCTTTGAGAGGTAATAAAGACTTGCATATTGTTAAAGTGGAAGTTCAGGCAAATTCTAAGTGGACTACCTCTACAGCCACCCCCCATACTAAGCCTATTCTATCTAACCCTGTAAAGAAAAGATCTGTATACTTACTATACTGAAGCTGCTCCAGTCCGGTCCCATGATCAGCCGTGAGCGGAGGCTTCAGTGTAGAGGTCGGGCGGCCAACAACGGACGTCCCATAGTAAGCCTATGGGTGACGTCACTACACAGGCATTTGCAGCTGTTGATAACGCATGACTGGACTGGAGCGGCATCAGAATAGGTAAGTGCACAAACTTTTTTTTTTTTTTTTTTCAGGGTTAGATAGAATAGGCTTAAAGGGACACTAAAGGTTCCCGTTTTTTAAAAAGAAAAAAATAACAAACATGTTATACTTGCCTCCACTGTGCAGCTCGTTTTGCACACAGTGGCCCCGATCCTTGTCTTCTGGGGTCCCCCGGCGGCTGTCTCGGCTCCTCCCCGCAAGAACTAACCTCCTTCATGGGAGCTCTCTCCCATGGGGGTTAGTTTGCGGGCTTCTCCCATGATACAGCCGGCGGCTATAACCGCTGACTGTTTCACTCGGCCCTGCCTAACCCCCCCCCCGCTGCTATCAATCCATCCAATCAACGGCCAGACTGAGTGGAGAAGAGGACGTCAGGGGCGAGCACAGCAGGTGAAAGGGCTTAGGTAAGTAAAATGGGGGGGCTGGGTGGGCCGTCATTGCCAGGTTCTTTTTTTCACCTAAATGCATACGATGCATTCAGGTGAAAAAACTAACCTTTACAACCCCTTTTAAGATGGGAGTATGTTCAGTCTAAAGCCCCTTTCACATGCCTGTCCGATCAGGTCTGCCTGGCAGTTTTTCAGGCAGACCTGATCGGACCTTGCAGTCTCTCCTATGGAGTGGCAGATGTCAGCAGACACATGTCCGCTGACATCCGCTCCTGTCCGCAAAATCCAGACAGATGGTGATCATATTTTCCATCTGTCTGATGGATCGAATGAAAACGGACAGGAGGTCCTTTTCACCTGACTGTGTCCATCTCCCCTCTGCACAGTGATCGGAGATGAACCTGTCATCCGCCTGCTATCAGCGGAGCGATCACCCGCTGAGCAAACAGGTGCCTGTGTAAAAGGGGCCTTAGTTAGAATTTGCCTGAACTTCCACTTTTAGTAGGCATGCACTTAATATAATATATAAATATAAATATTCTAAAATGAGATATATATATATATATATATATATATATATATATATATATATTAGCTGAAATATGCGAGGGAGACCATTTAAACCAGGCTCTTTAGAATAATTTTTTTTGCAGCAAAAAATAATACTGTAATATTTTGAATGTAATGTATATATTTTTTTAAAACTAGTCTCCCCTTCCTTTCTTTTTAAAAGAGAACAAAAGAAGCTCTTAGAATGTTGCAATCATAGCTGGCAGTCAGCAGATCTTTTCTTGCACAGTCTTGGTGGTTGTTTGTGCCACAGACAAGGAAGCACATTATTACGACTGAGCTCTACACCCTGCTGATGTTGATAATTGAAGAAGTGAATGATATGTAATAAAGCAAGGCTTGGTTACATCCAGAGCTCTTGTAGAATAATAATGCAGTGATCAAACCACTACTCTGTATCATATTCATTATTATAACCACCGTTTGATATTGGGAATATCAAATTAGTCTTGAGGGGGATTTGCTTTAAAGCTGAAATCCAGGCTAAATTATTTTGTCTAAACACAAGGCATGTGTATACTTGAGCCTTTGAGTTTGTTGCGTATTTCCTCTAGCACTGTGCCATAGTCTAGCATAAGCCATCTACAGTACTGCACTTTGCCTTTGCACGTTTCTTGTAATAAGGACTGGTCACTGCTTCCCTCTCTCTTTGTGCAGTGTGGCTGGTCTTGTCTCCGCCTCCTCCTGTAGTTCCCCTTCGTAATGGGTGGAGCCTGCTGGGTCCCTCCTATAGGCAATACCTGGGTATGCAAATACCTTTGGTGCATGCAAAGGGTATTCTATCCTAATAGAGGAATATATTTAAATGAAAGTTGTGCCTTGATTGAAAAAATTCAGAACAGTAAATCATTGATAATATACATTATGATGTGCAAATTCATAGGCCTTTTTTAATTCTGGTTTCAAGGTTTAGGCCCCATTCACACCTGAGCGTAGCGGTTTCAGGCAGAAAGTCGCGCGATTTTGCAGCATTTTTTGCAGCGATTTTGACGTGGTTTTGTACAGGTCAAAGGGTCGCCAATGTAAAAAGCGGGAAAAAAAACAAATCTGCCTAAAAAAAAAAAGTTCCAGAACTTGTTTGAGCTTTAGGCGTTTTGGAGTGGAGATGTGAACCATCTCCATAGAGAATAATAGATTTTTTCCCCTCCAGGGTTTTGTAGCTTCAGGCTTCAAGCTACAAAACGCTGAGGTGTGAATAGGGTTAGGGTTTGTGCTAATTGGCGTTTTCAAGCAGTTAAATGCATATATTTGGTAAAACAAGATGTTCATGATGGACTTTTTTTCTTTTTTTTTTTAATTGGAACTTCAGCAAAGTCTTTCCTTTTAGTTTTGAACAGAGAGGTTGGAACCGCTGTTGGGTTTTTATTACTTTGTCTTCATTGGGAAGGCAGGCAGCGAGAACATTCTACCCCTGCATCCAAAAGCCTAAAAAAGCTAAAAAAGGAACTACTGATGTAATTTTTTTTGAGTTTTTATTTTATTTACGTGAATGTATCTTTTGTTAAAGATGAGTTATTGTGAAACATTGAAGATGTCTGTCATGTATATATTGTGTGATTTTAAGATGAAATTGCTTGATTTTCTTGGTCTGTCTGCTTTCCAGGTATCCTAGATCAAGGGGAAGGGGTCCTGATCATTTTTGATGAGCCCCCTGTAGATAAGACATATGAAGCTGCTCTGGAAACTATCCAAAACATGAGCAAAGTGGTGGACTCTCTCTACAACAAGGCTAAGAAACTTACATAGGTAAGTGATGGGGAGGGGGGAAGATTAATTGCTGGTTTACATACTTGACTTGAACTTTAGGCGATTCCTATGGAATTGGGCTGAAATTCTAGTTGTGGGTGGCCCTGCAAGCACCACCCTCCTCAACAAAAGTCGGTTTAAAAAAATGGCTGAGCCAGGGGGAAATTATTCGCTAAACAGTGCCTGTATTCTGTCTCAGATGCAGTCACTGTTTTGCTGCAGACCGGTTGAATAAAAACCTATGTCCATCTAGTTCAGTATATCTGCAGATTACTCTTTGGGTCATCAGTATACAGTGGCATTTCTCAGGCTCAGAGTGCCTGCCCCATTTGCAGTGACCTTTTAAAGTGAATGACTTTGCTATACGTTTCAGCCTGGGTTCACACTGGTGCGTGCGGAACACTGCATGTGATTCGCACAATATTTGGCTCAAATCACACCGCACAGACATCGCATGTGATGTGCACAGGAATGCGGTGTGATTTGAGCCATACATTTTGTAAGGCTCAAATCGCATCTGGACCAAAATAATGCAGGACCCTTTTTTTTTCTGAATCGCATGGCATGGGTGTTCACACCCATGCCATGCGATTCTGGCAAGGGCACTGCATTTTGCAATCTGTTTTGGCGTGTCATTAATCTGACACCAGCAGCAGATCGCATGGATGCTGTGTGATGCTGGGAAACACTGTGATTCTTGTGCATTCCCTGCATTGCATCAGTATGAACCAGGCCTTAAGGTGATTACATTATCCCTTAAATGTTCTTAAGTCCCCATACACACTATTAGATTTTCTGCAGATTTTTGTCTTCAGATTTACCAAAACTATATAATATGAGGTCAAACCTTAAAGTGGTTGTTAAGCCACTCTAACCTGTATACACCATCAGCACTGCCTCCTATTGTAGTGTCCCCCTCTGTGTATGATTTATAAAAATAAATGCTGCAAATACCTAATGTCACTGCTGAGATTGTGATCACATGACTGGCCAGCTTTCTTCTTTTCTCCTCTGAGAGATGTTGCCGGCAGGGCTGAGATTCCCTGCTGATGTCAGTTTGGAGGAGAGAAGAAGAGAGCTGGCTGGTCATGTGACCGCAATCTCGGCTCTTACATTAGGTATTTACAGCATTTAGATTTATAAATCATTCACAGAGGGGGACACTGCAATAGGAGGCAGTACTGATGGTGTATACAGATTAGTGTTATGAGAGCAGGAATGGGGAGGGGGCGGCTCATACACAGACAGAGGGGAGGGGGAGGAGTACACAGGAGCAGAGAGGAGAGCAGATAGCAGGCTGCTGATGACGGAAGCATGTAAACTGACCACAGTGTCTGGTCTCAGCAGCCATGATACACCGTGGTCAGTTAACAGAGGGGTGGGAAGAAACTGGCAGGATCAGCCAGGTTTTTTAGGAGTTACAGGGGGGCAAATGACACAGGACGAGCACTGTGTCATATAACATGCTTTAAAGGAGCAGGATCCATTGTTAGCCCCCCAAAAAAATAACTCTTAAAGAGTTTCAATTTGTATGCAATCAGGCAGGCCCTTGCACTACATGGTTTTGGTAAATCTGAAGACAAAAATCTGCAGACAATCTAATAGTGTGTATTGGGCTTTAGGGAGAATAAATGCAATCTCCTCCTGCCTCCCCAGCCCCCCTCCCATACAGAGTTCTCCATTTTCAGGGGGCTGTTAAGCTCAGGTTAGTTGAGCATGCAGTTGTAATATTTTGATGCTGTGAAATGGGATTCTCTAGCAGTGCAGGATGATCTTGTGTTTTTGGTTGTAGGAAGTAGCAGCGGAAAGACATTTCACAATAGTGTTGTCATATACTGGTAAAAGTACAGCATAATAATGGAGACGTCTAGCATGTCTAATTTCTTCTGCTTTTCATTCAACACAGGATGTGTTTTTAAGCCATCACGTCTGTATTTCTTTGTTGTGTAATAATGGGTGTTGTGTACATAGAACCATGAGCAAGTTGTTCATTGAGATTGCTGTGTATGTATTACACATGCACACTGACACTTATTGCACCCCCTCTCATATTGGCGAGATTTTTGTTCCTGATGTATGCTGTCTATTACTTTTCCCCATAAAATTATTGTACAAATTCACTTTAATGGGAATCTGCTAGAATGCATGTATGGGAACTGCTACTGCTGGCATGTTTTGTTTCAGAATTTTGCAGGGAGGACATATAGACATCTCTTTGGCCTAATGCATTTGTAGTGCAGACAGAAGTGTATGCTGAGCGCTTCCATAAGAACCAATGAAGTGGTCATTCCTGTAACTTGTATTCTTTTCTGTAATTTGTATTCTTTTTTGTAACTTGTATTCTTTTCTGTAACTTGTATTCTTTTGATTTTACAGGCCAACTGAAAATGTCGACTTTTGAAGAAGCAGAACAGGAGCAGTGGACACCTCTCTTCCTCATGTGGGATATGGAAAAGGGGCAGGGGGCGCTGAAGGGAATCCTTTTTTCTTTTTTTTTTTATTCTTTTTTTTTTTTTTTCTTTGTTTTTTTTCCCCCATTCCTCCTTTATAACATCTTTTGTCACCAAACGATTTTAAAGTTACATTTATGGGTACCTCATATTCGCACTTGAGCCGCTTCCAGGTTCTGAGTTACATGCAACATTTACTGACTGTGTCCACTCTCAGCCATCCCAAGTCCTGGGGTTTGGATAGAATATTTTGCTTGTTTTTTTAGGTATTTTTTTTCTGTGTATTTATCAGGAGTGGGGATGCTGGGAGGGTCTGCTAGAGCTTAGCCAGGACCCCCAGGAGCACACATGCATAGCACTATACTGCTCTGTGTCTTGTGTACCATACATCGGCTTTCAGGACCCTGGAAGGAGGCTTGTTGGGGCTCTTGGTTCAGCTTCATCAGGGAGCCTTCACTTCTGATAAATAAACGGGTTTGCTGCTTGCAGGGATTTAAAAATTACTGTCGCTGCTCCTGTTACCAATTCGATAAGACCTGCCCCTGGCCCTGATCATGTCCTTTTGGGTTTCAGTGTCCCACAAGAGGTGCACAAATTCCACCCAGCTGACCAGAGTATATCTGATGTTCAGATGTGTTCCAATAAAGATCCTTTTTTTTTCTTTTTTCCTTCTCTTTTGTGTGTTTTCCATATGCATCAGCTTAATTCAAAGAGACTGAATTCTGTTTGGGTCAGTGCAAGAATTGACATAATTATGATGTGTAGACTTGCCTATGAAAGATTTACACTTGCAACCGAGGCTAGATTTTGCACATATACACTATATTGCCAAAAGTATTGGGACACCTGCCTTTACACGTACATGAACTTTAATGGCGTCTTAGTCTGTATGGTTCAATATTGAGTTGGCCCACCCTTTGCAGCTAAAACAGCTTCAACTCTTCTGGAAAGGCTGTCCACAAGGTTTAGGAGTGTGTCTATGTGAAAGTTTGACCATTCCACCCCAAACTCGTTCATCCATGTCTTTATGGACATTTCTTTGTGCACAGGTCCAAATCATTGGTTGATTATGGTGTGAGGTTGGGCTTGGTTCCAGTGAAGGGAACTCTTGGGGCCCTTTTACACGGATGTGTCCGTGTGCGGGCTCCTCTTTGCTCAGCGGGAATCGCTCCGTCGATCCCCGCTGAGCAGGCAGATGACAGGTCGGTCTCTGCACACTGTGCAGGGACCGACCTGTCAGAGCGCTGCTCTCCCCTATAGGGGGATCGGATGACGACAGACCGTAGAGTCCATTGTCATCCGATCCGCCAGGGTTTCCATCCGTCACACTTTGGCGGCTCGGATGTCATCGGGCATGTCACTGCTGACATCCGTGGCTCGATACAGGTGCACAGTGTCTGTTCAGGTCCGCCTAAAAAACTGACAGGTGGACCTGAACGGTCCACCTGTGTGAAAGGGGCCTTAGGGTGTCAGCATACCAAGACATTTTGGACAGTTTCATGCTCCTAACTTTGTGGGAAGAGTTTGGGGATGGCCCCTTCTTGTTCCAACATGACTGCGCACCAGTGCACAAAGCAAGGTCCATAGAGACAAGGATGAGCAAGTTTAGGGTGGAGAAACTTGACCAGCCTGACCTGAACCCGATAGAACAATTTTGGGATGAATTGGAGCGGAGACTGCGAGCCAGGCCTTTTCGTCCAACATCAGTGCCTGACCCCACAAATGCACTTCTGGAAGAATGGTCAAACATTCCCAGAAGAGTTGAAGCTGTTATAGCTGCAAAAGAAGGGCCAACTCAATATTGAACCCTACGGATTAAGACTGGGATGCCAATAAAACGCGCGCGCGTGTGTGTGTGTGTGTGTAAGGCAGGCGTCCCAATACTTCTGACAATATAGTGTGTGACACACACACCATCTCACAAAAGTGAGATTTATTATATCTTTTCCTATAACACTGAAGAAATTACACTTTGCTACAATGTAAAGTAGTGAGTGTACAGCTTGTATAACAGTGTAAATTTGCTGTCCCCTCAAAATAACTCAACACAGCCATTACTGTCTAAACCGCTGGCAACAAAAGTGAGTACACCCCCTAAATGAAAATGTCCACATTGGGCCCAAAGTGTCATTATTTTGTTTGCCCATCATTATTTTCCAACACTCCCTTAACCCTTTTGGACATGGAGTTCACCAGAGCTTCACAGGTTGTCACTGGAGTCCTCTTCCACTCCTCCATGAAAACATCACGGAGCTGGTGGATGTTAGAGACCTTGTGCTCCTCCACCTTCTGTTTGAGGACGCACCACAGATGCTCAATAGGGTTTAGGTCTGGAGACATGGTTGGCCAGTCCATCACCTTTACCCTCAGCTTCTTTAGCAAGGCAGTGGTTGTCTTGGAGGTGTGTTTGGGGTCGTTATGTTGGAATACTGCCCTGCGGCCCAGTCTCCAAAGGGAGGGGATCATGCTCTGCTTCAGTATGTCGCAGTACATGTTGGCATTCATGGTTCCCTCAATGAACTGTAGCTTCCCAGTGCTGGCAGCGCTCATGCAGCCCCAGACCATGACACTCCCACCACCATGCTTGACTGTAGGCAAGACACCCTTGTCCTTGTACTCCTAACCTGGTTGCCGCCACACACGCTTGACACCATCTGAACCAAATAAGTTTATCTTGGTCTCATCAGACCACAGGACATGTTTCCAGTAATCCATGTCCTTAGTCTGCTTGTCTTCAGCAAACTGTTTGCAGGCTTTCTTGTGCATCATCTTTAGAAGAGGCTTCCTTCTGGGACGACAGCCATGCAGACCAATTTGATGCAGCAATGCTGGCAGCACTCATATGTCTATTTCCTAAAGACAACCTCTGGATATGATGCTGAGCACATGCACTCCACTTCTTTGGTTGACCACGGCAAGGCCTGTTCTGAGTGGAACCTGTCCTGTTCAACCGCTGTATGGTCTTGGCCACCATGCTGCAGCTCAGTTTCAGGGTCTTGGCAATCTTCTTCTAGCCTAGGCCATCTTTATGTAGAGCAACAATTTTTTTTTTCAGATCCTCAGAGTTCTTTGCCATGAGGTGCCATGTTGAAATTCCAGTGACCAGTATGAGAGAGTGAGAGCGATAACACCAAATTTAACACTCCTGCTCCCTTTTCACATCTGAGAGCTTGTAACACTAACGAGTCACAAGACACCGGGGAGGGAAAATGGCTAATTGGGCCCATTTTGGACATTTTCACTTAGGGGTGTACTCACTTTTGTTGCCAGCGGTTTAGACATTAATGGTTGTGTGTTGAGTTCTTTTGAGTGGACAGCAAATTTACACTGTTATACAAGCTGTACACTCACTACTTTACATTGTAGCAAAGTGTCATTTCTTCAGTGTTGTCACATGAGAAGATATAGTAAAATATTTACAAAAATGTGAGGGGTGTACTAACTTTTGGCAGATGGTGTGTGTGGAGAAATATACAATTATATAAACACACACTTTTTATGTGTTTTAAACTTGAGTGAATGCAATGTTTTCTTTCTTGTGTATTAACGTAAGTGTTCCTTAAGTTTTTTTGGTCTTTGATATAAAAAAACAAACAAACATCTGAGGGCTGTATGGTATGCTGTGTGCGCGCAAATGCAGTGCAGCAACCTACAGGTGTATTTCACTGCATTACCATTGATTACTAAGGCCCCCCAATGTGTACAGAAATTTATAAAAGTGCAAGCTGACTGCAATACTTACCTTGATTCTGCACTGTTAGTAGGAAACTCCAAAGTACAAACACGCATGTGTGGAAGCGATGCTAACCATAACACATTAGCAGAAGTTGCCCAAACTGTGGCGCTAAAGAGCTAAAAAAAAAATTAGTTTTGTGTTTGTTTGCCTACAATTCTTTGCCGTTTGTATGCAGTTCATGGCCAACGCCCTTCGAACAAAAGTCCTACGATTTGTCTGATGGAAATCCAATCGTGTGTATGGGGCTTTAGATTTCAATGTAGTCTGACTTTTCAGCTTGAGTCCAGGGTGAGAGATCCCATAATATTTGGCCTCTCATTCTGTCTCCTGTTTTAGTGTGCCAAGTGTAATGTTGGACAGTATTATATAAAAGATCTCTCAACATGCTTTGACAGATCAGTAGTGGAAGCAGAAGAACCTGCAGCAACATGGGACCAGAAAATCAAGAAACCAATTCCTTATTCTCCAAAAATAATCCATACAGTTCCCCATTTAAAAAACCCTGTAATCTATTTTTCATGAAATTGTTTCTTGCTGTGTTTTTCTGCCTCCTTGTAAAATCCTCTGAACTCCCAGTCATCTCCTTTTTTCCCCCCTCCTCCTTCTGTTTGTTTGGAATGAGCAGTGCAGTGGTCATGTACACGGCTATATGCACTCTACACATTCTATAGTCCATAATGCATCTCAGTAACTAGCAAGAGAGTGGCTATGTTCCTACATAACAGTGGGCCCATGGAGAATGAATGTGGCCACCCTCTAAGGCTTGATTCACACCTATGTCATTTTAGTGCTTTTTGCATTGTGCAGATTTGCACTACAGCCCATTTAACATGGTTTCCTATGGAACATGTTCTTTAGAGCAAATCTGCAAATTGCAAAAAGCACTAAAAATGCATAGATGTGAATCCAGCCTAACAGCAGGGGGGGGGGGGGAGTAGTTTGAACATTTGGAGGTGGCTGAAAGCAATAGATCTGAATTGAAATAGTTTTGGTTTCACTTTGACTTATTTATGTTACATTTACACGTCAGAATCGTCGTCGTCTCCTTAATTAATTGCACTTGGGTGATAATCTATCCTAGTGAGTGATGAATAAACTCCAATACATTTAGGGAGAACTGGTAATAAATTCACTGGTGTCGGGCTCTAGAAACTGGGGTTGATTTACTAAAGCTGGAGAGTGCAAAATCTGGTGCATTTCTGCATAGAAACCAATCGGCTTCCATTTTTTTTTGCCAAAGCATAATTGAACAAGCTGATTGGCTACCATGCTCAGCTGCACTCTTCAATCCTACTAAATTAAACCCAGTGGGGGTTATTTACGAAAGGCAAATCCACTTTGCACTACTAGTCCGGTGCGAATTGCAGCTCCGTTTTCCCTGCAAAAATAAAAAATGATTCATTCAGCGATTCCTCCTCGTTGTAGCTGCAGATTAGCTGACCTGGGAGAGGGGGGATGTGTAGTGAGGTGGTGGAGAGAGTATATTTGTGTTCAGAATGGAACACACCTGCGAATCAGATGTGTTCCCATTGAAGATAATGTGCCTGCAATTTGCACCGCACTGCCTAAAAAAACACACATTTTGTGCAATGCGGACGCAAAGCACATATGTGAACCATACCCATTGAAATCAACATGTATTTAAATGTTCTTCAAATTGGATGTGGTGCAATAGTGTGAACCCAGCCTGAAGTTCTAATACCTGACAAAAAAAAAAAAAGGGTTTTGGCTTTACATACACCTTAAAAGTGAATCGGTTGATAGGGAATTGTTTAGTTGTGCTCTTTATACTGAATGTGTGATTGAGAACATTGGAGTCGACTTACTAAAACTGGGGAGTGCAAAATCTGGTGCAGCTCTGCATGTTGGCCAATCAGCTTTCTAACTTTAGCTTGTTCAATCAAAGCAGAGGTAACCCAATTTTTTTTTTTAAAAGCCAGCAGCTACAAATACTGCAGCTGCTGACTTTTAAAAAAAAATGGACACTTACCTGTCCAGTGCGCCCGCGATGTCGGCAGATGAGGCTGAGCAATCCCTTGGTCCTCGAATGCTGCCGCCGCCATTCTCGGTGAGGGAATCAGAAAGTGAAGCCTTGCAGCTTCACTGCCTGGTTTCCTACTGCACGAGTAGCGTGGCGCACCGTCACTGGTCCCCGCTCTCTCCTCCAATCATGTATTCAGAAAAATGTAGTCTGGCGATTTCACTAGAAATATGAGACACTGGGGGCGTGGCCTGGATGGCAATGGGATAGGTCGCATGTGATGTGAGCTCCGTCTGCCCATACTCCTAACCTACCATCCTGCCTGCATCCTGCTCGGTTCCTGCCATCCCCTACATCCGAGGACGTGTCCTGCTCTCCCTGCGGTTCCTGAAGCCTGTTAGCCCGCTGGTTTGCCGCCACTGCCGTCGCGGCGTTTCCCGGTCCTCTGCTTCAGGAAAGGCCCCGGCTTCGGCCTAGCTCCTGGTTCGGCGGCCATCTTGGCCCTCCCGACGGCGGCCCTGGACACTTCTCCTTGCCTCCCTGGGCGCACTGGGCTCCATCCTCTTCTACATCGGCCCCCGGATTACCTGCTGTAGCTGCTGGGGTGTCTTTGCACTCTACACCTGCTGTGTGAGCGGACCACGGTCTCGGCCTGACTCCCGGAACGGCGGCCATCTTGCTCCACCCGGAGACATCTTTGGCAAGTATTACAGGCCTCCCTGACTCCCCTGAGCTCAGATTCCCCTGCATACAGCCTGTTGCCATTACAGCTGCTTGAGAGTGACCTGCTGCCTACGTTGGGCCGTCCCTGGGCAGCGGAGGGGGGGGGAGGTTGTGGAGGACCCGGCCTCCTTAACAGCGGCCATATTGGTGCACCCAGGGATCTTCCCTGTCGCCTTACAGCATGTCTCAGTCTAAAAATAATTCTGAAGCCATCGATAAACTGGCCAGATACCGCAGGCTTGAGGAGGGGGATCGGCAGGTCAGAGACGGCGCTGCTGCTATCCTGGATGCGGATCACTCTGTGGTGGCTACTAACAAATTACTGGATGCCATCGCCATGTGCCAGAGCACGCTTACCACCAAGATCGAGGAGGTAAAAATTGATGTGTCCCTTATCCGGCAGGATCTCTCTACCCTCAGGGACCGCGTGACGGAGACCCGTATTAGCAGAGCAGAGGATATCTTACACCCTTTACAACATACCACCGATGAGGTGCGCCGCCAGTTACAACAGATTAGCGCAAAACAGGATGACATGGAAAATCGCCTTCGGAGATGTAACCTCCGCTTCATCGGTCTTCCTGAGTCTGCTGAGGGCACCGATCCGGAGAGCTTCCTTGAAAACCTCCTAACCTCAACCTTCGGCAGAGACGCATTTTCGGTAATGTTTGCAGTGGAGAGAGCTCATCGAATCCCTGGCCGCCCTCCTCCCCAAGGAGCTCCACCGCGTACCCTGATAGCGAAGTTCCTTAATTTCAGGGATCGCGACAAGATCCTCCGCCTAACCAGAGAGAAGGGGAATATCCCCCATACCAACGCTCGTGTTGCCGTCTTCCCGGACTTCTCCAATGAGGTGCAACGGCAGCGGTCCAGGTTCCAGGATGTTAAGAAGCGCCTCCGCACTCTACACCTCAAATACGCCATGCTGTACCCTGCAAAGCTTCGTGTGGAGTGCGACGGTCGGACCCACTTCTTCGAGGACCCAGAGTCTGCATCCACTTGGATTGACCGGAGAGATTGAGCATACCGCGCTGTCTGGGAGCTGTGAGTACTTTTCTTTTCTCTCCCCTGCCGCCCCCTGTGCCGGTGGCACTCCCTGTTCGTGCCCTGGTGATTCGCCTCACGGTTGCTCTGTTGCTGGTGAGTGCCCTCCGCCGGGACGGGGGAGACAGACCTAAAAGCCTTTTCCGCCCCTCCTTGGATCTCACAGCGTGCTCGCCACCTTCGGGTGATCTAACTGTTAATTCCCCGTTCTCCCCACGCATGGGAGATGCTTGTAGAGGGCAGCTTACCGAACGTTGCTGGAACTTCCTATCCTACTTTACGTACCACCCTGATGGCAGGCGGGGCTCCCTTCTGCACGGCTGCAATGGTGTTGTGCTTTTGTGGCCCCTACACCCCATGCACTTCTCAGAGAAGAAGTCGTCCCCCTAGGTTCTCTATGGACTTTTTTCACTCCCCCCGTTTACCTGATTGTTTTTTCCTCTTTTTTTGTTTTCTGTTCATCACAGGTATCTATGTCCCTTTGAAATTAAGTCCCTCGCCTCCAATGCTTTTTTCACGTTGGATGTCCCCGGTTGATACCTGGTTTTGGGATACTATGTTCATGCCGAGTTGGGGTGGCACTGGACTGGGAGGGAGGGGAAATGTTTTGGCTGTTTTTTATCTGCCACTATGTTCACAATTGTTCATTTCTGCTAAAGGTACTATGTCATTGTCATACATGCACTATCAATATTGGTTGCTGATATGTTCTGTACTGTCTGATGTGTCCTTATCTGCTCTGCTGGTCCTGGTTTGGCTGCGGTCTATTATACACACCATATACCCACCATGAGTTCCCTGAAGTTCCTCACGTGGAATGTTAGAGGCTTACGCAATAAGATCAAACGCACAGCGGTCCTGACATTTCTCAAATCTCAGAGAGCTGACATTATCACACTGGTCGAGACCCACGTCACGGGCCACTTGCAATCCTCCCTTAAAAAACCTTGGGTGGGGTGGGCTTGGCTTATCATGCCACTCACACCTCATATTCCAGAGGAGTATCGGTCCTGGTTGCCAAACGGGTACCTTTTGAGCTTATACTGCTCCGCACGGATCAGCAGGGCAGATATGTGTTTATGCACGTCACCATTAATGGGTCTCCTATCCTGCTACTTGCCTGCTATATTCCCCCCCCGTACAACTCAGCTGTAATTCAGGAAGGCCTTGCCTTTATGACACAATACCCCTCCGTACCGGCAGTGTGGATGGGGGACTTTAATATGACCCTGATCCCCGCCCTGGACCGTCTGGGCACACTGGATCCCCCCCTTAACCCACCGACCCATACCAGACTGCACCGCATAATGACCGACTTTGCTCTTGTCGACACTTGGCGCCACAGACACCCGCACACTAAAGTCTTCTCATGCTTTTCAGCCAGTCATAACACAATGTCACGAATTGATTTTGTTTTTATCTCAATGTCCCTGCTGCCTAAGTTAGGAGATGTGGGCTTTGCTCCGAGAGTACTCTCGGATCACGCCCCCTACTGGGTCACGATTCAGCTCCTGAGGGCTTCCCCTGCTCCTTCTTGGCGGCTAAACCCGTTCTGGCTGACTGCCCTGCAGGACCAGGATGACATCCCCACAGAATTGCAATACTATTTTACGGCCAACAGGGACACTGCCGCGCATGATGTGGTGTGGGAAATGTTTAAACTTCACGCTCGTTCCCTACTTTCCACACGTATTAACAGGCTTAAACGGTCATCAACATTTATTGTCCAGCAGGCTGCGGAGTACCTGCAGGTGCTGGAGGACCCGTTCCACCGGGACCCCTCGCCCAGCGCGGCCAATAATCTAAAGATTCAGGCGCGCCAGGTCTCCCAATTGCACATAGAGAAGGCTAAACAACGTATCTTCTTCTGTAGACAGAGGGTGTTTGAGTATGGAGAGAGATCAGGCAAATTGCTCGCATATCTCGCCCACTTGGATATGCGTCCCCCTGTGGTGGTGTCCTTGACCGACCCGCAGGGGAACGACATCACCGATCCGCAATTGGTGGCGGAGGAATTTGGGAGATTCTACCGTGCACTTTACACTTCCAGGGTCGCCCACACTCCCCAAGACACCAGGGACTACCTAGCGGGAGTTCAATTCCCTAAACTGACAGACGACCAGCTTGAAATTCTGGAAGCCCCTATTACTGAGGAGGACATCTCCGAGGCCATTTCCTGTCTGGCCTCATCCAAGGCCCCAGGATTGGATGGCCTACCTCTTGAATTCTATGCCACCTACTCTGAAATCCTAATCCCTGAACTTAAGTACCTGTATAAATCTATATTTGACTCAGGAGTTCTACCCCCATCTATGCGAGAAGCCCAAATAGTCGTAATTCCCAAACCCGGAAAGGACCCTAAATACCCGGAGTCGTATAGGCCCATTTCCCTGTTACAGGTAGATATTAAAATATTAGCTAAGATTCTAGCCTCCCGCCTTAACCAGGTTATTCTGTCATTGATACACCCTGACCAAACCGGCTTTATGCCAGGGAAGAACACGGCCATGAATATTCGCCGCCTATTTATGAATATTCAGGGGTCCCATGATGAAATTGGCTCGAGGGTCGTGGTGGCGCTGGATGCCGCCAAGGCCTTCGACTCCGTGGAGTGGAACTACCTGTGGGAGTGTCTCTCAAGATTTGGATTTGGCCCCAGCTTTATTCGCTGGGTCCAACTCCTCTATCAATCCCCGAGGGCCAGAGTGTTTGTGAATGGTTGGCTTTCTGACCAGTTCCCGCTGGAGAGAGGGACCCGGCAGGGCTGCCCCCTTTCCCCCATGCTTTACGCATTGGCTGTGGAGCCGTTGGCCATAATGGTCCGTGCGGACACTTGCATCCGAGGTCTCAGGATGGGGAACCTGGAAGAAAAGATTGGGATGTATGCCGACGACACACTTTTGTATCTGGCGGACTCCGGTCCTTCTCTTATAGCAGCCCTCCAGTCCATAGAACGTATGGGTGGCCATTCGGGTCTGAGTATTAATTGGGCTAAGTCCCAGATCCTTCCGATTGACCATTTCCCCTCCTCGTTCGCGTCCCCTCCTCTGGCTCTTCCAAGGGTCTCCCAGATTAAATACCTTGGCGTACAGGTCACCAGATCGCTCTCAGATTATAAACTACTGAACATTGAACCCCTGTTTGCTCTGATCAAGAACAAGACGCAGACTTGGGCCAGACTACCCCTGGGTGTTATGGGTCGCGTCAGCTTAGTTAAGATGATACTCCTTCCCAAGATACTCTATTTGGTCTGGCATGCTCCCCTCTATATACCACAAAAATTTTTCAGGACAATTGAATCCATCCTGAATTCATTTATTTGGGGTCATGGCAGACACAAATTATCCTGGAGAATCCTGAAGAACCCTGTGACGTTGGGAGGAGCTGCTCTCCCTGACTTTCAGGATTATTATTTTGCCTCCCAGCTGTCCCACTTCTATTATTTTGATAAACATGAACTAACGAGATACCAGACACTACTCTGTGAGCACCCAGATGACTCGGCCCACACCCCACTTCAATCGGTCCTGAGAGCCCCAGTGACAAGACGCCCCCCCAACACACAGCAGACATGTTGACTCACCACCGGAGGGTATGGCGGGCGGCACTGCAGAGAACTGGGACCCCAAGGGTACACTCTCATACCCCTCTCTGGTACAATACATGCTTGCCAGAATTATTGTCCATTCCGGACCCCGCGGCGTGGATACGCCATGGGATCTTATACATACACCAGATCATGACTAATTCAGGCCTTAAATCATTCCAAATGCTGAAGGACGAATTTTCCCTCCCCAATTGCCTGTTTTTCAGGTATTTGCAACTCCGCCACGCCATACAGGCCCAGTTTTCTGGCTCTTGCCCGTCCCTGGCAGTTCCCTCCATAGTGGACACAGTCACGGGTAATGTGCCTGCTAAGCTCATCTCCACTTTGTACTCCGCCATTCGTCTCCCTAGCACCACAGCATTGGCCTATACTGCTAAGACTAGATGGGAGGCGGATGTTGGACTTATAGAGGATGGGGACTGGGGCGAGATTTTGGAGGACGTGAAAAAGGTTTCCCCCAAGCTGTCGGACCGCCTCACACAGCTGTACATTATACATAGAACATATCTGACCCCTCAGAGAGTGGCACGTTTCAGGCCCACGTACAATCCGGGATGCCGCCTCTGTGACCATACCCCGGGCTCCTTTTACCACCTCATATGGTTCTGTCCCACCATTCAGGCATATTGGACACAGGTGATACGCTTCCTACACGATCAGATGGGCTCCCCTGCTACCCTTGACCCAAAGATGTGCCTACTTGGCCTGTTGCCAGACTTGGATGCCGACAAACCCCTCCGTACCTTTTTACATGAGACGCTATTCTTGGCAAGAAAAGTAGTGGCCCGTAATTGGATGCAGGCCCTGCCCCCTACAATTCAGTGCTGGAAAAAGGCGGTTAACGATGCTCTCCCATATAAAAAACTGATTCATGTACATAGAGGGTGTCCGCTAAAGTTTGAGAAGGTCTGGGACAGATGGATGGCGGATGGTGAAACGTGTACTTGACATGTCGATTTTTTATTTTTGTTGTATACCGGTTTTACTTTCACTGCTGTTATTATCTTTGTGACACACAGATGCTTCACTGTGTTCATGTATGTACTATTATATTGGCCATACTGGCTTATGTTGATTTATGTACCATGCATACTTTTCAATAAAGTTGATTTCCAATTAAAAAAAAGAAATATGAGACACTGTACCCTGGGGCCATGCTCACAAATAGCTGCTTTAGAATGGTTTGTCTGCAGTGATCGCAATGTCAGGACCTTTTCTTCAGAGCTGAACTACATATACTATGTGCACTTCCATTGGAGATCTATACCTATTTATTTATATAAATTGAGAAGGTTCAGGACCTGTCAGGTTTTTATTGCTTGTACTACCTCAAACCATACCACACAGACTTCATTGAAATCATCTACCAGGTACACGGCTACTATGTTTAAAGCCTCGTTCACACAATCGGATTTCCATCGGACAAATCCTTGGAATTTTGTGCGAAGGCCGTTGGCCGTGAACTTGGTATGCATACAGACGTCAGAACTTTTTCAGCCAACATACACAAAAACTACGTGGTTTTTCAGCTCTTTAGCGCCACCCTTTGGGCAACTTCTGCTAATGTTGTCTTATGGTTAGCATTGGTTCGGAGCATGCGTGTTTTGTACTTTGGGTTTTTTCCCGACAAACTTGTGTACACACGATAGGATAATCCGACAAGACATTTGTTGTCGGAAAATTGGAGAGCATGCTATAAAACATTTGTTGTCGGAAATTCTGACAACAATTGTCCGATGGAGCATACAAATGGTCAGATTATCCGACAAAACCCTGCCATCACACATTTGTTGTCGGAGAATCCGATCGTGTGTACAAGGCTTTACTGTGTACATCCAATGTCCAGTAAAAGTTAGCATTCTAGGATGAAATCCAATGGAATTATGTACTAAAGTCCCTATCAGAATAACACATTCTTAAATGTTTGGGAACATAGAGCTTTCCTTTACCAAGATTGCAGACGAGTATGTCTGCTTGATAGGGCCTCTGTGTCCCCGAAATAAAATAAAAAAAGTTTTGATATGCTAAATGTAACCTGAATTTCAACTTAGGCTTGGTTCACACCTATGCGAATTGAATGCGTATTTCCCCGCATTCAATTTGCATAGCAGGAGAATGGGACTGGCTCTCTTTGGAGAGCCCAGCAGGTACGGTGCAGTGTGCAGGAAAATCGTGACCCTTTTTTGGTGCATTTCAGGTCCGAATTCAGCCCAAAATTCGGTCTGAAATCGGACCTAAAACGGTGAACCCGCACACACCGGACCCCTGCTGTGCAACGGATGTGGCGATCGTGTGAACTGAGCCTAATGCCCCATACACACAAGCGGAAATTCCGTCGGAAAAACCTTGGATGGTTTTTCAGACGGAATTCCGCTCAAGCTTGGCTTGCATACACACGGTCACACAAAAGTTCTCTGAACTTTCGACCGTCAAGAACGTGGTGACGTACAACACTACAACGAGCCGAGAAAATGAAGTTCAATGCTTCCGAGCATGCGTCAAATTGTTTCCAAGCATGCGTCTGAACTTTGCGCGTCAGAATTGCTACAGATGATCGGAATTTTTTCCGTCTGAAAGATTGAGAACCTGCTCTCGATCTTTTGCTGGCGGAAATTCGGATAGCAGAAGTCCGATGGAGCATACACACGGTCGGAATTTCCGACCAGAAGCTCACATCGGACTTTTGCTGGTGGAAATTCCGACCGTGTGTACGGGGCATAACTGCTGTGCCTCCAGGACAGGAAGTTGGGTAACATTTTTTTTAAATGAAAACAGACAAAATATACTTGTGGGTAAAGGCTAGATTCTTTATCTAGTTTTAAGGTGCATGTCAAGCCAAACACCGTTTTTCTTGTTTAGGATAGAGCTGGGGAAAAGTGAGAACTCCTATTGGGCCTTTACTGCTATCTTGGGGTTTCCATTATCCATCTAGTTGAGCCATGGATACAGTAAAACTAAATTTCCCCAGTCTATTCAGGACTAAGGGAAAAATGTTCTGTCTGGTCATACACTTTAATTGTCTGTACCATTGAGAAGATTTTTGTTTGCTTACACCTCTGTCCTTGGGAAATGAGGGAAAAAATTGTTTTAGAAGAGAAATATCAATATAAGCTTGACAGAGGTCCTAACCCTTCACCTACAGGTGTCATGTCTATTTGTTTATCAGAACGTTGTAGCCGGTATTGCAATTCATAAGAAACTTGTCAGGATAGAAATATTGGAGCTGCAATTGCTGACTAGCTTTTCGAAAGTGAATGTTCCGGGGGTTTAATCCTTATCTTGGTTACCGTACTTTGCAAGTCACCAACCTAGAACAATAAATGTAACACGCACACGTACGAGGGAGGTTCAAGTCAAATCGGGCCTTTTAATTTTACAGGTGTTAAAAGGGATGCTACACTACATGCAGTAGTAAGCTGCAAGTGCATCCTATTACTGATAGGCGGCGCACATGTTGCGGGCCAGTCGAAAGATCGTTAATCAAGGTGGCAGACCACAGTGTTAGTGCGTGCATGGAACAGCGTGTGGTGATGAAATTCCTTGTGAACAAAGGCGTAACCTGCGGATATCTACGGAAGACTTTAAGCACAGTATGATGATGAGACACTCAGCCGAAGTAAGACATTTGAATGGTGTAAATATTTCAAAGATGGCTGTACATCTGTCAGTGACGATTCCAGCCATGGTGGTTCCCAGCCCACAGCAGTCATTCCTGTGAACGTTCAGCGCATGGAACGCCTGATCCTGGAATATTAACGTATAACCTGTCGTTAAATTGCACGATACCAATATTTTGGTGGTCGTTCACAAATATTAGCATTTTTGAAAAGTTAGCACACGCTGGGTACCAAGACAGCTTTCCGCTTTTGGCTGACACAGAAGAGTTGAAGTCTGCAATGTGTTGAAGGAGCGTTTTGAGAGGGAAGGCCAGGGTTTTCTGGATCGCTTCATTACATGTGGTGAAACCCGGGCACATCATTTTACTCCGGAAACAAAACAAGCATCAAAGCAGTGGAAGAATGCAGACTCACCACCACCAATTTTTTTTCGAACAATTGCGTCTGCTGGTAAAGTGCTGGCAAGTGTTCTGGGAGAAACGTGACGTTTATTCGTGAAGATTTTCTCCCCTGTGGTGCCTCTATCAACAGTGAATATTACTGACATGTTCTGAGTGATGAGCATATGTGTTTTTGGAAAAAAACCAAAACGGTTTGGTCACTTAGGCTGCTTTCACACTGAAAGCGCCAGCTGTTAGTGGTAAAGCGCCGCTCGTTTTAGCTGCACAATTGTGCCGCTTTTTGGCCACTAGCTGGGCGTTTTTAACCCTAAAGAAGAGGTTTAAGAAGCCCCGTGTTGCGGCACTTCAGAAGTGCTGCCCATTCATTGCAATGGGCAAGGGTGTTTTGGGAGCGCTGTATAAAGCACTCCCAAACCGCCCCAAAGATGCTACTTGTAGGACTTTTCCTAACGTCCTGCAAGCGCACTGCCCGGGTGTTAAAATTACACACTGCAATGAATGGGAGGCAGTTTTCGGGCACTATTTCTAGCGCTAAAGCGTCTGAAAAAAGCCTCAGTGTGAAAGGGGTCTTAGGACGTCCTGTTTCCCCAGGACAATGCACAAGCTCATACTACGTGCTCATTACAGCAACTTGGCTGGGAGGTATTGCCACATCCCCCCTTACAGCCCGGACTTTGCTCTGAGTGATTTCCAACTGCTTAGACCCCTAAAAGAAGTCAGCATTTCAGCACTGATGACAAAGTGAAGCAGGCTGTCCTAGGAGGGCTCAGGCGTTCTGACAAATCTTTCTATGCCAAAGCTTTCCAGGCATTAGTGAAATGCTGGGATAAATGTATAAATATAGCAGGGGAGTATGTTGGAAAAAAAATCCACTTTCCACTCCTTAAAGTGGTTGTAAACCCCGGTAGACTTTTTCTAATTTTCACTTATTATGGTGCTCCATATTATGCTAATGCTTGTGCAATGTATTATTTGTAAAAACGATGCCCGCAAATACCTTTATTGTTTAGTGTCTTCTCTCTGTATTTCCGGGTATCCAAATCCCCATTGCTACTCCTGTTCTTTGAAGCTAATTCTGACGTCACTTCCGCCCTTACTAGCTCCCTGGTTAGAAATCTCGTGCCGTAACCAAGCCTCGATCTGGATAGCGGTTACCGCGGGAACTAGTATACTAGGAAATGTAAATGAATGAGAGTCTAGTGTTATCATTGCGTTCATCACGTGATCACGTGATAACAATGATGTTTGGGATGAAACATCGCGGGATGTCGGGGCTGACGTCTACATAAGGAAATGACGCAGCCCCCGACATAAACACAGAATTTATTTGGCAGAGGCTCTGTTTGCCGGAAAGGACGGGGATCTGGCGCATGCGCGGTAAACGTCCACACTCGGTAATGCAGCAATAACTTCTGAATAACTGAATAACTTCTGAATTACACAGGTAAAAAAAAGGTAAATAAAAAAAAGGCTCATAGCAAATGATTTAAAATAATGGCATGCATTACTAACTGTAAAGTGAAAAATTTGACTATAATACTTTGAAAATTAAGTACTGTCCGTGATACTTTTTTTATTTGCACTAACATAGAATTTTTCAGGACAAGCTTTCGGGGTATGTCCCCTTCTTCAAGGTCCAAGCAGTACTGATTCACAATTTTTTTAGCAGAATGTTGAAACAAAACGAAAAAAATCTCAGAGGGAAAGGAAAAAAAACACATACAAATCAATGGTAATAAAGATAGCAGCAGAGTTAGTGAGATAAGACAGAGTTAGTGAGATAAGACAGAGGGAGAGCTATAGACTTGAGGGGGGAGATGCTAGTCACAGAGGGGGTCATAAAACCTTCGTATAATGGGTAAGGAAACCAATATCTAAATTTAGGCCATTCGTTTTTGTGTTAAAAAGAATTATCATTCTTAGTTCAAATGTTTTCCTTTCCTGGATAGTTCTGAAATTCCCTTTAAGAACTAAAACATTGAGGTCTTCTATAGTGTGGTCCGGTTGTGAGAAGTGATGTCCCACAGGTGTGCAGAAACTCTCTTCTTTATGTTCCTTGATGGTATGTCTGTGAAAATTCATCCTCGCTTGCAACTTAACCGAGTACCTCTAGTCACCACATACAACCCAACACTAGAAGGGATCAAAAAGATAATCAAAGATTTACAGCCCATTATAACAGAGGATGAAACTCTGAAAGAAATATTCCAACAACCCCCATTATTGGCTTTCAGACAACCACCCAACCTCAGACACAAACTAATCAGCAGGAAACTTCACTCTGATTATGAAGTCACAAATAATGGAAGCAAACCCTGCAATAAAAAACGCTGCAAACTGTGCAACCAGATCAATCCATCCAAAAGTGTCACACACACAAATGGGACCTTCACTATCATGGGATCTTACAACTGTACCTCCAGTAATGTTGTGTACCTCATCCAATGCAACAGGTGTGGCAAAGGATCTTATGTTGGTGAAACAGGACAGAAGTTGCAAGCGAGGATGAATTTTCACAGACATACCATCAAGGAACATAAAGAAGAGAGTTTCTGCACACCTGTGGGACATCACTTCTCACAACCGGACCACACTATAGAAGACCTCAATGTTTTAGTTCTTAAAGGGAATTTCAGAACTATCCAGGAAAGGAAAACATTTGAACTAAGAATGATAATTCTTTTTAACACAAAAACGAATGGCCTAAATTTAGATATTGGTTTCCTTACCCATTATACTAAGGTTTTATGACCCCCTCTGTGACTAGCATCTCCCCCCTCAAGTCTATAGCTCTCCCTCTGTCTTATCTCACTAACTCTGTCTTATCTCACTAACTCTGCTGCTATCTTTATTACCATTGATTTGTATGTGTTTTTTTTCCTTTCCCTCTGAGATTTTTTTCTTGTTTTGTTTCAACATTCTGCTAAAAAAATTGTGAATCAGTACTGCTTGGACCTTGAAGAAGGGGACATACCCCGAAAGCTTGTCCTGAAAAATTCTATGTTAGTGCAAATAAAAAAAGTATCACGGACAGTACTTAATTTTCTCTGTCATAATTGCACTAATACGGCTACAATTACGTCAACTATAATACTTTAAAATTTGTTCTTTTATTATATAAACCCAAAAGTCCCAGTTTGACTTTAACACGCCTCGTATAATCCCATAGACCGACCTGGAGGGAGGATACACCATGTACATCATTCAGTGACCCGTAACATTTTTTTTTAAGCAGTTTTTACTGGTGTTTTCTCTTTTTACAGTAGCAACCAAGCTCTGTTATTAGTCGGTTTAGGGTTTGGAGAGTCAAAAAGCATGCATATATGCACACAAACAGCTGCAAGCAAGATGCGGGTATCTCATTTGTCACAATTGACGTCTGCTAGCACAATAGGGGAAGACAAACACCTGCATTGTAGAAAGAGATGGTGTGCACCACTGAAATGTTTGTATTTTTATGCCATCTTGTTATCGGGTCTTGCGTTTGAAAATTTAAAGGGTATTTCCACTTTCACAGTCAAATTTGAGAAAACCTCACTAAATGTTTGTGTTCCCGTTCACACAGCATGCCAAAAAAAAAAAAAAAGTACATTTTTAGATGTTGTTTTTAAAGCCTCGTACACACAATTGTTGACCAACCGAGCGTCTGATTTTTGTCAAATGGGCGTGTGCCAGGATCTTGTCTTGCATACTAAGGGTACACAATTTTCGTGCCACCAACACGAACGTAGTGACATACTACGAGGAATTTCAGCTCTTCTGCTATTTCCTGTTTGGTGAGCATTGATTCTGAGCATGCATGTTTGTACTTTCGACTTTTGTGTGACGGACTTGTGTGCCAATCAATGCCCAGGCAGCTGCCAATCAGTGTCCATCCACAATGCCTGCCAGTGCCCCCAGTGATGCCCATCAGTGTCCAGCAGTGCCGCCTATCAGTGCCACCCATAAGTACCCATCAGTGCAGCCTTTCAGTGCCGCCTATCAGTGCCATGCAACAAAAGACCCCATGTACTGTACATACCTCTTTGGCAGCGTGTTACCTTTTCTCTTTTGCATCTTTGGAAAGCATTTAACACTTTGGGGAGTGTCAGCTGTTTGTATTCCCTGGCACGTGCAAGTTCTTCTCTTCAACCCCCTTTGTCACTACAGGACTCCGCGAAAAATAAGAAAAAGGAACCAGTGGGCAGGGGGGGGGGCACAGGCATTGATCCTGCCAGAAGTGTCAAATGCGGAGGAGGTCTTCAAAGGCTACTATGCTGAAACAGAGGCAGAAGCAATTGGTTGCTTGAGAGGTGAGTATTTGGTCACTCTAATGGCAGGTGATTGCCACATTTAAGTGTAGCGGGTATTTAAATTTGGGGGGAAGCATCTGGGTTATTTAACCCAGATGTACTAATTGTTAGGGAGTCTGAGAATCCCTTTTGTGGTTCTTGGAGGACTCTGGTGGTGCAAGGTTCCCTGTGGCCTGCAGGTGGCGGTGTTGCCCTGGGCCGGAGTTGAACCTGCCCGGCAAGACTGTACCTTTTTGTCCTCTCCTGGCGCCGGTACAGCGGGGCGGGGAACCCGCTGTGACGCAAAGGGAGAGGAGATAAAAGGGGTGGATGCCCTGACCTCGGGGTTCAGAGTTGGAGGACGCGGCCGCGCCCAGGCACCTTCAGCCTGGGTGCTGGCGTTCCGGAGTTTCGGGCCCAGGTGCCCTTGACCTGGCCAGAGCGAGGGATGGAGTCCATCCCAGGCACCTTAAGCCTGGGGTGAGGTACTACGGCCGGGGCCTGGGACCCAGTAACTTTGACTGGGTTCCGAGAGGGTGGATGAGTCCGAGGGGCCCTAAGGTGTTGGGACCCGTATCTGAGGCGAGGAGGCCGGGGAGTGTAACCCTTCCGAACCGCCTGGTACAGCATTAATCCAGTGACGGCGGGGCCTCTGGTAACTCCCTTGGAGGAATGTCTTCCCCCTGACAGGGGCTGCAACATAGCGAAGGTAACTCCAGTTCCTGTTCACAAGAGTCGCTGGAAGAGACTCTGAAGCCAAAAAGTCCATTTTACAGCCACTGTGCTTAGCAACCGTTGGTGAAACCTCAACGGTTTAGTTTCTTTAAGGATTGTGCCTTGACTTGCTCCCCACCAGTACTGAACTATGGGTCTCAAATTGTCTGCTCGCAAAGGACTATTTGTTTGCCGTTATGGAATAAATACGTGTTGGACCTTTTTCAGTGTGTGGTACTCCAATTACTGGGAGCAAAGGGGGGTTATCAGCAGAACAGACCTGGCTCTGAACGTATACACAGCCCGAAAGTAATCTGATGCTGGCCTTTACCTCTACATGCTGTAATCCAGAGGACATGGGCCGTGGCGCACCTCGCTCTCCCCTTCAAGGTACCCCTAGACCGAAGCCAAAGTAACCGTTAAAGAAGAGAGAGAGAGGGTGAGGCCGCTACATAAGTATTTACAGACAATGCAGGGCCTCTGTAAGAAACAATAATGGAAAGCCAATACATTGATGAGCTACATGTACCAATGACAACTATGGAAAAAGACCCTATTAAAATCTGGAATGGCAGATTATCCTTGCAGATTAGGATTATCCCTGGAAATGGATACAAGAATGAAAAGGAGGCATGCTGCAGTTTTTATAGTTTCCTCTCTGCTCCTCATGCAGTATGATGTCTATGGCAGCGGAAGTTTTATTTGCCTGTTATACTGGGTACATGATATGCCATATTATATATATATCAGGGGTCTCCAAACTGCAGCCCGACAGCCAGATGTGGCCCTTTTTCTAGCGTTTATATGGCCCTTGGGGCACAATTCCTCCCACTGACACCAACGGGCACTATATCTTCCACGATACCATTGATGGGATATTATTCCTCCAACTAATAGGGGGAATACTCCTCCTCCTATTGACTACCAACCCTGAGGCCATATTTATTCTTACTGATGCTTGAGGGGGGAGCCTGGAGCCCAGGGCAGGCGGCCCCGGGAGGAGTTAAGGAGGAGTGACATTTTCTGCCCCTGCTGGCCACAATCCGACCCGTCTAAAGTCTAAAGGACAATAAAGTGGCCCTTTATTTGAAAAGTTTGGAGACCCCTGTTTTACATCATAAGAAACCAAAGCTGTACACAGGTTTAACCACTTAAGCCCCGGACCATTTCGGGCCATTAGGACCAAGCCTGTTTTTGGGATTCGGCACTGCGCTGCTTTAACTGTAAATTGTGCGGACATGCAATGTTGTACCCAAATGAAATTTGCGTCCTTTTCTTCCCACAAATAGAGCTTTCTTTTAATGGTATTTGATTGCCTCTGCGATTTTTATTTTTTGCGATATAAACAGAAAAAGACCGAAAATTTTTAAAAAAAATGATATTTTCTACTTTTTGTTATAAGAAAAATCGAATAAACTCAATTTTAGTCATACATTTAGGCCAAAATGTATTCAGCCACATGTCTTTAGTAAAAAAAAATGTCAATAAGCGTATATTTATTGGTTTGCGCAAAAGTTATAGCGTTTACAAACTAGGGTACATTTTCTGAAATTTACACAGCTTTAAATTTATGACTGCCTATCTAATTTCTTGAGGTGCTAAAATGGCAGGGCAGTACAAAACTCCCCCAAATGACCCCATTTTGGAAAGTAGACACCCCAAGGAAATTGCTGAGAGGCATGTTGAGCCCATTGAATATTTATTTTTTTCGTCCCAAGTGATTGAATAATGACAAAAAAAAATAAAAATTACAAAAAGTTGTCACTAAATGATATATTGCTCACACATGCCATGGTTATATGTGGAATTGCACCCCAAAATACATTCTGCTGCTTCTCCTGAGTACGGGGATACCACATGTGTGGGACTTTTTAGGAGCCTAGCCACGTACGGGACCCCGGAAACCAAGCACCGCCTTCAGGATTTCTAAGGGCGCAAATTTTTGATTTCACTCCTCACTACCTATCACAGTTTCGAAGGCCATAAAATGCCAAAATAGCACAAAACCCCCCCAAATGACCCCATTTTGGAAAGTAGACACCCCAAGCTATTTACTGAGAGGCATGTTCAGTCCATGGAATATTTTATATTTTGCCACAAGTTGCGGGAATATGACAAACTTTTTTTTTTTTTGCACAAAGTTGTCACTAAATGATATATTGCTCACACATGCCATGGGCATATGTGAAATTACACCCCAAAATACATTCTGCTGCTTCTCCTGAGTACGGGGATACCACATGTGTGGGACTTTTTGGGAGCCTAGCCGCGTACGGGACCCCAAAAACCAAGCACCGCCTTCAAGGTTTCTAAGGGCATAAATTTTTGATTTCACTCCTCACTACCTATCACAGTTTTGAAGGCCATAAAATGCCAAGATGGCACAAAACCCCCCCAAATGACCCCATTTTGGAAAGTAGACACCCCAAGCTATTTGCTGAGAGGCATGTTGACCCCATTGAATATTTTTTTTTTGTCCCAAATGATTGAATAATGACAAAAAGAAAAAAAAAAAAATACAAAAAGTTGTCACTAAATGATATATTGCTCACACATGCCATGGTTATATGTGGAATTGCACCCCAAAATACATTCTGCTGCTTTTCCTGAGTACGGGGATACCACATGTGTGGGACTTTTTGGGAGCCTAGCCGCGTACAGGGCCCCAAAAACCAAGCACCGCCTTCAGGATTTCTAAGGGCGTAAATTTTTGATTTCACTCCTCACTACCTATCACAGTTTTGAAGGCCATAAAATGCCAAAATAGCACAAAACCCCCCCAAATTACCCCATTTTGGAAAGTAGACACCCCAAGCTATTTGCTGAGAGGCATGTTGAGTCCATGGAATATTTTATATTTTGCCACAGGTTGCGGGAATATGACAAACTGTTTTTTTTTTGCACAAAGTTGTCACTAAATGATATATTGCTCACACATGCCATGGGCATATGTGAAATTACACCCCAAAATACATTCTGCTGCTTCTCCTGAGTACGGGGATACCACATGTGTGGGACTTTTTGGGAGCCTAGCCGCGTACGGGACCCCAAAAACCAAGCACCGCCTTCAAGGTTTCTAAGGGCATAAATTTTTGATTTCGCTCCTCACTACCTATCACAGTTTTGAAGGCCATAAAATGCCAAGATGACACAAAACCCCCCCAAATGACCCCATTTTGGAAAGTAGACACCCCAAGCTATTTGCTGAGAGGCATGTTGAGCCCATTGAATATTTTTTTTTTTTTGTCCCAAATGATTGAATAATGACAAAAAGAAAAAAAAAAAAAATGTACAAAAAGTTGTCACTAAATGATATATTGCTCACACATGCCATGGTTATATGTGAAATTACACCCCAAAATACATTCTGCTGCTTCTCCTGAGTACGGGGATACCACATGTGTGGGACTTTTTGGGAGCCTAGCCGCGTACGGGACCCCAAAATCCAAGCACCGCCTTCAAGGTTTCTAAGGGCATAAATTTTTGATTTCACTCCTCACTACCTATCACAGTTTTGAAGGCCATAAAATGTCAAAATAGCCCAAAACCCCCACAAATGACCCCATTTTGGAAAGTAGACACCCCAAGCTATTTGCTGAGAGGCATGGTGAGTATTTTACAGCTCTCATTTGTTTTTGAAAATTAAGAAAGACATTTTTTTTTCTTTTTTTTTTTCTTTTTTTACATTTTCAAAACTTTGTGACAAAAAGCGAGATCTGCAAAATACTCAACATACCTCTCAGCAAATAGCTTGGGGTGTCTACTTTCCAAAATGGGGTCATTTGGGGGGGTTTTGTGCCATCTGGGCATTCCATGGCCTCCGAAACTGTGATAGGCAGTGAGGAGTGAAATCAAAAATTTACACCCATAGAAATCCTGAAGGCGGTGCTTGGTTTTTGGGGTCCCGTACGCGACTAGGCTCCCAAAAAGTCCCACACATGTGGTATCCCCGTACTCAGGAGAAGCAACAGAATGTATTTTGGGGTGTAATTCCACATATGCCCATGGCATGTTTGAGCAATATATAATTTAGTGACAACTTTTTGTACATTTTTTTTTTTTTTGGTCATTATTCAATCACTTGGGACAAAAAAAAAAAATATTCAATGGGCTCAACATGCCTCTCAGCAAATAGCTTGAGGTGTCTACTTTACAAAATGGGGTCATTTGGGGGGGTTTTGAACTGTCCTGGCATTTTATGCACAACATTAGGAAGCTTATGTCACACATCATCCACTCTTCTAACCACTTGAAGACAAAGCCCTTTCTGACACTTTTTGTTTACATGAAAGAAAATTTTTTTTTGCAAGAAAATTATGTTGAACCCCCAAACATTATATATTTTTTTAAAGCAAAGGCCCTACAGATTAAAATAGTGGGTGTTGCATTTTTTTTTTCCACACAGTATTTGCGCAGCGATTTTTCAAACGCATTTTTTGGGGGAAAAACACACTTTTTTTATTTTTAATGCACTAAAAAACACTATATTGCCCAAATGTTTGATGAAATAAAAAAGATGATCATAGGCCGAGTACATGGATACCAAACACGACATGCTTTAAAATTGCGCACAAACGCGCAGCGGCGACAAAACTACATTCATTTTTAAAAGCATTTAAAAGCCTTTACAGGTTACCACGTTAGATTTACAGAGGAGGTCTACTGCTAAAATGACTGCCCTCGATCTGACCTTCGCGGTGATACCTCACATGCATGATGCAATTGCTGTTTACATATGACGCTAGACCGACGCTTGTGTTCGCCTTTGCGCAATAGCAGGGGGGGACAGCGGTGCTTTTTTTTTTTTTTTTTTTTTTTTTTATTATTTATTTGGCTTTTTTATTTTATTTTTAAACTGTGCCTTCCATATTTTATTTTTTTACCATTTTTATCGTTATCTCAGGGAATGTAAATATCCCCTATGATAGCAATAGGTAGTGACAGGTACTCTTTTTTTGAAAAAAATTGGGGGGTTAGACCCTAGATCTTTCCTCTGCCCTCAAAGCATCTGACCACACCAAGATCGGTGTGATAAAATGCTTTCCCAATTTCCCAATGGCGCTTTTTATATCCGGGGGGGGACATTCCCTCCCACTGCTTGTAAAAGCAGTCTAGAGGCTAATTATCTGCTAGAATTGCTTTTACATGAAAGCCGGCTGCTGGCTGAAAAGAATGATACCAAGATGATACCTAAACCCGCAGGCATCATTCTGGTATAAACATTCAAAGTCCAGCAACATACCAGTACGTTGCTGGTCCTTGTTGGACATGTATTGTAATCTTTTTTTTCATACAGCCTATTGGCTGAACGAAAAAAAGAGATTGATTGGTGGGTATGCCCACCATTAGAATACCTCCCTTCATCCACCCACTTCTAATGATGGGCATATATGCCGAAGCATGGGGGCATCCTCCCGCAAAAAAGTTATGCCGCGTACACACGGTCAAGCCTTCGTCGGAATTTCGACCGTATGTACGCGGCATAAAAGGTTATGCCGCGTACACACGGTCGGACTTTTCCACGGATAAGCCTCCGTTGGAATTTCGACCGTATATACGCGGCATTAGGAGCAAAATCGCTCCTCCGCCCCTGCTGCCCCCATGCTTCGGCATATATGCTCTTTTTTTTAACTGTGGTGGTGAAATCACCTCCTACAGCGTTGGAGTCACGGCTTTATGTATCGTGGGAGCAAACGCTGTTGCTGTCAAGATAAATAGATCCGTGCTGCAACTGAATGGCGTACCTGCTAAGCAAATGGTGGTTAACATTAAAACAAAGTAACATTACAGTACAACAGTAAGACCTTACCATGCCATACCTGCAAAGCAAATACCAAAACAAAACCTAGTAAAAAATAAAAAAATGTTTTAACGCAACCTGTGCCTAAAATATATATATGCCGAAGCATGGGGGCATCCTCCCGCAAAAAAGTTATGCCGCGTACACACGGTCGGAATTTCGACCGTATGTACGCGGCATTAGGAGCAAAATCGCTCCTCCGCCCCTGCTGCCCCCATGCTTCGGCATATATGCTCTTTTTTTTAACTGTGGTGGTGAAATCACCTCCTACAGCACTGGAGTCACGGCTTTATGTATCGTGGGAGCAAACGCTGTTGCTGTCAAGATAAATAATTCCGCGCTGCAGTTGAATGGCGCACCTGAAAACAAAAAATTACATACCTGAAAAGCAAGCATGATAAAACATTGCAGAATAGAATACAGTAAAAAAGAGCAGAACAATAGAGAGAAAATAGAGAGAGAGAGAACAATAAAACGACAACTATTTTTGGTTTTTTTATTTTATATTTTTTTTGTGTTTTGTTTTTTACGTTTTTTTTTTCTTTTTTACACTTTTTTTTGTAACTTTACAACTGTAATGGTTCGGGTCTCTCAAAATGTAATGGCATCTTGGGAGACCCTGTGTAAGTGTGTCCTAGTCTGTGAAATGCTGTACCCTACGCTAAAACTTCACTTTTGAGTGGTAGCGTTCAAAACATTCACCTTGGCAAAGACCAGGCTTGTCAGGACAGCGTGGACAAAAACTACGGGTGTCACGCCTAAATCCGCGCTTGCTACAGACACGACATCTTTTTTGGGGGTGGCTTTGGGTAGGGGTACTCGGGAGGACATACGAATAATGCCTCTCATGCAGCCGGCTTACTGCATTTGGTAGGGGATGGTGAGGTGCAGAACCGCCTGGATACAGGAGTTCTGTGACTATCTCATTCTGGAATTTTAGAAGAGATAACGTCCCGCCTGAAGCTCTGTATAGCACATGAGCGTTCAGCAAAGGCAATTGGAATAATGATAGAGACACTTTTTTGTACCACGGTACCTTACGGTCAATTAGATACGGCGCCATCAACTGGTCGTTGAGGTCCACCCCTCCCATATTTTGGTTATATTCGTGGACACAGAGGGGTTTCTCCACAACACCAGTCGCCGTAGGAATTTGGACTGTCGTGTCTGCATGAAGGGAGGTAAGAAGGAAAACATTCTTATTGTCCCTCCACTTCATAGCGAGCAAGTTATTACACTTCAAGCAGGCTCTCTCCCCCAGCCTAAGACGGGCATCTACAAGCCGCTGGGGAAAGCCCCGGCGATTAGGTCGCACGGTGCCACATGCTCCAATCTTATGATCAAACAAGTGACTAAACAGTGGCACGCTCGTGTAATAATTGTCCACATACAAGTGGTACCCCTTTCCGAATAAGGGTGACACCAAGTTCCACACTATCTTGCCAGCGCTCCCTATGTAATCCGGGCAGTTGACCGACTCAATCTGACTGTCTTTTCCCTCATAAACCGTAAAGTTCACTACATAGCCTGTTGCCCTGTCACAGAACTTGTAGAGCTTGACCCCGTATCTGGCACGCTTGCTGGGAAGGTACTGCTTGAAAGACAAGCGGCCAGAAAATTTAATCAGGGACTCATCAACGCAGACAACTTGATCGGGAGTAAACAAGGCTGCAAAACGTTCGTTGAAGTGGTTTATGAGGGGCCGAATTTTATAGAGCCGGTCGTATTCAGGGTCCCCACGTGGACGACAAAGTTCATTGTCGTTGAAGTGCATGAACCGCAAAATCTGCTCGTATCGTGCCCTGGACATGGAGGCAGAGAACACGGGCATGTGGTCAATTGGGTGCGTGGACCAATAAGCACGCAATGACGGAAATTTATGTGTGCCCATGTTGAGGGAAAGGCCCAGAAAGGTCTTAAATTCGGAAACCGTAATTGGTTTCCAATTTCTGGCAATTTTAGGCAACTGGGGGTTAGCGGCGATAAATTGACCAGCATATAAATTACTCTGGTCCACAATAGATCTATAGAGATCTTCCGTGAAAAACAGCGAATAAAAATCGATTGGCATAAAATCAGCTGTTTCCACCTGAATACCGGGTTGGGCAGTGAATGGGGGAAGTACGGGTTCTGCAGAAGTGGTGGGGACCCAATCAGGATAGGCGAATTCTGCAGGAAGGGCAGTATGGGCACGACGGGCCTGCCTTTGTCTTCTTGGTGGCAGCGGGACACTACTTGTGCTTGCCACCTCGCCAGCTTGAACTGCACTTATGGGACTCGCCACGTCACCAAGTGTTACTGCAGTGCTGGATGTACGTCCAGGCTGTACTAGGCCGCTGGTGCTTGCCAGTTCACCAGAAGGAATAGCGGCGCTAGTACTACTCTGCTCCATGATACGAGAGACCTGCGGTTCTTGCTCCTCAACAACCTCAGAAGATCGGGATCGGGTACGCCTGACCTTAGCAGGGACCTCAACTTCGTCGTCAGAGCTATCTGACGTGGGGCCGCTGACGTCACTGTCTTCTACGGGAAGATATTCTGAGCCTGAATCTGACAGATACGTGACCTCCTCTTCACTATCTGTCATGCTCAGAATCTCGTAGGCCTCTTTACTAGTGTACCTTCGACTTGCCATTTTGGGCTCTAAATTTAGGGGTACACTAGTAAGATTCACAGGAAAAAAAGCACCTGACTGTCGTCAGCAAATATATCAAACGCTACAAAAAAACTGTTAGCGATCGCAGGGATCAGGCCTGTCTCTGCGAACGCTGCAGTTATGTGTGTTGTGTTTGGTAAGTGACAGTGATCGATCGATACTGCACTTGGGTGGGCTGGGCTGGGCTGGGCGGAGGGGCTAAACGCAGGTACTAGCAGGTATCTGGGCTGATCCCGCTAACACTGCGTTTTTGGGAACCCTAAACCGCTGGGGATGCTAGTATAGATCTGATCAGATACTATACCACTAAGGGGGGTGTATGCTTTGCGCGTGGGTGTTAGCGTTACTGGCACTAACCTAACACTGCCTGGGGCGACGCAGACCCTCTCTGGCGCTAAAACCTAATTGATCTCACCCGCCGGGCGATCAGGGGGGTTAAACCTTTATTGGGTTATATACGGCGGGTGCCCTGATGCTATAAAAAGCAAACTAATCAACCAGCGTCACCCGTAACCTTTATATGGTGATCACTGGTGAAAGGGTTAACTAGGGGCAATCAGGGGGTTAAAACCTTTATTAGGTTAAATATGGGGGTACCTGACACCAATAAAAACCTGCGGCGAACCTAAAAAAAAAATAACTGCCTATCTAAAACACCAGCGACACGAATACAGCGATCGGAAAAACAATCGCTTAGTGACGCTGAAGTTAGGGGGTGAAAGGGTTACCTGGGGGGTGATCAAGGGGTTAAACCTTTATTAGGGGGGGTTAGGGGGCTACCCTGGACCTAAAGGGGCCTAATCCTAACTGCCTTGCAACTTTTTACAATCACAGATGACACTAAATGCAGTGATCAGTAAAATAAATGATCACTGCAATCAGTGACACTGTGATTGGGGGCTTTGGGGTGACCTGGGGGGTGATTTGTGTGCCTATGTGTACCTACGTGTCAGTGGACTGTTGGAGCACTAACCTCTGTCTTCACTCCTCGGCGCCGGGAACGAAAAGACCGCGGCGAGGGAGATGACATCACTTCCTCCAGCCTGTGTTTACATCACATGGCGGAGGAAGCAATTTCATTGGCCGGGAGCGATCGCGAGGGGGGGGGCGGAATCGAGCGGCCGCCCCCTCATGCCTGATCGCTCCCGAACACTTAACGGCCGCTCACTGCAGTGAAGGGGGGTCCGGATGGACCCCCCAACTGCACAAAGGCGATCACGTAGATCTACGTGATTCTGCCTGTCCGTGCCATTCTGCCGACGTAAATCGGCGGTGGGCGGTCGTTAAGTGGTTAATAATATTTTTTTGGACCTAAATTGCCTGTTTTCCAAGTCAGAAGGGCTGAATGATAAGAGATGGAGCAAAGGAAGAATGGGGAAGGAAAGGGAGTAGCCATATAGGCTCCCCTTTCCTCATGGGGTCACTGTAACTGCAAGGTTAATACATAAGTTTCTAAGAAGGTTTAGCTACAGGGCTAGAGAGTCAATAGTTTAAAAAAAAAAAAAAAAAAAAAACCCCAGTCAGTAGATTTGATTAAGCTCAGGTGTGTTAGAGAGTTCTGGAAATCTGAGAATCAGTAAGGGATTGGTTAGTGAAATCAGGTGTTAGATCAGGAAAATTCTAGAAGCTGGTTTCTGGTCCATTTAAGGAGCAGTTCCAGGCAGGTTAGTGGTGCGATACCAGAAGATTCCAGCAGGAGGAGCTCACGTATCGTCATGGAAGCCCTGATTCGTCAACTGATCGAAAAAGCCGAGGCTGCGGGAGGGGAAGAATGGATTCGACAGTGTCTTGCCTCACCTTCATATCCTGATCCCGAAGCAAGCAGCACGGAGGACCGATCATCTGGGCAAACGAACAGCGCGGCGGGACCACACCAACAGCCATGCCCTGGAGCGGAGGGAGCGGTCGCGGGATTCCCCCATCATACAGCGGCGGGGACGGATGACGCCGCAGAAGAAGAAGAGGAGGCTGGTCGGAGGTCAAGCAAGAGAAGACGCCCATTGAGGAGGAGCGCAAGCCCGGATCAACCCGCTTCTGCCCATGGCAGCCAAACTTTTTCTTCTCTCCCTTATAGGAGCCGGCGCACATGCGCAATGACAGAGCCCGGAGAGAGGGGACAAAGCACGCTGGGGACAACAACAGCAACAGGAGAAGTACGCCAGCAGCCCGCCCGTGGTCGGCAGGGGGCTCGCAAGGGCGGAAAGGGAGGACAGAGAGCTGCATGTGTGACCACACAGCCTGAAATCCAACAAGCCGACAGAATCCCTGTGCGGTGTGCATCGCCGGTGTCATCCCCTGGAGTGATCCCTGCTCAGGGGGCAGTTGGTGAGTCAAACACAGCACATCAATTATCTATATTAGCTAAATCCTTAGAACAATTGTTAACTGTAATGCAGGCACAGGCTACAAATCAGCAGGTTCCCAGAGATAACAGTGCAGGGGTTTGGCCAGCTTGTACACCTGAGCCCATGTGTATATCTAAGTTAGCTAGTGCATCTAATAACAGTAATGTAGAAGCAGTAAGAGGGGTGCAAGTCACAGGGCAAAAAGAGTGCATGCCTTGTTTTCTGTCCCCGCTGGGGTTTCACTTAGCCTCTACAGTAAAGGAAAAGATTTGGAGGGGGGAATATATTGATCTCAGTTCAATTCCTCCCCCTTCAAAAGAACCATCCAGGTTTGATAAAAAAGATGATAGGACAGATGAGGAGCGTCGCAAAGCTCTCATTAAGTCCTTTTATGGGTGGTTACAATCATTTATAATATACGCTAGTGTGCTTTGTGAAAAATCCCCTGAATTAAGCCCCCTTTTATTTCAACACATTGATATCGTTTTAGAAGCCTACAGGAGTTTCAGTGGCTTGTCATGGTTGCTATACGATGAAGCATTTAGGCAGAAGCTAGCGGTGCAGCCATCTCTACAATGGGGTTCAAAAGATGTTGGCCTATGGCTCAATTTATTTCTGCCTCAAAAACAATCAATTTTTCGCTCAGCTGCGGCTGCAGGGCCCCAGGTATCATCTAATGTAAATTATAAGAAGGGTGTGTGCTTTGCTTACAATGATGCGCATTGCAAATGGATGGCGTCTTGTAAATACAAGCACGAATGCGCTTTTTGTGCTGGGAATCACCCAGTTTCCAAATGTTTTCGGAAATTACAAGCAAATGCAAAGGAAGGTATTTCCAAAAGCAGCAACACCAGTGATGCTCTCAAGCATGCTGCCATGGCTGTTTCTCTATCCAAACCAGCAGATAGCTTCATTGCTAATTAGCGGGTTCACAGTGGGTTTCCAGTTACCTAGTTTTCAAGGTAAAGGTTGTACAGTAGTGGAAAATCTGAGATCTGTTAATGAGGCACCTTTAATAGTAAAAATAAAATTGCTAAAAGAGGTCGCGTCAGGAAGGATGGAGGGTCCGTTTGACCATCCCCCCTTTTTGGGATTTCAGGATTTCCCCTTTGGGTTTGGTACCTAAGAAAGAGCCAAATGAGTTTCGTTTGATACACCATTTATCATTTCCTTTTGGCAGTTCTTTGAATGATCAAATCAACACTGAGGCTATATCAGTGTCTTATTCATCTTTTGATTTAGCAATTGAGAAGATACGGTTGCTAGGGAAAAATGCTTTGATGGCAAAGGCAGATATTCGATCAGCCTTTCGGCTTCTTCCTTTGCACCCAGATTGTTTCAACTCACTCGGTATATGTTTTGACAATAAATTTTACTTTGATAAAGCATTGCCGATGGGCTGCTCAATTTCTTGTTTTTACTTTGAAGCTTTCTCAACATTTATAGAATGGGTGGTAAGTATGGTATCACATTCCACCTTTATTATTCATTATTTGGATGACTTTTTATTTTTAGGCCCGGAAGGTTCAGAGGACTGCGGTCAGCTATTATCTTCATTCAAATTAGTATGCCAACATTTTGGGATACCATTGGCGGAAGATAAAATTGTTTTTCCTACAACATGTATTGATTTTTTGGGTATAACACTGGATTCGGTCACCATGGAATTTCGGTTGCCTGGTGAAAAAATCGGCAAATTATCCCAATCTTTGCATTTTTTCTTGGGTAGAAAAAAGGTGACATTGAAAGAAATGCAGTCCCTTTTGGGGCAATTGGCATTTGCCACTAGGGTTCTTCCCATGGGTAGGGTTTTTTCCAAAAGATTGTATGCTGCCATTTCAGGATTAAAGAACCCGTTGGCCCATATCAGGCTATCTTTAGAGATCAAGCAGGACTTGATGGTCTGGTTGCAATTTCTGGAGCAATTTAATGGGAAAACCATGTGGCAGCATGATTTTGTGCTGGACAAGGATTTTCACCTTGAAACAGATGCAGCTGGCTCGGTTGGCTTTGGGGCGGTTTGGAGAAACCATTGGTGCGCTGCTGGGTGGCCTCACAGGTGGGTCATCAATGGGTTCTGCAGAAATATAGTATTATTAGAGCTATTCCCAGTGGTAGTGGCATTGGAAATATGGGGCAGTTTATTCGCCAATAGAAGGTTGCTGGTGAGCACTGACAACAAGGGAGTAGCCTTTGCAGTTAACAGTTTGTCATCTAAATCTCCTCCCGTGGTTTCTTATTTAAGATATTTGGTTTTTCTGTGTTTAAAATGGAACATCTGGTTAAAAGCGAAATACGTCCCAGGAAAGAATAACGTCGTTGCTGACGCTCTTTCTCGCCTGCAGATGGACCGGTTTTTCAAGCTGCTGCCAGAAGCGGATCCAGTGGGGGTAATCTTCCCTTCCCGTTTATGGGAGATAGCATAATTTTCCAAAACATCCAGGACTCTGTGGCGGCTTCTACCTGGAAGAGCTACAGTTCTTCATGGTTATTGTGGTCAATCTTTTTAGCATCGATGAGTCTGTCTTTATCTAATCATTCGGAGGACCTAGTACTTCTGTTTCTACAATCATTAATGTTGAAACAGTATTCTTGGTCTCACATTAGTAAGACATTATCAGGGGTGTCATTTTTTCTGCGCCTTTATAATCTGCCGGCTTGTCACAGTTTCTCGGTGCGGCAGGTGCTAAAGGGATACAGGAAGAATAATTTTAGAAAGGATATGAGGTCCCCAATTACCCCGGCTATATTAGCACGGATTTGTGGGATAACTTCAGAAGTATGCTTTTCTGCTTCTGAAGCTGTCCTTTTTAAATCAGTGTTTACGCTCGCATTCTTCGGTGCGTTTCGGATTTCTGAGATCCTTCCTGCATCAAAGAGAAGTAACATAGGCATGTTATTATCTAATTTGTTTATGGGTTCAGATAATATAAAGTTATTTATAGCTACAAGTAAGCCGGATGCGGTTGGTGTTGGTAATTGGGTGGCTTTAAAGAGGTATAGTGTTGAGAATATCTGCCCAGTAAGGACCCTTCAGGCTTACATGGCAGTTCGCCCGCCCAGTTCAGGGTTTTTGTTCATTCACAAGGATGGTTTACCAGTAACAGTTTACCAGTTTTCATCAGTATTGAAGAAATGTTTAGCAAAACTTCAGTTGAGCAACACTAAAATAACGACTCACTCGTTTCGAATAGGAGCAGCCACAGAGGCTGCCAGGATTGGTCTAGAGGAGAGTACAATTAAGAAGATTGGTAGATGGAGGTCAGATTGTTACAAATTATACATTCGTCCATATTAATTAATTATTTTGTTTCAGGTCCCCTACATACAGTCTGGATTATAGGGCATTCTTTTATTTTTTGGGCACAGAAGAGAGCTGCTGATAGAATATATTCGGAGAATTTGGGCCTGGACCCTGCAGCCTTCCGGATTCATTGGTATGGTCGTAGGGGAATGATGTGGGAGGATTTGTTGTTTGAATTAAGTAGGCTATACGCTTTACATGAGGCTCCAGATATAATAATTATACATGTTGGTGGTAATGACATTGGGAAGTTAAAGACATTTGATCTGATTACCGATATGAAGGATACATTTAAGTTTTTACGTTTAGCCTCTCCAAATACGGTGTTTGGGTTCTCAGAGATAATTCCACGTCTGAGGTGGTTGGAATCCGCAGTTTTCAAGCCACTAGAGAAGGTCCGCAAGCGGATAAATAGAGCCATGGCGAAGTTTCTGAGCGATGGTATGGGTTTTTCATTTCGGCACCATGAGCTGGAGGGCGGTTTACAGGGTCTATATAGGGATGACGGGGTGCATCTATCGCCCATAGGTCTAGATATCTTAAACACAAATTTGCAAACATGCATAGAGTTGGCCGCGGTTTGGGGGGTTGGGGACGGGAGGGGTGCTGCAAGCCCCCCTCCCGTCGGTTGGTAGAATTAAGGAAAGTCAAGTTCAAGTAATAATCAGCTCGAGTCTCAGTGGCTGGGTTGAGTACGGGTATTGATAAACACTTGGTTGGAAAGTATGTTTTAAAAGTTAAAATTGGTGGATTATGGATTTATGTTTTGAAAACCAGTGAATCAGGCCGTGGCCAATAATTATCCAAAATAATATATATAAAAATAAAAAATGTTACATGGAGATTAATAAAATTGGTTGTTTAAGTTATAACTTGCTCTGGTGTTTTTTGTGCTCTATGCATGTTTGCGGGGGTGTGCATGATGCATGTGATCCCATAGGTCTGATGACATAGCATTGCCATAAGGCCATAGCATACAGTCCGGTGTTATCTGTTATTTCTGTCCTGCACTGGACTAGCGGTACATATTAGTCATAATAAAAAAATGGTAATCAATACAAGCCGCCCTAATGATTACCCCACCGCGCTGTTTTAACAGAAGAATACAGTGCATCAAATACTAGCAGCAGCCACTTTAAATATATATAACCCTGTGAAAAATATAGTCAACACACTAAAATAGAATGACAAACTATAAGTGGCGCTAAGTGAATATAACAATTATATTGGTATAAACTGTGAAAAAAGTAATAGTGAAATATACTTAAATCTTAAAAATGAACAAAAGGCATAAAGAAAAATTCCAAAAAATGTGTATAGAGTGACAGCACAAATAAAGTCCATATAAGTGTATAGTGATAGTGTTCAAAATTAGATGATAATCTTCTTCTTTTCCACCACACCACAGTGTTCAAGTGAGTCAAACCCCCTTCAGATTGGACACTCACCGCAATGCAATGCCTTACACTCTCGTGTTTTGGCAAATGAGCAGACACCACCTCTCAACTAGGTGGATTGGTTCCACATCCGATGCAGTGATCCTCAAACAGGCTCCACATAAATGCAAAAATAAATGCAAAGGATAGTGTAATACTGCAAAGTCAGTTTTATTGGTACTACAAAATCTTCAAATATTGGACTCACTTGAACACTGTGGTGTGGTGGAATAGAAGAAGATTATCATCTAATTTTGAACACTATACACTTATATGGACTTTATTTGTGCTGTCACTCTATACACATTTTTTGGAATTTTTCTTTATGCCTTTTGTTCATTTTTAAGATTTAAGTATATTTCACTATTACTTTTTTCACAGTTTATACCAATATAATTGTTATATTCACTTAGCGCCACTTATAGTTTGTCATTCTATTTTAGTGTGTTGACTATATTTTTCACAGGGTACATATTAGTCGCTGTGGGCAACATGTTCTCTGACCCAGTTTTTATGAGCCATTTCGAGCAGCAGGTTGTTCATAACGTGGCAAATATACAGTATATTGTTTCACAGTTGATGCTGGTGGACTCAATAGGCTGAATGAACAGTTACAGACCAGTCTATAAACGCCATACAAACATCCCTGAATGGCAACAAAATATTATGCATACAATAAATGGGAAATTCCAATTTGTGATAAATGGAACCCTCTATATAAAGTCAATGTTCAGACATGAAGGCCACAAAGTCTCAGCTCCCTTTTGGTCTGTTACAGTGCCTTTAAAACGTATTCGTATCCCTTGGAATTTTCCACATTTTGTCATGTTACAAAAAAAAGGTAAAATGTATTTTATTGGGATTTTATGTGATAGACCAACACAAAGTGGCCCATAATTGTGAAGTGTAAGGAAAAAGATAAATGGTTTTCATTTTTTTTTTACAAATAAATATCTGAAGTGTGGTGTGCATTTGTATTCAGCCCCCTTTACTCTGATACCCCTAACTAAAATCTAGTGGAACCAATCGCCTTCAGAAGTCACCTAATTAGCAAATCGAGTCCACCTGTGTGTAATTTATTCTCAGTATAAATACAGCTGTTCTGTGAAGCCCTCCGAGGTTTGTTAGAGAACCTTAGTGAACAAACAGCATCATGAAGGCCAAGGAGCACACCAGACAGGTCAGGGATAAAGCTGTGGAGAAGTGTAAAGCAGGGTTAGATTATAAAAAAAATACCCCAAGCTTTTAACATCTCACGGAGCACTGTTCAATCCATCATCCGAAAATGGAAAGAGTATGGCACAACTGCAAACCTACCAAGACATGGCCGTCCACCTAAACTGACAGGCCGGGCCAGGAGAGCATTAATCAGAGAAGGAGCCAAGAGGCCCATGGTAACTCTGGAGGAGCTGCAGAGATCCGCAGCTCAGGTGGGAGAATCTGTCCACAGGACAACTATTAGTTGTGCTCTCCCCAAATCTGGTCTTTATGGAAGAGTGGCAAGAAGACTGTTGAAAGAAAACCATAAGAAGTCCCGTTTGCAGTTTGCGAGAAGCCATGTGGGGGACACAGCAAACATGGAAGAAGGTGCTCTGGTTAGAGGAGACCAAAATGTAACTTTTTGGCCTAAAAGCAAAACGCTATGTATAGCGGAGAAAAACCCAAACACTGCACATCACGCTGAACACACCATCAACACCGTGAAACTTGGTGGTGGCAGCCACATGTTGTGGGGATGCTTTTCTTCAGCAGCGACAGGGAAGCTGGTCAGAGTTGATGGGAAGATGGATGGAGCCAAATACAGGGCAATCTTAGAAGAAAACCTGTTATGCCGATGAAAACAGTCCGATGGACTTTTCTCATTGGACAAACCGATCGTGTACGGGCCCCATCGGTCTTTTTTCCATCGGTAAGAAAAAATAGAACATGTTTTAAATTTATCCGATGGGAAAAAAAAACAATAGCAAATTCCGATCGTCTGTGTGGAACTCAATCGGACAAAAAACCCACGCATGCTCAGAATCAAGTCGATGCTGTCAGGGTCACCTGTGGCCAGGTGACAGATGCACACCGTAGGGGGACAGGAGTGCACCGCGAGGTAGTGAACCCTATGGCTGGCTTCTGTGGATAGGAAACTGGGTGGTTGTGGAAAGCGGGACCAGAGGAGCACAACCGGGATCCCAACGGAAGCGAGAGCCAAGATTCCCCAGGGCGCGGAGTCTAAGACCCAGCTGGTCTTCTCCAGGGCCTCTAGTGGTGAGGATGTTACGCTGCAGGCTGGGACCAGGTCGCGGCCCCTGGAGTTTCCTAGCTCACGCCCCGTAGGATAAGGGGAAGCAGCAGCACACGATAGAGAGAACCGAATAACAAGCCGAAGGTCAGGGGCCACAAGCAGACAAGGATAACGAAGAACGAGCCGAAGGTCAAGGGTCACGAGCAGACAGGGATGGTCAGGGACAAGCCAATAACGTAACAGAGAGACAGACGTAGCACACGGCAGGCAGGAACCCAAACACACAATGCCTAACAAACACGTTGATCAGCAAAGCAGGCTTGCAGTGCACAGGTTAATATAGTGTTCTGTGATAGGGCCTGGGGTGGAGTCTGGCTGGGAGGAGATTAAAAAGGAAGCCAGGTGAAAGGGCTCAGGCCTCTAAGATGAACACATGGGAAGGAAGGTAAGCTGACAGACAAACACTACTGCATATCCATGACAGTACCCTCCCTCTTATGGGCCCTCCCCCGCCTGGACCCAGGCTTAAAGGGAAATCTCTGATAAAACCTTCTCAACAGATGAGGTGCAGCGACATCAGATGCAGCGATCCAAGACGCCTCCTCAGGACCAAAACCTCTCCAATGCACAAGGTACTGAAGAATGCCTCTGCAGAGCCGAGAATCCAGAACTTGTCTAACCTCGTACTTAAGATTATCCTCAGAGACCGAAAACGAGGTAGGGAGATGACAAGAAGATCTATTGAGGACCAAAGGCTCTCTAGGAATAAGCAAGGGCATGAGAGGATCAACAGGAATCTGAGGAGGGTCCCCTAGACCCTTAAAGGGGAACTGGTCATCTTGCACAGGACCATCAGACTGGGCAGATGTCAGTGGAACCCTGAAGTCAGGTTGGTTAGAAGGTGACATGTCGCCGGAGTCAAGCTGAATAGCTGAAGGACAAGCAGAATGTCCCAAACAAGAAAAAGTAGGAGGCTCACTGGGCATGGGCTGGACTGGCATAACTAGTACAGAGGCAGAGTGAATAGCTGAGTCAGGTGTAGCGACTACCTGAATCGCATCGCAAGACGTAGCGACTGCAGGACTTGTAGACAAGCTAGCCTGGCTGTGCGTCCAAGGGTGGTTAGGGACAGAGAAATGTAAATGGTTATGCAACCTGGAATGAATGACCGGCTCAGATTCACAGGGGGCAACCTTGGGTAGGCAGGACGAGGAACAGGAGGGACCCCAAGCCAGGATCTGTCCAGTAGTCCAGTCCACATGAGGAGAATGGAGCTGTAACCATGGGAGACCCAAAATGATAGGCGTTGAGGCCTTGGGTAAGATAAGGAAGGATATCCACTCCTGGTGGAGTGTCCCTACCGACATCTTAACAGGGAGGGTCTGGAAGCGGATAGGTCCCCCTGGGAGAACAGTACCATCAATCGCCAAGACCACCAATGGCGTAGTGAGGGGCAAAAGAGTAAGTCTCATGGACGATGCGATTTCCCAGTCCATGAAATTACCAGCGGCTCCGGAATCCAGATATGCTGAGACCGAATGAGAAGAAGCACCAACATGAAGGAACACAGAAAGCATAAGACGAGAAGGGGAAGGTGATATTTCTGGGTCCAATACTCCACTTTCCAGATGAAGTGGACCCGAACGTTTTTCTGGACAAAGAGAGCAAGTGTCACGAAAATGACCTTTGCCCCCACAGTAAAGACACAGACCAAGAGTTCTGCGCCTAGCACATTCCTCGGGGGATAACCTGGTCCGACCCAGCTGCATGGGTTCCTCAGCTGGTAGGAGATGCTCTACGGGTCGAAGAGAGGGGAGCTCAGGCTGACTAAGAACCAAGGAGTGCTGGCGTTGCTTTTCTAAGGTCCTCTCCTGAAAGCGAATATCGATCTGGTTACACAAGGAGATAACGCCGGCCAGATCAGTGGGGATGGTTCTTCCTGCTAATTCATCCTTCACTCTATCAGACAGGCCATGCAAAAAGGTTGCGACTAAGGCCTCATTGTTCCAGCTCAACTCAGCCGACAGTATGCGGAAATGAAGGGCATACTGTCCCACAGAAGCAGACTCTTGGCGGAGACGTAAAAGGGCGCTGGCCGCTGAAGAGACACGAGCCGGTTCTTCGAAGATATTCCGAAAAAGTTTCAAGAAGCCAGACAGGCTAGAAACCACTGGATCATTCAGTTCCCACAGAGGGGCTGCCCAGGCTAAAGCTTCACCAGAGAGGAGGGAAATGATATAGGCTACCTTAGCCCGATCAGACAGGAAGTTTTGGGGCTGGAGCTCAAAATGAATCGTGCATTGGCTAAGGAACCCCCTGCAAGCCTTGGAGTCCCCAGAGAAACGGGACGGAGCTGGCAGTTGTAGTGAGTGTGTGGCTGCGACTGGTGCAATAGGTGCAGCCGCTGATTGTATTTGAGGTTGTGGATTCAGGGTTCCCAAGGAGGCCTGAAGCTGCTCGAAGCGAGAAGCCAGATCCTGGAGGAATCGCATCACCTGAGTCTGATTCGATTCCTGGGTTTCAAGTCTGCAAACTATGCCCTGCAATGGATCATCCGCGGGTAGCGGGATGTCAGCCGGGTTCATGGCTGATCAAACTGTCAGGGTCACCTGTGGCCAGGTGACAGATGCACACCGTAGGGGGACAGGAGTGCACCGCGAGGTAGTGAACCCTATGGCTGGCTTCTGTGGATAGGAAACTGGGTGGTTGTGGAAAGCGGGACCAGAGGAGCACAACCGGGATCCCAACGGAAGCGAGAGCCAAGATTCCCCAGGGCGCGGAGTCTAAGACCCAGCTGGTCTTCTCCAGGGCCTCTAGTGGTGAGGATGTTACGCTGCAGGCTGGGACCAGGTCGCGGCCCCTGGAGTTTCCTAGCTCACGCCCCGTAGGATAAGGGGAAGCAGCAGCACACGATAGAGAGAACCGAATAACAAGCCGAAGGTCAGGGGCCACAAGCAGACAAGGATAACGAAGAACGAGCCGAAGGTCAAGGGTCACGAGCAGACAGGGATGGTCAGGGACAAGCCAATAACGTAACAGAGAGACAGACGTAGCACACGGCAGGCAGGAACCCAAACACACAATGCCTAACAAACACGTTGATCAGCAAAGCAGGCTTGCAGTGCACAGGTTAATATAGTGTTCTGTGATAGGGCCTGGGGTGGAGTCTGGCTGGGAGGAGATTAAAAAGGAAGCCAGGTGAAAGGGCTCAGGCCTCTAAGATGAACACATGGGAAGGAAGGTAAGCTGACAGACAAACACTACTGCATATCCATGACAGATGCATGCTCAGAAGCATTGAACTTAATTTTTCTCGGCTTGTCGGAGTGTTTTACGTCACGGCGTTTGGGGCGGTCGGATTTTTGAGTGTGTAGGCAAGACTGATGGAAGTCAGCTTCATCGTAAAACACTCAGACGAGCCAAGAAAAATTAAGTTCAATGCTTCTGAGCATGTGTTGACTTAATTCTGAGCATGCGTGGGTTTTTTCTCTGATGGAGTTCCACACAGACGATCGGATTTTACTATAGTTTTTTTTCCCATCGTATAAATTTAAAACATGTTCTATTTTTTCACACCGATGGAAAAAAGACCGATGGGGCCCATACACGATCGGTTCGTCCGATGCAAACAGTCCATCGGACTTATAGTTCTACAAGAGCTTGATGGGTTACCTTTGCCTACCCCTGATCTAGACCACTGTTATCAGCCCCACACAGCTCAATTCTGTGAACTACAGCACACAATCCCTATGTTACATAGTTACATAGTCTGGTTGAAGAAAGAAACAAGTCCATCTAGTTCACTTAATAAACCAATGTTCTGTAGATGAGAGGGAAAAGTTTTCTGTAGTCCTAACACACTTCCTTTCCTAGAGTGATAACACTAACCTTCCACAGATACAGGGGTCAGTTCACTGGGAGATAAATTAAAGGAGAAGTACAGCCAAAGTTCGTTTGGCTGTACTTCTCCTGTGGATCCCAGGAATGTTCGTACTGCACTCCTGTAACCCGTTTTTAGCAGACAGCATGCTGAAGTCCGCTGACGTCACAGAGCTGGTCCAGGCTCAGCCAAGATTGCGACAATGAAGTCAGGATCTGCCCACATGCCTGGACCTGCACCCAGCTCGGCAGCTGAGAGCCTGAGCCAGCAGCCAGCTGCTTCCACCCCCTCCACAGCCCAGCGCTCCAGTCAGTGCGGGGGGAGGGGGGGGTTCGGGCGACAAGGGAGAGAGCCGATGACTGACAGTCACCAGCTCTCTGCTCAGGGAGCTGTGATAACTGGACGATCGGCAGTGTTGGATCACTCAGTTTTCAGTGTTAGAGCTGGGGGGGGGGGGGTGTGACAGATGCTGCATCCATCTAGGTATATATGAAAGAAAAGCATACTTCTCTTTTAACATTTGCCCTATAATAACTTTTGTTTATCTTAAAAGTAGTCAATTCACTAAACATGTTTTATTTAGTGGATGAATTATTTATATTTTTTATATTTAACACTTAAATTTGGAGTTATTCTGTAATATTTTATCACATTTTTTTCACAAACTAACACTGCACCAGAGGAGAGATTGTTCTGTTACTGTGAAGTTATTGAAGCATTCTTAAAGCGGAGCTCCGCCGAAAAAATATATATTAAAAGCCAGCAGCTACAAATACTGCAGCTGCTGACTAGGGATGAGCTCGGTGTTCGAGTCGAACATAGGTTCCTCCGTGGCCTCTTCCTGTGCTTTGTCCTCGGAACCAGCGGTGCTCCGTAGGCGTTCAAGGGGCTACGCAAGTACGCAGGCAAAAAGATGCCATGCCGTGCTTGCGCTGGTGTGTTTGGGGGACAGGAGCCACACTGGGGTAGAGGTTCTGTCTGCTCTGCAGGGGCAGGCCGAGAGGTGGTTGACGCCACGCCAGCTTAAGCCAGGAATGGTAGTTTGCGACAATGGCACCAACCTCCTCTCCGCTCTCCGACAGGGACAACTGACCCATGTGCCCTGTGTGGCTCACGTCCTTAACCTGGTGGTGCAGCGGTTCTTGGGCAGGTACCGGGCTTACAGGATGTCCTGAGGCAGGCCAGGAAAGTCTGTGTGCATTTCCGCAGATCTTATAATGCCAGTGCTCGCCTGGCTGAGCTGCAAAAGGAGTTGAACCTGCCCAAGAACCGCCTTATATGTGACATGCCCACCAGGTGGAACTCAACGTTGGGCATGCTGCAGCGGCTGCACACGCAGCAGAGGGCCATCAATGAGTACCTGTGCGACTACGGCACCAGGACAGGGTCAGGGGAGCTTGGGTTTTTTTCACCACGCCAGTGGGGCATGATCAGGGACGCATGCACTGTCCTGGCACCATTTGAGGAGGCCACGAGGATGGTGAGCAGTGACAGTGCATGCATCAGTGACACTGTACCTCTTGTCTACCTGTTGGAACATACGCTGCGTGGAATAATGTATAGGGCACTTGAGGCAGAACAGAGGCAGGAAGAGGAGGACTTCCTTGCCTCTCAAGGCCCCCTTTACCCAGACAGTGTCTCTTCTGTCCCACCCATCGCACAGGAAGAAGAGGAGGAGGAGGAGGAGGATTGTGTCAGCATGGAGGTGGAGCCTGGCACTCAGCATCATCAGCAGCAGTCTTTTAGGGATGATTTACAGTTCCAAGAAACCAGTGGACTTGTACGTGGCTGGGAGGAGGTGGCTGCGGATCATGTCGTCCTTAGTGACCCAGAGGACTCCGGACCGAATGCCCCAGCTAACCTACGCTGCATGGCCTCCCTAATCCTGCAAAGTCTGCGAAAGGATCCTCGTATTCTTCGGATCAAGGAGAGGGACAATTACTGGCTGGCCACTCTCCTTGATCCACGGTACAAGGGTAAGGTTGCGGACCTTATCTTACCGTCGCAGAGGGAGCAGAGGATGAGACAACTCCGGGAGGCCTTGCAGAAAGGTCTGTGCAGCGCGTTCCCAGAGACTGGGAGGTTACAAACTCCTGGTCCTGGACAACGAGTTGCTGAGGCTTCGGTCAGTCAAAGAAGGAGCGGTGGGGAAGGTGGCCGTCTGACCGATGCGTTCAGACAATTCTTTAGTCCGCAGCCTCAAGGTATGATCGGTTCCAGCAACCATCGCCAGCGTCTGATATACATGGTGCAGGAATACCTAGGGGCAAGGTCAGACTTGGACACCTTCCCCACCGAAAATCCTCTGGCTTACTGGGTCTCGAGGATGGATCACTGGCCAGAGCTTGCACAGTATGCAATTGAGCTACTGGCCTGTCCTGCATCCAGCGTTCTTTCAGAACGCACATTCAGTGCTGCTGGAGGATTTGTCACGGATCACAGGGTGCGCTTGTCCACCGACTCTGTTGATCGACTGACCTTCATAAAGATGAACCAGTCTTGGATCACCACCAGCTACCAAACACCTGAAGCTGATATAACAGACTAATTTATTTTCAAATGTCACATCCCTTCAAGACTGATGCTGATGCTGAGAGACTGTCCTGTTATGTTGACTGACTATCCTCCTCCTCCTCAATGATCCGATTGATGATGATAGCTTGGAAGGCCCAATTTTTTAGCCCCTGTTTAATAGGGGCGTGTTATTACAATATTTTATGCAATGCTTTGCAGCAGGGCTCATTCCTGCACTCCAACTAGAGTATCTGGGAGAGGTTGCAGTGTCGTGGCACCAGCACCAGTGGCTAAGGCCCAATTTTTCAGCCCCTATTTAACAGGGGCGTGTAATTACAATTTTTGATGCAATACTTTGCAACAGGGCTCATTGCTGTGCTCCAAGTACAGTATCTGTGAGGGGTTGCAGTGTTGTGGCACCAGTGCCTAAGGCCCAATTTTTATGCCCCTGTTTAACAGGGGCATGTAATTACAATTTTTTATGCAATGCTTTGCAGCAGGGCTCATTCCTGCACTCCAACTAGAGTATCTGGGAGAGGTTGCAGTGTCGTGGCACCAGCACCAGTGGCTAAGGCCCAATTTTTCAGCCCCTGTTTAACAGGGGCGTGTAATTACAATTTTTGATGCAAAACTTTGCAACAGGGCTCATTGCTGTGCGCCAAGTACAGTATCTGTGAGGGGTTGCAGTGTTGTGGCACCAGTGCCTAAGGCCCGATTTTTATGCCCCTGTTTAACAGGGGCATGTAATTACAATTCTTGATCTAATAATTCACAGCAGGGCCCATTCCTGCGCCCACCAAGACTAACTGTGAGGCCTTACAGTGTTGTGTCAACACCACCACCACCACCACCACCAAAAGCCCAATTTTTCAGCCCCTGTTCAACAGGGGCATGCAATTACAATTCTTGATCTAATAATTCACAGCAGGGCCCATTCATGCGCCCACCAAGAGTAACTGTGAGGGCTCACAGTGTTGTGGCAGCACCAACATGTAAGGGGCAAATTTCAGCTGAGTATATACGGCAGGCCCCTACTTTCAAACATCCAACTTACATACGACTCCTCCTTGCAAACGGAAGGATACAACAGGAAGTGAGAGGAAATCTACCCCCAGGAAGGCAAATTCTCTCCTGTAAGAGTTAATATGGGAAAAAAGTGTCTCCTCTCCACTGATGCTTTATCACCAATTCTTGTTTCAATAAAAACCCCAAATTTTCAAAAAACATTTGTCATTAGGACGGAAAGTGAGGTGAACTGTTCTGAACAGGTGCACACTGCACAGACAGCAAAACAAATGTTATAGGGGTGATAACCCTTCCCTATGTTTTCCAAAAAGCTTAAAAATAGTTTTTTTTGCCTGGAGCTACACTTAAACAATGTACCTGTTCAAAATTACAAACAGATTCTACATAAGAACAAACCTACAGTCCCTGTCTTGTATGCACCGCCTGTATACGGCTGTTCAGAGTATATAGGGCCTTTTTTATTTTGTGTGCGGGGTTCCCCTTAATATCCATACAAGACCCAAAGGTGCTGGTAATGGGCTGGGGTGGGGGGGGGGGGTGTGATGGGGTAGCTATGCCATTTTTCTTAAAAATTTTCATCCATATTACCGGGACCAGACATTACATTAAAGCCGCAAGCAGTTTTAAATGGCTTTTTTTCCTTTAGAAATGTAATTTTGTGCAGGGACAGTTCTAAACACGGGAAACACGTGGCACTTCACAGGCATACTTTAGACACCCCCCAGGTACGATATTTAAAGGAATATTTGACTTTTTTTTTGTTCAATTTATGCATCATTAAAATGACTGCTCCAGAAAAACGGCCGTTTTTAAAACTTCTTTTTGCATTGATACATGTCCCCTGGTGCAGAACCCGGGTTCCCAAACCCTTTTTAGGACAATAACATGCATAATAGTCGTTATAATTAGCACTTTAGATTTCGAACGTTCGCATCCATTGTATTTAATAGGGTTCTAAAGTTTGTGCGAACTTTCGGTCCGTTCGCGGGTTCTGGTGCGAACCGAACCCGGGGGTGTTCGGCTCATCACTACTGCTGACTTTTAATATTAGGACACTTACCTGTCCTGGAGTCCAGCGACGTCCGAAGCAGAGGACGAGCAATCTCTCATCACTCTGCTGCCCCCACCGCCATCCTCGGTGAGGGAACCAAGAAGTGAAGCCTTGCAGCTTCACTGCCCGGTTCCCTACAGCGCATGCGCGAGTCGCGCTGCGCCGTTCTGACTGGTCCTCCTGTGTTCTGGGAGCCGAGTGTCTCCCAGAACACTACGGGTATTTTGTGGGAAGTGACGTGCTTCCCGCAGAATACCCACAGAGAGGACTCCCGGAAGTGGGTGAAAATACCTGTCTTAGACAGGTATCTGCACCCCCCTGCCCCCTGAAAGGTGTCAATTGTGACACCAGAGGGGGGGGGAGGGTTCCGATGAGCGGAAGTTCCACTTTAGGGTGGAGCTCTGCTTTAAAGCGGAACTAAAGCCTTATTTTTAAAGAAGCCAAGTAGAAGATGCTGGCAAGGCAGGTTGGACCATTGTATTCTGACAGCTGTGATATTACGTCCGAGGCAGGGAGGGGGGGGGGGGGAATTTCTCCTTCCACTGCACTTCATTAAGCCTGCTGTTTTATAGACCGCTTTAGTGTGCCTTTTATTCACAGAATGATCTCTTTCTAGTGCAGTGGTACAAATTATTTACATTCCTGAGCTAAGGGCATAAAATGATCACACTGTTTGTTTCCTTATAACTTACTGGACTGTGCTGAGTTCCCGTCATTGTTGTTTTGGTGCATTCCTAAAATATCGACTGTCTGAGATCTCGGGGAACCCCTGAAACCATGTTCACATTTACAGCTCACGGAACATTGGTGTGATCAGACAATTGTTGATATAACAATTATTTTTGGAGATATCATTAAATAATAGCATACATATTAAAATGTATTTTATTGTGAAGCTTATGCTTGTTTTTTTTTCTGCACCGATGCTCTATTCTGGGTCAAAGTTGAGATAAGCAGTAGACTTGTGCACAACGGAAAAATTTGTTTAGTTTTAGTTTGTTTCTTGTGCACAACGGAAAAATTTGTTTCGTTTCGGTTCGTTTCTTTTCGGTCCTGTTGATTCGTAATCGTTCGTAATTTTGCTAGACGGGATTTTTCGTGTTCGGACTAATTCGTATTTTCGGTAGAGTACATTGTTTTTCGTTGATTCTGGACACAACTCCTACTTTCGTAACTTTTTTTGGGTTTGTTGATTCGTAATTTTCCGTGTCTCTCTCACAACAACGCTGCCTATTATGCCTAATGTGCTTCGAATGGATTTGTACTTTTCTAAATACATAGCGGTTATTTGTAACGATTCGAAATCTCGTATTTTACGTTTGTTTTTTAAATGCGGCTATAGCCTCCGCCCCTGTACACCATTTTGAGAGGGAGTTCAGCACGGTGTGGGAGAAGCAGAGAGCAGAGCAGAGTGAGTGTTATTGTGCTTCGTATGGATTCGTACATTCGTAACTTTATGCCGAAGACATTCGGGCATTCGCTATTTGCGATATAATTTATTTCGGATTCGGTTTTATTCGTAATTGCTCTGTTCGGAAGGTATTTACCGCAAATTTTACATTTTACTTCGATGAATTGTCTCTTTTATTATTGCATGCGATATGTCCAAAGAAAGACAAATATCACATACAATAACCATGACTGAATTGTCCCCCCCCAGTACTATGGGTGAGTGATGTCGCCCTAGGGCAGGAAGTACGTTATTGGAAAGATCGCCAAGTGGATGAAGTCTGCAAAATTAAAACTAATGCAGCCATCACATCTAAGAACTAATCAGCTGTAATATATTACAATTGTATCCTTGAATTTAGATGCAGTTTAAAATATTTGTAAAGGCTATGTATTAACCGCTTCCCTACCGCACTATTGTAATATGACAGCAGCAGGAACCCTTTGTCCCTCCGGTCCACCGTCATATGACTTTTTTTTTTCCCGAGCCTCTAGGGGGGGCGCGCGCGCACGCATGTCCCCCCGTTGCGTTACTTGGCAACCGATGCACGTGCCCGGCGGCCGCGATGTCCGCCGGGCACCTGCGATTGTCCGTGAACACGGCAGGACCGTGGATCTGTGTGTGTAAACACACAGATCCATGTCCTGTCAGAGGAGAGGAGACCGATGTGTGTTCCCAGTACAGAGGAACACAGATTGGTCTTCTCCCCTTGTGAGTCCCCTCCCCCTACAGTTAGAATCACTCACTAGGGAACATATTTAACCCCTTGATCGCCCCCTAGTGTTAACCCCTTCCCTGCCAGTGACATTTATACAGTAATAAATGCATTTTTATAGCACAGATCGCTGTATAAATGTGAATTGTCCCAAAATAGTTTCAAAAGTACCCGATGTCTCTGCCATAATATCGCAGTCAAGATAAAAATCACAGATCGCCGCCATTACTAGTAAAAAAAAAACAACAATAAAAATGCCATAAATCTATCCCCTATTTTGTAGACGCTATAACTTTTGCGCAAACCAATCTGGGCAGGAAGGGGGTGAAAATGCCCTGTATTGAAGTGGTTAAAGAGCCATCCCTATATGCTGACAAAGACTGTGCATCGATGTGCTCACACTGCAAGGAGAGGAATTTCAGCAGAGATCTTGCAGTATTGTCAGCTCCTTCTGGAGCTCCATAAAGACATGGATCAGCAAGGTTGGGGTGGAGGAACTTGACTGGCCTGCACGGAGTCCTGACCTCAACCCGATAGAACACCTTTGGGATGAATTAGAGCAGAGACTGCGAGCCAGGCCTTCTCGTCCAACATCAGTGCCTGACCTCACAAATGCGCTTCTGGAAGAATGGTCAAACATTCCCATAGACACACCTAATACTTATGGACAGCCTTCCCAGAAGAGTTGAAGCTGTTATAGCTGCAAAGGGTGAGTCAACTCAATATTGAACCCTACGGACTAAAGCCCCGTACACACGGTCGGACTTCCATCTGACTTTTCCGTGGTTTTTTGTCCGAACGGAGTTGGTTGGGAACACTCATAGCATACACACGCTCGGACTTTTCTGCAAACTTTCTTAAAACTTCTTACAACATCGCGTGTTTTTTCTGCTCTTTTCTGCTCTTTACTGCCACCCTTTGGTCAACTTCTGCTATTGTTGGTTGATTTTAACATTAGTTGTTTTGTCCATCGGACTAAAGTCCGAGGGTTATCTGTACACACGGTCGGACTTTGCTCCATCGGACTTTTGTTGGGCAAAAGTTTGTCCGTTTGCAGACCCAACTTTTGTCCGATGAAATCCAAAACCAAACGAAAAAAGTTTGTCCGATGGAGCCTTGCACACGGTCGGATTGTTGGTCCAACTTGCTTAAAACGAAGTTTGTTGGGCAAAAGTCCGACCCTGTGTACGGGGCTTAAGACTGGGATGCCATTAAAGTTCATATGCGTGTAAAGGAAGGTGCCCCAATACTTTTGCTGATATAGTGTACGTTTTTTTACATTTTGACCAAAGATACGCTGTAAGGTAAACCAGTAGCCAGAGCATAATTTAATCAGAAATATAATTTACAGTCACAATAAACAGAACAAATTTCGATATAAGATTTATTATTTTTATCTAGAATAATATTCACTTTTTACACACTGTACTTTTTTTTTGCATCCAGAAGCAATCACCCCAGGTAATCCCTGGCTGTGCAAACCTATCAGTAGGGTGGACGGGCTCGGTGGCTGCAGCTAACTGCTCACAGGTGGTAAAAACAGCTGCAGGAATCAGCAGACTCCTGCCACTGTCATTCGCACCGGGCCTAATCCCCTGTGTGAGTGTAGCCTAATTGTTGAGTCGATTAACCTATACCTGTAATGTAAACGTCACTTTCTTCTATAAGTGGTATACAGCAGCAGCAACTGGAAATGGTTATGTCATCAAGCAGCCAGCAACTAGTGCCACAGGTTTGACTGCTTAAAGCCTGGTACACACTACAGTTTTTGGTTGCACCACGGGTTGCACGGAAAAAAATTGTCAGCTCCTGTCGGAGCTGCTGTACTAACATGCAAGGTTAGTACAGCGATCTCCCCTGCTCAGCTGTTGTGTTCTGACAGGGGGGGCGGCCCCCCCCACCAGAACACTCTGATCAAGCGTCAGCACTCTCCGCCATTGGCTGAGAGCTCTGATCGGGAGTCGATCGGCTGCTTGTTTTCCAGCATGCACGTTCAACAGAAGCTGGCCAAACGATTGGCTTCTGTGAAACAGACTGACATACACACTGGCAGAATGTCGGATGTTTTTTGTTTTTTTTTTAACTGGCAAATGTCTCCTGACATTCTGCCCATGTGTATGGAGCTTTACACTAAAGCCTCATACACATGATCGGATTTTCTGCGGACAAAGCGTAGGACTTTTGCATACTAACGGCAAATAATTGTTGGCCAACAAACACAAAACGACGTGGTTTTTCAGCTCTTTAGCACCACCCTTTGGGCAACTTCTGCTAATGTTGTGTTATGGTTAGCATTGCTTCAGAGCACGCGTGTTTGTACTTTGGATTTTTTTTCCGAAAGACTTCTGTACACACGATCGGATAATACGACATCACATATTTGTTGTCGGAAAATTTTAAAGCATGCCATCCCACATTTCTTGGTGGAAAATCCGACAACAATTGTCCAATGGAGCATACAAACGGTCAGATTTTCCGACAACAGCCTGTCCTCACACAATTCCCATCGGATAATCCGATCGTGTGTACGAGGCTTTATACCCCATTCATAGGGGGTGGACCCAGTTTTGATCAGCAGGGGATCTGTCCGCTGTCCAGATGACAGGGGTGTGTCTGCTCAGTTTACGCAGAGCAGATATGGACAGAGCCCACTCTGCTCCATGGGCGACGGAAATGCACACTTATTTAGCCTTTTATAGCAATGGTGCTGGTTAATTATTACTTTTATTTTATTCATTTTTTCAATCCAGTGCACCACAGTGCCCAGATGGTTCACATCTGTGTGCTGCAGTACCCTAAAAAGCCACATAAATGGCACTGCAACACATTGCACTTAACGGTGTGCGTTACCACAACGCAGTGATCTGAACGGGGCCTAACTGTAAAGCCTCGTACACACGATCGGATTTCCATTGGGCAAATCTGTGGGTTTTTGGCCAAAGGGCGTTGGCCATGAACTTGTTCTGCATACAGACGGCAGAACTTTTTCAGCCAACATTCACGAAACTACACTGTTTTCCCGCTCTTTAGTGCCACCCTTTGGGCAACTTCTGCTAATATTGTCTTATGGTTAGCATTGGTTCGGAGCATGCGTGTTTGTGCTTTGGATTTTAGTCCGACGGACTTGTGTCCACACGATCGGATAAAGCCCCGTACACACGGTCGGACATTTGGCCAACAAACTTCATTTTGAGCAAGTTGGACCAACAATCCGACCGTGTGTACGCTCCATCGGACAAACTTTTTTTGCTTTTTTCTTGTTTTCATCGGACAAAAGTTGGGTCTGCAAACGGACAAACTTTTGCTCAACAAAAGTCCGATGGAGCAAAGTCCGACCGTGTGTAAAGAAAACCATCGGACTTTTGTCCGATTGACAAAACAACTAATGTTAAAATCAATCAACAATAGCAGAAGTTGACCAAAGGGTGGCGGTAAAGAGCAGAAAAGAGCAGAAAAACCACGTGATGTTGCAAAAAGTTTTGGGAAAGTTTGCAGAAATGGCCGAGCGTGTGTATGCTATGGGTGTTCCCGACCAACTCCGTTTGGACAAAAAACCACGGAAAAGTCCGATAGAAGTCCGACCGTGTGTATGGGGCTTTATCCGACGGAACACATTTGTTGTCGGACAATTTGAGAGCATGCACAGCCAACATTTGTTGTCGGAAATTCCGACGACAACTGTCCGATGTAGCATACAGACGGTCGGATTATCCGACAAAACCCTTCCATCACACAATTGTTGTCGGAATATCCGATCGTGTGGACGGGCCTTTATATGTAGTTTAAGGTGGAAAAATTTAGATTCCACTATTCATTCTATTTATTCGAAATTCAGTAGAAGAGACTCAACAAACAGCTGCTTTGTCACACCTCATTCTTATAGATAGCAAATATAAACACGTGTGGTCAGTCCTGTTCTGTAGGTTGGCTGCATTATACAGTATATTTGTTTATCAAGGGGAATTTTTGCAATTACCGGTATACATTTTCTTTCTGATTCCTTCCGTGTGACAATGCTGCGGCCATTCTCACTGCCTGAAGCTACAAACAAAAGATCAAAAAGATAGTATTTCACAAAGAGTTGTAAGCTGTTGCTAAGATAACTGGCAGCGTTTTATTTTACATTTCTTGAAAATTTCCTGCAGCATTTATGTGTCATTTTCTTCCCCCAGTTTCACTGTTTACTCGTCTTATGACTCATCCTTTGATTATATCACTTTCACCGCGTCCCGTGATATCATTCACCAACATCTCTCCAAAGACATGCTGGGAGGTTAATTGGTTCCTGTCTAAATTTGCCCTAGTATGTAAGTTAGACCGCTTTCACACTGGGTCGTTTTGCAGGCGCTATTGCGCGAAAAATAGCGCCTGCAAACCGACCCTAAACAGCCGCTGCTGTCTCTCCAGTGTGAAAGCCCCGAGGGCTTTCACACTGGATCGGTGCGCTAGCAGGACGGTTAAAAAAAAGTCCTGCTAGCCGCATCTTTGGAGCGGTGAAGAAGCGGTGGGTATACCGCTCCTCCACCGCTCCTGCCCATTGAAATCAATGGGACACCGCGGCTATACCGCCGGCAAAAGCGCCTCTGCAGAGGCGCTTTGCGGTTGTTTTTAACCCCTTCTCGGCCGCTAGCGGGGGTAAAACCGCCCTGTTAGCAGCCGAATAGCATCACGAATTTGGCGGTAAATCAGCGCTAAAAATAGCGGCGCTTTACCGCCGAAGCACCTCCCGCCCCAGTGTGAAAGGGGCCTTAGGGACCTTAGATTGTAAGCTTCTGAGGCCAGGGACTGATGTGAATGCATAATATATACAGTATATACACAGTATCTCACAAAAGTAAGTACACCCCTCACATTTATGTAAATATTTTATTCTATCTTTTCGCCCTGGTTCACACTGGTGCGATTTGACATGTCAAATCGGCGAAATTTGCCGCAAATTGCGGGCAATGGCACCGTCCTAATCGGTGCGACGCCGCATCTGCGGCGCTGCACCGATTTCAAAAAGTAGTTTCTGTACTACTTTTTGCGATTTCAGCCGCGATTTACATTGACATCTGTGTCAGATGTCTCTGTAATCGCGGCTGAAATCGGGACTGACAGGCAGGAGTGAAATTGTGCGAGCTTAGCTGAACTCGCACGGCTTCACTCCCGCAGCCCAGTGTGAACCTGGGCTAAATGTGACAACACTGAAGAAATGACACTTTGCTACAATGTAAAGTAGTGAGTGTACAGCTTGTATAAGACCCCATTCACACAGGGGCGTCTCAGCCACCTGACGAGTCGCGTCCCCTTCTGTACAATGGAACCGTTCTAATCGGAGTGACTGAAGTCGCTCCGACTTAGAAAAAGGTTCCTGTACGACTTCAAGACGACTTCAAGGCAACTTCCATTGACTTCAATACAGAAGTCATTTTGGAAGTCTCCTTTGAAGTCGTCTTGAGATCGCCCAGCACAGTCGCGGCACAAGTCGTGCCACCCCTGTGTGAATGGGCTCTTCCAGTGTCAATTTGCTGTCCCCTCAAAATAACTCAACACACAGCCATTAAAGCGGAGCTCCACCCTAAAATCACACTTTGCTTCAATATGTTCCTTTTACTCAGTTTAAAAATGTTATCTGTGAAAAAAAAAAAATTACTTGCCCGGAATAGCCTGTTGCTAGGCAGAATTTCTAATCTGCCTTCTTCCTGGACCGCGGTCCTTCTCCTTTCCTAACTAAGCCGCACAGACTCCTGGGAAATGAGTGTCATCATTTCCCAGGAGACTGTGCGCTCTTCTGTGCCGAAAAATTGCGGGATTTCAAAGCCGGAAATGAGTTTTATTACTGTGGGGTTTGTGTTATCTACGTTGTCATAACAACGGGGCGGGACGTTCCTCCGCCGCCGCCCGTTGTCATGACAACGGCACTAACAACCTGTGCTACGAGCGTCGCTCTACTGCGCACGCGCGACATCCACGGAGACAAGAAAAAAAAATGTACTGGGCTTCAGATGCCCACACATAGGATGGCAACGGCCACAGAATGACCAGCAGAAAAATAAGACAAGTGTTAGATATATTTACAGATCGTTTGGCGATCTATTACTATATGTAATGTAATGTTCAGTGTAATTAAATTTAACTGGTCAAAAAAAATAAAAAAATTTATGACCGGAACTCCGCTTTAACCACTTACAGACCGCCCGCCGTCGTTATACGTTGGCTGTTTGAAGAGGTATTTCGTTGTTATGGCAGCAGAAAGCTGCAAAAACCCCGGTATCCTCTTCTTCAGCAGGCGGTCCGCTTTCAGATAAAAGTGGTCTCTGCATCAGATTCGCCACAAGATCACTTTTATTACCGGAGTCGCCAGCAGCGGCGGAGGCGATCGCGCCTGCTCCCGTCTGTGGTATGGAGCTGAGAGGAAGATGGCCCCCACCAATCTCCATACCATTGCAGGGCGGAAACCACGTCAAAACGTCACTTCCGCTCATAGTGAGACATTTTTTTTTTTTTTATATTTTTCCCAAACAGCATTTTTATTTTATTGCATTTTTTTATCACATTTTTGTGTAAATGTTAGATGTGAGGTCTTTTGACCCCAGAGCTCATATTTAAGAGGACCTGTCATGCTTTTTTTCTATTACAAGGGATGTTTACATTCCTTGTATAAGGAAAAAAAGTGACACAAGTATTATTTCTTTAAAAGCATAAAAATAAAAAATAAAAAGGTAAAATAACTAAGATTTTTTTTTTAAACGAGCCCTGTCCCGCCAAGCTCGCTTGCAGAAGCAAAACACATACGTGAGTAGCGGCCGCATATGAAAATGGTTTTCAAACCACACATGTGAGATATCGCCGCAATCGGTAGAGCGAGAGCAATAATTCTAGCCCTAGACCTCCTCTGCAACTCAAAACATGCAACCTGTAGAATTTTTTAAACATCGCATATGGAGATTTTTAAGGGTAAAAGTTTGTCGCCATTCCACAAAGTATTATTATTAATATTTTTTAGGTACTTATATAGCGCCGTCAATTTACGCAGCGCTTTACATATACATTGTACATTCCACATCAAGGTATCAATTTACTCGGCGTAACATTATCTTTCACAATATAAAAAAAAAAAAAAACTTTGCTTACTAAAAAAAGTGTATTTTTTCCCCAAAAAAGTGCACTTGAAAGACCGCTGCGCAGATACGGTGTGACAAATAGTATTGCAACAACCGCCATTTTATTCTCTAGGGTGTTCGAAAAAATATATATAATGTTTGCGGGTTCTAAGTAATTTTCTAGCAAAAAAAAAAATATATATTTTAACTTGTAGACAACAGGTTTGAAAAATAGGCCTGGTCCTTAAGTGGTTAATGTCTAAACTACTGTCAACGAAAGTAAGTACACCCCTAAGTGAAAATGTCCAAATTGGGGCCAAAGTATCAATATTTTTTATGGCCACCATTATTTTTCAGCACTGCCCTAACCCTCTTGGGCATGGAGTTCACCAGAGCAATGCTAAAAAAAAAAATGCTGAAAAACTTTGAAAAACTCACTGCAAAGCTACTAGCTTTTTTATAAGGTTATTATACCGTCCAGTGTGCATGAGGCCGTTAAGAAAAAAGAAAAAAAAAAAAAAGAAAAAAAAAATCCTGGCGCTTATGGGTCCAATATATAGGAATATTTATAAAAATACTTCTGGTTCAGATCTGGGCAGCTAACCCATGCCCAGAGTAATAGGTAGGTACACAAATCTCCTTATTTTTTTTTTCTCATTCTTCATTGGTCTGTATAAACATTACACCACAGATCCTCTGGCCGTGACAACATTGTCGCATCTTCTGTTCTACAGCTACACAACCCCAAGCTATATTTCTGTTTCAGTCTTTTTATTGAGACTTGAAGTAACAATGAAAACGTTATAAAGTAGAAAATCAAGTACAACAAGGAAGTGTCATCATAGTAAAATGGCAACAACAACATAAATGAAGGATTTAGCCAGTGTCCCAGGGAAAGTCCATTAGTAGGCAACACTTCCTCCGGGCGGCAGGTGGCTTCACCCTGCGCCCCCTTCTCTTCGGGTTCGGCGACTTCCCCTGCGATTCCTCCCTCTTCCTCCTCGACGGCCAATAGAATCGCTTCTCCTCTCGGCCAATCCCGTGACGGGTCTCAAGACCCGCTTCCTGATTGGCCCAGGAGGAGAATCAGGAAGACAATAGTGAATCTTAATTCGCTATTGTCATACAACTGGGTGGGCTCGGGTTGCAGTGCTCTGCTCCCTGAGCCCACCCTTTTTTGAAGCCAATTAGAGCCTCTGGCTCTAATCATGTGCTTCTAAAAAAAGAAAAACCCCATTGGAATCCATGCGTCCGGTGCCCTGCATGTAGATTAGGGGCCAGGCGCATGGATTTGGGGGGCTGCGCCCCGTATGGATGGGCTGCCACTGGTGAGTAAGAGAAAGTGCTCCAAGGTGGTCCCCAAACTATATTTCCTTATTGTTCATGTAAAGTAGATGTACAGTAAACCCTAAATAAATGCAATTTTGTTTGATTTCCCCTTTTTCCTGTCCTTTGTTGCAATGTGCTGCTGATCTTCTGGCATTAGGGTGTGCACCCCAGAGCACAAACACACATGCATGTATATCAGCAGAGCCGTCGACGGTGTCAGTAGTTTTTTATTTGTATTATTATTATTATTATTATTATTATTTTTACAATATTATTTTAAAAAATAAAATAAAATTAGAAGGGCTGTTGGGGACTTTGGTGAAATATTAGGGGTCTAAGCAGAATCCTGAAATCTCACTTTTGAGACAAAGAAAGGGAATGAGGACAGAGCTCCCTCAGTCCCTTTCTCTGCAGCCTCAGCTGCACTGGACAGTGAATGAATGGGAAGTGTTCTGTGTTGAGCGGCTTCCTGTTCATTCACAAACTGAAGCATAGTAAACATAGTTTACTATGCTTCAGTTAGGTATGAACACAGGAGTGATAAGTACAGATCACATCACTCATTCAGAAAAGGAAGGGGCTGGTAAATGAAATATTTACTGGCCCCTTCCACTGCTCTCCATCCTGAAACATCCCCCCCGCAGCAGGAGAGGGAGAGGAGAAGCTGGCAGCACTGCAGGGGGAGGTGGGGGTGCTAGGATACAGGGGGAATCGGCACCAAACAGGGTGATTAGGGTGTACCCAGGCACATCTGGCACACCCTGTGTGCACGCCTATGTCTCCTGGAGTGCCATTTCATTTCTACACTGTCAAACAATTGCCATGTTTTTTCTTTAAAGGTATAGTCTGCCTTTGGAAAAGGGGGGGGGGGCATTGAAGACTTCAAAGCATTGCAATCGTGGGCGCAATGTACAGGCTCCTATAGACTATTCCTAGAGAGAGAGGGGGGGTCAGGGAGAGAGAGAGGGGGTCAGGGAGAGAGAGAGGGGGGTCAGGGAGAGAGAGAGAGGGGGTCAGGGAGAGAGAGAGGGGGGGTCAGGGAGAGAGAGAGAGGGGGGTCAGGGAGAGAGAGAGAGAGGGGGTCAGGGAGAGAGAGAGAGAGGGGGTCAGGGAGGGAGAGAGAGGGGGGGTCAGGGAGGGGGAGAGAGAGAGGGGGTCAGGGAGAGAGAGAGGGGGGGTCAGGGAGGGGGAGAGAGAGAGAGGGGGGTCAGGGAGGGGGAGAGAGAGAGGGGGGGGGGTCAGAGAGGGGGAGAGAGAGAGGGGGGTCAGGGAGAGAGAGAGGGGGGGTCAGGGAGAGAGAGGGGGGTCAGGGAGAGAGAGAGGGGGGGTCAGGGAGAGAGAGATAGGGGGTCAGGGAGGGGGGGGAGAGAGAGAGAGGGGGGTCAGGGAGGGGGAGAGAGAGAGGGGGGTCAGGGAGAGAGAGCGGGGGGGTCAGGGAGAGAGAGATAGGGGGGTCAGGGAGGGGGAGAGAGAGAGAGAGAGAGAGGGGGGTTAGGGAGAGAGAGAGAGGGGGGGTTAGGGAGAGAGAGAGAGGGGGGTTAGGGAGAGAGAGGGGGGTCAGGGAGAGAGAGAGAGGGGGTCAGGGAGGGGGAGAGAGAGAGGGGGGTCAGGGAGGGGGAGAGAGAGAGGGGGTCAGGGAGAGAGAGAGGGGGGGTCAGGGAGAGAGAGGGGGTCAGAGAGAGAGGGGGTCAGAGAGAGAGGGGGTCAGGGGAGAGAGAGAGGGGGGGTCAGGGAGGGGGAGAGAGAGAGAGAGGGGGTCAGGGAGAGAGAGAGGGGGGGTCAGGGAGAGAGAGATAGGGGGGTCAGGGAGGGGGAGAGAGAGAGGGGGGTCAGGGAGAGAGAGAGGGAGAGAGGGGGTCAGGGAGAGAGAGAGGGAGAGAGGGGGTCAGGGAGAGAGAGAGGGGGGGGTCAAGAAGAGAGAGAGGGAGAGAGGGGGTCAGGGAGAGAGAGAGGGGGGTCAGGGAGAGAGAGAGGGGGGTCAGGAAGAGAAAGAGAGGGGGGCAGGTAGAGAGAGATGGGGGAGGGTCATCACAACCGTGTGAACCCGGGCTTATATAAATAAAAGCTGATCATTGTAAGCACCCCTGTCAGTGGTAAACGGTTTGTCTCATGTCTCTGCCTGCTACAGCTGCAGGACAGCTTGTTCCTTTGAAAAACAACAGACTTACAGATCAGATCACCATATGGAACTAGAAGAAAGCCTGAAAATGAAAACAAAGGCAGCCATCACATCTAAGAATGGTAACCTGCAAAATAATGCATTGATTTGGGGTTTAATTATTAGCAGGGGGTTTCCTGAGCCCAGGAAGTGATTTGGGTTCCTCAATGATACAAGAAGGCAGATGCAGAGCTGATTGCTGTAGCAGAAGGAGCTCTGATGGAGGAAGAGGCTGGAAATGTGCTGCAGCTGCATCCTGAGCACAGAGGTGGGCGGGGCCAGGGGCGGGACTCAATCTGTCACTCACAGATCCTCCAGGCGGTGTGCATGCTGAGCAGAGCCCTGTGTACAGGCGATCTATGGAGAGGATGGATCCCTGTATGGGTGACAGGGCCACACATCAATCGGGGCCAGGAGGTCTCCTGTGATCACCCTGCGGGGAGCCTATGGGAAGGAGCAGCACAATGAAGCTTGGATGAGCCCAGCTGACAGCAAGCTCAGATCCTGCACCATCCACCCTGATCCCATCCCTGCTATCTCCATCCACCCTGATCCTATCCCTGATCCCATCCACCAAGACATGACAGCTGGACCTCCACACCACTGAGCCTGCTGCAATCACTGCCCAGCACTGCAGCTGGAGGTAGGTACTCGTCCTAGGATGGGGAGTCTGATTAGAAAAGGAGAGGACAGTCACTGATTGACAGATATCTAGAGTCAGGAAGGTCATGTGATCTCATGAGGACCCCCCCCCCCTCCATTATATGCCTGCAAGACCATTCACTTACTGCTATAGAATAGTGATGGGGGAGGAACAATGGCATCTCTATGTAATAAGGGGACTTATTGTAGCTGCTGATATTTACCTAGATGGGGAGACATGTGCTGGACAGTCTACAAGGTAAAGCCTTCTCCTTTGTGTATTGTTTATGTAAATATAGGGCTTGGTGTGTGTATATGTGTGTGTGTATATATATATATATATATATATATATATATATATATATATATATATATATATATATATATATATAAATTCTCTCTCTATATCTCTATCACACACACTCTCTCCACATCCTCACTATCTAATTTTGCAAATATGGAGGGTGGGAGTTCTACAGGCCAGGATTTTGCATGGCTCAGCACAATGTGGTTGCGCACACAGTTGCTGATCACCATACAGAATCTTTTGATTGCATAAGAAACAATGGTATGTCACTGGGTATCGTGAGACCCAATCCTAAGGAATGGATTTTTATTTTTTTACTGGACTGTCGTAATTGTACTGACATGAAAGCTTCTCCATCACAGGCATGCATGTTTATACTATATTTGTTCTACAAGGATTCTGTAACATTTCTGTCTAATGACTGTCATGTCATGTCTGTGGTCGGCCTTACTTAATGCTGAGGGCATAGAGGAAAGGATGTGTTCAGCATCTCATCCAGGGTTCCCACCATATACCGCCCTGCCATCCGCTGGCCCCGCTATATACCGCCCTGCCATCCGCTGGCCCCGCTATATACCGCCCTGCCATCCGCTGGCCCCGCTATATACCGCCCTGCCATCCGCTGGCCCCGCTATATACCACCTTATATCCCGCCCCGCTATATACCGCCCTGCCATCCAATAGCCCCGCTATATACCACCCTGCCATCCACTAGCCCCGCTATATACCACCTTATATGCCACCCCGCTATATACTGCCCTGCCATCCACTGGCCCCGCTATATACCGCGGTGCCATCCACTCGCCCCGCTATATACCGCCCTGCCATCCACTAGCCCTGCTATATATCGCCTTATATGCCGCCCTGCCATCCACTAGCCCCGCTCTATACTGCCCTGCCATCCACTAGCCCTGCTCTATACTGCCCTGCCATCCACTAGCCCCGCTCTATACCGCCCTGCCATCCGCTAGCCCCTGCTGTGCCTTTCCTCCAACCCCACCATATAGTGCCACGCTATATAGTGCTGTGCTGCAATACTATTTTACCATTTATGTCAGATTTGACTGGACTGGTTCCAAAGCTTCTTTACAAAGAAATGTTCATATCTTGGTTGAAGAAAAAAACTAAATTGGCTTGTGTGTGACTAGCATTCCCTCTGTAACTATGCAGGCAAGGCAGGGAGCTTGTTGACAAATCCTTCTATAGAGCAGCAATAAAAATCCCACCAACCAGAGTTCACCTTTCATCAGCTTACAGCAATCAGAACAACGAAAGATGAGTTCTGATTGGCTGCTGTGGGTTTCTGCAGCTCGCTCCTTTTGATAAGGTTAGTTGTATTTCATTGATAAGACCAACGATACCTTGTCTTGCTTTTAATATACAAGTGTATGCAGTTACTAATTGGTTTGCCTAAAATCGATGCTGACAAAGAAATGGATGGAATGATTAAAGTAAATGAGAGAGAGGGGAATTTATATATATATATATATATATATATATATATATATATATATATATATATTATAAAATTTACGCAATTCAGCTATAAAATCTGCTTCTTTATGGAAAAAACGTATGTAACGCCAACAAATATTATTCTATATCTACTGCCTCTTTCTGTATTGTATGGTATATGTGGATAGCTCTATATCTCTGTAAATCGGTTTAATCCCCACAATGATGGCCCTTTAAGTCGCTCTCCAATACCAATCGCCCCTCCAAATGCTATTAATATAATATTCTCTGCTTTCCCGCTAACCTCCTGAGCCGTCATCGACCATACAGTATGTACTTCTCCAATTCCCCATTGTTCGAAAATTCCTCCAACAGCCCTCCATTATTCTTCCCTCTCCACATCAATAATGATTCATCGGAGCGATCGTTCTCCTCCATTCCACATCAGCATCCCCCCTCCCCAGCACACCACAGCCAGAGGATTCAGCCATGTGAATGTGCCTGCCTGCTAGAGCCAGTCAACCATTATGGCAGCTGGCGCCCCAGGCTGGAGGCTTGCGGTGCTTTGTGTGAAACGCCGGCTTTGTATATCGTGTCATTCCCACATCAAAACACTGACATTCCGTCCATCAGAGATCTTTTCACTGACTCTCACCACAGCCGTTCAGGCCAATGGAGTCATCCAATAAAAAACTTAAAAATAAAAACTGGGGGGGAAAAAAAAAAAAAAAAAAGCTTGCAGTTGAATTTTCAGGCCTGTTTATAAATGGCGGCTTAGCGCGTAACAGCGCTTTTCAGAATTGCGTTTGCATTTCCTATAGCACTATTTTGTATCATTTAAAATATATGTAACCTCTCTCATGAAAATGCTAATATAATATCTGCAGTTTTCTTTTGGTGATCCTGCCATAAGGACCCTTGTTCAGGCACTTCCTGTTATAAGGTGACAACACGCAGTCCCTATGTCTGCATTGTCACCCTGTTACAAGTGCTTCTTTGGACAACCATGTCAGTGTTCAATGTGCCATTGTCGTCAGTAAGCTGGTCCTGAGCAACAACAACATGCAACCATTGCTGTAATGCATGCAGACAGGAAGTGGCTGCAAAGAGAATGGAGGAGATCAGCAGCACTGGGAGGCAAAAAGGAGATGTGAAAAATATTTTCTAAAAGGGGGGGGGGGAAAAAAATTCATAGAAATTGCTCGACATACAGGGGTTGATTTGCTAAAACTGGAGAGTGCAAATTTTGGTGCAGCTGTGCATGGTAGCCAATAACTTCAGATTGTTCAATTAAGATTTGGCAAGAAAACCTGGAAGCTGATTGGTTTATAAGCAGAGCTGCACCAGATTTTGCACTCTCCAGTTTTCGTAAATCGGCTCCACAGTGCTTTAGAAACCTAAATCTCACTCAATTGAGGATTCCATCTAGTTGAAGAATTAGTGTAAGGTACTGCAGGCATGGGTGATGCGTGTTTTACACGAGTGTGAGCCTGGCTTCACACTAGATTCTACACCACATCTAAATTGTAACCTATCCATGCAAACCCATTGCGGAGTGTGATCGCCCGACATGCGGCGAGCCCACCAAACGCTGCACAGTCAAGCAAATGCCCCACGTGATTGCGGCGCGCTTGGCAGCAAAAAGAGGGTTCTTTACCGGCTGTCAATAGCCTCTGAAGCAAGAGCCAAATGTGGATCTGGTTTTTGAGGAAAGGGAGGTTTAGATGCATGTCTCTACCCTTAGGGCAGATTTAGTCATTCCTCTAAATCTCCCTTTCCTGTGAAGCCCAATGAAGTGAAGCAAGAATTGAAGTGGTTGTAAACCCTGTTACACCACTTGTACCTACAGGTAAGCTTATAATAAGGCTTACCTGTAGCTACTGGAAATATCTCCTAAACCTGTACGGTTTAGGAGATATTTACCATATATGCTTGTGCCGACGTCATCCGTGCATGTGCACTGAAAGGGCGCGCTCTTGTGGTTTCTAAGGGGCCCGTGCCGCGACCGTCGGCTCCCGAGCGCATGCGACTCCGGCCAGTCACAGAGCCGGAGTCCATGGCCCCGGAAGGAAGAGGGGTGAAGATGGACACGGCCACCAGCAGAGACATCACGGGCTTGCAGTAAGTGGCACACAATGGGCTAGTTTGCGATGCATACTAGCCCATTATGCTTTTACTTTGCAGGGGACAAAAGAGGAAGTAAAACCCATTAGGGTTTACTTCCTCTTTAAAGTGATTGTAAAGCTTCAATTTTGTTGTGTTTGTTTGTTTTTTTTTTTTTTTTAAATAACAAACCTGTCATACTTCCACTGTGCAGTTTGTTTTGCACAGAGTGGCCCCGAACACCGACCTCTGGGGTCCCTCGGCGGCTCTCGGGACTTCTCCCTGCATCAGATAACCCCCTAGGAGAAGCGCGGTTCCGAGTCCAGCATTCGGCGTCCATACCTGCTGAATGTATGACTCGGCCCCGGCACCCGCGTCATTGGATTTGATTAAAAGCAGTGGAAGCCAATGGCTACGCTACTTTCAATCTATCCAATGAAGAGCCAGGGCCCCGTGATGAGAGGGACAGCGTGTCCCCAGCCGAGGGAAATTCGGGGCTCAGGCAAGTAAAACGGGGGGGGGGGGGCGGTGACTGCCAGGTGTTTTTTCATAGGATGCATTAAGGTGAAAAAACACAAGGGTTTACAACCCCTTTAAGGTGACCGCCATGGAACCTACACCATTAACAGATCCTATCCTTCTCCAAGCAGAATCAGTTAGAGGCCTGGTTCACACTGATGCGTTTTTTTGTGCGTTTTCAGAAACACACTACAGCCCATATAACATGGTTTCCTATGAATGTAGTTCACATCTGTGCATCCTATGGAAAGGGCCAGGGACTTTTTTCTGGTTTTTGGTTCTATAGACTTCAATGAATCAAAACGTCTATTGAAAAATGCACCCGGAATAAGCAAACTGCAACCTGCATAGGTGTTAACCAGGCCTCGGGTTTCCCTCCCACCAGGTGCATTGGGCAGCGTTGATCATCATTGCTCTATACATGTTGCAGTTTTCATATTCCGGGTGCATTTTGCATTTTTTCAATACACGTTTGTGATCCATTGAAGTCTATGGAGCCAAAAACCAGAAAGTCCCTGGCCCTTTCCATAAAATGCACAGATGTGAACTACATCCATAGGAAACCATGTTATATGGACTGTAGTGTGTTTCTGCAAAACTGAAAACGCACTAAAAAATGCATAGGTGTGAACCAGGCCTTAAAAAACAATTGTTTCCTGTCCACAGAATACAGGTGCGTTGTGTTCCAAGTCAGTCTACACTGATGTGCCTCCCACATAGGTCAGGTGCAGCTCCTAACTGCATGGCATGTACTAAGATAAACTCCGGATAGTCGTATTCCTGTAACACTCGTAGAAAAGTCCATAAAACCCCAACAATGACATCAGGCAGTGAGGGGAAAAGACTGACAGGTTTTGTGTTCACTGGTACTTACTCATCCCATCATGTTACAACAACGTGTTATGAGTAAGCACTAGTGAGCACCAAGTGCATTAACCATCGTTCCCCCGCACTACCTCTTGTGATCGCTGGGGTTTTATGGACTTTTCTACAATAAAAGTCGTTCCAGGAGTGTGGCTGTCAGGACTTTCCTAATGCACAGGTTCATAGAGTTTAATAAAATGCCATTTTGTAACATATCAATAAAGTTAAAAAAATAAACAAACTGCTAATCAGTGCCATGTATTGTACATTGCTCCGCCCCTTTTAGGCCTGATTCACACCTATGCATTTGTAGTGCTTTTTGCGTCTTTGCACAGCAGTCCATTTAACATGGTTTCCTATGGAACACGTTCTGTAGTGCAAATTATGCAAAAAGCACTAAAAATGCATAGGTGTGAATCAGGCCTTACAATACAAAGCAGAAGGTGAGCGTAATGCTCAGCCACTGGCAGGCCGTAGACCAAGTAAATTTATTTTGCAGGATAGAAATTTGCTCCATTCCCCCATCATCACAGACAGTATTGATGGGAGGAATCCCTACTGTGGAGCCATTGTGTTCTACCAGTGGGGGAAGCCGTCCCCGCCGGGAGAGCACAGTAATTATTGCTAGCGGCTATAACAGCCACTAGCTATAGTCCCATGTAAAATCAGGCAGGCTGGTTGTACCCAAGTTGATCAATCAATGTGGGAACATTCAGCCTACCAAGTATGGTTTGAATCTCAGACCGTTCCTGCTGAACTGGCCGAGACTCAAACTGTCTATGGCTGGCCTAAATGAAATGTAAGTTAAAGGGGTTGTAAAGGTTCGTTTTTTATTTTCTAAATGGGTTCCTTTTAAGCTAGTGCATTGTTGGTTCACTTACCTTTTTCCTTCAATTTCTCTTCTAAATGTTTTGTTTTCTTTGTCTGAATTTCTCACTTCCTGTTCCTCCTCAGTAAGCTGTTCTGGCTGACTAACCCCCGCTCAGATGATGGTGTGAAGCTTACTGAGGAGAAACAGGAAGTGAGAAATTCAGACAAAGAAAAAAAACATTTTAGAAGGAAAAGGTAAGTGAACCAACAATGCACTAGCTTAAAGGAACCTATTTAGAAAATAAAAAAATAACCTTTACAACCCCTTTTAATATATACGATGCATTATTGTATCACAGCAATATTCAGTGTAACCCGTGCCTCTGTGTTCATGGGAAGGGGTAAGCAGAATAGTTCTCGGCCTTCTTTAGAAATTGACAAAAATAGAAAGTAGCTCTGTTACCCAAGCAACCAGATCCCATTTTCCTCTCTGGTCAGGAAAGAGAATCTTGGAAAGAATGGGGTTTTCAATGCAGAAAGCAAATCTCCTTTTTATATACTGAGAATTGTATTTCTAGACTATGGTGCAGAGCAATATGGAGGTACTTATGGCAACCAATCAGATGGCTGCTTCCATTGTTTGTTCCTACTATTTCCAGGACCTATATTTACCCAGTGTAATGGATGTGACATAGATTACTCATTTGTAGGTCCACCCCATCAGGGAATGTAAACGGCTTTATTCCTTATTCATTAAAATCATTTATAAAAAATTTCAAATTGTCCGTCCGTCCTACGGTATGTTTTCTTTTGATTGCAACTCCCCATATGTAATTAGGAATAACTAATTAAGGCTCTACGTGTCTAATTAACTTCAATTATTCTATAACTGTTACTGGTCCTATTTTAAATGGAGGATAAGAGAAGTATACTTCATTTATGTATTTTTATTTTCTTTTACTTCTGGATCCTTTCCACTATAGATTGATGGCCTCTATTTCTTTATTCCATATCTCCCATCTCAGTTGTAAAGTATGTTACATAGTTAGTTATTCTGGCTGAAAAAAGACCCAAGTCCATCTAGTTCAACCAATAAAAGGCAATTTTTTATTTAGTGTGTGTGTGTGTGTGTGTGTGTGTGTGTGTGTGTGTGTGTGTCCCTATACCTACAGTTGACCCAGAGGAAGTCAACAAAGCACGATCCTATTTGCTCCAGCAGGGGAAAAAAATCCTTCCTGATCCCCCGAGAGGCAATCGGATATTCCCTGGATCAACATTACCTATAAATGTTATTATCCAGTTATATTATGTACATTTCGGAAAGAATCCAGGGCTTTGCTTTAAAAAAAAAATAAAAATCTACTGAGCTGGCCAGAACCACCTCCTTGAGGAAGTCTATTTCACATTCTCACAACTCTTAGGCCTCGTACACACGACCGATTTTCTCGGCAAGAACCAGCAAGAAACTTGCTGGCAGAGAGGTCTTGCCGAGTAAATCGGTCGTGTGTACGCTGCTAGCGGGTTTCTCGTCGAGAAAACCGACAAGAAACCTCGACGAGAAAATAGAGAACCTGCTCTCTATTTTCTCGTCGAGATTCTCCTCGGCGTGTTTCTCGACGAGAAAAGTGAGTGTGTGTACACTTACCTGTCCGCCCGGAAGCCCGCGCATGTTCGAAATGAATTTGACGCATGCGCGGTAGCTTCCTAGGCATACGTAGGGTATACCAAGATGGCGGCGACGGCATCGAATGTGACGAGCGCATGCTCGACGTAGTCGATGACGTCACCGCGTACGCTCCATTCAAAGAACCGCGGGTTCTTTGAAACGAGCGTGTGTACACTCGGCCGGGACAAGTTTCTTGTCCAAGAATCTCGTCGAAAAAAACGACATGTTTTTCTCAACGAGAATCTCGGCCGTGTGTACGAGGGCTCACTGTAAAGAAGCCTTTCCATATTTGGAGATCTAATCTCTTTTCACAAGGTGTGTTTTTTTTTTTTTTTTTTTTTTTTTTTTTTTTTTTTTCCTTTTTACCTCCTTTCCCCCTTTTTATTTATTTATTTATTTTTTTCCTTGCCTCGTTTTCATTTTTTCACTCCGTTCGTTTTACCTCTTTCTTTTGTCCTATTTTACCTCCTTTTCCTTTTTCCCTCCTTTCGTTCCCCCCCCCCCCTTCTTTTTTTTTTTTTTATTCTCCCTCCTTTTCCTTTTTCCCTCCCTTCGTTATTACCCCCTTTTTTTTTTTTTTTTTTTTTTTTTTTTTTTTCCTCGTTTTCACCTCCTTTCTTTTTTCTTTTACCCCCTTTCCTTTTTCTCTTTTACCTCCTTCTTCTTTTTTTTTTTTCTTTTTTTACCTCCCCCTTCTTCTTTCTTCTTTCTTCTTTTGGAAAGGGCTAAATTGCGGCATAATGAAGTTTGGAACACATTTGATTGCAGTACACATTTTGTTGTTGAAATGCCATTAGATGTTATCTGTTGTGTGATGAACTAATCAATACCAACCAACAGTTTTTTTTGTAGATTTGGTTACAAAATGCATTTTAATGATGAAGAAATAGATTTTGTAGTACAAAGTGTATTTTATGCTGCAATAAAAAAAATGCATTTTACCTTTACGATGGCCATACATTATTCAATTCCCTTTTTAGATTTTCCTTAAGCTATGTAGTGCAAGGGTCTGCCTGATTGCATACACATTGAAAGTGTTTAGATCTGACCTCCGTATTATATGGTTTTGGTAAATCTAAAGGAAAATTGTATAATGTATGACCAGCCTAACACAGATTTTGATGATCGGTTTCTGTTTGTGCTGATTTGATATACATTGCACAGACATTTTCTCAGCTGACCTTCTATGTAGTATTTACAATGAGATGGGATAAAAGGCCGTTTCCCCAGAGATCTCTTCTATTCCATTCTGCTGTAATAAGGCCAGGGACGGGGACAGGTAAGATGGATGTCCAAGGCCAAGGACTGTCCAATCCCTTATGGGGCACTGCTGGCTTTTTTTATTGCAGATTTGTACATAAATCAAGTACAATGCTGTTGCCTATCACAGCCTATTAAACAAGTATTTATACTTTGTAACCTCCCCAAGACCGTGCCACCAAGGATCTGAATCGGGGAACCAAATTATGTTCCTTTTATCCATAAATACTCAGGGCTTTTTTCCCCCAGTCGTCTTCCAAGTCAGCCCTTGAGAGATGGAGCTCCTCCTCACAATCAGGAAACACATTGCCATTAATTTTTCCCTCCCTTTAAGAGGCGGTCTCTCAGGTCCCTGGTCAGTCTTAGTGTTTCCTCCGTCCGGAGGAGACATGTTGCCAAAAGGACCTGAGGGGGGGCTCCATCTCCCATGGGCTGACCGGGACAGGTGTCTGCGGGTGCAGCAGTGGGTGTCAGCAGGACTGACTGTGTGGAGTCTCTGCGGCAGGGGGTCAGTGGACCTTACCGGAGCCGCATCACTGGCGTGGAGGAGGACGGTTCTTTGACCACGGGCAACCCTCCTTAGGCTGTGGGCAGGAGGTGTCCCGGGTTCGAATTTCCTCTGTGCCCAGGTGAGGAGAAAGGCGCCATTGCTGCGTTCCCTTGGCGGCGTCAGCGGGGGGGGCGTGTACCCACATCTGAACGCCGCTTGACCTGGAAGACGCGGGGCGTCACTTCCGGGTAGGAATGACGCAATCGGCGTGCGCCGGGGAAGCTGGTCCAATCCCCTTAAAGGCGCGGGAAATTCGAACGGTCGGCTGGTGCTAGTAGCGTGGACGCGGCTGCAGACGGCAGTATCGAACGCCACAGCAAGCCAGGATGCTGGAAGAGGATGAGATTCCATCGGCCCAGGCTCCAGAAGGCAAAAGCACCAGCAGGATGCAGGTAGGCACCAGTGGGTGACCTTTGTATTGGGACAGCAGCTAGGTGGTGATGGTGCACTAGCAAGCTGGGGCCAGGGGGTTACTAATGTCACTGGGTGTGCACTTTAGTATTGTTTGGTGCAGTGTGTATTTTTTTTCTCACCGCCATGGGTCCCCCTGTGTTTATCTTTTGGCAGGTAAAACCACCTAAAGAGCCAAAGCCCACTCCCAAGAAGCGGTGTGCAAAGTGTAATACCAAGATGCTCTTGGAAAACACAGAGCCGCTATGCAAAACATGCATTGATAAACTGATTGAAAAACAGTCAGATGCAGTTTATGCGAAGATTTTTGGATCCGTAAGAGATGATATGGCTAACACCTTTAAGGATCTCAAAAAGTTTATCGCAGAAGTTAAACCTCCAGCAGTTCCTACTGGAGTTTCCTCTCCCATGGCCTCACCCAGATCAGAAGTCGCCTCAGGGTCGCACGAGTCGGTGAGAGAGCGAGCGGGCAGCAGCACAGCTAGTGTTATGGCTACCGATAGCTCAGATCCAGAGCAGGAAGATGGGAGAGAAGAAAGAAAGGGACCCAAATACAAGTTATCTCTAGAAGACGTGGATGATTTGCTTGGGGCCATTTACGAAACTTTGGAAATTGAGCAGGAAAAAGAACTGCCTTCCAAACATGACCTGATGTACCAGGGTCTGAGGAAGAAAAAATCCAAAGTATTCCCAGTTCATCCGGTAATGTCAGATACCGTGAAAAACGAATGGGCAGACCCAGAAAGGAAACCTTTTTTTGCGGCCAGTCATAAAAAGCGATTTCCTTTTAGTGAAGATCCAAAAGAAGTTTGGAATAAAAATCCCAAATTGGATGCGCCACTTTCTAAGGTCTCAAAAAATTCTTCATTGGCATTTGAAGACATGGGACACCTAAAAGATGGCATGGATAAAAAGGGCGACATTATCCTAAAAAGAGCTTGGGAGACAAGTGTCGCTAGTCTGAAGCCAGCCCTAGCCACCACTTGCGTGGCAAGAAACTTAGAGTTTTGGCTCTCACAGCTGCAAGACCATATTAAAAATGGTACGCCTAGGGAGGAGATTCTGAATACACTTCCAGTTCTCTCCAAAGCGGTTGGTTATATTGCGGATGCATCCGCAGAATCAGTCAAGCTAGCAGCAAGGTCAGGTGGACTAGCAGTTGCAGCAAGACGTGCGATTTGGATGAAGACCTGGACAGGCGATGCGGCATCCAAAACAAGGCTGTGCAATCTCCCATTTACTGGGGATTTGCTTTTTGGTTCTGGCCTGGACGAGGCCTTGGAAAGAACAGCGGACAGGAAGAAATCCTTTCCGGCTGAAAAACGAAAACCTCCACAAAAGAGGTTTTTTTGTGGGCGAAGAGATCGTCCCCAAGAACAAAAGAAAGAGTACCCTAAGAAAAACTGGACAGGTCACAAGGGGAAACCAAAGAGTAATGTCCTCTTTGGCTCTTCTAACCAAGCTACCAAACAATGACAACAGAGTGCCAGTAGGGGGAAGACTGGCTACCTTCCTACCTCAATGGCAGAAGGCGACAGCCAATCAATTTATTTTGGACATTATCGCAAGGGGCTACTCTCTGGAATTCAATTGTCATCCTCCAGAGAGATTTCTAGTAACGAGACTTCCCAGGGATCCAGAGAAAGCCAAGGCTCTTCCACTGTTGCTAGGGGAGATGGTGGACCAGAAGGTCCTTTCTCCAGTCCCAGAGAAGAAAAAAAAAGGGGTTTTTACACTCACATTTTTGTGATCAAAAAACCTTCCGGGAAGTTTCGGTTAATACTAAACTTAAAACCGTTAAACCAAGCGATTCAATACAAAAAATTTCGCATGGAATCCATATTTTCGGTCAAAAACATTCTACAACCAGAAACCTTCATGGCGACCATGGATCTCCGAGATGCATATCTCCACATTCCCATCCGACAGGAGTCGCAGAAATATCTGAGGTTAGCAGTGGAGATAGAGGGAAAGGAATATCATTTCCAGAGCAGAGCTCTCCCTTTCGGGTTATCCTCATCCCCAAGGATATTCACCAAAGTGTTAGCAGAAGCTCTGGCCCCTCTAAGGTTAAAAAAGATGACCGTAATACCATACTTAGACGATCTACTATTTGCAGCGCCTTCGAAAGCACAGCTGACAAAAGACCTCACAGAAGCTCAACTATGGTTAAAGTCACTAGGCTGGATTCTAAACGTAGAAAAGTCCAATCTGTGTCCCACTCAGAACATTCGGTTCCTGGGATATCTGCTTAACTCCATAGAACAGAAGACTTCCCTACCGGAGGAGAAAATCCAAAACCTCATCAAGAGGGTGAGTTTAATACAGAACAACCTCCCAATATCTATCAGGGAGCTGATGTCGGTTCTGGGTCTGATGACATCATCGATACCAGCAGTCCAGTGGGCAAAATACCATCTAAGGTCACTTCAAGTATTTCTCTTAAAAAAACCAAAGAGAAGATCTGGACATGTCAGTTTTACTCCCGACATCCGTAAAAAGGTCGCTGTGGTGGTGGAGGATCCACACGAACCTAAATCAGGGTCTGGCTTGGTCATTTCCGACCTCGCAGAAATTGACCACAGACGCAAGCAGTTGGGGTTGGGGAGCTCACCTAGCAGGGCAACCTGCTCAGGGGAGATGGTCCCCAGAAGAAGCCAAGGCATCTTCGAACTGGAGAGAACTTATGGCGATAGCCAAGGCCATGGAGTTTTTCCAAAACCAACTCAGAAGTCGTCACATTCTGATTCTTTCGGACAATGCCACAGCAGTGGCTTATGTGAACAAGCAAGGGGGCACAAGAAGCCCATCCCTAAGCCACATCTCCAACCAAATTTGCAGGTGGGCAGAAGGGAATCTGCTGTCACTAGGAGCAGTCCATCTAAAAGGGGAAGACAACCAAGTAGCGGACTTCCTCAGCCGCCAGGAGATCTCCCAAGAGGAATGGGTATTACACCCGGAGGTGTTCAGGGAAATTACAGCCCGCTGGGGAATGCCAAACATAGACCTGTTTGCCTCTCGGAAGAATGCTCAGGTGAAACATTTCTTCTCGCTAACCCAGCAAGATCAGCCTCTTGGGATAGACGCTCTACAAAACCCTTGGAACTTCAAGCTATGCTATGCCTTCCCTCCGGTTCATCTGATACCGCGGGTGGTAAAGAAGTTTCTACAGGAACAGACGAAACTGATACTGATCGCACCATACTGGCCCAAGAGAACCTGGTTCTCTCAACTCCTCAGTCTCTCGGCAGCAGAGCCGTGGCTTCTACCTCACAGGGAAGACCTGATGTGTCAGGGACCCCTGACAGGCCTAAAACAAGAGAGTTTCAAATGGGCGGCCTGGTTACTGAGGAGGACCTCTTGAGATCTAAAGGACTCTCAGATAAGGTGGTGACAACGCTTCTGAGCGTTAGGAAACCAAACACCAGAGCCATCTACAGAAAGACCTGGAGAAAATTTAACAGTTGGTGCACTGAAAATAAAAGACTAAAGATGGATACACCCACCATCCTTGAATTTTTACAACAGGGAGTTGATAAAGGGTTAACGCTCAGTACTTTGAAAGTACAAATTGCAGCGCTATCAGTGTATCTAGAAAGGACACTACAAGAGGACCCTTTGGTCTCTCGTTTTTGCAGGGCATTGGCAAAATACAAAAAGCCCAAGATACAAAAATGTCCCACTTGGGATTTGTCAGTGGTCCTCAGGGGAATCCTTAAACCTCCCTTCGAGCCACTACAAGATACATCTTTAAGATTATTGACTCTTAAAACAGTTTTCCTAGTAGCCATCACAACGGCACGTAGGATAGGGGAAATACAGGCTCTATCCGTTTAGAGAACCTTTTTTGAAGATTCACGACGATCGAATCGTCCTTCAAACAGATTCGGGATTTACTCCAAAAGTGACGTCAACTTTTCACAAATCCCAGGATATAGTCTTGCCTTCATTTTGCAGTTCACCCAATAACAGCAAAGAGCAGGAACTAAGTCTTCTTGATGTCAGAAGGTGTCTACTTCAATATTTAGAAGTCACTAATGAATTTAGAACATCAGATGCCCTATTTGTCTTATACGCAGGCCAACTAAAGGGTAAGCAAGCGTCCAAAAAGACAATAGTTAGATGGATCAAGACAGCCATATTAGAGTGCTATAGTGTCATGGAAATTACACCACCTAAAGAACTTAAAGCTCATTCAACAAGGGCTTCAGCAGCCTCATGGGCAGAAAGGGCAGGAGCCACTCCAGAACAAATCTGCAGGGCTGCAACCTGGTCAAGATTCTCGACCTTTGTTCAGCATTACAGACTGGATCTGATTTCCAGACAGGATCAGGCTTTTGGTAGGAAAGTCCTCCAAGCCGTTGTCCCACCCTAGATTTGGTGAGTTCTTGGTTATCCTCTCAAGGGCTGACTTGGAAGACGACTGGGGGAAAAGCAGAGTTAGTTTCTTACCGGTAACTCTGTTTCCAGTAGTCTTCCAAGGCAGCACGATCCCACCCTAAAATGTCTAACCTCGTGGGGTTGTGTTGTGTATTATATCATTTCAGATTCCGGCCTTCGGTTCTCGTGGATGACTGACCAGGGACCTGAGGGACCGCCTCTTAAAGGGAGGGAAAAATTAATGGCAATGTGTTTCCTGATTGTGAGGAGGAGCTCCATCTCTCAATGGCTGCCTTGGAAGACTACTGGAAACAGAGTTACCGGTAAGAAACTAACTCTGCTTTTTTTTTTCCCATAGGAAACGCGGGGCAATGCAGTTGTGCCACCTCCAGCACTGAATGTATGTAATGGCAAGGGCTGCTTGGGTGTGATGGAAGGTCTATTGATGCTGGGGATCTATTGTCTCTAGAGGGGGATCTATTGTTGCTGGTAGGGGACCTTTTGTTGCTGGGGGGGGGTCAGTTGTTACTGTTGATGAAGGGGTCTCTTGTGTTGGCTGCTGGGAGATCTGTTGTTCCTGCTGGGGGTCTATTGTTGCTGGGGTGATATTTTGTCGCGGGAGTCTATTGTTGCTGGTAGGATCTATTGCTGCTGTCTGTGGGGGATCTATTTTATTATTTTTTTTCCAAATTCCATACAAAATTATACTTCTCTCTGTATTCTGTAAAAGGGGCTGTACTGGGAGGTGGGTAGGGGGTGGAGCCAATGGTCGGTGCTTGTAGTTGGGTAGGGGATGGAGACCCAAAAGGGGGGGGATTTCCTGAGACAGAAAAAATCCCTGTAAATACCAAAACCAAAGTGACTCTTTGAAACGATTTGGAAAGGCACTTTACTGCTGAGACTGCATGTCCTACATGATGGAAGAACTGTAGTCGCCAGGCTTCCAATTATATTTTATATGGAATGGAAGGAATTTTTAATAGTACATTTTCTTTAAATATCACCTTTAGAAGAATAGAAAGCATTACTATATAATTTAATGTGTAGTAAACCCAATTACTAAAAAGTTATATAAGATTTAGCATTTAGTTATTTGAAAATGTACTATAAAATCTACACCTTTTCATTAACGTAATACCTGGTGATCCTGCATCTGTCTTCTTCTGTAACCTGGTGATCCTGCCATGTAGGTGCTTGTTCAGTCACTTCCTTTTATAGAGTGACAACACTCTCTGCCTCAGTCTTCATATACTGTAACATGGTGATCCTGCCATGAGGGTGTTTGTTCAGTCACTTCCTGCCTCTCTCGCCTTATTCTGTAACTGGGCCCATTCTGTAACATGGTGATCCTGTCTTCTTCTGTAATCTGGCCCATTCCTGTAACTTGGTGATCCTCCTAATGAAGGTGTTTGTTCAGTCACTTCCTGTTCTAGGGTGACACCACTCTGCCTCTCTCTCCTTATTCTAGAATGTGGCCCATTCTAACATGGTAATCCTACCATTAAGGTGCTTGTTCAGCCACTTTCTTGTTCTAGGGTGACAACACTCTCCCCCCTCTCTCTGTATTCTGTAACTAGGCCCATTATGTAATCTAGTGATCCCGCCATAATGGTGGTTGTTCAGTTGCTTCACTTCCTGTTATAGAGTGACAACACTCTGCCTCCTCCTTTTTTCTGCGACCTGGTGATCCAGCGTGAAGGTTCTTGTTCAGTCACTTCCTGTTCTAGGGTGACAACACTCTGGGCCCAGTTATAGAATAAGGAGAGGGAGGCATTCTGTAACATGGTGATCCTCCTATGAGGGTGTTTCAGTCACTTCCTGTTCTAGGGTGACAACACTCTGCCTCCCTCTCCTTATTCTGTGACCCGGACCCATTCTGTAATCTGGTGATCCTGCATAAAGGTTCTTGTTCAGTCACTTCCTGTTGGTGACAACAGTCTGCCTCTGTCTCCCAATTGTGCTTCTGTGTTGTCACCCTGCCACACAGGCTTCTGTTGGAGACTACAAGTGGCCATTTTAATACATGTCACGCAGGCATGGTCCACTGTTGTTACAGAGTGTATGGAGACCTGAAGTAGTTGCAACGAGGCTGCAGGAGATCAGCCGTGCTGAAAAACAACAACGTTGCAAACAAGTACTATATATATATATATATATATATATATATATATATATATATATATATATATATATATATATATATATATATATAATCTCTCTCCTGATCATATTCCTAGTAATTGGGAACTGTCAACAATGAATCAGTAGGGGGCCATTGCCTCTTCTGATTCATTCTGTAACCTGTATTGCAAGTTTTCACAGTCAGCGTTTCACAGGATCATCTTACCTCCAGCAACAATACACATATTTGCTGAGAGAGAACAGACCCGGGTCAGCTGCTCGGACCTTTTGGTCTGTATTTCCATGGTGAGAGGCCTGGAGACCTACACCAAACCTTTGGGAGCTCAGCTGCTGCAGTGATTTTCAGCGGTAATGCTCACAATTGCCTGCAAAACATTTGTTTCATGTAATAAAATTTGAAGCTAGCGGCCCCAGTTATGTATCATAAAGCGCCCCAGGTCTCTGCTGATGTCCAATAACATTTTAAGCTTCACATACAGTCGTTTCACATAGCACCCCAACACACTAAGACCCCTTTCACACCGGATGCGTTTTTCAGGCGCAAAAGGGTTAAAAATAGTGCCTGTAAAGCGTCTAAAAAAGGCCTCTCTTGCCACCCCAGGGTGAGGGCCCAAGTGCTTTCACACTGGAGCGGTGCTCTGGCAGGACGATGGAAAAAGTCCTGCAAGCGGCATCTTTGGGGATGGTGTATACACACTTGCTCCTCCACCGCCCCTGCCCATTGAAATAAATGGGCACCGCTGCCGAAGCACCTGCAAAATGCTTTGGAAGCGGCGCTACACGAGCGCATTTAACCCTTCTTTTTTTTTTTTTTTTTTTTTTTAGGATGCTAGCGGGGGTTAAAAGACCCCGCTAGCGGCCGAAAAGCGCCGCTAAAATGACAGTAAAGTGCAGCTAAAACTAGCGGCGCTTTACCGCTAACGCAGCCAGCTCACAGTGTGAAAGGGGTCTAATGCCTCGTACACATGACCGGTTTTCCCGGCAGGAAAAAAAAAACGACGCTTTTCCAGACGAATCCCTCTCAAGCCTGCCTTGCATACACACGGTCACACAAAAGACCGCTGAACTTTTGACTGCCAAGAACGCGGTGACGTCAAAGACTACGACGAGCCAACAAAATTAAGTTCTATGCTTCCGCGCATGTGTCGAATTGTTTACGAGCATGCGCGTTTTTTTTTCTCCTTGGGAAAGCATACAGACGACCGGTTTTCTCGGGAGGATTTTTTCCTGACGGGGGGGGGGGGGGGGGGGAGAAATAAAAGCGGGCTGGTTCTCCTCCTCCTAGCCCCCCCCCCCCTTCTTCTTCTTTTTTTTTTCCCGCAGTTTTCCTGTTGGGAAAACTGCGATGGAGCATACACACGGCCGGTTTTCCCAGCCAAAAGCTGTCATGGCAGTTTTCCCGACGATAAAACCGGTCGTGTGTGTGTGTGGTGGTGTTTTTGTTTTTTTTTCTTCTTCTCTTTTTCATTCACTTCCTGTAGACTTGGTATTACTAAACAGTAAAGTCACGATGTACAGTATAGGCGGTAAAGCATGCTTGTTCTACCCACTGTGAACCTAAGGGGGTTAATCCTCTGCATTGTGCTTAAAAAGGCTGTTTGATCCGGTCTTCTCTTATCCTCCCCTTCCACTGTCCCCAATCCAACTCCCGATAAGACAGAGCCTTTGAGGCACTCTGCACATGCTCAGTTTGACGTCTATTGCTAGAGAGGTGTGTGTGTGTGTGTGTGTGTGTGTGTGTGTGTGTGTGTGTGTGTGTGTGTTTTTTGTCCTTGGGATGTGATCAGCACAGGGCCAATCATCACTGTCTAGGGCAGTGGTTCTCAACTCCAGTCCTCGGGACCCACTAACAGGCCAGATTTTAAGTATTACCTTGGGGGATATGCAGACTAGAATACTGCATTTACTGAGCAGCAAATTATATCACCTGTGATGTATTTCAGTTATCTTGCAAACCTGGCCTGTTAGTGGGTCCTGAGGACAGGAGTTGAGAACCACTGGTCTAGGCAGAGGATCAGAGGTCCTGCAGCCTCATAAGACCATCAGAGGAGAATGAAAACTCCTACAAGTTTTAACCAGACACTGATAGAAGTCACAAGACTGCTATATACTGCTGATGAGAAAAGGTATTTAGCAGTTTATATTTACTAAAATAATTGCTTTTCCATGTTCTGTGTACTGTGGGAGAACAGATATAGGGAATGCAGGGTCCTGGGTTTAGGAACACTCTTAACACAGTAGTCTCCAAACTGCAGCCCAGGGGCTGGATGTGGCCCTTTGCTTGCCTTTATCTGGCCCTTGGAGCACTATTCCGCCAATGGTGGTACCATTCCTCCTGCTGGCAATATCAATAGTACTATTCCTCCAAATGATACCAGCAATGGGGTCTTCTTCCTCCCATTGAAAAAACAATGATGGGGCATTGTTTATGCCCACTGATGCTGGTGCATTGTCTACTCCCACTGGCCACAGTCCGGCCCCCCTAATGCCTGAAGGACAGTAAACTGGTCCTTTGCTTTGTCCCAGGATCTAGTGATGTGATCACCTGAGCTGCTCCTTCCCACGGGCTTCTCTCCCTGGCGCTGACATTTCAACCTCCAAAAAGTGCCATTTGTAGAAGAGGAGGGGGTATGGAGGCCTTAAAGTGGGACTTCCCCTTTTGGGTGGATCTCCCCTTTAACAAGAATACAGACCGTGATTAAAAACCAAAAAAGAGGTCCTAACTCCTTGCCTCATTCTTACATTCCATTGGTCCAGTGTATCCATTGTTCTACATTGTTTACTTAGATATTAAGTCCATTTCTTGGCATGACTGGTGGAGGGCTGCAGTGATGGTTGACTTTCTACAGCTTTCTCCGATCTCCTGACTGGAGCTCAGCCACAGTGATCTTTGGGTTCTTTACCTCTCTCACCAAGGCTCTTCTCCCCTGATAGCTCAGTTTGGCCGGACGGCCAGCTCTAGGAAGGGTTCTGGTCGTCCCAAACGTCTTTCCTTTAAGGATTTTGGAGGCCACTGTGCTCTTAGGAACCTTAAGTGCAGCAGAATTTTTTTGTAACCTTGGCCAGATCTGTGCCTTGCCACAATTCTGTCTCTGAGCTCTTCAGGCAGTTCCTTTGACCTCATGATTCTCATTTGCTCTGACATGCACTGTGAGCTGTAAGGTCTTATATAGACAGGTGTGTGGCTTTCCTAATCAAGTCCAATCAGTATAATCAAACACAGCTGGGCTCAAATGAAGGTGTAAAACCATCTCAAGGATGATCAGAAGAAATAGACAGCACCTGAGTTAAATATGAGTGTCACAGCAAAGTGTCTGAATACTTAGGACCATGTGATATTTCAGTTTTTTTTTTTTTTTCTTTTTTAATAAATCGTAGGCCGGATCAGCATTATGATTGCCCTCAAAAGGGCCGGTTGTATCTGTAAGATTAGATGTCCAGCGCATCCCCTCCCCTTACATTTCAAGAGCCACTCCACCATCAGAAGTTGAGTCCCCCACTCTCCCTTACATCACAGTGTACCCCCCTTTCCTTATGCTGCTGCTGAGAAAAAGCTGGATGCATTGCTTGAAAGCAGAAAGTAAGGGTCTGGAGGAGGACCAGAGGAGAGCTGGAGCTCTCCTGCAGCTGCTGGAGAGGTGCAAGGTCCACATGAAATGGCCTGGAGGGCCGGATTCGGCCCGCTGGTCTTGTGTTTGACACCTGTGCTTTAGAGGCTACACTGAAATAATAAAAAAAAAAAAAAAGCTTTGCATTGACTTGAACAATACCGCCATCACCCGTTCTATATTAGGAGGGCTGTAATGAAGATTTTAGAATAGTGATGTCCCCAGCTGAGGATAAGGTTGTGATAACTGGTAATTATGTAGACAGAAGTAAATAGGAATTTCACATTGAAATGGTGACGGCTATAAATAAGAAGCCATCAGCTGCACCCAGAGCAGATGCAGCCGGATTACATCCCATAGATGGGACAATGGAGACTATGGCAATTTGCAGCTGACTCATTGCACTTTTCACTCCCAGGCCAGAAGGTTTTGTAGGTGTCATCCATTCACATCCACACATAGGAATGCAGACAGCCAGACAAAGGATCTTCAGGATATAGACTGGAGCGTTCCCCATAAACAAGCACACAGTAGATGTAATTATTGTGGAGAGTTCAGCAACCTTTTTGTTGACATGCATGTCAAAGTCACAGCCAGCGATCTAGCCAAACGAGGTAATGGAAAAACTGCACCCTGACGTCTAATATTGTGAAATATGGTAATTTTCTGATTCAGACTTCTGCTTTAATTACTTATGCAAAGTATTTGATTAGGCAGGTGCTTTAGATATTTCAGTTCTGATTACTTCTTCTTCTTGAGGTTCATATTAAAGTTGGCCAAGAGCTGCATCTGGCTCCTGAGGATATGGTTAGGGGCCACTGCTTAAAAATGTCACTATTGAGGGTTGAAAATGGGGCCTCCATCCACCTTCAGTGCTGAACTAATATGACATAATGGGGTATCTTTATTTATTTTTTTATTAATCATAACAGTAGGGTATCTCTTAAGTTTGGGAGAATTAACAAATGACACTTACCGTATATACTCAAGTATAAGCCGAGGCACCTAATTTTACCACAAAAAAATGGGAAAATGTATTGACTCGAGTATAAGCCTAGGGTGTCCATCTGCATGCCTCAATGTGCCCAATCTCCCTACCTGATTTCCGGCACTGTGTGACTAGACCAGTGTTTCTCAACTCCAGTCCTCAAGGCGCCCCAACAGGTCATGTTTTCAGGATTTCCTTCAGAGGAAACAGCTGTGGTAATTGTAACTGATTAAATCACCTGTGCAAAATAATGGAAAGCCTGAAAACATGACCTGTTGGAGCGCCTTGAGGACTGGAGTTGAGAAACTCTGGACTAGACTGACGTTTAACATGGGAGTCTTTGGAAGGGCCTGGTTTTGGAAAATCGGTGCTCCCAGGCCGTAGGTCCCCTGGACAACAAACTTTGCACACTTGTAGATGAAGAGTTGGGCTACATGTGTACCAAGTTTGGGGTCAAGGGGAACTAGGGCCGGCCAGTACTGGGTCCCCAAAATCACCGGAGAAATTACCAGTTAACATTGAAGTCTATGGAAGGGGTGCCCGGCTTTGAAAAATCAGTGCCCCCCGGCCGTAGGTCCCCCGGACAACAAGCTTTGCACACTTGTAGAGGAAGAGTGGGGCTACAAGTTTGCTTGGGGTCCAGGGGACCTAGGGCCGACTAGTACCGGGTCCCCAAAATCACCGGAGAAATGACCGTTTAACATTGGAGTCTATGGAAGGGGTGCCCGGCTTTGAAAAATCGTTGCTCCCCGGCCGTAGGTCCCCCTGGACAACAAACTTTGCACACTTGTAGAGGAAGAGTGGGGCTACATGTGTGCCAGGGTTGGGGTCTGGGATCAGGCGCACAAAGTTTTTAAGATGGACACAGACTCGAGTATAAGCCGAGGGGGCGTTTTCAGCACAAAAACGTGCTGAAAAACTCGGCTTATATACGGTATGTATTAGAAAAATGCAGGCATCTCTGTGGCTACTCATGTCTCTTCCTTTGACGCTGAGACTTGCATATAAAATAGTCACACCATCCCATAAAATACATTTCATATATACTACTTTGTTTAACGTGTGGTCAAAAAAATTACAAGAACAGCATGGTAAGGAGGGTGTAGCGCTGTAGTACTTGGTTTCTGTATTCAGTTTCTGCAAGGAACACTCTTTTCATGGAGTTTCTATGTTCTCCTCATGTCCTGTGTGGATGACTTTTAGGGACTCAATCTAAAAGGGGGTAATCAGCCTTCACCCAGGTGCGTGCGTGTGTGAGTGACTTAGTAGGACGTTAACCACTTGAGCCCCGGACCATTTGGCTGGCCAGAGACCAGACCACTTTTTGCGTTTCGGCACTGCGTCGCTTTAACAGAGAATTGCGCAGTCGTGCGACATGGCTCCCAAACAAAATTTACTTTTTTTTCCCCCACAAATAGAGCTTTCTTTTGGTGGTATTTGATCACCTCTGCGGTTTTTATATTTTGCACTATAAACAAAAATAGAGCGACAATTTTGAAATAAATTCAATATTTTTTGCTATAAAAATTTTTTTATTTTTTTTTCCCTCAGTTTAGGCCGATACGTGTTCTTCTACACACTTTTGGATTAAAAAAAAAAAATCTCAATAAGCGTTTATTGATTGGCTTGCGCAAAAGTTATAGCGTCTACAAAACAGGGGATAGTTTTATGGCATTTTTATTAATATTAATTATATTTAAAATATATACCTTTTTTTTTTTTTTTTTTTTTTTTTTTTACTAGTAATGGCAGCAATTAGAGATTTTAATCGTGACTGCGACATTATGTCGGACACTTTTGACACCATTTTGGGACCATTGTCATTTTTACAGCGATCAGTGCTATAAAAATGCACTGATCACTGTAAAAATGACACTGGCAGTGAAGGCGGGTTAACCTGTAGGGGGCGCTGAAGGGGTTAAGTGTGACCTAGGGAGTGCTTCTAACTGTTAGGGGACGTGGCTTGCCGTGACACGTCACTGATCGCTGTTACCGATGACAGGGAAGAGACGATCAGTGACATGTCACTAGGAAGAACGGGGAGATGTTGTGTTTACACTTACTTCTTCAGCTCCGTGACACGATCATGGGACACCGGCGGACATCGAGTCCGCGGGGCACGGAGCTCACGACAGGGTCGCGAGCGCGCCACCACATGGCGGCAAATTAAAGGGGACGTATATTTACACGCCCATTTGCCTGTCTGTGCCATTCTGTCTACGTATATCTGCGTGTGCTGGTCCTTAAGCGGTTAAATTTTAGTGTGTGTGTGTGTGTGTGTGTCAGGACAGGATTTTTTGTGGACTAAGTGATGTGGGCCCTGACTAGTTTTTCTGGTATACTACTTGAAACTACCCGCTAATTAACACAAAATCAGACCCTAGGGTGTAGACTAGAACTGGGAGACTAGACTCCTTGAGATTACACAGGAAGTGTGCACAGGACAGCTATGAATTTTTGACATGAGCAACGATTTTTTTTCTTTTTGCAGTTCTCTAGCCTATATTATAAATTTTTTTTTTTTTTTTTTTTTTTTTTTTTAAAAACCCTCTTTTGATAGTATAATTAACAGACCAATTGGTAGCAAATAAGACATTCATTGTTTGGGGGTTACATACACATTAAGGGCCTGTATAGATGGGCTTTGGCTTGCGTTGATGGTATAAGTTTCTGCAGTTGACCTGCTTTAATTGGAGTTTGCATTACCATAGACTTGTATGGGAATGCAAAACCAGCCTGAAATGAACAAAAGTCCAACAACACAGGCCCCAAGCCTCTTCAGGGCCAGAGGCCCCAGTTTGTCCTTTGGCGCATCTTAAAGGTTAATTTATGGGCTTGGATATGTGTCGACTTTATGTGGTGGGTAGGATATTTCTGTATATTTGATACATATGTTACAAGAAAAAAACAACCGATTTACAATATATATATATATTTTTTTTTTTTTTTTTTTTTTTTTTTCAGGTTTTCATTCAAGCAGTAAAAACCTGAAATGATGCTGGAAATTTGACTTGCCCCTTTTTGGAAGCTTTGTCGTCAGACCCAACCAAACCATGGGGACTGTCCTCTCCATATCCCCAAGCTACCGCAAGGCGGGACTGTTTGAAGGCAGCTCATCCAGCGTGGCTCATTACACTGCCGTCCAGAATAGCAAGAATGGAAAATCTCTCAAGAGACATTCGTTCATCTCTGTGTTACCATGGAAACGACTTGTGGCAGTCTCTTCCAAAAAGAGACATCCGAAAAAGAGTCAGACCAACAATGGTTACCAGAACAACATCACTCATCTCAATAACGAGAACCTTAAGAAGTCCCTCTCCTGTGCTAACCTATCCAGCTTCACGCAGGACTCCAAAGATTCTGTCTCTAAGGACCCAGTGTCTTCTGTCAAAAAGTCTTCTCAGCAGCAGCAAGTGCACTCTTCTCCAAGACGTGTGGTGGTGCAGGCTTCCACCAGTGAACTGCTGAAATGTCTTGGAGAGTTTCTTTGCCGAAGGTGTTACAAGTTGAAGCATCTTTCACCTACAGACCCTGTGCTATGGCTGAGAAGTGTAGACCGATCTTTACTACTCCAGGGGTGGCAGGACCAAGGCTTCATCACCCCAGCCAATGTGGTCTTCTTGTATATGCTTTGCCGAGATGTCATTTCTTCAGAGCTGACCAACGAGCAAGAATTGCAGGCTTCCTTACTGACCTGTGTATACCTGTCCTACTCCTACATGGGCAATGAAATCTCTTACCCGCTAAAGCCCTTCCTAGTGGAAAGCTCTAAAGAGGCCTTTTGGGACCGATGCCTGTCTGTCATTGGACTAATGAGCCCCAAGATGCTGCGCATCAACGCAGACCCCCAGTATTTCACGCAGATCTTTGCTGATCTGAAAGCTGAGGGCATCCAAGAGGACAAGAACAGGCTGATGATAGGCTTGGATCGGTGAACTCTATGAACAGTTGGGGCTGGGAGGATGTTTAAGGTATAAGAGATGAGCGTATTCGAAGAGTTGCTTCAGAGCAATGCTCTGCTGGAAACTGGTAATAGAACTGTGGCCCCTGGCAGGGTTTAACACTGGAATTCTGGTTCGATTTTTGAAAACCCTTTTCAGGTCTTAGCCAGAATTTGTAGTGCTTGGCAGGTCTCAAGCAAGAAAAAGTTTACACAGTGCAATGTTCTGCAGTCCTCTGTGTGCAGGAATGCTCTGCAGGTCTGAAAATAGGCGGCATTGGTGGTTTTGGTGGCATGTATAAAGAGACTTGGACATTACTCTGTTTTTTCGATAATCCACCAGTCTAACTTCCATTCTCATGTCTGCGCCTATCAAAGAAATCTATGGCTATCACTTTAATTAACCTGATAGCTATTGTAACCCTTAACTGGCACAGCTGAGGTGACCGAAGGCCATGCAATGCATGACAGAATTGCAAATGGTTTTTCTTACTGGGTATTAATTGCTTAGTGTAGAGACTGAAATAAGTTAACTTTTTTCCTAGTTCCTTACATTAGAGCTTATTGAAGATGCCAAAAAGGCCTTCTACGTTTCCCCTACTCCATCATTGGAAGTGGGTTTCTGCTTTCAACATATTTGTTCATTGGCTTGTATAAGATTGCCAGAGGAGAAACTTTTTTTTTTTTATTGGTTGTCTTTCTCTTGTTGCTGAGATGAGGCATAAGATACTCTGCAGCAGAGCTGACTATTATCCCAGGGCAATAGAAATGAAAATGTTTCTGCTTGACACATAAAGCTAAAAGGCCATGCATTTAGTTAGAGGGAACCTATCGGATGGGAATATGAGAGCGGTGTTTGCTGACTTGTGTTTGCAGTTGCACGTTCCAGGGCTATGATCCTTATGCCGCATACACACGATCGGAAATTCAGACAAGAAAAGTCCGATGTGAGATTTTGGTCGGAAATTCCGACCGTGTGTAGGCTCCATCGGACTTTTCCTGTCAGAATTTCCGCCAGCAAAAAATAGAAAAATGGTTCTCAAATTTTCAGACAAAATTCCAATCGGAAATTCCGATCGTCTGAAGCAATTCCGACGCATGCTCGGAAGAATTGAACTTAATTTTCTCGGCTCGTCATAGTGTTGTACGTCACCGTGTTCTTGACGGTCGAAAGTTCAGGGAACTTTTGTGTGACCGTGTATGCAAGCCAAGCTTGAGCAGAATTCCGTTGGGGAAAAAAACAACCAAGGTTTTTCCGACGGAAAATCCAATCGGCTTTACTCTTCTGTTCTGGAACAACCATGCATATTGGGTGTCTGTTGCCCAAGTTATATGCTTGTTTCAAAATCAGCACCTTGCCAAGTAAAAAAGGGAGGGTAAGGTTGGCAGCCCTAGAGCCTGCACCAGCAAATGCAAGTCAGCAAGGGCAGTTCTAAATTTTCTGCCTTGTCTGTTCCTTTTTGAAGCTGCAGAGTATTTACCAACCTGTAGAATAATCCCAATCTTAGTAGGGAACCCACTTTGAATAAGGGAAGCAATTTTGGGGGATGATGGGCAACTGGAACAATGCAGCCTGTTTTATTTTCACTGAAGAATGGAAGGGCCTTGGTGACTTTAGCAGCTCCTAGTAAATTCACCCATGAAGATTCAAATTTGGAATATTCTGTCTCTAAGTCCCGCTATGGTATTTTTTACAGTAACCCACAACACTTTGATACTGTCATAATTCTAGCTCGCCACTAAAGAGTCCCGCACACATTTTGGGGCTCTCCTATTCAGCACTTTGTTTTCAACAGAATATTCTATTCCTAACTTAATTTTTTAGTTTTGGATGGACTTGCTTTATTAGGGATATAGTTTTCCATTTTAGTTTAAGAATCCAAATTTGCCTAAATTTTCATTGCAAATTTTTTTTTTTTTTTTTTCTTTCATTCTAAAACCCTATATTGTACACTGCTTTACCCACTTCTTTAGTTCAAAGGCACGGTTACCCATAGATTGAACTGTAAATTAATTGTATCTTCTGGATGTCCGAATGAACAACCTGACCAGGCCAAGTGTCTAATTCCTGAGATCACACATTCCCTTCTTTAAAGCTCATGGACCTATTCAATGACTGCTGATGATCTGCAACATGCACTGCCCATAGCAACATACCAAACTTGAATGAATGGGTCAGCTTGGTGGAAGATAAGTTCTAATTGGCTGCTGGCAGTTAAGCTGTCAGACTTAGATTACTGTAGTGTGAATTCTTATTGGTTGCTTTTGGGTTAGTGTATTTTGCATTCTGTCATTCCTCTAAATCTGTCCATATTATCCCTTTTTAATGTGAAATATGATTTATGTTAGTTTTACCATTCAAGAAGCAGGAACAGATTTGCATCACTGTGAAATGGCTCAGGGTAGCAGGGTTTTTATGTCTGAGGGCTAAGATGTAAAGCTGCCTTCCTGGGTCTCTGGCTAAAGTGTTACTGTCACCCAGCAGGCACATTGGTGGTGTTCCGTCAGATTAGGCGACCCATCAGAATTGGTAACGGAAGTGCCGTTCCGTCGGCGCCATCTTGCTACACCCCGCACTCCTCCACAGTAATGATACACCGAGAACGGGCAAGCGGACATCTTGTTACACCCACCGGAGTTTTGCATTTCACAGTTAGTTATTTTTAACACAAAACGGAGCTTATATGCTTAAATACAGTATTTGGAAATCCAACGGACTGTTTACTTGTTGAATTTTAAAATCGGAGGTGTTCTGTCATATTAGCAAACCTGTGAGGTCAGCAGGTTTGCCGCTGCTTTTAAAATGTAACATCTAAACAGTCCGTCGGATTTCCAAATACTGTATTTAAGCATATATGCTCCGTTTCCTGTTAAAAATAACTGTGAAATGCAAAACTCCGGTGGGTGTAACAAGATGTCCGCTTGCCCCCCCTCTTGGTGTATCTTACTATGGAGGAGTGCGGGGTGTAGCAAGATGGCGGCGATGGAACGTCACTTCCGTTTACCATATCTGACGGAACACCGGCAGCCTTTTTGAGCCATGTACCTGTTTAAGGTCCGAAGAACTAATCGCATAATGCCACTTGTTTGTAATGGACCAGTTCTCTTAAAATATTTATTTTGGTTGTAGGAATTGCATACAGGTGACAATACCCTTACAATATGTTTGCCTGTTGGCAAGGACCAAGCAAATAATAGAATCCATGTTTTGGTGGGGAGGCCTGCCAGCTGTGCTTGGCATTTTCTTATTAGGAGTCATAGGCGGGGCTGGTTTTTTGTGTGCGCTTTTTTTTTTTTTTTTTTTTTGAGGCTTTGCACAGATGGTTGTTGGTCTGGTATCCATGGCACTGTGGCAGTATTTGCTCTAGTCTAGTGCTATAGGGCATCTTATTGGAAGGTGTTGGAAGAAGGACCATGAGAATCAAACCTACTACAACTACTGCATTTATACTTGAATCTGTTTGTAGGCAGTTTTTTTTCAGGCACCCAACTTGTAACCTAAACCTTGTGAAGGCAGCCATGTTATGGATTGAGATCAGTTCATTAGATCACAGGGCCTGTCTGGCAAGCCGTGGGCCAAGTCCCTAATGCAGACCCTGTTGGCCCAACATGGAATACAAAGAGCTGAACCATGAATTGTCACTTTTTTTTTCTAAGGTCACCAATCAAATTTTAATCCTGCTCTGGAAAATGACAAGTTGGGTTCTGAAAGCTGGAATTTAATTTGATGGCTGTGGGGAGCTATTAATCGAACGCCTGTTACACACGATCTGATTTTTCCGCGGACAAAGCGTAGGACTTTTGTCTGAAGGGCATTGGCCATTAACTGTATTGCATACAAACGGCCAACAAACACGAAACTACGTGTTTTTTTTCAGCTCTTTAGCGCCACCCTTTGGGCAACGTCTGCTAATGTTTTGTGTTATGGTTAGCATTGCTTCTGAGCATACGTGTTTGTACTTTTGGATTTTTTTTTTTTCCCCGAAGGACTTGTGTACACACGATCGGATAGTCCAACAACACACATTTGTTGTCGGAAAATTTTAAGCATGCTATCCAACATTTGTTGGCGGAAAATCTGACAATTGTCCGATGGAGCATACAAACGGTCGGATCTTCCGTCAACAGCCTGTCATCACACAATTCCCGTCGGAGAATCCGATAGTGTGTACGGGCCTTTAGAATTGAAACTTTGGCACAAAATTCCGCAGGTAGTGAAAAGAGGCTGAATTCTAATGATCAGTTTTTGTTTTTTTTTCCCAAAAATGTATATATAAATGTAATATACAACCAGATTATAGACCTTTTTTTGCCAGATCAGATGACTTTGTGCGTAAAAGTCCCTAAAAGGAAGAAAAGCTTCTGGCAACTTTGATGGCTGTAGACTCCTTGGTACAGGTGAAAGATCTACCATTATGCTGCTAGTGTTGATTGACACATCTCTGCCCAACTGCCAATGGTTTTCTCCTTGAGTAGGTAATGGCAGTGTTGGGATGCTGGATCGACTTGGGTAGATGATAGCAGTGTTGGGATGGATGGCAGAGCCTGGAGCCTTTCTCCAGCATGCATTATCAGCCCACATCTGCAATTTTACCATTGCATTTTCAGCTCAAAAGATGGACCAAGCAGAAGAAGGTGGTCCAACATCTTGTCATTGGGGAAAAATGGTGACCTGGATTAAAAAAATTGGGAATACCAATTCATACACCAGCTGGTCCATATTTTTAGTGTAGTATTAGGTGAGAAATTGGTTTTGCTCAGATGCTTGAGACCCAGACAGTTCCTCCTTTCAGAAGATTTCGAAAGGCCAAATACAGCAGCCTCCACAGACGTAGAATCTTGGGTTAAACTACTTCAGTCCCAAAGGGCCAGGAGGATCCCTTGTTTTTGTTTATTGTCTCCTACTTTGAGAAATACTAAGTAAGGATCAGGTCACTGAACACAAGTCTGCTCCAAAAATCTTTGCTTTTCTAGCTTTCTGGTACTGGAATTGGACAACCCCATTCCAAGGAATCGTTTCAAAAGGTACCGCCAACCATGTTTGCGCCTGTGTTGAGAGACACGTGAATGACGGCCATTCACCCAGTGACAGTTGTATAAAATATGCCCTCATGAGCAAGATAAAGATGCACTTTTGTAATGTAATGGGTGCTTGTTCTAGAATAGCCTGCTATAACATTACCTGTACAATACGTGCCATTAACTCCTTGTTTTCATGATGTGTTCTAGCAGACGAGGAGTTTTTATTTCATTTTTTTTTTTTTTTTTTTTTTTTTTTTTTTGTTACATGTGCAGTGTTAGAGAGTTGTGGAGACTTTTCATTTTGTGTGTTTTGCTGGTAGGATGCAGGTTTCCCTTCCAGGTCCATACAGTGAAGGCTTGTACTTTTTATGCCAGATGACATATTAGTTCCTCTCCTTGACATACCCTCTAGTGGGTGAGGGTCTACTATTACCAGTGTGGCTGGAAAGGCTTGCTGGGACTTGTAGCTTATCTAGTCTTAGTGTAATTATTGTTAGGTTTACTTACTGCCATCCATCCATCCCTAGGTGGAACACAGGAGGGCAGAGAATGCAGAACTGAACTCGTTTTTAGTCACTTGGTTACCTACCCTACACCCTTGTTTGTGTCAGGCGTTGCCTTTATTGAACATCACAGTAGGATTTCTAATAAGATGTCAGCAATGTGGATAGACCTAGTGCTGTGCGAAAATAGAAGCAAAAAGTCCTAAAAACACTAAGGGCTCAACTGCATTGTAATTGCCTGGTGGCATGATATTAAAGAGCAGTTTTAAGGCACCAATTGGTCAACCATTGCAGTCTTCTTATTCAAGGCATGTGATGTGGGAGGTCTGTTTCCTCACCTCTTTTCTGCTGGATACATCACCAATCGGATTCAAGCTTTCAAGTCAGGTTTGAATCTTATTGGTTGCTGTGAGGTACATTTTGATGCATTGTATACATATGAAGGTAAAGGCCCTGGGTGTGCATGAAAATGCCTCTTCTATATTAGACAAGTAATAGGGAGATCAACTTCCATCTGAGGCTTTCCACACCAGTATGTTGCTTTTGAAGCAGGTTCTCTTTAATAATCCACTACCATGTAGAGCCTTATGGCTCGTGGTAATATACTAGAAGAGAGTCGGTGTGACAGTGGCAGGCTACATCGGGCCTGTAGGGGCAGTGCGGCATCTTGATTACAATCAAGGAGAGGAGGGCCTTTTGTGTGAAGGCTTCTATAGTGTGCAGGCTATGTGACCTGGCATGGTACCTGGACTCTGCCTATGTAATATACATAGATGTATATAAATATGTATTATGTGTGACTGAGTGCATGACCGCCGACTGTAGCCCACCCATGTACACAGGGTATGCATGTTCCCGTACTGGTATCTGGGCCTGAACATGGCAGTATGGGTGCGGGGCGTCAGGTTATTGTACTTGTAGCATCTCCTGGTTTACATGAAGTCGTTGTGTAGTTTTTGTGTGTGTGTGAATGACACTAATGCAGGGTATGGAGGAAATACAGAAACCCTCCAGCTTGTGTCTAACTCTGTGTTTGTTTTATTTATTTTTGTACTGTGAGGATAAAATAAACTCACATTCTATGTGTCACGCGTGTGTTATTTTGGGTGGGGGTGGACTCATTGTCATGCATTTTATATTTGCATTTATGTATGGGCTGTCAATGCACCACAACAGAGGAGGAATAGCACACGGTAATTGTTATGGTGTGTTACCATACAGTACATTGTGGTAAGGCTGGGTTCACATATGTGTGGCTGCAGTTCCCAGCATGGGGGGGGGGTCCGGTGCGTGTCTGTTCAGGTGTTGAATCGGGTCCAAAGTTTTGACTGAATTCGCACCTGAACCGGACACAAAGACGCACAGGACCCTTTTGGAATGTGGACCAGGGCCGCCTGGGACCTGTGTGAACCAGCTCAATTGCATGTCATGCGAATTTCATGCAAGGAAATCCACACATGTGAACCCGGCCTAACGCACACCGTGAATGGTGCCAACAGTGCACATAGAGCAGGTATGTTGCCATTCATTGTGGAAACGTGCATTAATGAGTGCGTTTTTAGCACACCCTGCCACAACGCTCAAGTGTGAATAGGCCCACTACATTTTCAGTCTGGTACACACAAAACAAACCCCAAACATGCAGCACCATATGCTGTCGCCAACAAGCGTGCCATTTTCATAACAAACACATTTATTTATGAATCTAGATTAATTTTATTTTGAGAACTAAATCCTGTGAAATAGGAAATAAGACAAATTATATGAAGGAATTTAAAAGATAGGCAGTTAAAGGCTGAAGAGCCTGGGTTAAAATTGAGCAGTAATGTTGTATGGTTTACATGTAATCCCTTCAAGGACTGACGAAACGTTCTGGGAGGAACCGGTCCCCGCAATATGAACCCAAGGTATCGTTGGCTGTATAAGGCATTGGTACACAGATACTCAGTATCATGGTATGGTTTCAGGCACGCACGCACATTAGTTGGCTGGCACACTCAAGGTAAAACCGGAACGGCCTTTGTTGAAGTGAGGCTGTGATTGGTTGATTTTGGTTTCCACAGTGATAGAGCAGGATTTGCCATGTTGGCTACACTGGACTGGATGCCCAACGAGCACCTGGAGGGGCCTCTTCTCACTGTAAGGATATAAGAAAGATACTCAATATACAAAATGGCTTATTTATTTAAAAAAATAAAAGTTAAATTTAGCTTAATGTAAAAAATAAAGACTTTGTTTAAATATTCACTCTCAAAGGATATGTAAATGAAACTATTAATAACATAATATTTCTTTACGTCATAAGTTTCATAGTAAGGATGAACAGAGATACCAATCACTCCAGTTGAACGTGAAATACCTTTTTATGTTAACGCTACTTTTCCCCTTCCCTAGAAACGGCTTACTTATCAGCAGCCGAGTGCCATGGCCTACACACCATCATCTACATCCTTTCTGATGAAAATCTGTGCATTACTGGGTATGCTTGTGCCCTGTGTATATACCCCTATAGCCTTGAATAAGATTCAGTATATAGCTTCATTCAAACCTTTTGAGACACACCCAGCACTGCACAGATTTTTTTTGTCAGAAGGGGAACTCCGGGCATACTATAGTACTGGAATGGAGGTAGGTAACCAGTGAAGTGGTGTGGTAGGAGGGTGGCTATAGGTACAGCCACCCCTCAGGAAAAGGGATATTATGCATCTGTCTACTGCCTAGACCCCCAGAACTAGAAGATCCTTTAGGACCCCTGTTTCAGCATAACAAAGTCCTGTTACCAGGGCCCCCTGCACCTTCCACTTCAGCTGAGACAATCAATGCCTTAGCACTGGATTGATGCAGAATTAGATTTATCTGTGTAAAACATTTTATTAAAAACCATATATCAAGCGGCATATACAGTTCATAATCAAGATCTATGGGTGCAATTCTCTTATCCAATGTGCTTTGACATTGCTTTCTTCCTCAGAGGAAATGAGAATTTGTAGACCAATCCCAAATGATCACCCAACATGTAGTGGTTTTAAAAACACCGCTGTATTGGAGGGTCCCGACTCCCAAAACTATGCCCCTTTCCTGCATGCTAGTGGGCTAATTTTTGTTGGTGGTGTACATTTTGACCTCTTGGACTTGTCCCTGGTTTTTCTTTTGGGGTTTACACGTGTCTGAGGTGGTGATTCTATAGAATAACAAGCTATGGGCCCAGTTCTTTTTAGCTGAGGGAGTTAATCCTTGGTTCACTTAGAAGTGATAGTTTGTGACCCTCCAATACAGCAGTGTTTTTGAACAGCTGCATTGTGGATGATCATTTGGGGTTTCTCTACAAATTCTCTTTTCCCCTGAGGAAGATTTTTTTTTTTTTAAAATGCGTTGGGATAATTAAGAATTGCACCCATTATATCTTGATCATGAATTGTATTTACTGCTTGATGGTTTTTTTTTTTGGGGGGAATATGTGGAAAGCCTAGAAAGTACCATCCAGATCAGTTTCTTGCCTGACTCTCACTTTGTATGTTACTTGGTAGAACTTCAAGAATAGACTACTAATATTGAGCTACACAGGCCTGGAGTAGGTATTAAAGGGTGAGGAATTTTATATTTGCTTAAAAATTAGAACATAGTAGCATGCAAGTTTTATCTGCATTTAAAGTGGGGTTCCAATCACATTTTTCATAAGCATGTTATTTCACCATTCCATACAATCATACAATTAAGATGACTAACACACTGTCGGACTTTTGGCCAACAAACTTAATTTTGAGCAAGTTGGACCAACAATCCGACTGTGTGTACGCTCCATCGGACGAACTTTTTTTGTTTATTTTTGTTTTCATCGGACAAATGTTGGGTCTGCAAACGGATAAACTTTTGCCCAACAAAAGTCAGATGGAGCAAAGTCTGACCGTGTGTACAGAAAACCATTGGACTTTTGTCCGATGGACAAAACAAATAATGTTACAATCAACCAACAATAGCAGAAGTTGACCAAAGGGTGGCGGTAAAGAGCAGAAAAACCACACGATGTTGGATAAAGTTTTGGGAAAGTTTGCAGAAAAGTCCGAGCGTGTGTATGCTATGGGTGTTCCCGACCAACTCCGTTCGGACAAAAAACCATGGGGAAGTCCGACCGTGTGTACGGGGCTTTACTATTTTAAAAACCGCCGCCGATCTGCCGAATTACTGCATAAAGAAACTTTAAAAAAAAAAAAAAAAAACTCTTTGCTGAAGTTTTCATTTTGCTTGTGGGCATGTGAAGCCCACAAGCATTTACTTCCTGGATTGTGATGACGAGTGACCGTCTCGGACCACCCGTCCCGCCTGATTCTAGCCATAGGGGAAGCGCACTGCATCCTGGGAAATTATGACACATTTCCCAGGAGCAGTAGCAAGCTGAGGAGCCGAGGGAGAGGACGTCAGAATCCGAGGTGATTCAGAAGGCAGATTTCGTGGGACCGCATAGCAAAAGGTAATTCGAGGTGAGTAAAAAAAAAAAAAATTCACATTTTTTTTTTTTTTTTAGGCTATTATATGCACAATAATGCTATTTTGTATTTTTGGTGGAAACTCCACTTTAAATTAGTCTCAGAACGGGTGACTCTCCCTAGTGGGGACACAGACTGTATCAGCGCTAACTCGGCAGAGGTTCTAACTCCTCACCGCACTTTTTCCAAAACAAACCATTGTGACTTTAGATATGTTTTTAACCATCACTGGAAAATCAAAGCACATGATTTACCATCCTCCATCCCAGTATTATGTTCACTACCCAATCACAGCTGTGCTTGAAGTGCAGTTATCTCAATTGATGAGACATGGGACTATGCCATGTGCTGCAAGGAACTTTGTAATTAGGAAAAAGTTGGTTGTGCAATGCTTCTGTCAGCTGTAGAAAATGCTTATTAATCAACTGTGTCTGGCTTGCTCTACATTCTGTGACCTAAATACGGTGTGCTTACTCGTCCTCCCCATAATGACAGATGACACACAGCTACATCAGTGAGAATACTGAGCAAGTGTTGACACACCGCATGTACAATATCCTGTTGCGGTAAAAAGCATTGCATGACCCCCAGTAATTAGCAAACAGATTTAAAGGGAAAATGATGATCATTCTTGAAGGTCGGAGGAAAGGCAGAGAATAAACACTTTCATTCTATTCCTTTCCAGTATTTCAAAGGGAAATCCCATAAAAAAATTCCCAAGGAAATTACATTACAAGGGAGCCGTGGACTCAACTGTGAAAGTCCCTTTTCAAGATGGTAAACAATAAAAGTTAAATACTCTGCTCTATAGTTAAAACCTTATGCAACTCAAACAGCTGAATACCACAGTATGGTCTTTAGGCTCCATTCACACCAATGCGTTTTTTGCAGAAATACCGGACATTCATTTTAACATAGGTTCCAATGAAACACGTTCACATCAATGCATTTTTGTGCCTCTGCATTATATTGCAAAGGGCCAGGGACTTTTTTTTAAAGGCAAAAAGCTGCTCTTTTTTATTTTTTGGCATTTTTGGTTCAATAGAGAAGCCACAGAAAAGCATGTTGTGCGTTTTTACAGCGATGCAGACGAAATACAAATATGTGGCCTTCGGCTTCAAGGGGTTGTAAGGGGGTGATGCCTGCAGCAGCACACATCACCCTGGTATAGTTAGTTTTTTTTTGTTTGTTTTTTTAGAGCTGACTGTCGGCATTCTTGTAACAACAACATATGCAGCTAAGCAGCCACTCGGCTGTTATTACAAGCAGTGGGAGGGGACAGTTGAAAAACCACTGTGCAAATACAGTGTGACATAAAATATTGCAATGATCGCCATTTTATTCTCTAGGGTCTCTACTAAAAAAAATACACATATATTGTTTGGGGGTTCCAAGTCATTTTCTAGCCATAATTATCAATTTTAACTTGTAAGCAACAGGTGTCAGAAAAAGGCTTAGGCATGAAGGGGTTAATCTGCCCAACAAGTTTGCCAAAAAAAAAAATTAAAACTGCGCATCCGAAAACACAGCAAAAATTACTGCAGGAACGCTCAAAAACAACATACATAGATGTTAATGTGTTACTAAACCTAGTATTATGAAAATAGTTCATCTGCCCCCACCCAACAGTGCCCACAGCCTTTAAAACTTTTTACATTAAAATACTGTCATTGTATACCTTTTTGGCTGATCTGTATACCATATTCACATGATATGAGTGCTGAGTGTTCAGGTAGGAGGACATTTCCACTACAGCCTGTTTCCTCATGATGTTATGGAAGGCGGATCATCCATCAATCAAGATGTGACATTGCTCCCACGGTGTTCTTTTTTTAGTTACTGAGCAATTAGTAGGAGGGAGGGACTGGGCTGTCATTTAGGATCTGTATACACGCCCACATGTGTGAGTGATGTCAACATCATATGACCTGGCTAGCTCTAATCAACAAGGAACTGTTCTCTCTAGCAATAGAGACCAAACAGAGCATGTGCAGCAGTACTACCCTCACTGTGTCTTATCTGGCCTTGCCAAGAGAGATCCTGCAGGAGGGGTAGGATTTGTCCATACAGGATCAAAGAGCCTTTTTACACAATACAGAGGATTAACCCCTTCGGCTCCACAGTCAGTATAACAAGCATTCTCTTCTGCACATACAGACAGATTTTACTGTTGTGGGTTTTGTAACACTTAAGAGTGGGCTCAATTCACAAAAGGCCATTGCATCCGGTATTTGGGTCACATTTTGCCCCAAATATATGCGATACTGAAAATGTCAGTACACTATCCCTTTAAGCGGTGATTACCTCAAAAAGCAAAAGTGCTCGATCCATTCTGCATAAAACAACATTACAGGATAAGTTCACCCTTGGGAACATGTTACATGTTCCACGCGCTTTTCTAAAAAGTGAACTTATCCTTTAAAGTCAATTCACTAAAGAAAATAAATAAATGCAATAAATAAGTAGTGGTCCAGGTATGCGAAATTTAAAGAACGTATGAACTTTCACCTGGTTGTTAAGGACGCAGCGAGTGCCGGCTCCTTAACAACCAGAAAAAAAGAAAGAAAAAGCCAGCATTAAAAGAAGAGAGTGTGGGGTCTTCCCAATCTATACTAGGCCCTTCGGGTCTAGAATAGATTTTGGTAAGAATCTCACTCCAAAAAAATAAAAATGGCGTGACCCCCCCCCCCCACCTCCCAAAATCCATACCAGATCCTTATCCGAGCATGCAGCTTGGCAGGTCAGGAAAAGGGGAGGGAAAAGCAAGCAGTTCCCTGAACCATACCAGGCCACATGCCCTCAACATGAGAGGAGCTCCCCCCAAAGCACCTTGTCCTCGTGTTGATGAGGACAAGGGTCTCTTCCCCACAACCCTGGCCTGGTGATTGTGGGGGTACGGGAGGTGATTTATCTGAATCTGGACACCCCTAGGAGGAGGAGGTGAGGAATTGGAGACTCAGAATAAAGCACATTAGGACCTTATTAAATTAGGGTCGCAATATTTGGTTAGTGTTTAGCACTTAGGGAGTGTGGAGTGGCACAACACAAAGCACTATTATTGAAGTGTCTTCACTTTGCACTGGAGTATTTGCAGCAAAACATTTTCACAGAAGTGATAATCTGCACTGTTATTAGATATGTAATTTTATGGTGGACTGAAGATGGAGGAGCGCTAATTATATGAACACGGTTTTGTAATGTTTGTTTGCCCCTGTTTGGATTAAAACTGTTTGTACCTTCATCACTGTCTCTTGTTTAGGTCAGATTGACCTAAGTGGTTAGCACTTATGCCTTGTTGCAATGGGGTCGTTGGTTTGAATGAATCTCTTGGCCCAGGATACTACATGGAGTTTGCATATTCTCCCTGTGTTTGTGTGAGTTTCCTCCAGGCACTCCAGTTTCTTTCCACACTCTAAAGACATGCTGGTAGGCGAATTGGCCCAAGTATGTGTGTACAAATTGGATATACCCATGTGCTAGTACAGTCTTCATTTAAGTGCCTGAGCAATTGGAGAGGGCTGAGGAAAGTGCTGACCATCTACCTGATATATAAAAGAAATAAACCACCAGAAAAATGACTTTCAAAAGCATCAGACATGGTGCCAAGGGAGCGGTCTCATAGAATTGCCAAGAGTCGGATACGATTGAACAGGTATACAGTATATACATACACTATCTACCATTCAAAGCAGTGTTATTTTTTTTTCAAAGCGTATGCCTGATTGGAGATCCAGACTTGTGCAGCACATGTCTGACAGCTGTCAAATGTCAGGCAGGCTGGAGGAGTCCAGCAGAAGGGGGAGATGAGGGGGTGATGGCAGCTGGAGGAAATTTGTTACAAAGAAGATGGAGGGGCATTGAGCAGATTTCTCCTCAGAGGCAGGCAGGGACATCATTGGACACCCACCTACATAAACAGACAGGTGTGTTCCTACTAGCATTGAATGCATTAACTGTGATCGGAGAATTCCCCAACTGCAACACCCTCTTACCCATCACAAAAATGGCAGTACAGCAGTCTAGTTCAGCATCCAGGAAAGACTGGAACCTGAACAATTGACATTGCTGAGGTCCAAGTCACACTTCATCTTGTGAACACAAACTAAAAATATGGACACTCTGATAAGACTGCCAGCATTCTGTGTAAGATAATTAATCTATGTAAATGAGAACCTGTTTTGTGGAAAGCATTCTGGGAATTCCCTCTCATATTTGGTCAGGGTATAAAGACAAAGGAATTGAGAGTGAGAGAAACGAGAGGAACAAGAGTGAGAGGAACAAGAGTGAGAGGAACAAGAGTGAGAGGAACGAGAGAGAGAGAGAGAAAGGAACGCGAGAGAGAAAGGAACGCGAGAGAGAAAGGAACGCGAGAGAGAAAGGAACGAGAGAGAGAGAATGAGAGGAACGAGAGAGAGAGAATGAGAGGAACGAGAGAGAGAGAATGAGAGGAACGAGAGAGAGAGAATGAGAGGAACGAGAGAGAGAGAGAATGAGAGGAACGAGAGAGAGAGAGAATGAGAGGAACGAGAGAGAGAGAATGAGAGGAACGAGAGAATGAGAGGAACGAGAGAGAGAGAATGAGAGGAACGAGAGAATGAGAGGAACGAGAGAGAGAGTGAATATGAGGAGTGAGACAGAGGGCGAATGAGAGCGGAACGAGACAGAGAGAGAGAGAGAATATGAACAGCGAGACAGAGGGCGAATGAGAGCAAAAAGGGAGAGAGGGAGAAAATTAGAGGAATGAGAGGAACAAGAGAGGAAAGAGAGAGAGGAGAGGAACGAGAATAGGAGGAACGAGAGAGAGAATGAGAGGAACGAGAGAAGAACGAGAGCGAATATAAGGGGAACGAGAGAGAGAGAGAATGAGGGGAACAAGACAGAGCGAGAGAGAATGAGGGGAACAAGACAGAGCGAGAGAATGAGGGGAACAAGACAGAGAGAGAGAGAATGAGGGGAACAAGACAGAGAGAGAGAATGAGGGGAACAAGACAGAGCGAGAGAGAATGAGGGGAACAAGACAGAGCGAGAGAATGAGGGGAACAAGACAGAGAGAGAGAGAATGAGGGGAACAAGACAGAGAGAGAGAATGAGGGGAACAAGACAGAGAGAGAGAGAATGAGGGGAACAAGACAGAGCGAGAGAATGAGGGGAACAAGACAGAGAGAGAGAGAATGAGGGGAACAAGACAGAGAGAGAGAATGAGGGGAACAAGACAGAGAGAGAATGAGGGGAACAAGACAGAGCGAGAGATAGAGAGAATGAGGGGAACAAGACAGAGAGAGAGAGAGAGAGAGAGAGAATGAGGGGAACAAGACAGAGCGAGAGATAGAGAGAATGAGGGGAACAAGACACAGAGAGAGAGAGAATGAGGGGAACAAGACACAGAGAGAGAGAGAATGAGGGGAACAAGACACAGAGAGAGAGAGAATGAGGGGAACAAGACAGAGAGAGAGAGAGAATGGGGGGAACAAGACAGAGAGAGAGAGAGAATGAGGGGAACAAGACAGAGAGAGAGAGAGAATGAGGGGAACAAGACAGAGCGAGAGAGAGAGAATGAGGGGAACAAGACAGAGAGAGAATGAGGGGAACAAGACAGAGAGAGAGAGAATGAGGGGAACAAGACAGAGAGAGAGAATGAGGGGAACAAGACAGAGAGAGAGAGAGAATGAGGGGAACAAGACAGAGAGAATGAGGGGAACAAGACAGAGAGAGAGAGAATGAGGGGAACAAGACAGAGCGAGAGATAGAGAGAATGAGGGGAACAAGACAGAGAGAGAGAGAGAGAGAAAAAGGGGAACAAGACAGAGAGAGAGAGAGAATGAGGGGAACAAGACAGAGAGAGAGAGAATGAGGGGAACAAGACACAGAGAGAGAGAGAGAATGAGGGGAACAAGACAGAGAGAGAGAGAATGAGGGGAACAAGACAGAGCGAGAGAGAGAGAATGAGGGGAACAAGACAGAGAGAGAGAGAATGAGGGGAACAAGACACAGAGAGAGAGAGAGAATGAGGGGAACAAGACAGAGAGAGAGAGAATGAGGGGAACAAGACAGAGCGAGAGAGAGAGAATGAGGGGAACAAGACAGAGCGAGAGAGAGAGAGAATGAGGGGAACAAGACAGAGAGAGAGAGAATGAGGGGAACAAGACAGAGAGAGAGAGAATGAGGGGAACAAGACAGAGAGAGAGAGAATGAGGGGAACAAGACAGAGCGAGAGAATGAGGGGAACAAGACAGAGAGAGAGAGAGAATGAGGGGAACAAGACAGAGAGAGAGAGAATGAGGGGAACAAGACAGAGAGAGAGAGAATGAGGGGAACAAGACAGAGAGAGAGAGAATGAGGGGAACAAGACAGAGAGAGAGAGAATGAGGGGAACAAGAGAGCGAGAGAGAGAGAGAATGAGGGGAACAAGACAGAGAGAGAATGAGGGGAACAAGACAGAGAGAGAGAGAATGAGGGGAACAAGACAGAGAGAGAGAGAATGAGGGGAACAAGACAGAGAGAGAGAGAGAATGAGGGGAACAAGACAGAGAGAATGAGGGGAACAAGACAGAGAGAGAGAGAATGAGGGGAACAAGACAGAGCGAGAGATAGAGAGAATGAGGGGAACAAGACAGAGAGAGAGAGAATGAGGGGAACAAGACAGAGAGAGAGAGAGAATGAGGGGAACAAGACAGAGAGAGAGAGAGAATGAGGGGAACAAGACACAGAGAGAGAGAGAGAATGAGGGGAACAAGACAGAGAGAGAGAGAATGAGGGGAACAAGACAGAGCGAGAGAGAGAATGAGGGGAACAAGACAGAGAGAGAGAGAATGAGGGGAACAAGACAGAGAGAGAGAGAATGAGGGGAACAAGACAGAGAGAGAGAGAATGAGGGGAACAAGACAGAGAGAGAGAGAATGAGGGGAACAAGACAGAGCGAGAGAATGAGGGGAACAAGACAGAGAGAGAGAGAATGAGGGGAACAAGACAGAGAGAGAGAGAATGAGGGGAACAAGACAGAGAGAGAGAGAATGAGGGGAACAAGACAGAGCGAGAGAGAGAATGAGGGGAACAAGACAGAGAGAGAGAGAATGAGGGGAACAAGACAGAGAGAGAGAGAGAATGAGGGGAACAAGACAGAGAGAGAGAGAATGAGGGGAACAAGACAGAGCGAGAGAATGAGGGGAACAAGACAGAGAGAGAGAGAATGAGGGGAACAAGACAGAGCGAGAGAGAGAGAGAATGAGGGAAACAAGACAGAGAGAGAGAATGAGGGGAACAAGACAGAGCGAGAGAGAGAGAATGAGGGGAACAAGACAGAGAGAGAGAGAATGAGGGGAACAAGACAGAGAGAGAGAGAATGAGGGGAACAAGACAGAGAGAGAGAGAGAGAGAATGAGGGGAACAAGACAGAGCGAGAGATAGAGAGAATGAGGGGAACAAGACAGAGAGAGAGAGAATGAGGGGAACAAGACAGAGAGAGAGAATGAGGGGAACAAGACAGAGAGAGAGAGAGAATGAGGGGAACAAGACAGAGCGAGAGATAGAGAGAATGAGGGGAACAAGACAGAGAGAGAGAGAATGAGGGGAACAAGACAGAGAGAGAGAGAATGAGGGGAACAAGACAGAGAGAGAGAGAATGAGGGGAACAAGACAGAGAGAGAGAGAATGAGGGGAACAAGACAGAGCGAGAGATAGAGAGAATGAGGGGAACAAGACAGAGAGAGAGAGAATGAGGGGAACAAGACAGAGAGAGAGAGAGAATGAGGGGAACAAGACAGAGAGAGAGAGAATGAGGGGAACAAGACAGAGAGAGAGAGAGAATGAGGGGAACAAGACACACACAGAGAGAGAGAGAATGAGGGGAACAAGACAGAGAGAGAGAGAGAATGAGGGGAACAAGACAGAGCGAGAGATAGAGAGAATGAGGGGAACAAGACAGAGAGAGAGAGAATGAGGGGAACAAGACAGAGAGAGAGAGAATGAGGGGAACAAGACAGAGAGAGAGAGAATGAGGGGAACAAGACAGAGCGAGAGAGAGAGAATGAGGGGAACAAGACAGAGCGAGAGAGAGAATGAGGGGAACAAGACAGAGCGAGAGAGAGAGAGAGAATGAGGGGAACAAGACAGAGCGAGAGAGAGAGAATGAGGGGAACGACAGAGTGAGAGAGAGAGAATGAGGGGAACAAGACAGAGAGAGAGAGAGAGAATGAGGGGAACAAGACAGAGAGAGAATGAGGGGAACAAGACAGAGAGAGAGAATGAGGGGAACAAGACAGAGAGAGAGAGAATGAGGGGAACAAGACAGAGAGAGAGAGAATGAGGGGAACAAGAGAGAGAGAATGAGGGGAACAAGACAGAGCGAGAGATAGAGAGAATGAGGGGAACAAGACAGAGAGAGAGAGAGAGAGAATGAGGGGAACAAGACAGAGAGAGAGAGAGAATGAGGGGAACAAGACAGAGAGAGAGAGAATGAGGGGAACAAGACACAGAGAGAGAGAGAGAATGAGGGGAACAAGACAGAGAGAGAGAGAATGAGGGGAACAAGACAGAGCGAGAGAGAGAGAATGAGGGGAACAAGACATAGCGAGAGAGAGAGAGAATGAGGGGAACAAGACAGAGCGAGAGAGAGAATGAGGGAAACAAGACAGAGAGAGAGAATGAGGGGAACAAGACAGAGAGAGAGAATGAGGGGAACAAGACAGAGAGAGAGAGAATGAGGAGAACAAGACAGAGAGAGAGAGAATGAGGGGAACAAGACAGAGAGAGAGAGAGAATGAGGGGAACAAGACAGAGAGAGAGAGAATGAGGGGAACAAGACACACAGAGAGAGAGAGAGAATGAGGGGAACAAGACAGAGAGAGAATGAGGGGAACAAGACAGAGCGAGAGATAGAGAGAATGAGGGGAACAAGACAGAGAGAGAGAGAGAATGAGGGGAACAAGACAGAGAGAGAGAGAATGAGGGGAACAAGACAGAGCGAGAGATAGAGAGAATGAGGGGAACAAGACAGAGCGAGAGAGAGAGAGAATGAGGGGAACAAGACAGAGCGAGAGGGAGAGAATGAGGGGAACGACAGAGTGAGAGAGAGAGAATGAGGGGAACAAGACAGAGAGAGAGAGAGAATGAGGGGAACAAGACAGAGAGAGAATGAGGGGAACAAGACAGAGAGAGAGAATGAGGGGAACAAGACACAGAGAGAGAGAGAGAGAATGAGGGAAACAAGACAGAGCGAGAGAGAGAGGAAAGAGATAGGGAGAAAGAGAAGGACACAGAGAAGGAGAGGAACGAGAGAAAGAAAATTAGAGGAATAAGAGAGAGAGAGAATAATAAGAACACGAGAGAATGAGAGGAGAGAGAAAGCATGAGTGGAACACAAGAGAGAGAGAGACAGAGAGAAAGAAAGAAAGAGAGACTAACAGGAGGAGAGAGGGAGAATAGTGAAGTAGATGGGAGGAAGAGATGAAGATAGAAAAAAAGAGAAGAAAAAATGGAGCGAATAAGGCAAAGAAAGACCAGCAGAGAATGAAAGAGAGAGAAAATACTAAGACAGGAAGAGAGAAGGAGGGTAAGAGGAGGAAAGAAAGATAGGGAATGAGAGAGAGGGAAACAAAAAGCAAAGGCAGGGGAAGAGAATGAAAACGGAGAGACAGATGGTGAGAGTGGGAAAGGAAGTGAACAAGAGAGGAGAAAGGAGAGAAAGAAAGGAAGGAAGGAGGAGGGAAAGGACAGATACTCTCTACAGGGTTGTGGAGGAGAAGAGGAGGGGGAACTGACAGCTAAAAAGAACTTGGAAGGCTGCCTAATGCTAACCTTGTTTTTTTCAGAGCTCATTAAACCCTTCATCCTCATCACTCAACTATTCAGATGCTGAGCCTGTTTCCATGGAAATCAATGAACTCCCAGCTCTAACCCATCATTCCTGAGGACTAAGGATCAGTGAATGGAGGAAAACAAACAGAAATAATACTGCCTGGAAATGTTCCCAGCTCTGTAACAAGCAGCGTGTCCTTTACCATGAAATCTTAAGGGAAATTTCCAGTGTACAAGAAAAGACAAGTATTGTTTTAAAATCAAAACCAGCGATGAAATCCACGTTCAACAGCAAAGGTCATTTTATCTTACTTTCTCTGCACTGGTCCAATCAGACTGAATAGGACACAACTGTATAGCAATGCTGGATTGTACCCCATAACATTGCCCACAGAACCCAGTGGAGCATTTATATTTTTAGGAACTCAGTATGAATCCTTTGATTGTCTGAGCAAAAATGTTGTAAATGTTTTCTCCTTCACTTATGTGTGCTGATGAGGCTGCAGTGATGGGCACTGATGAGGAGGCACTAATATGCAGCACTGATAGGAATTGACAGGCGGCAATAATATGCAGCCTTTATGGGCACTGACAGGCATCACTGATGGGCACCATTGGACATCGCTGATGGGGCTGCACTGATAATCATACCACCGACGATTAGACCACCCCCCCCCCCCCCCCGTCAGGAAAGATGCTTATCGTCGCTCCTTTATTCACGCCCTGTCAGCATGAGTAGAGGAATACCAATAACTGGCACTTCCTAGTTACACTTTGATCAGCTGTGATTGGATACAGCTGATCACATGGTAAAGAGCCTTCGTCACAAGCTCTTTACCATAATCAGAGCTGCAGTGTGTCCTCACCACGGATCGCCATGCTGCATGCCCCCTGGGGTGCGCATGATCGGCATGTTCTGAATGACGTCATATGACCTTTAGTCAGAACGGGAGAGCCATCATCATTTTGATATAGGCCAGGCGGGATGTGGTTAAAGTGGAATTCCAGACTAAATCCTAACTAATCTTAAAATTTGCTCCCCCCCTGCTAACACTCATACTGACTAACCTGTGTAAGAAATATGTATATACTTACCTATTTTCAAGCCGCTGTGGTCCAGTCACATGATCTCCCATATGTCAGCCAGCATCGGCTACAGGGGAGAGGAGAGAGTGAGCAACGACAGCTGGAATGCCTGGGAGCAGTGGCATAACCCATATGCCCCATACACACGATCGTTTTTCTTGCCATTTTTTTTCTTGCCGTTTTTCACGTCGTTTTTTTTCATGTTTCCTCTCAAGCCTGTCTTGCGTACACACGATCATTTAAAAAAACGATCAAGCAAAGCGCAGTGACGTACAACACGTACGACAGCACTATAAAGGGGAAGATCCGTTCGAATGGCGCCACCCTTCATGTTAGTAAAGTTTGTTGAGCGACGATTCGCTCTTTTCAGTCTCGTGCTTTTCAGTCCGTGACTGCGTAACGAATGTGCTATCTCCATTACGAACGCTAGTTTTACCAGAACGAGCGCTCCTGTCTCATACTTGATTCTGAGCATGCGCGTTTTTTTTCACGTCGTTAAAGCATACACACTATCGTTTTTCACGTCGTTAAAAAAAACGACATGAAAAACGACGTGAAAAAAGAGAGCATGTTCGAAATTTTTAATGGCCGTTTTTCACGTCGTTAAAAATGCTCTGGAGCCTACACACGATCGTTTTTAATGGCCATTTTTTTTAATGGCATTTTTAACGCCATGAAAAACGATCGTGTGTATGGGGCAATAGGCTCTTATGGTCCATGCGTTGTTGCCACTCCCTCCTCTCCTTTGCAGTCACCACTGGCTGAGAATACGTGACCAGACCACAGTTGATTAATTAATTAGGTTTAGCCTGGAATTCCACTCTAAGCAGATAATCACGACCTTATGAGGTCTGCTAGTGTACCTTAAACACTCTTAATGCATATGGATGTCACTAGGTTTTATTCAGTGCAGTACATATGTTCCTGGGCCATACCATAGGTGCAACCTGTATTTGAGAAGGCTTACAATGACCACCACACACAGTGTACAGAGGACTTGATATTCTACTACATGTGCATGGCTTCCTTCAGCCCAGGCGCCATCCAGAAAGAAAAGATTTTGACCGGTTAAGACCTGGTCTCCAAAAAACTAGATCAAAGTGAGTGCTACCACTATAGTAAACAGTTTCTACAAGACAAATGCAGAGAAAGAGAATTAACTCAGCCTACTAGGACACATTTACCTCTTAAAGTGATTGGCCAGGACTCCAACAAGTTCCCCCACATGACTCTCCTGGGCTGACTGTCCAGCAAACTTCATACATACGATGAGGTCTTTTCGGTCTTTGGTATGAAAAACGACCAGCTGGTCTTTCCCATTAGTCACACTGATGCCGGACACCTTGTGGTTGAAAGATAATACAGTCATTTAATACAGTCCCTTCTACCTCCGCACCACATACAGACAACAGTTGTTACATTGGTCTCTTTGGACCAAACCTAAATATCGTTGGCATGCTATACATTTTCCATCATCTATATATAGTATATACTCTATGTGGATAAAACTTCAGTCACATGACCAGGCGGCACTAGATGAATGTAACCCAACACATACATATCATTGAATATACCAACTACTATTGTAAAGCTCTGCCTTATTAAATAATCTTAAAAAATAATTATTTCTGGTGACTCAATAGTTCTACATGCTGGGGATAGAATGGACAATTATCTTTAAATCTTTATGTAGCGGGGTCTTCAAAGTTAGTGGGATACACCTGGGGGTAGAGAGACCCAGGTGTGTAATTATGTCAGGGATTAGACCCCTTTTTGTTATTCGTGGAGGATTGGGTGGTGCAATATTCTCCTTGGCCTGTGGGTGGCGGGGTACCTACAGGCTCGAGGTAGAATCACTACCACAGTGCTACCCTTTTTGTCCCTTCCTGGAGATGGTACGGCTGGGGCGGGGAACCCGCCGTGGTGTCGATGGGAGGAGATAAAAGGGGGAGACGCCCTCGCCACGAGGTCTTTTGGGGGGATCATCTCTTCACGTACCCAGGCGCCCTAGGCCTGGGTGCGGGCGGTTCAAGGTTCCGGCCTGGGCACCCTAGGCCTGGCCGGAATGAAGCTGGAGTTGGAGTCCATCCCAGGCACCTTCAGCCTGGGGTGAGGTACTTTGTAGAAGGCCTGGGACCTGGTGACTTCGATCGGGTCCCGCGAGGGTGAAGTGATTCCAGGGTGCCCCTTGCGAGGGGACCCGCATCTGAGGTGAGGAGGCTGGGGAGGTCACCCGTCTGAAGACTCCGGAGCAGCGTCAACCCGGTGACGGACGGGCCTCCGGTAACTCCCTTGGAGGGTCATCTTCCCCTGATAGGGGCCGCAGCGCAGCGAAGTTGTTCTAATCAAGACTCCTGCAACCCCTGGTCATAGCACAGGGGCTGTAGGGACTACAATCCGGATAGTGCCTCGGCCTGCTCATCCCACCGTATCCTGCCATATATTGTTTGTTGTGGAGCTACGAAATAAAACTAACAGTTGGACTGTGATCGGTGTATGGACTCTGTTGATGGGAGCAAAGGGAGATTCCAGCAATAGCAGGGCTAAGTTCCGTAACCCAATGCACATTTGGCCCGAGGAAGATATTGATACTGGCCTTCACCTCACCCACAGCCATGGGGAGGACATGGGCCGTAGCGCACCTCACTCTCGAAACCCAGGTACCCCTAGACAAGAGCTTTCGGACAACTGATAAACATGTGAAGGGGGTGAGGCCGCTACACGCCCATGTCCTCCCCATGGCTGTGGGTGAGGTGAAGGCCAGTATCAATATCTTCCTCGGGCCAAATGTGCATTGGGTTGCGGAACTTAGCCCTGCTATTGCTGGAATCTCCCTTTGCTCCCATCAACAGAGTCCATACACTGATCACAGTCCAACTGTTAGTTTTATTTCGTAGCTCCACAACAAACAATATATGGCAGGATACGGTGGGATGAGCAAGCCGAGGCACTATCCGGATTGTAGTCCCTACACCCCCTGTGCTATGACCAGGGGTTGCAGGAGTCTTGATTAGAACAACTTCGCTGCGCTGCGGCCCCTATCAGGGGAAGATGACCCTCCAAGGGAGTTACCGGAGGCCCGTCCGTCACCGGGTTGACGCTGCTCCGGAGTCTTCAGACGGGTGACCTCCCCAGCCTCCTCACCTCAGATGCGGGTCCCCTCGCAAGGGGCACCCTGGAATCACTTCACCCTCGCGGGACCCGATCAAAGTCACCAGGTCCCAGGCCTTCTACAAAGTACCTCACCCCAGGCTGAAGGTGCCTGGGATGGACTCCAACTCCAGCTTCATTCCGGCCAGGCCTAGGGTGCCCAGGCCGGAACCTTGAACCGCCCGCACCCAGGCCTAGGGCGCCTGGGTACGTGAAGAGATGATCCCCCCAAAAGACCTCGTGGCGAGGGCGTCTCCCCCTTTTATCTCCTCCCATCGACACCACGGCGGGTTCCCCGCCCCAGCCGTACCATCTCCAGGAAGGGACAAAAAGGGTAGCACTGTGGTAGTGATTCTACCTCGAGCCTGTAGGTACCCCGCCACCCACAGGCCAAGGAGAATATTGCACCACCCAATCCTCCACGAATAACAAAAAGGGGTCTAATCCCTGACATAATTACACACCTGGGTCTCTCTACCCCCAGGTGTATCCCACTAACTTTGAAGACCCCGCTACATTTATATACAACGCATAATCATCTTCAAATCTTGGCTTAGTAACGTAATATACAAAAATAGTTTACAGCATTGACTGGCTTGTTAAACAAGATAAAAGTACAGTATTCCAGAGCAAACAGTAGCATTATAATTTACTGGGGTCAGGTCAGTAAACTATGAATTCTGATTGGCTGCAATTTGCACATTAGCACTGCAATTTGCAGCTAGCTTACCAAATAAGCTTAGGGCCTTGTTCACACATGCTTACTACAGAGCACACCTATGTTAGGGCCATGTTTACCTACAAAGGGATGCACAGGTAATACTAATTTGTGCATCCCCATGCAGGCAGTCCCCATAATGTCAATGGGGATGCAGTGGCTGTACGAACACAGCCTCTGCTTCCACTTTTTCATCTGTGTGGGTGCATGCATGGCCCTGAACATAGACAGTGTGTGTTCGGGGCTGTGTATCTGCATGGATGTCAAACTGGGAGCAGCGGCTGTGTCCATGTAGTCACTGCATCCCAACTGACAAGAATGGGACTGCCTGCACAGGGACCACCGGTGCATCCCTGTGTGGGTAAAATATGGCCCTCCCATGAGTGTACGTTGTAGAAGGCCCATATAAACAAGGCCTAAAAGTATACTTGTCCTTCAAGATATAGAGGAAGCCATGTAGGTTGATGAACTGCATGTAGTAGGAACTGGTTACCCATCAGTTCCCAGGTCCAAATGCTAATTGTATCTACAGTGCCTTGAAAAAGAATTCATACCCCTTGAAATTTTCCACATTTTGTCATGTTACAACCAAAAATGTAAATGCATGTTATTGGATTTTATGTGATAGACCAACACAAAGTGGTACATAATTGTGAAGGGGAAGGAAAATGATAAATGGGTTTAAATTTTTTTACGAATATCTAAAAAGTGTGGCGTGCATTTGTATTCAGCCCCCTTTACTCTGATGCCCCTAACTAAAATCTAGTGGAACCAACTGCCTTCAGAAGTCACCTAATTCGTAAATAGAGTCCACCTGTGTAATTTAATATCAGTACAAATACAGCTGTTCTGTGAAGCCCTCAGAGGCTTTTTAGAGAACCTTAGTGAACAAACAGGATCATGAAGGCCAAGGAGCACACCAGACAGGCCAGGGATAAAGTTGTGGAGAAGATTAAAGCAGAGTTAGGTTATAAAAAAATATCCCAAGCTTTGAACATCTCACGGAGCACTATGCAATCCATCATCTGAAAATGGAAAGAGTATGGCACAACTGCAAACCTACCAAGAGATGACCGTCCACCCAAACTGACAGGCCGGGCAAGGAGAGCATTAATCAGAGAAGCAGCCAAGAGGCCCATGGTAATCCTGGAGGAGCTGCAGAGATCCACAGCTCAGGTGGGAGAATCTGTCCACAGAACAACTATTAGTCGTGCACTCCACAATGCTGGCCTTTTTGGAAGAGGGGCAAGAAGAAAGCCATTGTTGAAAGAAAGCCATAAGAAGTCATGTTTGCAGTTTGCGAGAAGCCATGTGGGGGACACAGCAAACATGTGGAAGAAGGTGCTCTGGTCAGAGAAGACCAAAACTGAACTTTTTGTCCTAAAAGCAAAACGCTATGTGTGGCGGAAAACCAACACTGCACATCACCTTGACCACACCATCCCCACTGTGAACATGGTGGTGGCAGCATCATGTTGTGGGGATGCTTTTCTTCATCAGGGACAGGGAAACTGGTCAGAGTTGATGGGAAGATGGATGGAGCCAATTACAGGGCAATCTTAGAAGAAAATCTGTTAGAATCTGCAAATGACTTGAGACTGGGGTGGAGGTTCACCTTCCAGCAGGACAATGACCCTAAACATACAGCCAGAGCTACAATAGAATGGTTTAGATTAGATCAAAGTAGGGCCGAAACAACTAATCGATTAATCGACAACTAATCGATTATGAAATTAATCGATTACAATTTTCATAATCGATTATTGGGCAGTAACATAATGAGGTTAAAAATAAACTGAAATTAACCCTTTATAGTACAAAAAGAGCAAATTGCTACTGTAAATATTACTTTCACTGTCCCACAGTAAAAAATGAACCCCCTTACAGTAGCGATTATTTGCTCTTTTTGTACTAATTTTAGTTTTTTTAACCCCATTATGTTACTAAACATCTCAGGCCTGGGTCACACCTCTGTGTTTTTTGGTGCTTTTTGCAGAAACACACTACAGAGCATTTACATGATTTCTTATGGGACACGTTCACATGCATGATTTTTTCAGCTGCTGCGTATTTGGAAAGGGCAAGGACTTTTTTTAAACGCAAAACGGTGCCATTTTAGTTTTTTGGTTTAATATACTTCAATGGAGAAGCTGCAGAAAAGCATGTAATGTGTTTTTGCAGCAATTTTTTTTTTTTTACGGTTATTAACCGATTAGTCGATTAATCAAAACAATAATCGGTCAACTAATCGATTATGAAAATAATAGTTAGTTGCAGCCCTAGATCAAAGCATATTCATGTGTTAGAATGGCCCAGTCAAAGTCCAGACCTAAATTCAAATGAGAATCTGTAGCAAGACTTGAAAATTGCTGTTCACAGACGCTCTCCATCCAATCTGATAGAGCTTGAGCTAAGAAGAATGGGCAAAAATGTCACTCTCTAGATGTGAAAAGCTGGTAGAGACATCCCCAAAAAGACTTGCAGCTGTAATTGCAGTGAAAGGTGGTTCTACAAAGTATTGACTCCGGGGGGCTGAATACAAATGCACGCCACATTTTCACATATTTATTTGTTAAAAATGTTGAAAACCATTTATCATTTTCCTTCCAATTCACAATTATGTGCCACTTTGTGTTGGTCTATCACATAAAATCCCAATTAAATACATTTACGTTTTTGGTTGTAACATGACAAAATGTGGAAAATTTCAATTGGTATGAATACTTTCTCAAGGCATTGCATAGACACTAAGGTTGGCCATTGATGTTTTGTTTGTTTTTCTAAACAAAAACAAAACAGATTCCCCTGTCTACACAAGCGAGGTGGATGGAAGAATTCTCTTCGTTGTGTTATTGTATCCGGACAACAGGACTCCTCCACTGTCAGAATACATGGATCAGCAGTTGCAGCTGCTGATCGAGGACATTTTTTCCAACAAGTACGTTTGACAAAAGTTGATCATTAGATCGTCATCTGTCGAGTGGGAGCAGCCACACAGGGATTGAAATTCACAAGGCCCTGCTGAACCAGGCAAATTTCGATCCATCTATGGCTTAAAGAATGCGTTTATGAGGGGGCAGGAGGAATATGACACTAGGCCTATCTTCATCTTGTCTATAGGTCCCATTATATCGTTTTGTCACTTCAGTTGTATGAAGAACATTAAAGTTCATTCAATTAGGCCATACACAAATATAACATATAATATATACAACAGCCAACAAATGACAGTTCATCTTTGACTGATTTGATCACAGTAAATTGTAATCTTATTATGAGTTAATGCATTTTATAAGTCAGCATTGCCCTATTTACCACTTTAAAAGATAAGCCCAATGGAGCCTCCTAATGACCCACAGTAAAGCCTCGTACACACGGGCGAGAATCTCGTCGTAAAAAAAAAGTTTTTCTCGATGGGTTTTTTTGTCAAGCTTGACGAGATTCTTGTCAAGCTTTCCTTGCATACACACTGTCAATCCAAAATCTCGTCGCTGTAAAGCGCGGTCACGTACAACACGTACGATGGCAGTATAAAGGGGAAGTTCTATTCCAATGGCGCCACCCCATGGGCTGTTTTTGCTGATCTCGTGTTACCGCGTGTTAGTAAAAGTTTAGTGAGAGACGATTCGCGCTTTTCAGTCTTCGTGCTTTCAGTTCGTTACAGCGTGACGAATGTGCTATCTCCATTACGAACGCTAGTTTTACAAGAAGGTGCGCTCCCGTCTCATACTTGATTCTGACCATGCGCGTTTTTTGAAGACTCGGAAAAGCATACACACGAACGGTTTTCTCGTCCAAATACAGTCTGACGAGAATCACGACGAGAAAACTGAGACTCCCGACAAGAAAAAAAGAAAGCGGGTCTTCTTTTTTTCTTGTCGAGATTCTGGGTAGTTTTCTGGACGAGAAACCTGAAAGCCTCGTACACACGCACGGTTTTCTCGGCAAGAAAGCTCTCCCAACAGTTTTCTTGTAATTTCTTGCCGAGAAAACCAGTCGTGTGTACGAGGCTTGACACTTGTCCATTTTCCTGTATTACAAATCTGTGCTCTACTGCATGAGAATGCAATTTAATTCAGTACTGAAAGTAACTATTTTACAACTACTGTATGTGCCACAGCTCAGCGTGCCATAAAAAATATGCTGTATAGCATTTCTGGCCATTAATTTGCATTAAGCAGGTTTATTGAAACAAGAAATGATGCTGAATAAGGCATGTGTCATTTTTATTGTTTTAACACACATTATTGAAAATCTATGTTGTTAATCTTTAACCACATTTTAAATGTGCATTGGTGTACAATTGTGGTAATGTGTTATAAATCTGCACAAAATGTATTAAACGTGAATTTAAATGTGTGTATGTGCTGATGAGTTGGCAGCAGCAGTGGGAAGTTTGCTGGAGGCCAAGCAGTGTTGAGCAGCATTGTCGGGAAACAGTGGTATCAGTGTGTTCACTTGCATTGGTGCTTGGGAGCTGTGTGCAATCTAATTGGAGAATGGGAGGTGTGGACAGTGTGCAGTGAGGTTAGTGATTGGGAAGGGTTGCAGTAGGGGTAGTAATTGGAAGGGGTTGGCAGTGGGGGTAGTGATTGGAAAGGGTTTGCACTGGGGGTAGTGATTGGAAATGGTTTGCAGTGGGGGTAGTGATTGGAAAGGGTTTGCAGTGGGGTAGTGATTGGGAGGGGTGAGCAATAGGGGTAGTAATTGGAAGGGGTGAGCAGTGGGGGTAGTGATTGGGAGGGGTTGCAGCAGGGTTAGTGATTGGGAGGGTTGAGCAATGGGGGTAGTGATTGGGAGGGGTTGCAGTGGGGGTAGTGATTGGGAGGGGTTGCAGTGGGGGTAGTGATTGGGAGGGGTGAGCAATAGGGGTAGTGATTGGGAGGGGTGAGCAGTGGGGGTAGTGATTGGGAGGGGTTGCAGTGGGGGTAGTGATTGGGAGGGGTGAGCAATGGGGGTAGTGATTGGGAGGGGTGAGCAGTGGGGGTAGTGATTGAGAGGGGTTGCAGTGGGGGTAGTGATTAGGAGCAGTGAGCAATGGGGGTAGTATTTGGGAGGGGTTGCAGCAGGGTTAGTGATTGGGAGGGGTGAGCAATGGGGGTAGTGATTGGGAGGAGTTGCAGTGGGGGTAGTAATTGGGAGGGGTGGACAGTGTGCAGTGGAGTTGGAAATTGGGTGTTCTGGGCAATGTGCATTAGTGTTAAGTTGGCTATACCCCTGCAGGCACTAAAAGACTATACAGCGGGGATGTATGAATATACTGCTGGGCCTATTGTATTTTGACAACTGGCCCCATTTTTTGGCCAGGTGTATGGTGTATGTATGGGTAGCAGATGGAGATTCATATAGGGCCAGTGTTTAAGCGGTTGCAAGTTCAGTACCTTTGCCTCGGTTTCCAGTCACATTCTGCCAGATTATTTATAACATTATCAAATTTTAGTGATTGGGCTTAGATCTGCTTTTAGCTGTAACCGTCCTTTAAACTGCACTTTTCACATACTGTAGCATTGGCAATTACCATGTGGGGGGGGGGGGGGGGGGGGAAATCACTACACAAGAGAATGCATCTTTTCAATTCACAGTTTTCTTAAAGGGTTAGTTTACCTTTACCAGAAAACTGCCTATGTACATCAAGGACATCTGTAGATAAAAACAAACTGTGCAGCTCTGACTAAAGTTAAAGTGGAAGTAAACCCTCCTATCATTTTCAGCCAAGGAAGCTGCCATCTTGGCCTCTGTTTAATCTTCAACTGCCATGGTGCTGCACATGTGACCAGTTATGACACCAGCCATTGGCAGGTTTGACAGTTTGGTTGAGAGCACAACCAATGTGACAGTTGGCATTCCCGGCATGCCGGGAATGTAACTGATTTTTTAAACTGTTAAATCGATGGGTTTACTTCCGCTTTAAATAATGTCCTTGCTATAGGTGTAGGCCATTTATGTACCTCATGAAGCCTGACCTGAAAACTCTCAGGACATTGCTAAGTGAGGCCGACCTATTACTGTTCATCTTCACAATCACAGGAGTGAGCTCTCAATAGCTGAGCTCAGAGCTACTGTATCAGGGGGGGGAAGTGTGAGGGTCTGAATCGGAGAAAGAGCTCACTCCTGCGTTGGTAAAGATGAATAGTAATAGGTAGGTCTCGCTTAGCAACATCCTGGAAGTTATCAGGTACATAAATGGCCTACACCTATAGCAAGGACATTATTCAAATTTCGGTCAAAGCTGCACAGTTAGTTTTTATCTACAGGCACCCCGTATCATAGGCAGTTTTTTTGTAATAGTGAACTACGGTAACTCTTTAATATCCAGTATGTATAAAACTCCTTCAACTGAATAGCTGCCTTCATAATCTTCAGGTGCTTGGATGGAAAAAAAATATGCTATTTTGTATCTTTCAGAAACATTTATATACATATAAATATATAGAGTGGAACACACAGACAAAATGGAGGTATAAAGAAAAACAAGGATGCGTAGAACAGCAGAGAAAAGCAACAACATAATCTCAGCAGGACGAGTAGAAGAGCTGAATGAAGCTTGCGCTGGACCAGACATCGGCTGATCCTGTCTCCATGGAGATTTCCATGGCAACCCCATCCCCCGGTGGTTGTCACGGTGATGGGATGCTTTTGGATGCGGAGATGCCAGTAGCTGCAAGATCAAATGTGACTGACTGCAACCATCTCTCCTGTTTTCTTTCTATTGTGTGTTATACAGGTCACCTCGTTCCATTGTGTTCCCTCCTGCTCCCCCACACGTCTATTCATGACAATTGTCTTTCAGTAAATGCCGGCAGATCCAATCCCAGTGGACTATTCTATACAATTTTATAAACACCTTCTGGCATCAAATGTATCTACAGAAGGGGCATAGAGGACGCCAGCATGGTAGAGGGCTCTATAGCGTGAATAGGGCATGTGTCAAAGAATAGCGGTGTATGAAAGTGTCCCGTCTCTGTGAGTTCAGGACAACTAGTCCTCATACACCAAGGGTATTCAATTTACATTTTGGAGGTCCGATCAGTAAAACTTTCTTCCAGCAAAGGTCCGAATCGCATGTTTGTGTGAAGACTCTTTTACATCACAACCCCCCTTATATCACAATCCCATTCTTACATCAATGTCCTCAGTCCCCTCACAGTCCTTCCTTCAGAGTAGTGTTCTCAGGCCCCCGTCACTTCATCCCACCCCATTCACAGCAGTGTACTGAATCCCCTTTACATAAAACTCCCCCTTTATTCACCATGTGTCCTAACCCCCTTACAAATCATCACCCCCCCCCCCCCCACAGTAGTGTCCTCTGCCCCCTTCATATAAACCCCCCCACACACACAGCACTGCCCCCTCACATCACAAATCCCCCCCATAGAGTAGTGTACTCTGCCCCCTTCATATCCACTGCCCCCCACAGCACTGCCCACCCTCTCATCACCCGCTTCTCTTTCACATCACCAGGCCCCTTCAAATCACCCCCCCCTTTCACATCAACCCCACACACACAGCACTGCCCCATTCTCATCACCCATCACCCCCCCCCCCCCCAGAGTGGTGTACTCTTCCCTCTTCATATCACCTAACCCTCACAGCACTGCCCACCCTCTCATCAACTGCTTCTCTTTCACATCACCAGCCCCCTTCAAATCACCCCCCCCCCTTCACATCAACCCCACACACACACACACACAGCACTGCCCCATTCTCATCACCCATCACCCCCCCCCCAGAGTGGTGTACTCTTCCCTCTTCATATCACCTAACCCTCACAGCACTGCCCACCCTCTCATCAACTGCTTCTCTTTCACATCACCAGCCCCCTTCAAATCACCCCCCCCTTCACATCAACCACACACACACACACACAGCACTGCCCCATTCTCATCACCCATCACCCCCCCCCCCCAGAGTGGTGTACTCTTCCCTCTTCATATCACCTAACCCCCACAGCACTGCTCCTCCCTCACATCACCCCCCCAACCACAGAACTGCCCCCCTTTACATCACCTGCCCCTCCCAAGCACTGCCCACCCTCACATCACCCACTTCTCTTTTACATCACCCGCCACCCCTTCACATCACCTTCCCCCCCACAGCACTGCCCCCTTTACATCATTCTTGCATCACAAATCCACTGTCCCCCAGTAGTGTGCTCTGCCCTTTTCCCTCCCCTACAGCACTGCCCCCTCTTACATCACAAACCTGCCTTTTCACAGCCCCACCTCCCATCCCACTGCCTCACTTGCAGCCCCCCCCACAGCACTAACCACCCCCTTTACCCCCAACAGTAGTGTGCTCTGCCCTCTGGATATCCAGCCAGCCTCCCCACCTCCAACACTGCCCCCCTTCCCATACTGTCCTCTGCTCTTCACTCTCCTAACTTAGACCGAGCAGAGGGCGGGAGGCAGGATGGAAATAAGCCAGGTGCGGGAGGTACAGCTCTGCATTAAGGGGGGGGGGTAATAAGCCAGATGCTGGTAATAAGCCGAGTGTGGGTAATAAACAGAGTTCGGGACACACAGCTCTGCATTAGATGGGGGGGGGGGGGGGGGGAAGGGAGCTGCAGCTGCAACTGCAACTGCCGGCTGTTAACTTTCCAAATTAATCACTAGGTGATTGGTGGCTTGGATGCAGGGCAGCCCTAGCCACCAATCACTTGCTGGTTAATATGAAAAGTCCAATGCAGAGCTGTGCTTCCCGAACTGAGCTTATTACCCGCACTCAGGTTATTACAATCCTTACTCCCGACATGCAGAGAATGACAGCAGCCAAGGCCGGGTAATAAAAGCTGCTCCTAAATGGCACAACCAATGGTCCAGATTGGACAGTGGCTTGGTCCAGATCCAGACCGCGGTCCGCCATTTAGTGATGCATGTGATACACCATGCAGTTCCATCCAGCAACGATCCCTTCCCTTCCAAAAACATGCTTTACACAAAATCTTGCTTTTATTTTACGAGAAATGTTAACTTACAATTATCGTTGCACTGATACTGATACCGGAACCGATACTAAGCATTTGCACGAGTACTTGTACTCATGCAAATGCTACGATACTGATACCGATACCTTAAGACTTGGGTCACATATATGCGAATTGGATGCATTTTGAACCGAATCCTATTTGCATGACTTGTGAACCTGCAGCCTTTACAATGGAGCCTGTTCACATATGTGTGGGCTGGCCGCAGCCCGTTTTTAAAAAGAGTCTGGCACAATTTCGAGCCCGATTCAAGTGCAATTTCCATTGTCATACACATTTACAATTCACACCTGAATTGCACCTAAACAAAGTCTCACCGGAGGGGGCTGAAATCCCGCTGTCAAAACTGGACCGCACATAGGTGAACCCTTACAGTTCATCATAATTATGCTGTCCCATGACACTAAAAAAATCGGTATCGGTAATTGGTATCGGCGAGTACTTGAGAAAAAGTAATCGGTACTCGGTCTTAAAAAACTGTTATCGGTGCATTCCAACTTACAATCACTGTAGGTATCACTACAGCTCAGAAAAAAGAACAAAAAGTCCAAGTACACATAACTTTATACAGTGGAAACTCGGATTGCGAGTAACGCGGTTAACAAGCGTTTCGCAATACTAACACTGTATTTGAAAAAATCCTAACTCGGTATGCGAGTGTTGTTCTCGCAAAACGAGCAGGATTCAGGCCAAAGTGGTGTGCAGTATCGCGTTTGGCCTGAGGTGGGGGGGGGCGCCAGAGCCGAGCCGAGCCGAACGGCACCTTTCGGAAATACTCGGAAAGACACGTAACTACTCAGTTTCCGAGGTTTGCCGAGGAGTCCTCGGGCCTTTCCGGACGTTTCCGAGGCTCTCCGGTGCCCCCCAACCACCTCTGGCCGCATGCGGTATTGCATGCCATTGAAGTCAATGCGGAACAAATTATTTTCATTTCCATTGACTTCAAATGGGGAAACTCGATTTTATATGCGAGTACTTTGGATTACGAGCATTCTCCTGGAACGGATTATGCTCGTAATTCGAGGTTCCACTGTACTATGCAATATTGGTAAACTTTATACGATTTCAAATTCGAGAGGTCCAGTAAACCTCCAATACCTCTCTAGGCATATAAAGGGAAATGATATGGTTCCAGGGTCATTTTATTTAAAGCAAATTGATACATGATAATGAGTTCCCAGAGCACCATGGGCTATCTTAAGAGACAGCACAACAGAAACCGCTTGTCTTGAGGCTGGCTTTTCCAGATTAAAACCTCAGATGGAAGCGTCTGGGTCATTAGCGTTTGTGTGTGCGAAATTCAGCTCGAGCTGAGAGTGGGTAAGAGATGTAGAAAAAAAAAAACCGAAAGATCCACCTACTGCCTGGGTAGAAGACCATGAATGTTCATATACAATCTTTAATCTGTACCCGATTAAAAAAATAATAAATATACTGAATTATTTTTTAATGTTGATCCTAACAATAAATACTCCAGTTTTTGGCAGCTCGGATGCTGTAATAAGCAGTCATGTAATATACTGTACACATGCTAAAAAGCCTTTTTTTTTTTCAGTCCCATAAATATGTCACAGTGATCCATAGGCACTATGCTTAGTACCTGGTTATATATTCGAGGAAGAAATACATTACTTACATCAAATACACTCTATCCAGCCTTCCTTTTTAAATGAATAATTCATAGGATGCATGGTATTAGTAGAAGTGGCGGATATGAAGAAGAAAACACTTAGGCCTGCTTTTAATGAAGCAAAAAGCGGTGTGCAAAGTGTAACCTGCTGCAACCAATCAGCAATGACTGGCTGTGATTGGACAACAAATGATGGGCTCTCACTGGCTACTATGGTCGGCCCTACACACTGCTGCTTTATTGCAAAGGATTGTTAAAAAAAGCTGTGAACTCGCTATGCAGTTTTTTTTTTATATTAGACAGCAAGTGCGGTTTAAGAGTTTGTTGCAGCATCGATCTAATTAAAATGTGTTATAAAAGCTGCACCCTGCTTCCCGAAAGCCTACCATGACTTCATTAGGGTGTATTGTAAATAACAAAATCCACTTAGTTTAAATGCTCACAATAAAAGCTTACTTTCTCGAATGCAACATTTTTAAAGAGTCTCTGTCATCTTGGCCTGAATGGTTCTCTTGTAAAAAATCCTCCTCATTCCCTTCATCGTTCCTGTTTTTCAGTCAGAGCGCCGAGTTTTCCATTAGATGTGTCAGAGCTTACACAGGGTTAACGTCTTGGTGGTTGGCCATTCAGACCAGAGCACTGTGTCCTGGGAGGAGGACACATGTTCTCCCATATACAGCAGGACCAGGTATTTAAGATGGAGCAACAGAGGAGCATAAGGAAGGCAAGTACTAGCGGTTGGAGGTTATACTTGTAGGCAGGTGGCCTACTTTATGTTTATTTAGTATTAACCGCCCAGATCAAAGGGAAGGGGTTAATATTTTTGCTCCTTTCCCTGAGAGTGTTTGCAGGCTTTTTTGGGGGTCCCAGCCTCCCTCCTGTGAATTGTAAAAGGGCAGAGGTCCAGATCCAAGCGGGCTTGGGAGCTTCAGAAAGGATGGGAGGCTTGCTGGGACCTGAGGTCCACTTCAGAGCGCCGATTCATCGGGACACGGACTTCTCCATTCGAGTCTTGCCAGGTATGGACTTTTCCCAAAGATATTTCACCTGTGCAGGTAACCTGGAGCAGCTATGATACCTAGTTAGGTGACAGGTCCTCTGGCAGGGAGGGGGTTGGTGCTCTGACTCCCTCCCTAGTTGTCCATCTCTTCCGGTTACCGGGAGCAGACTAGCATTACGGAGCTCTAAGGTCTGATAACTAGGTACGGGAAGGAGAGCGGTAACTTAGGACACCTATGAGACCCACCATCTATGTGTCTGGTGGGGTTTTATTCCATTACTGGGAATGAGGTAATAGAGGTATGCCGGACTGGTGGAGTGGGCAATGACTCTCCAAATGTAACCATATGTGAGTTACGAGTGTGTAGTGTCATGGGATGAAGCATCTCACAGAGAAACTCTATACATTATTGCTGCACACATGTGGCTCATCTTGGAGTCGGGGCTAGCTTAATGTTCGATTCTTCACATGACCGCAGCCTCCGCTTTAGTTACGTATACCGTATGTTAAAAAAATGATGAAAGATATTTTTACGTACAAGCACACAAGCCCGTTCATCTTCCTCGAAGTTAGCCTCCTATAATACCCTGCACAGCAGCTGTAATACTGTATGGGGGAGGGCAACCATCAGAGCTCTGTTGATTTTGTGAAAGCCTATTTTGTTAAGATGTGTTAATATAGTGGGAAGGAGTAAAGCCCGAGATCGATAGCCAATAAACTAGCATCGTAAATAAGGCACATGGTCCAGCAGACATGGTAATTGTCACGTCCATGTCAATGTTCTATCTGCCTTAATGCGATTTCCCAGAAGAGATCCTAAAAATATACCTCCCTTTACTATACATGGAGGATTGGTATCGCAACTTTTCATAAAAGAACATTGACTTCAAAGCAGCCTTGTCAAATTGTTGTCTTCCGCGAGATATCGCCACATTAAAACCTTGATGCAGAGACTAAGATTTGACACAACAAACTTTCGACATTGGTAAGTGTGAAATCTTAGGGAGTTGGGTTTGGAGGGTTAAACCTCCATCATCTACCATAAAATTATATATCAGTTTTGGGTGGACTAATCTAGGGTAAAGATTGGGTTCAATATTTGGGTTAGGTTTAGTATTAGGTTAAAAGCTATATTTATCCCCTTGGGGGGATGCTAGGTGTTCAATTTTTGACGGATAGGTTAATATTGAGGTTCAGATCAGTGTAGGGTTCATTGTTAACCCGCTGTTCCTGCTGGCATATATATGGCAGCTGGGCGGGTGAGCTTTAATGCTGAACCTCATACACATGCATCCATAGGGGATGGCTTTCTGTGCTGAGAACGTGCTCAGCACAGACTCAACTACAAAATACCTCTTTCCTATATTATGGAGGTGTTCTGTAAATCTGTCCTAGTGTGACAATGCTGTTCCTCCATAGGTACAGCAAAATGAGTTTTTGACAAAGGGGGCCACACCCCGAAATGCATATCAAGGCCATTTTGTGGGCCTGCCACACTTCCCTGCTGTCCACAGTGGTTCTTATCCATGTGATACACACACACAGTCTGCTGCTCCTGCTGGCGCTTCCTGGTGCTCCCCTGGTCAACTTCCTGGTTCCAAGCACCTTACATCACATCCAGGCGGAGCGACTTGCTCACCATTGACCACCGGGAAGGTTGCCACCTGCTGGAGAACTATTGATACGCTTTTTACTGACTTTTAAAGTGAGTGCATATTTATTGTTTTTCATTTTACCAATAGGTTTTAATAAATGCTACACCTAGGTAGTGGCAATTTTCTCTCCTTTTTTCTGTTTATATATGGTTTGCTGTTTGGAGCCTCCCCAGATCCTGCGTGGAAGAGAGATTGCTGACGCTGCCATAATGTGAACTTCAAGCCACAGTGACTTTTATGGACTTTACTCAAGGACTAAAATGACTTCCTTTATTCGTTTATCACTCCTTGCCCTTTTTTTTGTCAGTTGCACCAGTGCCCCCCTTTTTTTTGTCAGTTGCACCAGTCCCCCCTTTTTTTGTCAGTTGCACCAGCCCCCCTTTTTTTATCAGTTTCACCAGTCCCTCCCTTTTTTTTGTCAGTTGCACCAGTCCCCCCTTTTTTTGTCAGTTGCACCAGTTCCCCCCTTTTTTTGTCATTTGCACCAGTCCCCCCTTTTTTTGTCAGTTGCACCAGTCCCCCCCTTTTTTGTCAGTTGCACCAGTCCCCCCCTTTTTTGTCAGTTGCACCAGTCCCCCCCTTTTTTGTCAGTTGCACCAGCCCCCCCCCCTTTTTTGTCAGTTGCACCAGCCCCCCCTTTTTTGTCAGTTGCACCAGTCCCCCCCTTTTTTGTCAGTTGCACCAGTCCCCCCCTTTTTTGTCAGTTGCACCAGTCCCCCCCTTTTTTTGTCAGTTGCACCAGTCCCCCCCTTTTTTTGTCAGTTGCACCAGTCCCCCCTTTTTTTGTCAGTTGCACCAGTCCCCCCTTTTTTTGTCAGTTGCACCAGTCCCCCGCCTTTTTTGTCAGTTGCACCAGTCCCCCCCTTTTTTTGTCAGTTGCACCAGTCCCCCCCTTTTTGTCAGTTGCACCAGTCCCCCCCTTTTTTGTCAGTTGCACCAGTCCCCCCCTTTTTTGTCAGTTGCACCAGTCCCCCCCTTTTCTTGTCAGTTGCACCAGTCCCCCCTTTTTTGTCAGTTGCACCAGTCCCCCCCTTTTTTGTCAGTTGCACCAGCCCCCCCCTTTTTTGTCAGTTTCACCAGTCCCTCCCCTTTTTTGTCAGTTGCACCAGTCCCCCCCCCCTTTTTTTTGTCAGTTGCACCTTTTTTGTCAGTTTCACCAGTCCCCCCTTTTTTTGTCAGTTGCACCAGTCCCCCCCTTTTTTGTCAGTTGCACCAGTCCCCCCCCTTTTTTTGTCAGTTGCGCCAGTCCCTCCATTTTTTTGTGCCTGGGTACATTTATGGCGTTAACCTCCCTGGCGGTATGATTCTTTCTGGAATTATGTACCAAAAGCGGTACAATTATTTTGCATGAAAATTTGGTGTTATGTATTATAGGCCTGCGATTCTTAGTAATTACTTACTTAAACCTAAGCAAACCAAAGTCTAGTAAACATCCCGGGTATGATAAATATGAAACACAAAATTATAAATTATAATATAATAAATAACTATAAATAATTATAAAAAATAGTAATCTAATTATAATAAAAATTATTCAATAATGTAATCAAATCAAAAACACTGAAATTTGCTCAGTTGCAGAATTGTCGCTGTCATTAGATTTAGTGTTTGATGACGAATTTCCCCACAAATCGCTATCGCTCAATTCTGCGAGTGATTCTAATTTATTATCGCTGCTTTCTAGTTGGTCTAAAACCACTTTTGACATAAAGGGACACTTTTTGGTTGCTATGGACAATCCCCAGTTTACAGGCAGAAAGAACGATTTTTATTATATAAAAGTGCATGCAGGACACTTGGCAGACCACTAGGGACCAAGGGGGTGTGTAATTATTACATACAGTACTGTAATCTGTAAGATTACAGTATACTGTATGTATACTATGTGTTTACCTTTTTGAATTTGCCGCCCAGTTCCGCTCCCATGCGCCGCTGCGGCTCGCAGGGAACGGAACTAGGAAGTCAGATGGGGTCGAAAGTGCCGACACTCGCCGGAGATCTCGCTGGCGATCACAGCAGAGGACATCATCGCTGGATCGCCAGGAGAAGGTAGGGAAACTCCGCTGCGAGCTCTGCAATGTCTACCCCGAGCGTGACTCGGGGTTACCGATCCTAGCATAAAAAAACAACCCCGAGTCACGCTCGGGATTACCGCTAGGGAGGTTAATGCCCTTTACAAATCTTTTCCTAGTTACAGCAAAGTAAGTGTCCATTGTCACCCTAGGACAGAAAGTGTGCTGCTGGCATGATTACCAGGAAAATAAAGCCTGAAAAAAAAACGAATGCAGCCATCACATCTATGAACTGATAATCTGCAATATATTACATTTTTGTTCTTGGGTTTAGGGTTTTGGTAAACATTTTAAGTCATCTTACTTACATTATAAAGTGGAGTGCTAGTCATAACTTTATACTGCTTGCTGGGATCCATTTTATACAGGTGTCTGTCTGTTATAAATATGGCTCGATCTTCTACCTTGTTAAATCGGTTCACCTAAGCAGTAAGAAAAAAAATGTACAATCAGGCTTTCCTGAGAAGGAAATAAAAAGTTAAAAGAAATGTGTCAACTGGATATAAGGAGACACTGGGGTTGATTTATTAGAGACAAAATAGACTGTGCACTTTTGGAAATGCAGTTGCTCCAGAGCATAATAAATGAGCAGAAGCTCTGCTGACTTCCATCATCCAATCATGTGCAAGCAGAAATGCTGTTTTTTTATTATTTTCCTTGCACATGATTGGGTATTCTTTGCAAAATGAAGCTTTACCTCATTTACAAAGCTCTGGAGCAACTGCACTTTTCAAACTGCAGTCTACTTGTCTTTAGTAAATCAACTCCACTGTGCCCTTGCGCATGCTTACTGCTCCTGTCTTGGTTGCAGCCGGTGTTCTGTCCATTCTGTGCATGTGCGGCGCATGCGCAGTTCCGGCCGGGCATTTTTCGACAGGGGGCATTTCTCGACAGGACACCGGCACCACAATTCCTAGTGTCTGCTGGTGTCTAAAGAGGAGCGGTAACATCACTCCCCTTGTCATGTGACAGTGCTGGGACCTATTGCCTGTCACAGCGAGGAGGTCACATACCCCCCCCCATGCCCACAGGCACTAGGAATTGTCACCAGCTGCAACAGAAGCAGAGACAGACAGACCCTGTCACTTTGCCCTGAAAGAGCAAGGCCACAATGTCTCTTTAAGCAAAAATGTTTATATTTTTTTCCTAAATGAATAGAACTGTATATGCTCACTTACAAAACATATTTACCTCCCCTTATTTAACTAGAATTACTTTATTTGGGGGAAATTCTGGAGCTTAGAATCAGAGTCCCCCCCCCCCCCCGTCCCCCCCCCCAAATTCTGAAAGCCGCTGTCAACTGTCTGACTCCATGGTGAAAATGCAGAAAGGACTTCAGATAAACTGTTGTTTTGACTCCATTTGACTGCTGTGCTTTGCCATTTGTTACTCTTATGCACCATCAGGAGCAGAGAGGCCATGTGTTTAATCAGCATGAGAACACAAAGTTGTCATGGTGGGAATTGTAAACTGCAAGTCTAGACCATAGCATAATATATGCATGAGCTGAACGCTCTCTCTTTATAAATGACAGGTCACATACATCACATATACTAATGAAAGTAAGAGGTTACTGTACAATATACACTAGCATAATGATTGCTTACTAGGTACAATAAAAGCCTATTCAGTCAAGGTGGAGCAGAACGAGCTAAATAATAATATAGTGTGCATTTGTTTTCGTCCGAATTTCAGGTATTTTCGTTATCGTTTTAACAAACGAAAACGAAAGCGCAGAATCCGAAAACCGAAAGATCCGACATAAACAAATGCTTTATTTTCGTTTTCGTTGCGACAACAGTTCGATATAGAAAGGAGATTCGACATGAGGCTAACAATAACAATCTGTGTCCATCGAACCTGTGGTCGAATGTGCCTAACCTTAACTCTATTAGTCCAAGATTATTCTACATAGAGAGGAAAGATTCGACATTATAGAGAGAAAAGATTCGACATTATAGAGAGAAAAGATTCGACATTATAGAGAGAAAAGATCGCTGCTGGAATTGGGTGGGGGAAGTAAAATAAAAATAATGATGATGATGAATATTATTGGCTGATTGTAACCAAAGAGGAGGAGCAGTAAAAGGGCTGGAACTAACTTAACAATTAAACATGAGCGACGAAGATTCGACAAAGCATCGAAAAACATACAAACGTTGAATCTGTCATTGAAGGCTTATGGTGTCTGACGAAAGTTCCAAGAAGATTCGACGGAGCAGCGAAACTGTACGATGCCGCAATCGTACATTTCCGGTCAAATGCATCCGCCCATAGGCTATAGAAAAATTCTAATGTTGGTTGACTAGTAATAATAATAAATATAATTACTGTATATACTCGATTATAAGCCGACCCGAATATAAGCCGAGGCACCTAATGTTACCACAAAAAAATGGGAAAACGTATTGACTCGAGTATAAGCCTAGGGTGTCCATCTGCATGCCTCACTGTGCCCAATCTCCCTACCTGATCTCCGGCCCTGTGTGACTAGACTGACGTTTAACATAGGAGTCTATCGAAGGGGTGCCCGGCTTTGAAAAATCGGTGCTCCCCGGCCGTAGGTCCCCATGACAACAAACTTTGCACACTTATAGATGAAGAGTGGGGCTACATGTGTGCCATGTTTGGGGTCCAGGGGACCTAGGGCCGGCCGGTACCGGGTCCCCAATTCACCAGGGAAATGACGTTTAACATGGGAGTCTATGGAAGGGGTGCCCGGCTTTGTGCTCCCTGGCCGTAGGTCCCCCAGACAACACACTTGTGGAGGAAGAGGAAGAGTGGGGCTACATGTGTGCCAAGTTTGGAGTCTAGGGGACCTACGGCTGGCCAGTACCGGGTCCCCAAAGTCCGGGAGATCAGGCGCAAAAAGGTGACTTGAGTATAAGCCGAGGGGGGCATTTTCAGCACAAAAAAATGTGCTGAAAAACTCGGCTTATACTCGAGTATATATGGTATTACTAGTCATACAACATTGGAATTCTACTATAGCTAGCTTGTAGGTGGAACATTCGACCGGAAATGTACGATTGCGGCGTCGTACAGTTTCGCTGCTCCGTCGAATCTTCTTTGAACATTCGACAGACACCATAAGCCTTCAATGACAGATTCGACTTTAATTCATTCAGATTTTCAGACAGATGCAATTTCTAACGAAAAACGAAATAAATAAAAACGAATTTCGGGAGTAACTAAATTTATTTTTCGGACGAAAACGAAATTCCGAAACAAAATATTTCATTGTGCACATGTCTACTGAATAATGCCCGCTATGAGAGTCTCACTGTATTATCTTTACCACTGGCCATCCATCACACAGTGCCATAGATGCCTACCTTGCGTACATGACAGGAGAAGAGAGGCTGCATGAACTTGTCTTTCCTCTGCAGCTCATTGGCCCGAGATACGAACACCTCTGAGTCTTGGCTGTTCTCTTGTTTCTGATAAAAGTAATAAGGCAAATTATTACAACCGCAGATCTTCTTTTTTATGCCTTCTGCTTTCTGCCTTCATTCAACTGCAGACCTACCGAAGCAAGGTAACTGCCTTCCCATCGTCTCTGGAGCCCCAAGTCAGCTCGCTGACCTTTAAGGTTCTCAAATGCAGCCACTTTGGCCTTGATTTTTGGTATGTCGGCGGGAGGTATGGCTTTTATGATGTGGTACGCCCTCCACCTGTCAACAAAGAAAGCAACTTTAGCTGCTATTGAAATCATGGTACAATTCTGACTCATTTCTGATCCAGTTGAGCCTGAATACCTGAGGAAGGCTCTCTGCAGGAATTCTTGGAAGGAGCGAAGGACCTTTGGAGGCGTAGGCCATTTGACATTCTTCCCATAATCTCTGCTGTTCCGTACACCATTAAACCTGCGGACAACCTCCTTGATGTAGGACTTCACTTTGTAGCGTCTGTAGTACCGCATTATTTTGATGGCTGCTTTGGTTCTCTTATACTGCCAGCGGGCCAATGTTCCCCTCCACATCTAAACCATAAAAGTAATAAAAACTGTTACAAGTTTCAAGGGGGTTGAGAAAAGGTAAACAAGTTGAAATTGTGCTTGGTGTTCAACTGCAGACATACACCATATTACCAAAAGTATTGGGACACCTGCTTTTACACGCACATAAACTTTAATGGCATCCCAGTCTAAAGCCCCGTACACACGGTAGGACTTTTTGCCAACAAACTTCAAAATGATCAAGTTTTCCAAAAAATCCTACCGTGTGTACGCTCCATCGGACAAACTTTTTCGGTTTTCATCGAACAAAAGTTCGCTCTGCAAACGGACAAACTTTTCGGCAACAAAAGTCCTACGGTGCAAAGTCCGACCGTGTGTACAGAAATCATCTGACTTTTGTCCGAAGTACAAATACGCATGCCCAGAACCAATGTTAAAATCAACCAACAATAGCAGAAGTTGACCAAAGGGTGGCGGTAAAGAGCAGAAAAGAGCAGAAAAACCACGTGATGTTGGGAACGTTTTGGGAAAGTTTGCAGAAAAGTCCTGCCGTGTGTATGCTATGGGTGTGTCCGGCCAACTCCCTTCGGACAAAAAATCCACGGAAAAGTTTGTTTGAAGTCCGACCGTGTGTATGAGGCTTTAGTCCGTAGGGTTCAATATTGAGTTGGCCCACCCTTTGCAGCTAGAACAGCTTCAACTCTTCTGGGAAGGCTGTCCACAAGGTTTAGGAGTGTCTATGGGAATGTTTGACCATTCTTCCAGAAGTGCATTTGTGAGGTCAGGCACTGACGTAGAGGAGAAGGCCTGGCTCGCAGTCTCCGCTCTAATGCCACGTACACGCGATCGGACATTCCGACAACAAAACCGTTAATTTTTTTCTGACGGATGTTGGCTCAAACTCGTCTTGCATACACACGGTCACACAAATGTTGCTCGGAAATTCCGAACGTCAAGAACGGGGTGACATACAACACTACAACAAGCTGAGAAAAATGAAGTTCAATGATTCCGAGCATGCGTCGAATTGATTCCGAGCAAGCATAGGATTTTTGTTGTTTCGGAATTGGACACACACGGTCGGAATTTCCAAAAATAACTTTTGTTGTCGGAAAAATTGAGAACCAGCTCTCAATCATTTGTTGTCGGAAATTCCGACAGAAAATGTCCGATGGAGCCTACACACGGTCGGAATATCCGACCAAAAGCTCACATAGAACATTTGTTGTCAGAAATTCCGATCGTGTGTACGTGGCATAATTCATCCCAAAGGTGTTCGATCGCGTTAAGGTCAGGACTCTGTGCAGGCCAGTCAAGTTCCTCCACACCAAACTCGCTCATCTATGTCTTTATGGACCTTGCTTTGTGCACTGGTCCAAATCATTTGGTGGAGGGGGGATTATGGTGTTGGGTTGTTTTTCAGGGGTTGGGCTTGGCTCCTTAAGGCGTCAGCATACCAAGACATCTTCCTCCACCCCAAACTCGCTCATCCATGTCTTTATGGACCTTGCTTTGTGCACTGGTGTGCAGTCATGTTGGAACATCTCCAAACTATTGCCACAAAGTTGGGGGCATGAAGTTGTCGAAAAATGCCTTGGTATGCTGACGCCTTAAGAGTTCCCTTCACTGGAACTAAGGGGCCAAGCCCAACCCCTGAAAAACAACCCCACACCATAACCCCCCCCCCCCCATCACCAAATAATTTGGACCAGTGCACAAAGCAAGGTCCATAAAGACATGGATGAGCGAGTTTGGGGTGGAGGAACTTGACTGGCCTGCACAGAGTCCTAACCTCAACTCGATAGAACGGCTTTGGGATGAATTAGAGCGGAGACTGCAAGCCAGGCCTTCTCGTCCAACATCAGTGCCTGACCTCACAAATGCGCTTCTGGAAGAATGGTCAAATATTCACATAGACACTCCTAAACATTGTGGACAGCCTTCCCAGAAGAGTTGAAGCTGTTATAGTTGCAAAGAGTGGGCCAACCCAATATTGAACCCTACGGACTAAGACTGGGATGCCATTAAAGTTCATGTGCGTGTAAAGGCAGGTGTCCCAATACTTTTGGTAATATAGTGTATCCAGTTGCCTACCTTGGGCGTCTTACAAACGTCCATAAAACCCCCTTCTCTGTACATAGGACATGTCTTGTACTTGCACTATCTTATCTTCTGCTCAGCTACTGTGCACAGCCCAAGATTCTATGACTAGGAGCTAGTCTGAAGTCTTCCTCACTGAATGATCATTCTGACAGACAATCTCTGTGAGAATTCAATGTAACATTTTAAGCCAAAACCACAACAAACAAGTAACATAGTAGCCATCTTGTCTCCTGCATTCCCTCAGACAGATTTGTGAGTGAGAGAGCTGCAGCTGACAGAGGAAAGTTTTTATTGTGTGCACAGTGAATTAACTCTTAATTAACCAGGACATGCTTTTTTTTTTTTTTTTTTTTTTTTTTACTACTACTGCCGCGTACACACGCCCGTTTTTCTCGTCGAGAAAAATGAAATTTTTCCCATTCGACGAGAAAAACGATAGTCTGTGGGCTGTCGTTTTTTTTCGACGAGAAAAACGGCATTAAAAACGACGAGAAAAATTAGAACATGTTCTAATTTTTCTCGTCGTTTTTTTTTACATGTTTTCCGCGGCAGTGTTTCCCATAGGGAAACACTGCCGCGGAGCCCACAGACGGTCGTTTTTCTCGACAAGAGAAAAAACGACGTGAAAAACGACCGTGTGGGGAACAAGCCGTTCCCTCGTTTTTAATGACATTATTCACGGCGGTTTTTTAACCGCCGTGAATAATGATCGTGTGTACGCGGCATAATACATTGTTATCTTTAAGGATTTACTGTTAAAATATGTGGTTTAAGGTAGATCTGTTTTATTTTAAATCAGTAACAACTATAAATTACTGATGCATTATGAGAAAAATGAAAGCAGAATCTGTCACCAACGATGGGGCACTATTCCACCCACTAATACCAACAATGGGGCATTATTCCTCCTACTAATGTCAATAATGGGGCATGGTTTACTCCCATTTCGACTCATTGGCCAAAGTCCACCCCCAAGTGTGAAGGACAGCAAACTGGCCCTTTGTTTAGAAAGTCTGGAGAACCCTGGTCTAGAACTATATTTTCATTTATGTTTTATGGAATTGTTTCATGGTGATGATTCAAGTAATAGCGAACTGGGCACATCCTGCCCTCTCCACAAGCTTTACAAAATACAGGGTTTCTTTGTGCAATTCTGTGTCCAATCTCCATTGTTATTTCCTGTTGCTTTTTAGAGTTGTGAAGAGGCAAAAGGTGTTGGAGAAATAGGCAGACTTTCTCAGGAATTTACGTTAGTCCAAATATATACCTGTAGCCCCCTGTTCCTAAAAATGGGGCTATAGTGTAAATTTAGTTTTGGCTGAGCTGTAAACAGCTCAGATTTGATTGTATATTTGGTTCTGTTCTAAACTTGACTGAGTTGTGCATTTCTCGCTGTTGCCCGTAGGTGTCACTGGTACCACAGGACAGTGTGAGAATTACAACTAGGTTGAGCTGTAATGAATATTCTTTTTCCAGAAACAGCCCAGTAGCAGGTTCCTGGCCGCTGTGCATTCTGGGAAGGGGTATTTATTGGATAGAGCCATGTGCTTTTAGTCAGTCTTCACCTCGAGGCTGTGTCGCTGCAAGTAGGCCCAGAAGCCTGTCTGGGGCCTACTAATCCTGAGGTGGTCCTTAGGCTGTCTTGCCTGTTTGGCAGAAGCCGAGACAAGCTGAGGAGATCCAGGGGAGGACCCTTGCTGGAGAGAGAGCCAGGATGAAGGCTGGTCTCTCAGGAGGGCCTGGTGACTCGTTTGAAGGAAGCATCTATATCTAAACTACTCTTACAGTGTTGCCGGATGGCTTAAAGGTTCTGACACTGTGAAGCTGAATCCTATTCTACCAATCTAAATCAAGGTAACTAGCTCCTGGCTGCTAAGTTAGTGAGAGAGAATTATCCAAGAGTGCTACTGGCTGCCAAGTTTGTGAGAGAGGCTCGTCCAGAAACTCTACCGGCTGCTAGGTCTGTGTGAGAGGCCTACCAGGTATCCAAGATCTTCTAAAAGAAAGCGGTTTTGCCTTTGGATTCAAGGAGTCTGTAAGTGATCTGCAAAAAGGGTATATGAAACCTCCCCTAACCCTCTCTCCTATTACTACTTTCAAGTTCTCCACTAAAGCATTGAAAATATATAACGTGACTGGCGCCCAAATTCTGTTCTCATTTCCCATTATAGCCATGGACTCAGCTCTGGGGTGAATGTAAGCTCGCTCCTCTTTGCTCTTTGCTTCCAGTAGACCCAGGGGGGCACTACACCCAATATGGACAAAAATATCTGAACATATGACCAACACACCTATATGTGTTTGTTGTACATTACATTTCAAAACCATGGTCATCAATGTGGATCCACAAGGTTTGAAGTTTGGTTTTGCCTAAAAGTTTTTGTATGTTGTAGTATTAACTTTACTCTTCACTGGAAAAACCTGAACTAAATTGAAGGGGTTTCCACATACTTTTGGTATAAGCCGACCTGAATATAAGCCGAGGCACCTAATTTTACAACTATAAACTGGGAAAACGTATTGACTCAAGTATAAGCCTAGGGTGTCCATCTCCATGCCTCACTGTGTCCATTTGCATGCCTCACTGTGTCCATGCCTCACTGTGCCCATGCCTCACTGTGTCCAATCTCCCTACCTGATCTCCGGCGCTGTGTGACTAGACTGACGTTTAACATGGGAGTCTATGGAAGGGGTGCCCGTCTTTGAAAAATCGGTGCTCCCCGGCCGTAGGTCCCCTGGACAAAAAACTTTGCACACTTGTAGATGAAGAGTCGGGCTACATGTGTGCAATGTTTGGGGTCCAGGGGACCTACGGCTGGCCGGGATCAGGCGCACAAAGTTGAAGATGGACACAGACTCGAGTATAAGCTGCGGGGGGCATTTTCAGCACAAAAAAATGTGCTTAAAAACTTGGCTTATACTCGAGTATATACGGTAGTAGGTGTTATGGTTGGGTATACATCATATTTTTGTTATACAGTTTAGAGCATACCGAAGAAAGGTGCTCACCTAAATTTCACACAGAAAGTTAAACATCCATATTTGTATCACCAGCTTACCTTCTGCAGGAAAAGAATGATCCTGATAAGCATCTCACTCCGCTTCTCTTCCAGGGAGAACAGGGTACGCGGGGTACGAATAAAAACTTTGGTTTTGCCGTATGCAGCATCTTGGTGATATCCACATTCCTCCAGGAGCTTCTGCACAGCAACTTTATCTGAAGGCAAGTCGTGGTTAGGCCAGGTTAGCTGGGAGATCATCTTGTACCTGGATAGGGAGAAAAACACAGTGGTGAAAGTAGGCAATGAACAAGGGTGGTACTTATGGAACATAACCAGTCAACAATACAAAAGGCATAATATTAATAATGTGCTTTCCCCAACCCGGTGCTTCAGTGAGTGCTGAAGGAGCAGAGCTGAAAGCTGTGACCAACAGTCCATTAGGAGCAGACAGAGATCTGAGTGATCACAGGTCATATAATTGCTCAGTTTTGGTTTTAAAGTCAGCATTGGACAGCTGTAACATCACACAGATGCTACAGCATAAAAGGTGAGCATAGATGTTTGTTCTTTTCAAAATTCCATACTTCACCGATACCTGAATATGTTTAAAGACAGCTTTCTCTTGGCAGTACAGCAATATAACAAATTCAGAGTACAATTTTATGGCAAAAAGTGTGAGAATAATCCCTGCACTATTATAAATGATTAGATCATAAATGCATTATGAAAAAGGTTAGAGCTGCTACCACTGAACAGCGCACTCACAACATAATTGCATAAATAAAGAAAAAGAAAAAGTGAAGCGCTCCATATAGTAAAAAGTGATACAATACTCAAGATAAATACATATATTAGAAATACACAACACAAGTATCAAAGTGCAAAATGAAGTGTTGCTTAAATATAAGATCAACGACAGGCTGGGAGAAAAACTGTCTGGAGGCTGTTCTGTAACAAAGGAGGAGAAGCGGAACCTTTGAGAAAGCCGGCATAGCCTGGATAGGCGCAACCCATCAGCAGGTGGTGACGTCATCATGCTGGGCGGGGCAGGGCGAGGACACCATTTTGCTAATAGTGTAGACCGCTGAAATATATTCATTTTAAATCTTAAACAAATGCCACCTACAAAAAAGATATTAAAATGGCATGTACAGAACATACGGTTTTAATATATTTTCTTGTAGGTGGCATTTGTTTAAGATTTAAAATGAATATATTTCAGCGGTCTACACTATTAGTATCTCTCTTTGTATTTTCTCATGGGAATACCTAATGGAGAGTGGAGGAGACATTTAAAGGACAAGGAATCTGTCTGACACTAATACATGTATCTGAAGTGCTTCTGACATCTAATTTATAGTGGGGAGGACAACGAGATCAGGTGAGAAGACACCCATAGGGGCCTTTGGCGGTGGATACATTGGTGGTCCTTTCATGGTGAAGAGTGTGGTGCTTACTGGATTACCAAGATTTGGATCACCAATACACTAGAATTGAATCGGTATGTGGAACTTGGCTACAAAGTGGACACTTATATTCTTATTTATGCTGCTGCACTTTAAACAACTTTATTTGACTGGTTTCACATTTTTTTTTTTTTTTTATTCGCTTTATTGAAGTTTTCTGAGATACAAAACATGGCCATTGGGGCATACCCCGGCCTAACCTTGCACATTACCACGTGCACATCAAAGAAAGAAGAAAGAACACAACAAAAAAAAAAAAAGGGAGGGGGGGGGGCGGGGCGAGGAGAAAAAAAAAAGGGGGGGACACCCCCAAAAACACAAGGGGACATAAAGAAAAAGAAAACAAAAAACAGATGACAACTTATCATCTCATCTTAACGCTAAATATATCTAACTAACATAACAGGGACACCTCTCGGGATACACAAGGTAGGATTACAACAGGAGTTGTTATTCCTTGCAGGACCACTACTCGTTCCTAGATGTCTGGGTTGGGCTTATCAGGAGCATGCAGGGGTAGGTGCTTTGAATTTGAGCTATGCTTACACCTCCATTCATTCATTCAGAGTATGGACCTTAGCTCCTATCAGGACTGATGAGTGCGGAGGAGATCTGGTGAATTACTCCTCTTGGGGTCGGTCATCTGTTGTGGACTCCGAATCAGTCCACAGATGCCAGACTTTTTCATATTTTCTGGGACATCCACGAGACAGATACGTCGCTTTATAGAGGGGGACCACTGTATTGACTAGATGCTTCCATGAGGTCAGGGTTGGGGGGATGGCTGACTTCCACTTTAGTACTATGGCTTTCCTTGCGTAAAACAGGAGGATACCTATTAGGGTACGTGGGGCTTTGGCAAGTGCCAGTGGCTCCACCAGGCCAAGAAGGCATACACTAATTGTCAGGGGAATAGAAATGGTAGTTAGGTTATGGATGAATTGTGTTGCCTCCCGCCAATATTCCCGAATCTGTAGGCAATCCCAGAATATGTGTGTGAAATCTGCAGGAGTATCAGAGCATCTCCAGCAGTTAGCTGTCAGGGCCGGGTATATGCGGTGGAGGCGTTGGGGTGTGTAATAGATCCTGTGGAGGATCTTGAATTGGATCAGTTTGTCCCTGGTAGCCACCAGTGGCTGAAATGGGTAGTCCCACATATCCTCCCAGTCTTCGCTGTCCAGCTCCTGCACCTCCGCCCGCCACAAACCACGCAGACCATCCAGACCCTCCTGGATGGACGGCAGGAGTGCTTGATAGATTCGGGACAGGGGCTTTGAGAGCTCGGCATCGTCCAGGAGAATCTCCAAGGTATCAAGCTCCAGCCGGAGCCGAACCGACTTGAACTGCGAGCTGAAGGCGTGGCGGAGCTGCAGGAACCTGAAAAAGAAAGAGTTCGGAAGCTGGAATTTATTCTTTAACCTATCGAATGTAAATAGCCCCAGCTCATCGCAGATATCCCTCAAATACCTGATGCCCTTGCCGGCCCACAGACCCGGATCCTGCAAAGAGTGGAACTCCCTGAGCCTCGGATTGCACCAAAGTGGTGTGTTAGGGGACCACCTGGCCTTCGCAAAATTAGGTTTAATCACTACCGTGAACCATGCCTTAATGATCGCTTTCATAGCTAGGGTCGAGGGTACCGCAGAGCCCCCTGACCCCCTATAGAGTGCATTACGAAGGGCCTCGAAAGATCCTAGGTGTGCCGCCTCCAGGACAACTGACGCATTGGTGTCGTCCGAAACCAGCCAGTTATGTGCATGGGTGAGCATTGCTGCTAAGTAGTAGGTGTGGAAGTCCGGGCAGGCAAGTCCCCCCTGTGTCCATGGTCTACACAAAATCTTTTTACTAAATCTGGCCGGGTGTGATTGCCACAAGAAAGAAGCCACTGAGGAGTCTAGTTGCCGGAGAAGAGACCTGGGGATCCATACCGGAGAGTGCCGTAAGGTATATAGCAAGACCGGGAGTAATTTCATTTTCTTTATCGTACACCACGGGACACAGAGCTAGTCATTACATAATGGGTTAAGGGTCACCAGCGGTGATTGGACACTGGCACAACCAATGGAAGACAGTTCCCCTCCATATAACCCCTCCCATCAGGGAAGTACCTCAGTTTTTTCGCCAGTGTCGAAAGGTGTTGGACGCGTTAGGAGGTGCTAAAGGAAAGCTCTACCAAAGAGACCCTCTGGGGGTAAAAGAGCTATGCTTTCGGATCCATCCAAGACGCCTACAAATGAGCTGAATCTGGATGGGATCCGGGCCTCATCCATGAGGCGTCGCCTGTAATGTCTCTCTTCGGAGGACTGGGCTCTAAGATCCAGCACTTTCGCTATTTCGCTATAAAGTCCTGGTAAGAGTCTTGTACAAGGCCCAGGGGAGAGGTATCCTTTAAATAGGAACCCATATCCCTGAAGGTTGGCACACATAGCCCACCGTGAAGGGTGAAGTTTGGTATCTGTCTGAAAACTTTCAGCAGAAAAACCTGCGGCGTGGATAAGGTGAGATTAGAAGGTCCATAACTAGGTTGGGACCTTTTTCAAAAAGTGGATGTCTTCTTTTTTTCCACCACTGGGGGGAGTAAAAGAGCTGAATATACTCACCTCACTCTGTTCAGTGTCGGCTTCGGCGAAGTACACTGCTCGTCACCTCCGCTGCTGAGCTTGCTTGAGCACCCCGCTCCTCCTTCCGGTGGCCGATACAGACACCTGCAGATGCAGGTAAGTGGGGACAGGGGCTGATGAGAGTCCTCTCTCACTATGGCCACCACCATAGCGCTAAAGGCCGCGCGCAGCGCGCGGGAGCGCGCTTTATCGGAGGGGGGGGGGGCCGAGGCGTGCGCGGGCACGTGGCGCGCGCAGGCACAGAAACGGCGCCAAATTTAAAAGACTGTCAGTGTAAAAAGCACTGCAGCAGCAAGCAAGCTCGTTAGTTCTCTTGTTCCTGGCAGAGAAACACAGCAGCTATACAGGGACGTAAGACTCCATGTGGTTGGATTGGGTACTTCCTAGAAGACATCCATGTTATGCATAGTTATGTGTTAAAAGTTGCATACTTAATGTATTTGCTAAACTGAACACGGTAGTATATGCATTTAGGTACCTTGTATTTTGTCTAAACAGTAAGTCTTCCAGGGGAAGTAATGCGGACAAAAAGAGATAAAAGAGCACCGCCGCCTGAGACAGGGGGCTCTAGCTGTGCTGACTCGGTACCTTCCTCTCCTGTGTTGCCAAAAGCACCTGTACAGGATGAGCCATTACCTCTGTCAGGTATGGCGGCTTCCCCAGTGAAGCCTGGGCCTGCATATGTCACTGAGGACACTTTATCAGCTGCCCTAAATAATCTGGAGGAGAAAATTGCTACTTTAATCGCTAAATCCTCTAAAAAGGACAATAAGCGAAGCAGATCTCCTCCAGTATTGGACCTCCCTTCAGAAGTACCTGAGGAGGAGGAGGATGAGGAGGAGGCTACATCAGCAGAGGATGAGGAGTCAGACGGATCAGGGATATCGGATGAGCCTTTTTCGGTATCCCAGATTTTAAAGTCACAGGTGCAATGCTATGCAGGAGCCGTGCGAGCTGCATTTAGGTTACCCTCTTTGGAGGTAACAGAATCACCTGTCTCCTCCCTAGGATCATTAAGATCCCTGCAAGGTGCATGCTCCTTCCCGGTTCATCCGTTACTAGAGGATCTATTGTACGCAGACTGGCAACATCCAGATAAGCGTTTTTCACCTCCAAAAAAGTTTAACATTCTTTATCCTATGGAGGAAAAATTTTTAAAGAAATGGAGCCTGCCTACGGTAGATGCGGCTATTTCTTGTGTAAATAAAAACCTGACATGTCCAGTGGATAATGTACAAGTGTTTAAAGATCCTTCTGAGAAGAAGTTGGAATCCTTACTGAAATCCTCCTTCCTTTTGGCCGGCTCAATTATCCAACCTGCAGTAGCAGCAGTCGGTATGTGTCAGGTCGTCAGCCAACAGGTAAAGCAGGGGCTGAAGGAGCTGCCTTCAGAGCAGGCTAAAAATTGGGAGAATTTACCTAAAGCCTTATGCTTCACAGTGGATGCCATGCGAGATTCTATCATACAGGCATCACGCCTTACACTCCAGCTGGTACAGATGCGCAGAGTACTTTGGCTTAAGCATTGGTCAGCGGAAGCCCCATGCAAAAAGTTGTTGGCAAGTTTCCCGTTCCATGGCGAACGCCTTTTTGGGGAAGATTTAGAAAGATATATCCAAAAGATATCAAGTGGTAAAACGACACTTTTACCTGAGAGAAAGAAAAACAAGAGACCTTGTTTTAAACACACTCTCTCCCCAGCTCCCGGGAAATCGGACTCCAGCCAGTGGCGACGGCCTTTTCAGCCGCCCAAAAAAGCCAAAGAACAGGCTCAGAAGAACAAGAAGCCGTGGGGTTCAAGAGCTAATAAGCAAGCCCCCAAAACCTCTCATTGAAGGGGCGCCCCCGCTCGGCCGAGTGGGGGGAAGGCTTCGTCAGTTCTCAGCGACTTGGCGGACAGAAACCCAGGACAAATGGGTGGTATCCACAATATCCTCAGGGTACAGACTGGAATTTCGAGAGATCCCATCTTCTCAATTCCGAAGTTCAAGACTCTCCAAGGATCCACAAAAAAGAGGATCCTTCTTCAAAGGTTTGAATCACTTAATAGCTCAAGGTGTGGTTACAGAGGTACCCCAAAAGGAGCAAGGTTCAGGTTTTTACTCAAACCTCTTTGTGATTCCAAAACCGAACGGAGAAGTCAGACCCATCCTGGATCTAAAAAATCTAAACCAGTTTCTGAACGTTCGCCATTTTCGAATGGAAACGATTCGATCCGTGGTCGCTACTTTAAAAGGCGGAGAATTCATTGCGTCCATAGATATCAAAGACGCATATCTACACATACCAATCCTCCCCGCTCACCAAAGATTCCTAAGGTTTGCGGTAGAAGATCGCCACTTTCAATTTGTGGCCCTGCCATTTGGTGTAGCCACCGCGCCCAGAGTATTCACAAAGGTGCTAGCTCCTCTGTTAGCAAACCTAAGAACACGGGGCATTGCGGTAACAGCCTATCTAGACGATCTACTATTAATAGATCAGTCAAAGGAGGGATTGGATCACGCTGTAGACACTACAGTAGGATACCTGGAGCATTTAGGATGGATTATAAACTTACAAAAATCCTCTCTCCAGGCCCAAAGAAGGATAGTGTACCTGGGCATGATCATAGATACAGCCCAAAACAGGGTATACCTGCCAGAGCCAAAGATACAGTCTCTGAAAGACCTGATCCACAAGGTCAAAGCAAACAAGAGGCCGTCTATTCGCCTTTGCATGAGACTATTGGGAAAGATGGTAGCCTCCTTCGAGGCGGTCCCTTACGCCCAGTTTCATTCGAGACTACTTCAAGGCAATATTTTAGCCTCCTGGAACAGGAAGAGCCAAGCTCTGGATATACCCATGCGCCTGTCCTCACAAGTACGCCACAGCTTCAATTGGTGGCTAGAAGCCAGGAATTTACGGAAGGGAAAGTCCTTCCTCCCAGTGGCCTGGAAGGTGGTATCTACGGATGCCAGTCTATCGGGCTGGGGTGCAGTATTCGAGGAGGCTTCTACCCAGGGAACCTGGGCCAAGACTCAGGGGATCCTGCCCATCAATGTGCTAGAGATCCGGGCGGTATATCTAGCCCTCAAAACCTGGACATACAGGTTACAGGGCTACCCAGTTCGGGTTCAATCCGACAATGCTACGGCAGTAGCTTACATCAATCACCAAGGAGGCACCCACAGTCGGGCAGCCCAAAGAGAGGTGAACCGGATCTTGGCATGGGCAGAAGAGCATGTACCTTGCATCTCTGCAATCTTCATTCCAGGGATAGAAAACTGGCAAGCAGACTACCTGAGTCGTCAGCAGCTGCTACCAGGAGAGTGGTCTCTTCACCCAGAGATCTTTCAGGCCATATGTCTGAGATGGGGAAACCCAGATGTAGACCTGCTAGCTTCCAGGTTCAACAAGAAATTGGACAACTTTGTGTCCAGAACGAGAGATCCTCTAGCCTACGGGACAGACGCTCTAATAACTCCATGGAATCAGTTCTCACTGATCTATGCATTCCCTCCGATCCCTCTTCTACAAAGACTGCTTCGCAGGATCAAGGAGGAGGGAATACCAGTAATCCTAGTGGCCCCAAACTGGCCCAGGAGGCCTTGGTATGCCGAGATCGTAAAAATGGCGATAGGAAGGCCCTGGAAGCTTCCACTTCGACACGACCTGTTGTCACAGGGTCCAGTATTCCACCCTTCCTTACAAAGGCTAAATTTGACGGCCTGGCTGCTGAGACCCACATTTTGAAAAAGAGAGGGGTCTCTGGCCTGGTTCTTTCTACGCTCATTAATGCTAGAAAGCCAGCCTCCAGACTCATCTATCATAGAGTCTGGAAAGCATACGTTTCCTGGTGTGAATCCAGAAGTTGGAATCCTCTGAAATATGAAATAAGTAGGATTCTTGCTTTTTGCCAGTTAGGAGTGGATATGAAATTAGCCCTTAGCACCATCAAAGGGCAAATATCGGCTCTATCAGTCTTCTTTCAGAGACCATTGGCATCTCACTCCCTAGTTCGGACATTCATTCAGGGGGTACTGAGGATAAATCCTCCAGTCAGGTCTCCCTTGTGTCCATGGGATTTGAATTTGGTATTGTCAGTGTTGCAAAAGCAACCTTTTGAACCTATTCGCCATATTCCTTTAATTATATTAAGTAGGAAATTGGCCTTTCTGATTGCTATAGCTTCTGCTAGGAGAGTATCAGAGCTAGCAGCTCTTTCTTGTAAAGAGCCTTATCTAATTTGTCACAAGGACAAGATCGTACTACGACCCCATCCGGCTTTTCTGCCTAAGGTGGTGTCGGCTTTTCACTTGAATCAAGACATTGTTCTGCCTTCCTTTTTTCCAAACCCGCGGACGGCGGGGGAAAAATTATTACACTCTCTAGATCTAGTGAGAGCGGTAAGGGTGTATCTGCAAGCAACCGCTCAGATACGTAAAACAGATGTTTTGTTTATTTTACCAGATGGTCCCAAGAAGGGCCAAGCGGTATCAAAATCCACCATTTCCAGGTGGATTAGACAAGTAATTGTTCAAGCTTATGGTTTAAAGAACAGGACTCCTCCTTTTCCTGTTAAGGCGCACTCTACCAGGGCGATAAGTGCTTCATGGGCAGTGCACCACCAGGCTTCGATGGCTCAGATCTGTAAGGCTGCAACTTGGTCCTCAGTCCATACATTTTCCAAATTCTATCAAATAGATGTGAAAGGACATGAGGATTCCGCCTTCGGGCGAAGTGTGCTGCAGGCAGCAGTATAGGGCTTCTGGTCCGCAAGCGGTCGGTTTGATCTGTGTCTCCCCCCCTTCATATGAGCATTGCTCTGGGACGTCCCATTATGTAATGACTAGCTCTGTGTCCCGTGGTGTACGATAAAGAAAATAGGATTTTTATAACAGCTTACCTGTAAAATCCTTTTCTTGGAGTACACCACGGGACACAGAGGTCCCACCCTTCTTATGGGAACCTTACTGCTTTGCTACAAAACTGAGGTACTTCCCTGATGGGAGGGGTTATATGGAGGGGAACTGTCTTCCATTGGTTGTGCCAGTGTCCAATCACCGCTGGTGACCCTTAACCCATTATGTAATGACTAGCTCTGTGTCCCGTGGTGTACTCCAAGAAAAGGATTTTACAGGTAAGCTGTTATAAAAATCCTATTTTTATTAAGTTAATTCTCCCTATTAGAGATAATGGGAGGTTTGACCAAGCCTTCAGTTTTAGTTTACACCACTGCAGCACCGGGGACAGGTTAAGTTTGAAAAAGTCTTTAGTATTGGACGAGATATTTATCCCTAAGTATCTGATGGTATCTGCCCATTGTAGAGGCGAAGTAGGATCACTCAGCCTCCTTGCCCCGGGGTCTATGGGTAGAATTAGTGATTTGCTCCAGTTGGTTCTGAGGCCAGAGAGAGTCGCGAAACGGTCCAGAATCCAAAGCGCCCCGGCGAGCGAGGGACCGGGGTCCCCGAGGAAGAGAATCAAATCATCAGCATACAATGCCAGCTTCTCGGTCACCGAGCCGACCCGTACTCCAGACACCTCCTCCGACCTCCGCAGGGCCTCGGCCAGAGGCTCCACTACCAGGGCGAACAATGCAGGTGATAGGACACCCCTGCCTTGTTCCCCTCCTAATCGGCAAAGAGGGCGAGAGACTACCATTCAGTTTGATACGAGCGGTGGGTGCCCTACATAGTAGGCCGATCCATTTCCGGAAAGTTGGGCCGAAGCCAAAACCCTCCAGAACCTGCATCATATAGGACCATCTGACTGTATCGAAAGCCTTTTCGATGTCGAGGGATACCAGTACCCGAGAGGCATTCTCTTCGGATGGGAGCTGGAGATGGGTAAAAACTCGCCTAAGATTAATGTCCGTGGACTTGCCCGGCATAAAGCCTGTCTGATCTATGTTGACTAGGGATGGTAAAACCTTCATGAGTCTATTGGCTAGTACTTTCGTGAGTATCTTAAGGTCATAGTTCAGCAACGAGATGGGTCTGTAGGATGAGCAACAGGTGGGGTCCTTCCCTGGTTTGGGCAGCAGCACTATATGCGCCTGGTACATGCTGTCTGGAAGCCTGTCGGATTCCAGGCAGTCTGTGTATAACTGATTTAGTTTAGGAACCAGTAAAGTAGCGTTAGTTTTATACCAGTCCCCAGGTAGACCATCTGGGCCCGAGGATTTATTGTTGGGCAGGGAGTATATTGCGGCCTCTATTTCCAGACGTGTTAATGGCTTATCTAGCGCTATCCTGTCCTCCTCAGAGAGGAGAGGCAAAGTATTTCCCCCCATTTCCTCCAGCCCAGCAGCAGCTGAGCCAGAGAATGGGTCGGCATACAGGTTGCTATAGAAGAGATGGAATTCCCGCAGTATACCTTCGGGGTCCGTAACCTGGCAACCAGTGGAAGTCTGAAGTCTAGGGATTACTGTTTGGAGCGTAGGTTCTGCTACGAGGTTGGCCAGTAGTTTGCCGTTCTTGTCCCCTGACTCGAAAAGCTTGGCTACAAGCTTTCGCGCATCTGAGTGTACCAGCGAGGTGTAGTGGAGCCCCAGGTCTCTCCTCGTTTGGGCTAGGGTAGAATAGTTTTCAGGCATTGGATGCCTCGTGAAAAGATCCAAAGCCGCCCCCTCACTTCGTTCTAGTTGAGCGGTCTGTAACGCAAAGCCGGATCTCACTGCCTTGATAGAGGAGATGTATTCTCCTCTGGCATGAGCCTTGCCCGCCTCCCAGACCACGCCAAGGGAAGCCGATCCCTCGTTTGTCTGCCAGTATTCCTCGAGCCTGGGCCCCACCAGCTCCTGGACCTGTGGGTCGGCTATCCAATGGGATGCCAACTTCCAGCATCCCGGCTCGCGGGGGGTACCCAGACCCAAGCCAAGCTCTAGCGGTGAGTGATCCGAAAGACCTGCCGGGAGGTAGGAGACCGTTCTGACTCGAGACAGTGCAGAAGCCGACCCGAACATGAAGTCTATGCGGGACCCAGACCTATGTGCTGCTGAGATATGTGAATATGTCCTTTCCTCCGGATGCTTCCACCGCCAGAGCTCCTGGAGACCAAAGGTGTCTGCCCAGAGATCCAAATCAGGGGGGGCAAGTCTAAGGGGGTTAGTAGTATCTTTGTTGTGGTCTAGGATGGCATTAAAATCCCCTCCAACTAGAATATTATGGACCCGAAGGGGAGCTATTTTTGTAAGGACCGTGTACAGGATGGAGGAGTTAAATGGAGGAGGGACATACACATTAATTATTGCCCAACGTTGGGCAAACATTTCGAGGATAAGGATGACGTACCTTCCCCCAGGGTCCGTGAAGACCTGTTCCACTGTGCAAGGGAGTGACTTGTTCAACAGAACAGTCACGCCCCTCGCGTAGGAGGAATATGTGGCATGAAACCCTTGTTTGACCCATGCCCGCCTGAGTGTTAGGATTTTGCTACCCGTCAGGTGGGTTTCCTGGAGAAACAAGATGTGGGGTTTGTGGGACTGCAGAAATTTAAATACTAATGATCTTTTTACCTTGTCATTCAAACCCCTAACATTCCAAGATATCAGCCTTAAATCCATACCCATTTGAAATAGAGAAGTTCAATAACATAAGGATCATAGAAGACCCATACCCAGTTATGTCCCGGCCATGGGCCCTCTGCAGAGGTAGTCCATTGGGTATAGCAATCCAGTGGAACTGGAGAGAACATAAAGTGAATACACAGGAGATAATATGTGAACCAGAGAAGTAGCAAAATTAAGACAACATAGTCCAGCAAGAAAAATAGTGTGGAGCCCGAGCAGGTGTGATAACTTATAAACAGCACAAATAACGCCCTACCGCCTGGCATATCCCCAACTTTCGCCAAGGCAGTTTCTTACCCTTAACTTGATTGTAGATGTCGCCTTCTGGAGGCTCAAAGTCTCTGAGGCAACCTCAGCGTGAGTTCAACCTAGAACAGTAGGCGAGAGTGAGGGAACTTGCATCCCATTACAGTGGGAGGAGACCGACCCTCCGGAGCAGCAGGTCAGACCCTTCAAGTCGCGAGCTGCCCCAGGTAGAGACAAGTCACCTGGTCCCTCACTTGGGAGTAAACAACGAAACCAAACAAAACAGGGGGGGTCGACTGTGTTTCACTTGTAGAGGTACGCTTGGGGTAACTCCGGTGTTTGCAGGAAGTTAAGAAGGATAGAGCAAACCAGGATGTGAAAGAATCATGCATCCAATAGATCAATGGGAGGAATCTTTCATTGCAGGGTGGTCAGCCAGCTATCAGCATCCGCAGGGTTGTCGAAGAAGCGGACCTCTCCACCATGTTGGACACGCAGGCGGCTGGGGTATAGCATGCCGTATTTAATGTTCTTGTCTCTGAGCCGCCTGCGGACATCATTGAAGGTCTTTCTCTTCCTCTGTAGCTCTGCCGAGAAGTCGGGAAAAAGAAGAACTGAGGCGTTGCCGTATTTGAGTGCGGCGTGTCTGCGGGCCTCAGAGAGGATCCTGTCCCTGTCCCGGTAATTGAGGAAGCGGACCAGGAAAGGTCTGGGGATATTCCCCGGGATGGCTCTGCCCGTAGGCACTCGGTGGGCCCTTTCAACAACGTAAGTAGGGGGAACATCCGTCAGGTCAAGTAAATTTTTAAAGAACTCCTCCGCAAATACAGCAGGGTGGTCCCCCTCTTCTCCCTCAGGCAGACCGAGGACTCTGACATTGTTGCGTCGCAGCCTATTTTCTGCGTCGTCCGACTCTGCGACCAGGGACTGCACTGTGCGTTGTAGCTCAGCAATGGAGGTGGAGTGATTGGCCGTTAGATCCTCCGTGGCCGACACTCTTGACTCTGTCTCAGACATCCTCCCCCTTATCTTGTCTAGATCATTCCGTATGAAATTGCACTCCGCAGCAAGGTGGTCGATGCGTACCAGGAGCGAAGTCTTACTCCGCTCGATCGCAGCAAGGATTGTGGCCGTGTTATCATGAGAAGGCGGGGCCGCCCCCTCTACCTCCGGGGCCTCACCGGGGTCCATGTCCAGGCCGGCTAGTAAGGCCCGGATTCGCCCGACCAGGACGGGATCCGTGTGCGGGGAAGATGGCGGTGGTACCCGGGGGGGTGTGTGGGCCCTTGTGGCTTTAGAGCTCCCTTTGCCCTTCTTAGAGGAGGAGGGCATCTGGCAGGTTACACAAGGGTAGGATCTGCAGCCGTGTTTAGAGGAGGCTTTGGGGAACAGTGAGAGCCCAGCCAGGCTTGCCGCAGCGATCTAAACACAGGGGGGTCTCCAAGCACCCGTCGCTCAGCAGCCAACACCCGGCTGGCAGGTAGGGAGGATGTGAGGCTGGAGGTACAGGGGTGAGGGTGACTCTGAGCGGTGTAACACAGGCAGGCAGGCAACAGAGGACTCCAGGATCAATCATCCAGGCCACCCCAGCAGCAGGCACAGATCTTGCAGGGCAGCACACTAGGCCAAGTCAGCGGTGGGCAGAGAGGGCAGGGCGGAGGGATAGAAGCCAAGGATCCGAGTTCCGGAAGCACTCGCAGGGGCCTCGGCTCAGGAAACAGCAGTGCTTTGCAGGCCGCACTAGGCCGGACGAAACCGCGGCCTCCACGGACGTCCCCGAAGGCCAGACAGGTCCCCGGGTCCCGCTAGATGGGCGGATGGGCAGGCAGGGGAGAGTGGATGACCCTCCTTACCTTCAGGTAGGCCTGAATTCGTTCGTCCAGGAAGGCCGGAATGGCAAGATGGCGGCGGCCGCGGACGAGAGGATCAATGCTGGGCAGGCGTCCTCCGGCAGAGCTGCTGCTCGATACTGGCCCAGGATGCTCCAGAGGACCGAGAGGGACCCGCTGGCAGGCAGGTAGATGCTTGTTCAGCTGTGGATTGTAAGGATGGCAGCGGATGGAATGTAGGATTCCCGGAGCTCCCCTCTGGCACGTCCGCCGCTGATCACATCAGGACACGCCCCCCGACTGGTTTCACATTTAAATTGGATTGTGTACGGGATTTTGTTTTATTGGATCTTATATTTAAGCAACACTTCATGTGTTGTGTATTTCTGATATACGTGTTTATCCTGGGTATTGTATCACTTTTTATTATATAGAGCGCCTCACTTTATTTCCTTTTAATTTATGCCAAAAGCAGTGACTATGCCTGAGCAAAACATCAGACCACCTGCTTCTAGTAATGTGCCCAAAAACTAAATTTACTGGACTTACTTTTTGGAAAATACAGGATTCTTAAAAGAGTAGTATGGCCAAAGCTTTTTTGGCCATAGTTCTCATATGGGTCACAGAAGTGCACTTACTTTTGCTCTACTATGACCCAGAATCAGCCGACAGCGGCCTAAAGTCTGCTGTCAGCTGAAGTTGTGAAGGAATGTGATGAGCATAATGTTAAACTAGAAAATGTCTATTCTCTATGCATCTTTACTATACTATAAAGTCTATATTGCTTTTTGATGTACACCACTGCTGTAATTCTTCCTTACTCAAAATCAGTCTCTAATACACCTCCTCCCACCGAAAAGACTGGAGAAGACAGAAAATGGCGTATACCCCCTTTTCCCACACATCTTTGGAATGCGGAAATTAAGACAGATCAGAGGGACAACCAAGCTTAATCATCATGTTTCTGTACTCTTTTTGTATTGCAGCTAATCAGATGTGCTTATTAGTGTCACATTAACATAATAGTGACGTATCATGCTGTGTGTAAAAAGTTTAGTACTGCCTGTAATAAACTATTAGATATGGAAGTAACTGTTCTGCACGGATTTGTCGGGGACTTGCTTTCAAGCATGCATGCAATGTTATCTAACCTTTACAATTTGGAACAGTAGTAGAATCCATATTAACCCCTTTGTGGTTAAACGACTATTACAAAGTCACTGCTTCAGTTTCTGGATGTATCCTGACAATAGTGTTGGGATCCAACCTGATGCATGACTAGCAGCTGGCTCAGCCTCTCAGCGTGTTGATATGAGCCTGAGCGAGCAGCTCCTGCCCCCTCCCCAGACTGGTGCGCCAATGAGCGCTGGAGGGGCAGAGCAGAGAATGGTGACTTACAGTCAGAGCTCTGTGTTCCGGGAAGACCCAAGAACTGAGTGATTGGTGGTCACGTGATCGCTCAGTTCTTGGGCCGCCGGGGGAGGAAAGCTGCAGCATTGGACCGATGCTGCAGCCATATAGGTATGCTTTTTTGTTTTTTCACTTCCCACACTTCTCCTTTAATGATATTTTAATGACATTCAATTTTAGACTTTTTTTTCCAATAGAGGTAAGTCAATCAAACCTTTTTATAGCAGGTAAATTGGTTTCTTCATTTTTTCTTTCCCTGTGCATTCAGAATTCTATCAGGGTTCCCCATGCAATATGGCTAAACACAGATATTCCAATTTGGGGCCACAGGTAGTTACTTTGGCATCTCAACACTGCCGCCTGACATACATGAACTCTGCCTGAACACTGTGTGCCAGTGATATGATGGGCGGTGATATGACGTGGGCAGCTGCAGATAAGATTGATTACAATTATGTCAACCTGGAGTGAATTTTATGGTGAGGTGCAGGTACATTTTCTTTAATGTAAAGAAAAGTCGCATTAAACACATCACAGCTATGGAGATTCATGTTTTTATCTCTTTTTTTCAAATCTGGACGGAGTTCTGCTGTAAGTAACCATATCACCGAAGCAGAAGGAAAGGTAATACTTTAACTACAGAAAGCTAATATAACATGGTTCTCCTACAATCCATTTTATATGGCCAAAGAATACTTTTTTTGACAGATATACACATGTGGCATAGATGAATAGACTGGTAGTGCATTCACAAGAAAAGCTTGTCCGTACCTATGGAGAAATCGCTCATACACCTGCCGATATGCGAAACCAGCTCGCCGGACACGAACGTTTTCAAGTAAACCCAGATACCCCACCTGGTGTTGGACGCGCTCTTCATCAAACAAAGATGGTGACTTCTTGTCATTTGGCTTTATGCAGCGAACATAGTAGGGCTCCTGAAAGGTCATCAGATAGTTACACAAAGTTAGATAGAGAAGGCACCCGACAACATTAAGGACAGCAGCGGAATGGATAAGAAGGAACGTGAGCAGGGAAAGAAAAAGGACGCACCTGAAAAACAGCTGACTGCTGGAAACTACAAGGAAGAGGAAAAAGAAGGCAGGAAGTAGGAGGAAAATTAAAACATGACACAAGAGAACCAATACAGTAAACCCAAAGACTCAGAGCTCAAGAAGCCATCATTGACCACACTAGGAATTATGAGTGAAGTGAAAGGTATAGGTTATGCCAACACCCCTAGGACTTAGTATACCATGAAGCAAATTGCAGTTTTTGTAGGCATTATTGATTCATCACACAAAACGTATTAAAATAAAATTATGGCTGACATGAAAATAACATAGAAAATTACATTCTTGGCCATCTTTATGTACTTATCTAAAGCTATAAAGGTAGCTTTAAGGGCTTTATATTTTAAAGTGTTTAAGGTAAAAAACCTTCTGCAAGCAGCCCCCCCCCCTTATACTTACTCCAGCCCGATCTCGATCCAGTGATGTGCATGAGAGTAGCAGCTCTCTCGGCCCTCTCTCTCTCTCTTCATTGGACAGAGAGGCAGCAGTGAGGGCCATTGGCTCCAGCTGCTGTCAATTACAGCCAGTGAGGAGGGGGCAGGGCCAAGCCACGCTCTGTGTGTCAATGGAGAGAGCCTGCATGAGTGCCCCCAATAGCAAGCGGATTGATCGCCATGATTAAGCTCCGAGGGGCGGAGCGAAACGCATTGGGGGCATGGCCTTGTTGGAGTCCAGGCTGAGGTTGCAACTAACACATTGATCGGAAGGATTGTTCAGATGTGCTGCTAAAGGGAGAGCTTTCTTATACATAGCAAGTGGACTGCTTTAGGAGCACTTGGCAGGGGGGTGGAGCCAGGAGCATCGGCAGGGGACCAGAGAAGAGGAGGATCAGGGCTGCTCTGTGCAAAACAATCGCACAGAGCAAGCAAGTATGGCATGTTTGTTATTTTTTTTAATTTGTACCTTTAGAATCACTTTAAGCCGGCCATGGACGGAGCAAAATTTGGCCAGTTCACCAGGAACTGACCGGATTTCGATCCATGTAAGGGCAGGTTAGTAGGACTGAAGTCAATCCATCCAGCCTGTCGGATTTTTTTAATGTGATCACTGCTGGTGGCTATAGCAGCAAGCGTTGATCATTGTATTCTGATGAGGAGAAAACCTCCCGCAATTAAAATACAATAGCTCCATGGGGAATCAAGCAATTTTCTTTCCTGCAACCCATATGTGTTTAGATTGTGGGAGGAACACACAGCATTCGAAGGAACCCTTCACGACCTTAATGGAAACACGCAAATAATTAGGTTAAATAAAATGGTCAGCATTGAACCCCAAGAATCCAGTGCCACAAGTTACCCACTAAGTCATGGGTGCTCAACCTGTGGCCCTCCAGCTGTTGCAGAACTACAAGTCCCATGAAGCATTGCAAGGCTGACAGTTACAAGCCTGACTCCCAAAGAGAGAGGCATGATGGGACTTGTAGTTCTGCAACAGCTGGAAGGCCACAGGTTGAGCACCCATGCACTAAGCCAACAAATAGAAGGCCTCGCTGGTAGTGTCTGAAGACCCATGCATTGTGGTTTGCTACAGCAAACAGAGAGGTCATTTTTTTATTGGTTTGGAGCAATTTGAACAGTGAAAGATGATTGGCTGTCTTATTGAAGAAAGTTATAAGTTAGGTGTGCATTGCTAATGGTAAACAAAGCACAAGATCAGTCTTTTGGTAATGGGCAAAAAAAAAAAAAAGGTGTTATAAATAATGTTCAAACAGATGTCATAAATAAGATCCTCTTCTGTTTGCTGCAGCCTGAATAATACAAACATATTATTCAGGTGTTGTTTCAGTGACATCTTGACAGTTGGAGGTAGCCATGGATGAGCAGTAGAGCTGCTGGCATCTCAGAGTTATGTAACAAGGTGATCAGAGCTGGTACCTTAGATGCCAGGTTATCCACCAGGGCAATCATGGAGTTCTTGAAGAGGGTGGCAGCTGTCAGGGGACGTTTGGTGACCTCTGTGATGCTCAGTTTTCCCTCAGGCCACATGGTTTTCAACACAGGGTTGGAGCTGGTGAAGAGACAGGAAAAGTCACAGAGATGATATATGGAGGTCAAAAGGACTTGGAGCGAGAGGCCTCAATGAGAAAATAATGTGAATCCAATAAGCTGCTTTCTATTGACTGCAACATCCAGTGACAAATTGCTCCATTGTTTGACGCATATGTAAGGCTTGATTGGCTTTACTTGTTAAAGCAGTTTTTAGTGTGGATTACAAAGTATAACTACATGTATATAAAATTCCAACATATTTATCAGCATTATGCAGGATACATATCAGTCAAATCAGAGCTGGGTCATCCACAAGGCAACCTAGGTATAAGCCCTTGGATGTCCAGGGTTCCCAGCTACAATCTTCATTATAGGGCAACTGGCCAATACTGTGCACTGTTGGTCATTTCACAAAGGAAGATGTAATTGCAGAGGTGCAGGGGGCTGTGTAATGTAAAGGGGTCCAGATGTGCAAGAGGCTGTGTAATGAAAGGGGGTTCAGTGAAGCAGGGGGCTGTGTAATGTAAAGGGGTGCAGGGGGCTGTGTAATGTAAAGGGGTCCAGAGGTGCAGGGGGCTGTGTAATTTGAAGGGGTCCAGAGGTGCAGGGGGCTGTGTAATTTAAAGGGGTCCAGAGGTGCAGGGGGTTGTGTGATGTAAAGGGGGCCAGAGGTGCAGGGGGCTGTGTAATGTAAAGGGGTCCAAAGGTGCAGGGGGCTGTGTAATGTAAAGGGGTCCAGAGGTGCAGCTGTGGAGAGGGGGTACACAGTAGTAACAAAGAGATATTGAAGGATGCAGAGGTATGCAAGGGGCACAGTGGGGTGTTTTTACATTTTAACGTGGGGGGGTGCCAGATATTGGATCCGCCCCGGGTGCCAAATGCTCTAGGTATGCCCCTGATTAAAGGCATCAGGTATTTCAAATGTCATGTCAGTACAGAAAAACAGTAAAAATGGGGTGGCTTCTCTCTGCCCACTGCAATACTTAATGTCAATTTTAAAGGATAAGGGGCCAAAGCAGCTACCTTCCCAGACAAGTCTCTCTCCCCAAAAGATTTTACGTTGTAATACCCGCAAAACAGTCCTACAGATGCCTACAATGGGCAATCTGAGTAAATGCCAACTAAACTATCAAGACCTACAATATATTACTAAAAGTATTGGCATCTACCTATGGCATGTATTGGTATCCAAGAACTCCCGTTTTCTCCCACAAGCCCAAAAATATGCGAAGAACCAGTATCAATGGGTTTTTGTTTTTTCACAACTGCAAATAATTTTTAATGATCTCAGAAGCATCTCAAACTGATGTAGCGCACAGACCCCTTTCTTTACCTGCATTAACTTTGGCTCCTCGCAGGAAGAGAGGGGCACACCGTACCCTCCTGTGTGAAGAGGTTGAGCGGTTTTGTTGATGGGTCTTCCACAGTCAGACAGCCAGAGAATGTCTCTCACCTCTATATTGAATAAAGACAAGTCCTTGTATCCCCACAGTAACTTGAATGTCCACACCAGCTGCACTCCAACGTAGAGTTTATTTTCTTGTAAAACACAGTCTCTGACAGGAAAGGTTGGAGGGAGAACAGGACAGCTTAAAGTGTGGAAGAGGTCCAGGCACAAACGTAACACAATTCACTGCTCCGATTCTCAAGCAAACTCCATTCGGATAGTCTCCCTAGCTTAGGACTAGCAGCCGAAATGATGCTCAAACTTTACCCTTGGTCTCTGCCACAGACCTGATGAACTTGGTCTCTGTTCAAGGAGAAGACATCCCTCCAGAGAGTTACCGGGACCCTTCCTTCACTGTGACTTCCGCACCAGTCCTTCGGAACGGTTCCTCCCCCGGCCTCATCTAGAATATGGGTCCCCTCGCAAGGCGGCACCCTGAGATTCCTCGATCCCCGGTGGGCTCCAGCCGAAGGTGCTGGGCCCAGACCTTTGTTGCAGTCCCAGGGCTGAAGGTGCCTGGGGCCGACAGGAACCACACACTCCCTGGGGTAGGATCCCCGACAACGAACCGCAGACCCGCCCCTGGGCTAAAGGTGCCCAGGGTGGACAGGAACAAGAACCACGAACAGGCAGTGTCTGCCCCTTTTATATACTCTCCCAGCATGCCCAGCAGGTAGACCACACCCACTGTATGGCTGCCGAGAGGGGACACACAAGGCACAGCACTGTATCAGCGGTTCAACCCTGGCCTACTATGGCAGCGCTACCCGCAGGCCACAGGGAACTGCACACCAATACTCTACCTGTAGACAAAAATGGTTGCAAGAACCCTAACAATTAGGGTGTTTGGGCATAACTACCACCCAAACACTTCCCTTAAATTTAGCACCCCGCTACACTGATATCAAGATCACTCTTCATTTTTTTTTTAAAGTCAGCAGCTACAAATACTGCAGCTGCTGACTTTTAAAATAAGGACACTTACCTGTCCTGGGCGCCGGCACCCGAAGCCGATCTGTCCCTCGGCTCTCGGGTGCTGCCGACGCCATCTTCGCGAGTCGCGCTGCATGATCCCACTGGTCCCTGCTGTCTTCTGGGACCTGTGCGTCTCCCAGAAGACAGCGGGGGGGGGGGGGCGGGAGGAGGAGGCACCAGAAGTGGCATAGATAGCCGCGGGTGGCTCGGCTATCTATGCCCGGAAGTGGAAGCAAATATTCCGAAAAGCGGAAGTTAAATTTTTGCGTGGAACTCCACTTTAACATAATTTTTGGCTTGTGTGGGAGAACTGGAGTACTTGGATACCAATACATGCCATAGGTAGATGAAAACTATGCTACTACACAAGTTTGGTGGTTGTTGCAATTTTTAATTGCTGTAATTCTTAATTTGATTTTTTAGCGGTGCACTTTTTGTGCTTTATTTTGTTGTGCTTCGTATCCGAGTACAGGGACAGCTGCTTTTTGGTAATTCCTAGGCCAGTGATGGCGAACCTTGGCACCCCAGATGTTTTGGCACTACATTTCCCATGATGCTCAAGCACTCTGCAGTGTAGTTGAGCACCATGGGAAATGTAGTTCCAAAACATCTGGGGTGCCAAGGTTCGCCATCACTGACCTAGGCCCTAGCACAAAACGTCTTTGGTTTTCATGCTACTAGTGGCCCTGGTAGAAACCCAAACCAGGACATCATTGCTGCAAAGCAACCCTGCTGACCACCGTGCTGCCACATGGTATAGTCGGGTAAAGTTGATGACCGTTCATAGCCCAGAAGCGGCTAAGGTGTACATGACAATAATACGATAAATACTAGCGGCCTATAATAAATCCTAATGAAGCTCTGTTACCATCTGTTCTATCATAACACAATTACATAACCGCTTTATTTGTGAAGGATCAGAAGATTCTGTACTCTACAGTATAGAACCAGGAGGATGGGGCCGATATAGAATCAGGAGTCAGCTGGATTGGGTCTGTCCTGCCCTCCCCTCTCTCCATCTCACTGGCAGGTTTCCGGGAAACACAGACTTGGCTGTACCTTCCTGTTACTCGGAACACTGACAGCGACTGACATCAAGAGAAGGCGTGTGTGGAAGACATCATGAATATTCATAAAACTCCTTCTTCCATCTTCTACAAAGAGCAGGGCACAGCTGCCCAGACAGCTTAATGGGTCTAATAGTGGAATTTGAGCTCATCTTCAGAGCTTACTCCCTTTTTAACGATTATGGAGCCCATTTCACTTTAGTTTTCTATGTAAATAATTATTAGGGGAAATTCTGCATAGTTCACGTTAAATTCCAATGGAATGAATTCCCCACCTCTGTCTGTGTTTCTCAGATTCTGGAGCACCATCCCTGCAACACGGTACCGGCCTCACCTACACACAACATTCACTGCCAGGGAATCTTAGACCCCTGGTTTTCAGGCATTTTAGCACTAGAAATAGCCTCTAAATAGCGCCTGAAAACTGGCTCCCATTTAGGGATGAGCTCCGGCGTGTTCACATTGAACACGTGCAGTGCCCGCCAGGATGTCGGCACCGCGCTGCGCTAATGACGGGCAGGGAGACATTTCCCGATGCTCGGCTGCAGAGATCGGGAAACGTCTTCCTGGCTGTGATTAGCGCAGCGCGGTGCCGACTTCCTGGCGGGCTCTGCACGTGTTCAATGCGAACACGCCGGAGCTCATCCCTACTCCCATTCATTTCAGCAATTGACATCTGACAAGCCCAACTGCCCATACAAAGGATCGAAATCCAGCTGCTTCCTGCAGGACTGGCTGAATTTTGATCTGTGTATGGCCAACTTTAGTTAAAATGGACCTATCATTAAAACTCACATTATTCTAGGTATTCCAACAGTATATTTTTGGGGGGAAAAGGGAATAAAAATACTGATCTGAGCTCTATTATGTCACTTACAGTCAAATCAAAGACCACATGACTCTAATGCCGCGTACACACGATCAATTTTCTCGACGGTGAAAACACTGTCGAGAAAATCGACGGGAAAAACGAGGGAACGGCTTGGTTCTCTACACACGGCCGTTTTTCCTGACATTTTTTTATCTTGGTCGAGAAAAACGACCGTGTGTGGGCTCCGTGGCAGTGTTTCCCTATGGGAAAACTGCCGCGGAAAAAAATTACGGGAAAAAGAGGATTGACGGCGGCAAAGTGGTTTCAAAATCCTGACTGGACGTCATATGACGTCCTCAGGATTTTGAGCCGCTGCACGCCCCCGGGGGCGCGCATCGCGGCGATCGTTGCTGCGGGATGTCAGTCTGACACCCCGCAACACCGATCCAGGTAAAGAGTCCCGCACACGGTCGTTTTTCTTGTTAAAAAAAAGAAATGTAATTTTTCCCGACGGGAAAAATGATCGTGTGTACGCGGCATTACCCTTCCAGGTGTATTGTCAGCATGTTATTACTACGAATCCATGGTTTAGACCAGAAACACCTTTTAAGGCCTGATTCACACTTATGCAGGTTGCAGTTGGCATATTGCAGGTGCATTTTAAGTTTTTCAATACATGCTTTTGATCCATTGAAGTCTATGGAACCAAAAACCAGAAAAAAGTCCCTGGCCCTTTCCATAAAATGCACAGATGTGAACTACATTCATAGGAAACCATGTTAAATGGACTGTAGTGTGTTTCTGCAAAACTGTAAATGCACAAAAAAATGCATAGATGTGAACCAGGCCTAAGTAAGATTAGAGAATTGTCAGGAAGCAAAGCCTGCTTTTGGAACCTGCAAATATGGCTGCCCCCAGGTGCATATTTAATTCCCATTTGTATCTGGAACTAGATCTTTTGACCTTTCTAAAGAGGATGTCTAAATCAAAATATCCGATCTGCCCGTTTCCCTTGTCTCCTGTACCCCCCGCCCCCCCCCCCCCCCTTGAATGTGTACATTTGTCTAATAGACTAAAGCTGGCCACACACTAGCAGAATTTTCAAAGCATTTGCTCGATCGTTATTGGGGTCAAACCGATGTTTGCTTTCAACCACCGTGATGAGAAAACTCATAGGAGCAGGACGAAAATGTTCCTCCAAGGAACACAATTTCCAACACTGAATGTGGTTTTCCTTCAGGAATGTCCATTCACTCCAAAATCCAATGTTAAAAGCAAACATTTTTTTGAAGTACCTTCGAATGCCATTCATTAAGTCATCGAATGTTCTCATGAGAATTTTCAGACAAATGGTTTTCAAGGTTGTGGGGATAAAAGACTATAAGATTTTTCTTTTAAGCTGGATCCTCTCTAGTATTTGGGATATTGAAGTACTTTTTTAAAATTCTTTATTTTCAGCGACAAAATATATAAAACCTGCAGGAAGAACCAAGATGCCACGGCTTAATATGCATTAGATTGTAACGGGTCCGACATAAGAATGACAAGTACTCCAATAAACGTAATAGGCTACTCAACAGAAGGGGGTAATCCATGGAGCAGATAGATGGCAAATCAGTATAAAGTAAGACAGGGATATGGAAGGATATGGAAGCATTTTATACTTCTCCTGTAGAGGTCTCTAAAATATTTGGCAAAGAAAAGTCATCAACCAATACTCCTATTAATACATGTAGCGTCCCTCCCAATATTTGGGGTTGCTATGTACAAATTTAGGGGTAGTCTGAGCCAATAGTTAGGCTCAGACCAATTACATTTTCAATTATTTGCTTCTGCTCTGGGTGTGATGCTGCCTGGAAGTACAGTTCCCTGTTGCCTGTAGGTGGCACTGTCACCGCTGGCTCAGGTTGAACCACAGGGGGTATCACAGCACAATTGGGTGTCCTTTCTTGGCAGCCGTACGGTCAACCCACTGTTCATGCTGGGAGAGGGTACATGAGGGGCAGACGCCATTAGGCTTGAGGTATTCCAGGGGACCCATTGGTCCTGGAGGACGTTCGGCACGTACCCCACCTCTTGTGGCCCTCATGGCCAGGGGTGGGTGCGTGCGTGTCTTTCAGTCCCGGGCACCTTTAGCCCGAGGCTGCATCACTGCTTGGTAGGCCCAGCTGGGCTGGCTAGGGCCTACACCTCACAGAAGGATCCCAGGGTGCCCATTGGAAGGGGGCTCAACTTTAGGAAAGGAGTTCCAGGGGAAGATCAGTCCTGTCGGAGATAGCGACGATACTGCTTTTCTGGGGGATAGACCTGGAGGCCTATCTAAAGAGGGATCCATCATCGTTGATGCAAGCCTTGCAATATTCTAAAGGTTTCGCTCATTGTTGCTTGGCTGGGAGGTTTGGGACTGGATAATCCTGTGGTAGAGGATTCCTAATCGCATCCCCGATTCATAAAGGACAGATTAATTTGTGCTCTACTCCGGCTGCTAGGACCTATCTAAAAAGGGACTATCCGGGAGAGCAAGGCCCACTCAGGCTTGAGTGGTGACGGTACTGAGTCTTAAGTGTTGCGTGCCTGAACCTTTTCCCTACTTCGTCTATTCTCTCTCTCTCTCAAAGTTTTACCTCAAGATAAAATAATAAAACCTTGCTGCTTAGGTTTTACACCTGTGTGGACATTGGCTTTATTACAAAGGGACTTCTGCCTAGACAACGGAGACCGGGGATCCACTCGTGAGAGGTATTTTGCTGCAGACCCAAAAGGTAATTAATCAGAGGATTTCCACACTTAACCAAGTGTGGATCGGGCGTAGCCGCAGGGGAGGAGGAGGAGAGAAAGGGTAGTACCCCCCGGAAGGGAACGCCACCATCACCACCCCACCCCGTAGGGAGCTACATACATATAGCATAGATTTGCCTCACCTGTTATACATGAGTCTCTTGAAGTCCTGGAACAATGTGTCTTTGTTCTTATCAATAAATCCCACCACCGAGTAACTGTCAGGGAAAAGAAAATGGTGAGAACGAAAACAAGGAACCTGTGGAACCCATCAAATACCAAGACTGGCCACTCTGGAGAATAGGCCTGTGCCATGTAATTAGATATTAGAATCTGACAACAGGGTTGACACCTTAACAATAGTCAGGAATCCTCCTGATACTCACACTACATCCCCAGCGTAGTGACGGATTCGGAAATCTCGGTCATATTCCAGAGCTTTGTCTGTTGGAGTGACCTGCAGAGAACAGAATCAACAGTATGCTTTAAAGCTGAAGTTTAATCTGCTTAGATTTTGCCTTTTTCTTTCCCTCTTTATGAACATGCTAATGTATTTTTTAAATAAACCCTTTCCGTTTTCATTACATACCATATTTTAATCAGTGCTGCCATTGCTGGGTCGCTTTGTTTCTCTATGAAATGCAGGCAGTCCATGGCTGGAGGGAGAGGCCAGCAGGGTGCTGTATATACACTATATTACCTAAAGTATTGGGACGCCTGCCTTTACACATGAACTATAATGGCATCCCAGTCTTAAACCCCATACACGCTATTAGATTTTCTGCAGAATTTTTTCTTCAGATTTACTAAAACCATATAATATGATGTCAAACCTTAAAGCCCTGTACACACGATCGGATTTCCTATGGTTTTTAAACCGATGGATTTTTCCATCGGAAAACCGATGAAGCTGACTTCCATCAGTCTTGCCTACACACCATCAGTCAAAAAAACGATCGTCTCAAACGTGGTGACGTAAAACACTCCAATGAGCCGAGAAAAATGAAGTTCAATGCTTCTGAGCATGCGTCGACTTGATTCTGAGCATGCGTGGGTTTTTTATCCAATGGAGTTCCCCACAGACGATAGTAATTTGCTATCGGTTTTTTAACCATCGGATAAATTTAAAACATGTTCTATTTTTAAACACCGATGGAAAAAAGACCGATGGGGCCCACACACGATCGGTTTGTCTGATGAAAACAGTCCATCGGACTGTTTTCATCTGTAAAACCTATCGTGTGTACACGGCTTAACAGTTTCAATTTGAATGCAATCAGGCAGGCCCTTGCACTGCATGGTTTTGGTAAATCTGAAGACAAAAATCTGCAGAAAATCCAATACTGTGTATGGGGCCTTAGTCCGTAGGGTTCAATATTGAGTTGGCCCACCCTTTTGCAGCTATAACAGCTTCAACTCTTCTGGGAAGGCTGTCCCCAAGGTTTAGGAGTGTGTCTATGGGAAGGTTTGACCATTCTTGAAGAAGCGCATTTGTGAGGTCAGGCACTGATGTTGGACAAGAAGGCCTGGCTCGCATTCTCCGCTCTAATCTATCCCAAAGGTGTTCTATCGGGTTGAGGTCAGGACATGAACTTTAACTCCCTAACTCACATTCATACATACACATACTAGGGCCAATTTAGACAGGAGCCAATTAACCTAACATCATGTCTTTGGAGTGTTGGAAGAAACCGGAGTACCCGAGGGAAACCCATGCAGGCACAGGGAGAACATGCAAACTCCAGGCAGGTAGTGTCTTTACACGCACATGAACTTTAATGGCATCCCAGTCCTAGTCCATAGGGTTCAATATTGAGTTGGCCCACCCAGGCCAGTCAAGTTCCTCCACCCCAAACTTGCCCATCCATATCTTTATGGACCTTGCTTTGTGCACTGGTACAAATCATTTGGTGGAGGGGAAATTATGGTGTGTGGTTGTTTTTCAGGGGTTGGGCATACTAAGACATTTTGGACAATTTCATGCTCTGAACTTTGTGGGAACATGACTGCACACCAATGCACAAAGCAAGGTCCATAAAGACATGGATGAACGAGTTTGGGGTGGAGGAACTTTACTGGCCTTGGTGGGCCAACTCAATATTGAACCCTATGGACTAGGACTGGGATGCCATTAAAGTTCATGTGCGTGTAAAGACACTACCTGCCTGGAGTTTGCATGTTCTCCCTGTGCCTGCATGGGTTTCCCTCGGGTACTCCGGTTTCTTCCAACACAAAGACATGATGGGAGGTTAATTGGCTCCTGTCTAAATTGGCCCTAGTATGTGTATGTATGAATGTGAGTTAGAGACCTTAGATTGTAAGCTCCTTGAGCGTAGGGACTGATGTGAATGTACAATGTATATGTAAAGCGTTGTGTAAATTGACGGAGCTATAGAAGTACCTAAAATAAATGTAAAGACAGTTGTCCCAATACTTTTGGTAATATAGTGTAGTTTCCTGAAAATATCACAGCACCCGATCTCATTAATCCTTTCAGGAGCCCTCGGCTTTGATGGAAGCAGAGGACTGATCTTGGGAAGGATTGTGCAAATATCGTAATGTCTTGATGTGTAGGTGCCAGGAGTGGGCATTCCTAGGGTTAGGGTTAGGGCTGTATTCGCCTGCAGACTGCCCTTGGTAAAAAATCAAGTCCGCAATTCTGTTTTCCCTTTGTATTGCTTCTGCTTAGCCTTGCAATTTATGACCCTCCAGTTTATGTTGAAAACCAATTCCCAGAATGCTCTGAACTGCAGGTTGCTGATGACTGGCCTTGTGTCCACTGAATAATGTGGTCAAAAGCATTACATGTAGAATCTTAATAGCCAAAGCCCAGGTCACGAAATTTAATGAACCGCACATAACTATTCTGTCATTGACAAATTTAAAGGAAAAAATGGCCCAAGCATTCCACAGCTAGGTGCTAAAGGCTAATGCTTCAAACCCCTGAATACCAATAGGGCTGCAGACCAACTCAATCAGGCGACAGCAGTGTCCAATGTCCATTGGCTAGACATGACATCATCATTGAAAGCTGGATCTGTACACAGCTCTGGTGAGATCAACAGGGAACCTGGCTCCCTCTGCTGGACATACCATTTCACAAGCAGGCAATGCAAAGTGTCAGTGGAGCATTTATCCACACAAATATATAAGAAAAATACATTGTGAATAGGCAGTCAAGCACAAAATGTAACTAGTGTTTGTAAAGTGCTAGAAAATTTGCTTTTGAGATTTCCTTTCATCGGTGTTATTTGTAAAGTTACTACTGGTAGCACCAGAGGCACCACGAAACCTGTGAGCAAAGGCCCTCAGATGCATGTACAAAGAAGAGAAAAGGCAGAATTGGAGCCCATTTCACATGGGAGACGTTATTCTAATGGAATAGAGGTAACGGTCACCATAGGTATAGGTTGACCCAGTACTGCCTTATTACTGACATTTGTGACTCTTGTACAGCTGCACTGCCTTTCCCTGCAGTGCTGCCTATTCCACCCCCTCCCTCCAGCAGCTGTTGAGGGCACACAGTGGGGTTATTTCAGAATGGCGAGCAGGGGGCACATCATCACGAATGAACACAGTGAGTGATCGGTACCAATCGCTCACTGTGGGCGTGCAGATATTGCCTCCGTGCCACTATACACTTGAATGGGTCTTGTTCAACAGGGGTATAATTTCTTCCATGGCTGCGAAGCATAACATTGTGGCTTTTGCATTTTAACAAAAATATCAGGTAGGCTGTACGGGGGGCCCCATGATTTCTATCAGCAGCCCTGGTTTGACCAATCAAGGTCAGGAGTGAGAGATTTTACTAAAACTGGTAAAACTGCGCATAGTAATGTAGGCCATAGATGGTGCGATTTCCTTTCCTGCAACCTGTGGTCGCTCGATTCCCCCATCAACATAGTCAGTGTTGATGGGGGAATCCCTCCAGCAGAGCTATTGTGTTCTCCCGGCGAGGGATCTGTCCTTGCTGGGAGAACACAGTGATTATTGATAGCGGCTATAGCACCAGATTCAACAGAGGAACAAGGAACTGAGGAACACACTGGAAAGGTAAATATAAGGGGTGCTTCAAAGAGACTCCTGAATTCACCCTGAACTGTCTCTTTTATAGGTTTATTCACCTTCGGGACCATATTTCATGTTTCATCCATATTTAGGATGCAACATAAAATAAAGTCACGCTCTCTAAATACCACCCCCCCCACCCCCCGGCTCTCACACCGCCCGCCCACTTACCTGAACTGTGGGGTGCTACTCCCTGTTCCTTCCTGTCTGTGTCTAATTTTGGCACAGCTGAGCGGGTATATTTGTGAATGGAACATCTACAAGTCTCAACTCTCACTGCCGCAGAGGTACCCCCCTTGTTTACTTCCTCCAGCCCTGTAGTAGTAGGTCCGTCACTCTGTACGGTACTGGGAATGTAAACAATGTAGGAGCTTGTGCACTGTACCTGTGACTGATCGCTGTTGCAATGCTCTGCAGGTCTAAATGCAATGTTTTTTTTATAAAGGGTACATTTTTTTTAATTTATCAATGTGGGTGCATTGATTATTTTTTTAAAAGGTGTACTATGCCATTAAGGAGAATAACTTGCTGAGGATTTTTATAGTTTATCTGAGTGACTGAATAATGAAGTATGGCCTTCGTTACATATTTCAGATCCAGCAAAGAGCTTGTGCTCTTCTTTGGGTATGCACATTATACTTAGCCATGCACACAATGGGGTTGATTTACTAAAACTGGACAGTGCAAAATCTGGTGCAGCTCTGCGTAGAAACCAATCAGCTTTCATTTTTTTTGTCAAAGCTTAATTGAACAAGATGAAGTTAGAAGCCGATTGGCTGCCATGCCCAGCTGCACCAGATTTTGCACTCTTCAGTTTTAGTAAATCAACCCCCCATGTCTATGTGAGTATTGAGTGTGATGATAGTATGGTCTATATTTCATTGGATAAAACGGATACTAGAAATGCCTGGAAGAGTAACGAACATTTTCCTGCTGGTGTAGTGGGCATGCTTCCCAATCTTCCTGCTGGTGTAGTGGGCATGCTTCCCTACCTTCCTGCTGGAGTAGTGGGCATGCTTCCCTACCTTCCTGCTGGAGTAGTGGGCATGCTTCCCTACCTTCCTGCTGGAGTAGTGGTCATGCTTCCCTATCTTCCTGCTGGTGTAGTGGGCGTGCTTCCCTATCTTCCTGCTGGTGTAGTGGGCGTGCTTCCCTTCATTCCTGCTGGTGTAGTGGGCGTGCTTCCCTTCCTTCCTGCTGGTGTAGTAAGCATGCTTCCCTACCTTCCTGCTGGTGTAGTGGGCATGCTTCCCTACCTTCCTGCTGGTGTAGTGGGCGTGCTTCCCTACCTTCCTGCTGGTGTAGTGGGCGTGCTTCCCTACCTTCCTGCTGGTGTAGTGGCCGTGCTTCCCTACCTTCCTGCTGGTGTAGTGGCCGTGCTTCCCTACCTTCCTGCTGGTGTAGTGGCCGTGCTTCCCTACCTTCCTGCTGGTGTAGTGGCCGTGCTTCCCTACCTTCCTGCTGGTGTAGTGGCCGTGCTTCCCTACCTTCCTGCTGGTGTAGTGGCCGTGCTTCCCTACCTTCCTGCTGGTGTAGTGGGCGTGCTTCCCTACCTTCCTGCTGGTGTAGTGGGCATGCTTCCCTATCTTCCTGCTGGTGTAGTGGGCGTGCTTCCCTACCTTCCTGCTGGAGTAGTGGGCATGCTTCCCTACCTTCCTGCTGGAGTAGTGGGCGTGTTTCCCTACCTTGCTGCTAGTATGGTCTATATTTCATTGGATAAAACAGATACTAGAAATGCCTGGAAGAGTAACTAACACCTTCCCGCTGGTGTAGTGGGCATGCTTGCCTACCTTTCTGCTGGTGTAGTGGGCATGCTTCCCTACCTTCCTGCTGGTGTAGTGGACATGCTTCCCTACATTCCTGCTAGTATGGTCTATATTTCATTGGATAAAACAGATACTAGAAATGCCTGGAAGAGTAACTAACACCTTCCCGCTGGTGTAGTGGGCATGCTTCCTTACCTTCCTGCTTGAGTAGTGGGCATGCTTCCCTACCTTCCTGCTGGAGTAGTGGGCATGCTTCCCTACCTTCCTGCTGGTGTAGTGGGCGTGCTTCCCTACCTTCCTGCTGGTGTAGTGGGCGTGCTTCCCTACCTTCCTGATGGAGTAGTGAGCATGCTTCCCTACCTTCCTGCTGGTGTAGTGGGAATGCTACCCTACCTTCCTGATGGAGTAGTGGGCATGCTTCCTTACCTTCCTGCTGGTGTAGTGGGCATGCTTTCCCAGTTGCTTATTCAGTGCATCCAGGAACATGGCATCTGTCACTTTCCCTACATTCATACAAGCGTCATCCAACAAGGAGATGATCCCACGATGTTGCTGCTCCACCAGATCCACAATGATCTGGTTGTTGAAATAATCTATCTGTAAGGGAGTGCAGAAAATGAAATGTTATCATGCTGATGATCTATTTCGCAAGATTATCATCACAGTGGAATGAAGTGATTCAACAGGACATGAAAGATGACATTACAGCAGCTTCACTGACTACATTTTCCCGATACTCACATGTTTCCAGGGAATCCCTTCTCTTTTATATTCTTCCTGCTCCTGCGTCAGAACGAGCTGGATGAACAACTGCTGTAGTTTTTCATTGCAGTAATTAATGCAGAACTGCTCAAAGCTGAAAGAGTTAGGAAAAGTACTATAATCAGAAAGTGATATTTCCAACTGAAGACTGCAAATAACTTGTCATAAGTAACCTGGACCAAGACAACAGAAATACATTTCTAGGGGGGAAATTTCCCCCAGAAATCAATCACTTTTCTAGTGCAGGACAGCAAGTGAAAGAATATAAGAAAATGCTATGGTCAAGCAACACATGGATTATCATTTGACAGGTGCTTTTTTTTTTTTTTTTTTTTTAAGTTAGTTAAAATTCAAGGACTTAATTTTTAATTCTGAATGATACTGAAGGTTGCAGTATTAGAACAGTTAAAAAAAAAAAAAAGAAAAAACTGATATTAAAATGAATACAAAGGCAAATTCCTGGGGGGGGGGTTTCTATTTAAGCTCTTCATCACAACAGTAGGAGTCTTTTACTGTTAGCCTAAAACAATGCAAAAAGTTTGGATTAAAGTCTTACTCTTAATTAGCTAATGTTAATTATTAAATATTCACGCTTTTACAACCCGCTGAGTCTCTTCCTCAGACTTTGGACAATTGTAAAAAGCCTAATGAAAGGACTTTAATGGGGTTTGAACACTTACATCTTTATTCATTTAAAATGGCCTTGACAGCACACCTGTATGTGAAAATAAACCTGCAAAAATATGATTAGATATACTTACCTTTCCGTGATCAATCTAGGTGCATAAAAAAGTCCACAAACGTAAATCCTTAAGAATAAACACAACAGTGTGCTGCGCAACACTCAGTTTCCAGGGTTTTCCAAAAGATTCCATGTGGACAGAGAACTGATAAGACATGCTTCGTAGCAGAATTCCATGGCACTCTAATAAATAGCCATAAGCCCATGTGGAGTTAAATACCTACGCGTTTCGTCACAATGGCATCGTCAATCCATTCCCCTGACGACATCACTGAGTGACAAACTGCGTAGGGCGGCACCTTACGTGACATCTTCATAAAAAGCGGCTGCCGGCTGGATGATTGGGATTGTTCATGCTGAAGCTCTGTTTAATGCATAGTAACAACGATTTATTTTGTAAGTGCAAGATTTATTTTTATATAAAGTGTTTTGTGTTCTAACATATCTTACTACACTATAAGCGTTGGTCTCCTTCTCTCTTTCCTTGTTCTTTTAGTGGAATCTGGCTGGAGCAGTCTTGCCTTATGATATTTAGGGAATTTAATCCCACCAGCGCTTATGGCTACTCATTAGAGTGCCATGGAACTCTGGTAAGAAGAATATGTTCACTGTTCCCAGTTCACATGGAATTTTCTGGCAAGCCCTGGAAGCTGAGAGGTGCACAACACATTGTTGTGTTTATTCACAGTTGAGGACATTTTTTTTTATGCACCGAGATTGATCACAGATTGTTTCATGCATGACCTGCTAATTATTAGTCAGTCATTACATATACTTTGTTTGTTTGCGTGAAGCACAGTAGCACAATTTGAAGATTTTTATTTACTTATATATGTCAGTTGGCTATTTTGACTTTTTATGCATTTTTAAGGTAATTTTATATATCGTTTACCTTCACTTTTAGAGCTGCACCTATTTATATTGTATATTTGTGTGAATTCTGTATCAGGAATTTTAGTGCTAGCAACTTCGATTTTTTGCACTTGACCAATTAATCCAAGTGCAGAATTTTTTAATTTTAATTTATACTTTCTTTTCAGCCAGTTTCTTGAAAAGCTGCTGCTTCACTGGTCACCATTCTCTGCAAGTATTTAACTGGTTGGATGGGTCAAATACCCATTTTCCTTGCTGCTCATTATGGTTTCTCCCACCGGCTCATAAGTCCTATAGTGACATAGAAGCTGTCAGGAGAAACCACAAAGAGCAATGGGGGGGTACGTTATTCACACAACTGTATGTAAATACTTGCAAAGGACAGCGGGCAGTAAAGTGGAAGCTTTCAAGAAATGGGCTGCCAGAAAGTTAAGTATAAGTAGTCATTGCTTTGTATGTTTTACATCCAAGTGACCCTCTGACAGGGTCACCGTATGTTAGCTAATAAATGGTATCACGTAAACTACAAAATTGGCATCAGAAAGACACCTCACCTGTTATTGTCAAAGATCTCAAATCCATAGATGTCCAGCACACCAATCACTGTGTTTTTCCCGTGAAGAGCCGTGTCTTGTTTTTTCACATCAATCACGTCGTTGATACGATTGACAATCCAGCAGAACAGGCGTTCATAAATGGCCTGTGAGATGACAGAAAGGGAGTTACAGCCATCAATCATCAAATAACAAATCTCCTTTGTTCATCTCAAAGCCACATCAGCAACTCATTCTATACAACTTTATAATTTAGTTAGCTACTTGGCACCTTAGCAAATGCATCTCGGCCATAACTGGCCTCCTGCTCAGTGTGCTGCTTGTCAATAACATCTCTGCCGGTGGCCACTGTCCTGAAGAGCAAAGCCTTCTCCAGCATATCAGCTTTTGAGCTCAGTAGGTCCGCCACTACGGAGACAACTTTACCATTCTCAATGATGGGGGTATCTCCATCCACAGTAAACTTCAAATTACCCTGGGAGAGGGAGAGAGAGAGAGAGAGAGAGAGAGAGAGAGAGAGAGAGGTCATTAATGGCAGAGGAAAATTCATATCAGTCTTTAAAGTATTTTTCAGTGTTATTAATGAATAGGCACCGTCAGTGGGTTTCTGGAATGTTACTTTTTTTTAAAGTAATGCAATGAAAAAAGTAACACCTATGTAGAGCATTTGCCAATATCTTGAAAAGGCCACATTGATGTTCCTAGCAGCTAAACTCAGAATAGCGACCCCTTGGAAAAGGTCAGTGGTAGACCTGGTGGTGATGAAAAATAAATTGGCATGGATAATGATCAATGAAAAGATGGTCAACATCCTGCAAGATACCTTCTCGAGGTTTGAGAGAGTTGGAGGCCACTGGATCTATTATCTACAAATTCCTTCTTCATAACTGAATGGTGGTGGTTGGTTTTGGCCTTCGGACGGGCCTTGGTTCTTCTGCTTCTTTCTCCTCCCTTTCTTCTTCTCCCTTTCTCCTCTACTTGGTGACAAAACAGTACCCCTTCACATGACATAGCTTGTGATTCATTTATAATCATCTCGCTAATATTATTAGGTACTTTGAAAAAGGGGGGCATACCACAATCTACCTTCTGAGTGTCCTACTCGTAGACTTGGAGCACATCCATATTATTCTGATGTTTATGATTGCTTTGTTTCCTGATTTGAGTGATGGAAATCTGTATGCACTATTTGTGCCTTTTCTGTATGTTGACTTTGGTAATATCTTCCATCTGCGTTGTAGGACTACTATATACAGTATATTCTCTACTTAAAGTTTTGCAACCATGACAAAAGAGTTAGTCATTCTTTAATAAACATATTGAAACAGAAAAGGCCACATGGCTGCCTTTCTCTCTTGACTCAAAACCTGTCATATGAGAAAAGGGCTGTCAGGGGTACATGCAAGATACTGAAGCCTGGTACACACTATTCGTTTTTTTCCGTTCAAGAAAAAAAACGGTCAGCTCTGGTCGGAGCCGCTGCATTTGATTCGATGTTAGTACAACCATCTCCCCCGCTGAGCTGTTTGTTCCGACAGGGGGATGGCCCTCCTGCCAGAATATTCCGATCCGCGCTCTCCGCTATTGGCTGAGAGCGCTGATCGGGAGCCAGTTGGCTGCTGGTTTTCCAGCATGCTCGTCCGACAGAAGCCAGCCAAACTACCGGGTTCTGTTGGGCCGGCTGCCTTACACACAGGCAGAACGTTGGCCGGTTTTTATTGAACCGGCTGATGTCGGCCGAAATTCGGCCCGTGTGTATGGTGAAAGAAGCCCAGACAAAGAGGCTGGTTTACTAAAGTAGTTAAAAATCTTAACTCAATAAATTGTAGCAGTCTACAGTTTATCTACACTTTGTACACGTAATCATGTGTAGAGGAAACAAACAAACAGGAATTTACTTTTCATATGACTGGATGATTGAAGTGCATCTTTCCTCTATTTATCCCTAAGTTCTTCTGACTGCTTAAACTGTTCATTGTAAGAATAAATGATCAGCTGTCTTACATTTGCTTTGCTTGCCTTCTTATTAAACAAAGTCAACAATTTGCAGTAAATTGGACTTTTGTTTTGCATTATTATGGACTGGCAGTATTTATATGAACAGGTTGTTTCAGACTTCTCGCTAACTCTGCACATCAATTTTTGTGCAAAACCTGTACTAATACTTTGAGTTTAGAGTTTACCATGGGCCTGAATTTGAAAATATAAGATTTGTTTATAGGAAACATCTAGTTAGAAGTAGCCTGAAAATTTACCGTTTGCCGTGGATTCCTCCTGAAAAATAACAGTGCACTTCCTATGCCTTGCCAATTTTGTACCTTGAGCCTCAGATGTGCTGTACATCTCTAGTGTGAGATCATCAAAGATACTGCTGTCTCTGACTGCTAGTATAAGGAGATTTGGAGAGCAATTTTTGGTGATGTTATACTGTACTGTTCATCTTTCTCCTTGCTGGAGAGAAAGCTGTACCTGAGGACCTGCAGTGCAAGGATCTTTCTCCTTCCTGGAGAGAAAGCTGTACCTGAGGACCTGCAGTGCAAGGATCTTTCTCCTTGCTGGAGAGAAAGCTGTACCTGAGGACCTGCAGTGCAAGGATCTCCCTGCTTTTGCTTCATGCATTTTGCAGTTCTGTGCTTTCTGAACCTCGCCAGCTGGTACTTGATCATTACCCCATAAGTTATCAGATCACTAGTCATTGGAGGGTTGCTCTAGATGAGGAAGCAAAGCCCCGTCTTGAGTAAGATGGCTGCCTACACACGCAAACACATTGAGGGACTAGACATGATAAGTCAGTACTAGCGGGGATACTATGATACCAAAGGCAACACTTTGAACTAGTCCTTTGTCCTCTGTGTGCTTTTTGTGGGCACATTTTCCAGAAAACAGTTCCCCTTTATGCTTAGAGTTCCTACAAAATTCTTGTTAAGGATGACGGTAAAGGGCAGCCTAAACTTGACAAGCTTCTGTGAAATTCTAACCTGTTTGGATGAATAATATAAGAGCCAGACAGACAGACATACAGCTCTAGAATGTCTGATGTTTTACGCCTTACAACAGATCAGCATACATGTTTTGGCCCAGAGAGAATACCAGCACATCATATTTTTTACTGCACTAGGTATGGATATTTACACAGCTGAGGGTGAGGGCTGCCAAGCTTCTTGGGCAAAGTCTGCCTTAAAATACCACTGCTAACAGCTGGTAAAAGTGGAAAACACAGGATTGTCTGTGCTATGACCCCATCTTACCAGGTCAATGGACATGCCGCATGTTTCACACCTACTCACCAGATGTAGAATAGTAGCCAGGATTTTATGGACAGTCTGGAGCTCCTCTGGTTTAAATCCAATCACTTTCATCGCCTCTGAAACCTCTTTGAACTCAGCTGCATCATTAATGTTAGACTGGATGAGAAACAAAGAAAGGACCAGATCAAAATAGAATAGAAATATGAGACTTGACTTGGACCTAAAATCTAATAACATGTATAGTGCTGTGAAAAGCTTACAGATAATCACTTACCAATGCCCCAGACTCAGTACAGCTGCAGGGGTCAGAATTTCTTGTCAATAAGCTAAAAATGTCTGCAGTCAGGGTCATTGATTGGGTGACAGCCGACACGTGACATGGTCCCATTCCAGCTGCTACATTTGGACTATGCAAGAAGCAATAGTAGGAAAGTATCTATAAACTTTTTACAGCATGTTACAGAATAGGGCATTGTGGAGGTGACATGATCCCAGAGTTAAGTTCCATTTTAACCACTTAAGTACCAGCCGCGGCAGTTATAATGCAGCAGGTTGTCTCCCCTGGGCAAATCCCTGTCATGGTACGTGACGCTGGAGCCGATGCTCGTGGCCGGCGTTCGCGATGCCTACCGGCCCCCAGCGATTGCTCCTGACAGAGACAGAACGGAGATCTGTCAATGTAGAAAGACAGATCTCATTTCTGACAGGGGAGGAGAGACAAATCTGCTGCTACTACAGATTAGGAACAGCAATCGGTCTCCTCCTCCAGGCAGTCCCATCCCCCCACAGTTAGAGCACACATGAGGGAACACATTTAACCCTTTGATTGCCCCGTCAATGTAAACAAATAGATCCCCGTTCTGACAGGGCAGTAGAGAAAGATCGTCTGTCCCTAGTGTTCAGGAACAGCGATCTCTCTCCTCCTCCAGTCAGTCCGCCCCCCACAGTTAGAAACACCTCCCAGGGCACACATTTAACCCCTTGATCGCCCCCTAGTGTTAACCCCTTCCCTGCCAGTGACATTTATACAGTAATCAGTGGCTATTTTTAGCTCTGATCGCTCTATAAAATGTCAATGGTCCCAAAAAAGTGTCAAAAGTGTCTGAGCTGCCTGCCGCAATGTCGCAGTCCCGCTAAAAGAAATTAATAATAAAAATCCCTATTTTGTAGACGCTATAACTTTTTTGCAAACCAATCTATATACACTTATTGTGATTTTTTTACCAAAAATATGTAGAAGAATATATATCAGCCTAAACTGATGAAGAAATTCGTTTTTTACATTTTTGGGGGGAATATTTATTATAGCAAAAAGTAAAAAATATTGTTTTTTTTTTCTAAATTGTCGCTCTCTTTTTGTTTATAGCACAAAAACAAACAAACAAAAAAAAAAGCAGAGGTGATCAAATACCACCAAAAGAAAGCTCTATTTTTGGGGAAAAAAAGGATGTCAATTTTGTTTGGGTACAACGGCGCACGACCGCACAATTGTCAGTTAAAGCGACGCAGTGCCGAAACGCAAAAAATGGCCTGGTCATTAAGGGGGAAAAGCCTTCCGGTCCATAAGAATCCATTCATCTAAAAAATGTAGTACTCCGTAATTGAACAGATGATGTGAAACTAGATAAGTCTCCATGAGGCAGCAGCGACATGTCTCCAATTGTGTTTCTAGCTGCTGCCATTACAAGGGGATCTCCCTCCATTTTATTTATTTGGAACAAGAAAAAGGGAGACTGCATATGTCAAAACCCCCATAGGAACATTTGCAGGACCTTGCTACGAAGAATAAGGCGGTTCATAAATAATTGGCAATATTTTATTTAAATAGAACAGAACTCACCTTGACTCCTGCCAAGCTGCGGGTGTAAGTGTAGGAAGAGATATCCTTCTGGAGATGAAGAGAACGTAGGGTCTGCTCTGGTGCTCCCATGATTAACTATGGAAAGACATATGAATACAATTGATCCTAACAGATTAGTGTGCCCAAAACAATAATCAAAAACAACACGCCTCTAGTGAACACAAGGTTTAAATCTTAAAAATAAAAGAATGGCAAAAGAGGGATCCTGCTCTTAAACAGTTATATTTAGGCTTTTAATCTGTGCTCTGGAAACAAGTAAAATAATTTAATTGTCTGCTATCACCACCTTTAAAATTAATAACTATTATATATTTTTTAAATAAACAAACATGTTATACTTACCAGCTCTGTGCAATGGTTTTGCACAAAGCGTCTATGAACCGCCTTTTCTGGGGTCCACCGCCATCACTCTCGACTCCTCCTCCCTTCCGAGTGCTCTCACCGCTAGCTGCTTGCTATGGGGGCACTCGTATGGGCTTGATCCTGAGCCTGGCTGTGTGCGTCTATAAACACATACAGTGCAGCATGGCCCCTCCCCCTGCTCCCTCCTCTCTTGATTTGACTGCCAATGGCTCATGCTGCTCTCAGCCAAGCTTGTGAAAGCATGGAGAGGGAAGAGAAGAACTGAAACCAGGCACAGTGCTGGATCAATACAGGACTCAGGTAGGTAAGTGTTAGGAGGGGGGCTGAAGGCAAAAAAAACTTCCAAGATCAGCTCCCCCCTTAATGCTTACCTGACCCCTATCGCAATCCAGTGCTGTGCCTGGGACTGCTCTCGGTTTCGCTCCCCACTGGACATGGAGGCAGCAGCCATTGGCTCCTGCTGCTTTCAATCAAATCCAAAGAGGAGCGAGCTCGAGATCGAGCCTGCAACTCTGTCCACACAGCAAGCACTTGATATGGTGGCAGACACTGAAGTGGAAGAGCGGATAGCGCCGATGGGGGACCTCAGAAGTGGAGGTTTAGGGCCACTCTGTGAAATACCATTGCACAGAGCAGGTAAGAAAACGTTTGTTGTTTTAATAAAAAATTATAGCCTTTAGTAACACTTTAAGGTAAAAAAAAAACTTTATTGCTTTTACAATCCATTTAAGAATGCTAGGATCTGTCCTATCACTTAAGCTAGCCAAAGACATCAAAGCACAGCAAAGACACACTTGCACAATTCAGTTATATTTGCATGTCTGCAAGCAGAGCTTCTGCCATAAACAGCAATGCTTAGGCCAGCCAAGCAAGAGCTCCTGTTATGGTGATATAGAGAGAAGGTGTGATCACAAGTGGACATTTCCAGTGCTGGCTAATCCTGGGCGAGACAACAGTGACTGGGCATACTGGTTTCCAGTATCTATGCCATCCTAACACAGCACAGCACAGCACAGGGCAGCACAGTGGTGTAGTGGTTAGCACTTTCACCTAGCAGCAATAGGGTCGCTGGTTCAAATCCCGACCACGACACCATCTGCCTGGAGTTTGCATGTTCTCCCTGTGCCTGCGTGGGTTTCCCCCCGGGTACTCCGGTTTCCTCCCACACTCCAAAGACATGCTGGTAGGTTAATCAGATCCTGTCTATAAATTGGCCCTAGAATGTGTATGTGTTTGTAAGCGCGTCGGGACCCTTAGGGGTAAGACCGCGCTTTATCAAGATACCTCTCAACTCTAACGGGCATGTAGCTGAAAAAAATGTTACAGAGACAAAATATTTTTTGTAAGATTAAAGCATACACGTAATACTCCCAGGGAACATAAAGGAACAAACCTCATGGTGCAGTAATCCTCGATTTAGTTTAATGTATAAAAAGTAATAAACTCACATTTATAGGTAAAAAATACGCTCGTATCTAGGTGAAAAGACTTCCAGCGCTAGAAGTCTTTTCACCTAGATACGAGCGTATTTTTACCTGTAAAATGTGAGTTTATTACTTTTTATACCTTAAACTAAATCAAGGATTACTGCACCATGAGGTTTGTTCCTTTATGTTCCCTGGGAGTATTACTTGTGTGGGTTTAACAGTTGAACCAATGGGATTGGAACGCAGAATCCAGCGTGCCTGTATCCATTTCCCTTTGCCTGGTTGGTCGTGGTGGGCTGAGATCGAGGGATCTTTATAATACAACCACAAGCCTGTCTGACCATTGTAATGAGGGTATAAAGAGGAGGGTAAGCGACAGTGTGATCGGGTGGTGGTATTCCTATCCTGGCCACACACTGTATACTTTATCAAGTGTGCTGTTGTCTACAATATCCGTGGATTAATGTTTATGGACAATCATATGAGCGCTGCAGCTTCTTTGTACTGGTTATCATTGTTGTTCATCAATACTGTGCTTAATTATATTAAGGTTAAAGCATATTTAGAGAATATAGCTTATTCCCTCAAAAAAGGAAACCTTAGTCCTTGAAGGCCACCAAAAAAACAACTTGCACCATTTAACACTGACCTGATAAAAGGAGTGGAAGTTTCTCTCCCCCAGCTGCTGGATGATGACACGTGACTAAAGAGAATGAAAACACATCCAAATAATCATCAATTGTAGCAAGAATTATGGAATTATCATTATGTTCAGGGCAAACTGATCGTGAGCGTCAGAGCCTAGAGTAGGGGTCTTCAAACTTTGGCCCTCCAGTTGTTCAGGAACTACAATTCCCTTCATGCCTAGTCATGTCTGTGAATGTCAGAGTTTTACAATGCCTCATGGGACGTATAGTTCCGCAACAGCTGGAGGGCCGTAGTTTGGAGATCCCTGGCCTAGAGGAAGTTGTGACATCACCCCCTCTGTCACGTGACAGTATTTTCACGTACAAGAAGCTTACATGCTCACACATTCCCCAAAACACGGAGTGTTGTCATCGGCTGGGATATAGGAGGGGGCGGTGGAGAGGTGAATATCAGCCGGTCATCAGCGCATGTTGTTTCATAGACACTGCAACTTTACCCTGAAAGCACAAGGTAAACAATATACAGCTACCATTTAATCTCACCTTCTCCAATAAGTAGTTATTGATGTGGCCACCAATAGGATCCCCTTTGAAGTCAAAGTTAATGTCCATGTACTTTCCAAACCGGCTGGAGTTGTCGTTTCTATTAGTCTTGGCATTGCCAAAGGTTTCTAAGACACAGTTGGACTTGAGCAGCATGTTCTTCACCCTGAAGCAGTGACATGGAATCATCATTTTTTTTTACAGAAATGAATCTCTAGGAAGTATAAGGTTAGATATGGAAAATATAAATCTATATAGTAAACAGTCATATTATTACCATGTAGCAGTGTAACCCTGTCAATCATCATTGCTTCTTTTAACCAATCCTATGTTATAGTATTACCCCTTTTTCAGCCGTCTTTGCGTTTTTTTTGCACATGTTTAAAAAATTATTTTAGGGCATAATATTACTCAAAAACCTCAACACATTATGTAAATTTCTGAGGGGCTGGTAAACATGGTGCGGGGCCCATGTGGGGTTGGTAGTTGTGTGAGGAAGCTGTACAGCCGCCCAGTCACTTCCACCCCACAGCTGACAGTCGGCTTGTCAGATTTACAAACATTGGGTTGCTTATATTACCGGTAATTTATTTATAAAGACTGAATAATATTATATAGATACAGTGGAACCTTGGATTACGAGCATAATCCGTTCCAGGAGAATGCTTGTAATCCAAAGTACTTGCATATCAAAGCGAGTTTCCCCATTGAAGTCAATGGAAACAAAAATAATTCATTCCGCATTGACTCCAATGGGATGCAATACCGCATGCGGCCAGAGGCGGGGGGCGCCGGAGAGCCTCGGAAACGTCCGAAAAGGCCTGAGGACACGTCAGCTGACCTCTGCAAACCTCGGAAAGACTTCCTACCCGAGATTTGCCGAGGTCTGCAGTGCTGTCCTCTGGCTTTCCGTGCATTTCCAAACAGTGCCGATCGCTGTGATCGGCGACGTTCGGCTCTGGCGCCCCCCCACCTCAGGCCAAAAGCGGTACTGCACACCGTTTTGGCCTGAATCGTGCTCATTTTGCGAGACAACACTCGCAAACCGAGTCACGATTTTTTAAGATACAGTGCTCGTATTGCGAAACACTCGTCAACTGTGTTACTCGCAATCCGAGGTTCCACTGTAATATATATATATATCTGTCCCAGCTCCTCTAGTCACTAGAGAGAGGAAGGAGGGAATCCCTAGTGTCGCATATCCACGGGGTTGTGTGATGGTGAAAGAGTCCTGGTGTGGCCTGGTGGGAGCCCAGGTTGAGGTTGTTATTTTCACTATCACACAATGGATGTGCGGCACTGAGGGTTCCCTCCTTCCTCTCTCTAGAAATCCAAAGTCACGTTTCACTTCCATGTTGTAGTGTCTTGAGAACTGATGGACTGAGTTTCATTGAAACATTAACATAGAAACTCTGCTGTTTTGACCTACAGTTTTGCTCATAAGTTTACATACCCTGGCAAAATTTATGATTTCTTGGCCATTTTTCAGAGAATATGAATGATAACACAAAAACATTTCTTTCACTCATGGTTAGTGAAGCCATTTATTATCAATCAACTGTGCTTACTCTTTTTAAATCATAATGGCAACAGAAACTACCCTGGTGATTTTGGCCTGATAACATGCACACAAGTTGACACAAAGGGGATTGAATGGCTATTAAAAGGTAACCATCCTTACCTGTGATTCGGAGTCATGGGGAAAGCAAAAGCATTGTCAAAGGATCTGCGGGAAAAGGTAGTTGAACTGTATAAAACAGGAAAGGGATATAAAAAGATATCCAAAGAAAATGAGAATGAAAATCAGCAGTGTTCAAACTCTAATCAAGAAGTGGAAAATGAGGGGTTCTGTTGAAACCAAACCACGGTCAGGTAGACCAACTAAAATTTCAGCCACAACTGCCAGGAAAATTGTTCGGGATGCAAAGAAAAACCCACAAATAACTTCAGGTGAAATACAGAACATGTGGTGTGGCTGTTTCAAGATGCACAATAAGGAGGCACTTGAAGAAAGATGGTCTGCATGGTCAAGTCGCCAGAAGAAAGCCATTACTACGCAAATGCCACACAGTATCCCGCTTGCAATACACCAAACAGCACAGAGACAAGCCTCAAACCTTCTGGCCATGGGCGTAGCATAAGGGGTTGCAGGGGTCACAATCGCAACCCCGCCCCTAGCTCCAGGGGGCCCCAGCAGCCTCCTTGTCATATTATGATATCCTCCACAAAGTCCAGCTCCGATCTGCCCTAGGGCCCCACAGCCACGCTCCCGCACCGGACTTCTACTTTGCCTTCCACAGTCCACACCCCTCCATTCTCATTGGCTGGGGAGATGAGGCATTTCCTGAATGGAGAGGAGCAGGAGGTGAGAACAGCCCAGGATGGGGAAGTGTCTCTGCTGTGTGCTGGCAACATGGAATGGTAACCGAGCTTAGCGAGGCAAGAGGAGGAGAGTGCCGTCCTCTCTAGCTATGATGGGACTGATGTCACTGGTGAGGCAAGACACCGCTCAGTATCTCCTAGTCACCAGCTGGGATTCTCTGTACCTCCCACCCAGGGATGTCCGCTTACACCACTTCCCTGACAACTGGGGAAAAGACACACACCTCCGGGAGGTGACCTTCCCCTAACACCTGCCAACACTGGCAGAGAAACCTTTAGAAACTGCTATAACAAATCCCTTAACACCTCCTCAGGGGGCCCCTGAAGGGCTGCAGGCTCCAGATTTTGTGTCTGTCAGGTACCTTCAGATAGAACCTGATGAGCAGACGAAGGCCTCATACAGCCCTGGTTGAAGGACCACTGAAGTTGCAACAGCGGCCGCAAGAGCACGGTGGGGTAGGAGTGCCTGCAGTGTTATCCGGTAGTAGGTATATAGGAGAAGCAGGTAGTAGTAGTAGTAGAAGCAGTAGGTGCTGGTTCACTCGGATGCAGAGGTGATGCAGATGCCAGGTGCTGCGGATGCATGTGTTCTGCAGATGCAAAGATGAGGTGGGTGCCAGGTGCTGCGGATGCAGGGATGAGGAGACTGGTGCAGAGTCGGACAAGCCAGGGTCATACACAGGAAGGCAGGTACAGCAATATGTTAGGCAAAGAATAGTCAAAGTTCAGAGAGAGGTTGGCATCAGGAGATCAAGCAGAATAGCAGAATCAGAGTCAAGACAAGCCAGGGTCAGGTTTGGAGATAATCAGCATAGTCAGGAAAAGCCGGGTCAACAAGATCAGGGATAGGCACAGAATAGAGGGGAAGACTGCAGATCAGACAGCAAAGACCCTAGTGCAATTGTCATCCTTATATATGCCATTTGGCGCCAATGGTAAAGGGCCTAGTGCGCATGTGCTGACCAGCATTTCCCTAGCAGTGTCACATGGCTTTGCCCTTACAGATCTAAGTTGCATCCCGCCCCCCCCAAACCCCCCTGACCACCCCCTCCGCCCTGGATACTATGCCCGGCTTCTCATTACAGCACTCTATACTTTTCCTCCTCTGCAGGGCTATAATCACATTCCTTCACAACACAGCTAGTTAGCCATGATCTGCACAGGATGTATCTGCCTACTGCAACTACACTGCTGTTCTGACCAGAGAATTTCACAGGTCAGAAGGGCAACATAAAAGCCAGATACACCCTGTGAAGACTAACAGACTGTGTGTAAAGGAATGTGATTTCAGCCCTGTGTAGTGTGTGCTGTATACAGTGCTGGGATGGGAAAGGAGCTCTGCCAAGTGACCTGCCAGGGGTCCCGGTCCTCTGATTCTCCAGCGATGGTTCCTGTCCTCTGATTCTCCAGCAGTAATCCCTGTCCTTTGATGTAAAGAGCAACTCTGGGAACTCAAAACTCTTAAGCCACTTTGAGTATTTTGGCGTGCAGTGGATGTATCTGAACGCACCGTGGAAGTGGTGAGTGGTAATGGGGGGAAGGGGGCCCAGGTCAACTTTTGCATCAGGGCCCACAAGCTTCAAGCTACGCCTCTGCTTCTGGCACAAAGTCATTTGGAATGATGAGACCAAGATTGAGCTTTTTGGGCACAACCATAAACACTACTATTGGAGAGGCGTCAACAAGGCCTATGATGAAAGGTACACCATTCCTACTGTGAAACACGGAGGTGGATCGCTGATGTTTTGGGGATGTGTGAGCTACAAAGGCACAGGAAATTTGGTCAAAATTGTTGGCAAGATGAATACAGTATGTTATCAAAAAATACTGGAGGAACATTTGCATTCATCAGCCAGGAAGCTGCGCATGGGACGTACTTGGACATTCCAACATGACAATGATGATCCAAAACACAAGGCCAAGTCGACCTGTCATTGGCTATAGCAGAATAATGTGAAGGTTCTGGAGTGGCCATCCCAGTCTTCTGACCTCAATATCATTGAGCCACTCTGGGTTCATGCAAGTTCATGCAAGACAGCCCAAGAATTTACAGGAACTGGAGGCTTTTTGCCAAGAGGAATGGGCAGTTTTACCATCTGAGAAGATAAAGAGCCTCATCCACAAATACCACAAAAGACTTCAAGCTGTCATTGATGTTAAAGGGGGCAATACACGGTATTAAGAACTGGGGTATGTAAACTTTTGATCAGGGTCATTTGGGTAGTTTCTGTTGCCATTATGATTTAAAAAGAGTAAACACAGTTGATTGATAATAAATGGCTTCAGCCAGATACTAACCATGAGTGAAAGAAAAGTTTTTGTGTTATCATTCATATTTTCTGAAAAATGGGCAAGAAATCATAAATTCTGCCAGAGTATGTAAACTTATGAGCACAACTGTATCTCCTCTGCAAGATCCGTGAGTGCTTCTATACCTAGTTTGGATTTGTATGGATTTCAGTGTGGGCGAGCACCTGGACATTTACCTCAAACAGTGTTGTGGCTGCCTTTGGGAATATATACAGTATATATATTTCTATGTTTCTATAATTAATTTAAACAGGAGACACAGGAGTCCAAAATTTTTATGGATTCTTAAAAATTATGGGTTTTCAGCTTAAGCTATTGAGTTCTGTAAATAGACATTTTTCAACAGAGAAGCTAGGGAGCATGTGAAAAGCAGCCTAGTGCGTCACCCGGGTACATAAGAAAAAACTGAATATTTATATTCAAAATTAGTATTTACCCAAGTAAAAAAATGTTTTCAATTGTACTTTCAGTCCCAACTATAATAAAAATGTAAAAGATGTAGAAAATCACTATACTTTTAAATTAAAATTTTGATATAGTACCATATGTTCTACAACACTCACATTTAGCAAGCAGCTATCTAGTACCACTCCTAGATCCTGGTGCATCCAACTATCCAATAAGGTTACAGGAATAGAAAGAATGCAGGTGTAACAGAGGGGGGGGTGTGGGTACATTCAACAATTTCTCAACAAATGCACTCACATGTATACATGTTTACTTTTTAAACAAGGGTGCAATTCACTTGCACACATAGCAGCCATTCTAACGCTGAACAAACATTCAGCAGAGTGAAGGGGACCAGTTCTCTCTGGGTTCCATACATTTTGCAGTGACCTCATGCGCACACAATTTTTACATCTGATAGATACATAATAAGATACAATAAAAGACAGATGGGAGGTAGCTGGGACACAACCCTTCTCTGGCAAAACAAATATTTTTCCAAGATCATTGTGCTAATATTTGAAGTTGCAGTACATGAAGTCTTCGTGCCGGTTCACACAGGGGCAACCCGACTTACAGCGCGACTTTGCAAGGCGACTTCAGCGCGATTTGGAGCAACTTACAGCGCAACTTTAGGTCGCCTCCAGGACAGGTGACTTTGGTTGTGGCCAATCACAGAATAATCAGCTCTGTGGGAGGAAGGGGTTTGCCTGGGTTAAGCATTTTCTCTTCCTGTAAAGTTGCTTGCACTAAGATGGACATCCAAACTTTGGAGGCGACTTCCATTGAAATCAATGGGTACAAGTCGCCTTGAAGTAGTACAGGAACCTTTTCTGAAGTCGGAGCGACTTCAGTAGTGTATATTAAGACGGCTCTCATTCACTTCAATGGAATTTCTAATGTCGCGCGAATTGGGGCAACACAAGTCGGATCCCAAGTCGCTGTAGTGTGAACGGGCACTTATTTCATTGGAACTGGCCTTTTATGTCTTACCTCTCAACCTCTGCTCTCTGGCTAGGATTGGTGATGGCAGCTATGTACTGCATAATGTATTTACTGGCTTCAGTCTTACCGGCGCCGCTCTCCCCTGCAACACACAGCAAAGGAGAAGTACATAGGACGATGAATAAGATACACAAAAACATATGGGTGGAACACTAGCTACTAATTATATACCCCGAAACAATGAATTTCTAGGTCAAACCCTCACAATACCTTCTCCGCAGGAAGCGTCCCCCTAACTGTTCCAGTTTCTTTTTGAAATCCTGGAGTTGGACTTTAGGGATAAATACTGCAGATAATAATACAACGCACCATTATGCATTGACACGTGGGGTTAATTTACTTAAACTGGAGAGTGCAAAATTTGGTGCAGCTCTGCATAGAAACCAATCAGCTTCCAGTTTTTTTTTGGGCAAAGCTTAACTGAACAAGCGATTGTTAGAAGCAGATTGGCTACCATGCACACCTGCACCAGATTTTGCACTCTCCAGTTTTAGTAAATCAACTCCTTTGAGAGGAGACTAGAGAAAATCCACACAAACACAAATGAACTCCATGCAGATACCAGATGCCATGGCACACTATAAAGCATTTTCCTGGCTGATACATCTTTTTATGTCTCACATTGCACCAAACTGTTACTCTTAGGGGTACCCTCGTGTCCCCGATTGCAGAGTTTACAGATTGTTGGTAGTCTCAGAGGAACAGGGTCAGCTGATTTTTCACCAATGTGGAGAATTGATTTGCTCCATTTTTTTTCTTAGGGGTGTTATTTTGGAGATCCAGATACCAGTGAACTGGTGGGAACTGAACCCAGAATCTTATAAGTGCAATACAAAAAGACTAACCAATGGGCTTATGATGGCCAGGACTGCAAAGAACTGCAAACACATGTAGCACCCTAGCAGGTAGGCTACTGAATAGGGCAGGCAAATTTAGTTCTTTCTGGCTCCCCTGTAGTCGGTGGAGCAGTTTTTGCTATGGGCTGTTCTGGGCTCTGCAGGCTGCAAGTTTGATTGCTTTCTCCTGTCTTCTGGAGGATTCCAGAATATATAGTGGCATACCTCCCAACCGTTCCGGATTCGGCAGGACCGCCCTGAGATTTCAAGTAAATCCAGGTGTCCCGAAAATCCAGGCTGAATCCCCTTGCTCAGACTTGCTCAGTACCCAGCCAGCATAGCCCCCCACCAGGTCACCCGCCCACTCTACAGAATGGAAGAGGAGGGTAGGCTAGATCTGCTCCACCTCCTCCTCGTGTTCCCCTGTGTCCGAACCCCAGTGTGCAGCCAATCCTGTGGCTGTAAAAGGGTTGTGTGGGCAGTAATTTTGAAGCAGTGCACATAATGTCAATGCCTGAGACTCTGGAGAACAGCCAGCCTCGGGTGGGTGAATTCTCCCCTCTCTCTTTCTTCCTTCCATGTACCATAGTGATCCTTCCTACCTTCCATGTGCCAAAGTGATCCTTCTTCCATGAGCCTTAGTGATACTTCCTGCCTTCCATTTGTCATCATAATCCTTCCTGCCTTCCATGTGTCATAGTAAACCTTCCTGCCTTCCATGTACTATAGTAATCCTTCCTGCCTTCCATGTCTCAGAGTGATCCTTCCTGCTTTACATGTGCCATAGTGATCCTTCCTTCCTGCCTTTCATGTACCATAGTGATCCCTCATTCTTTTCTTCCATATACCATAGTGATCCTTCCTTCCAAATAACAGTGATCCTTCCCTTTCTCCAATCTCTCTCCCTCAAGCCCTGTACACATGGCTGAGATTCTCGTCAGGAAAAAAACGTTTTTCCTGACAAGAATCTTGACAAGAAACTTGCCCCGGCCGAGTGTACACACGTACGATTCAAAAGAACCGCCGTTCTTTTGAATGGCACGCACGCGGTGACGTCATCGACTACGACGAGCGTGCGCTTGTCACATTCGATGTCGTCGCCGCCATCTTGTTTCACCTTATGCCTAGGAAGCTACCGCGCATGCGTCGAAGTCATTTCGAGCAAGCGCGGGTTTCCACGGCGACAGGTAAGTGTACACACGCTCGGGTTTCTCGTAGAGAAACAGGCCGAGGAGATTCTCGACGAGAAAAAAGACTGCAGGTCGTCTTTTTCCTCGTCGGGGAATCTGGGCAGTTTTCTCGACGAGAAAACTGAAACCCACGTACACACAGCCGGTTTTCTCTGCAAGAAAGCTCTCCCGGCAGTTTTCTTGTTGTTTTTTGCCGAGAAAACCGGTTGTGTGTACGTGGCCTAAGGGTTGGTTCACACTGGAGACTCCAGCTTGTGGCACAGCAATCAAACCATATTTTATAGGTACAAGGAAGCCCAGGTTTTGTTTAACCACTGCCTTTAAGCCCCTTCCACTATCATGTTTGGCCACACCCACTTTTTGCTTAGGCGCATCGCAGGTCACTATCTCCCTGAAATGTCCATCATTCTCAAATTCAAAAGTTGGGAGGTATGTAGTGGGTTGGAAGGGGCAAAATCGGGAGCTTGAATATTTATGCTGCCTCAGCCAATCCCTAGGGGAGAGTGCCCCAGTAGGTGACTAGGGTTGTATAAATATTCTGGGGTCTGAGGTAGCTTGGTTCTTGTCCAGGAGAAGTTTAAAACCTGAAGGGCTATTGTCCTACTGGGCAGCTCAGCTAAAATTATAACTGTGCTCATCAAGGTCCCAGCTGTGGCTGAGCTGGGGGGGGTGTCTGTTCTTCTAATAAACTCTGAAGCTAAGTAAGTGATTTCACTGAGGATCTTTGTTATTCAGCATGCCCAGTGCTGTTGTTATTTAATATGTTCTCACTTAAGCCTGGTACACACCACTGACTCGGAGATGCTGTACTAACAATTTGATGTTAGTACAATGACCTCCCCTGCTGAGCTATTGTGTTTTGACAGGGGGACGCCCCCACCAGAACACTCCAGTCAGTGCTCTCAGCCATTGGCTGAGAGTGCTGATCGGGAGACGGTCGGCAGACCTTTTTCCGGTCATGAGCCTTCAAAGAAGTTGGCCTGGCTGCCATACACACAGGCTGAATGTTGGCTGGTTTCTACTGAACCAGCTGATGCCGCCCGACATTTGGCCCATATGTACTAGGCTTTAGGCCCAGGACTCCTATGCATATATGGTGCAGACTCCAGTAAAGTGTTCAGTACATTCTATAACTTGACAAATGTCACTGGCTTTGCGATTTGAGAGAATGGATTTTCTCGAACAAAAACCGCATTCACTGTTGAAAATTTATTAGAGAAAAATTTAGCATCCTGCTCCTTTGAATTTTCTCATCACTTTGGTCACAAATGAACGTCGATTTGACACCACTAATTGTTAGAAAATCAAATGAACATTCTTAAAACAAACATTTATGAACAAAATTCTGCTATTTTATGGCCAGCTTTACAGACACAATAGGAAGTGGGAGGAAATCTCTGCACATTGATGGAAACGCCATCATAGGAAGGAGTATTGTCAATGGAAATTTTCCCTCTATCTCTGTCCTGACAACTGTAAATTTTGGATTTTCTTTGACTTTTTGTCTATGGTCACCATGGAAAAATAGAGAGGGTGATGAATCTCCCTATTTAAAGAAACAAACAGCCACCAAAAGGGGTTCTAACCCTTCTGCACTATCCAAAAATTTTTGGATTTCAACATATTTGAATATCAGGAGAAAGCCAGTACACTCTATATGCTCTAGAGGTCACTTGCTGGCTCCAAAATACTGTGGAACCCCAGCAGCAAAATCTTACTTCCATGGTTGCTTGGTCAGCACTAGTCTAGTCTCTGCTCTGCCCCCCCCCCCCTCACTGGAGGAGATCTGGGCTGTGGAGGGGACGGGAGCGGCTGGTTCAGGCTCTTTGCGGCTCACTGAGAGACTAAGCCGGGTGCCGGTCCAGGCATGTGGGCGGATCCTGACTGTATGGTCGCTATCTTTCCCCAGTCTGGACCGACTCTGTGACGTCAGCCGACAGCGGGCTTCATCCACTGTCTGCTGAAAGGGAGTCACAGGAGTGCAGAACAAACTGCACTCCTGTGATCAACAGGAGAAGTACAGCCAAACAAGATTTGGCTGTACTTCCTTAAAGTGGTTGTAAACCCTTACATATACCCAGTGAAGTGATTGGCTTCAGGTGATACACAGAGATGAAACAAACCCTCCTACATAAGTTGTACCTGTCTATCTGCAGTCTTCTCATCTCTATAGCCATTCAAAGTACAGAATTTATAAAGCTTGTCTGAGTTGTTAGAAAAAAGGGGCGGAGAGCTAAAATCACACTCTGCAGAGCTCAGTGAGAGCTGATAGGAGGGGATACACCCTCTTCACACAGGAACAGCGCTGAGGCGGTCAATCTCAGGCTGTGTGCTGGAGCTCCCTCCCCTGTCACCTTTTTCCTCTTGGTGTCAGGAAAAACGTGCCAGAAGTGATTCATGCTGCAGGAGGCAGCAGACAGAATCGACACTTAGTGCTCTGAATTGAGACATATGCTTTGTTCATATTTCATGTCTGAGGTTTACAACCACTTTAAATAACTTTATATGTATAAAATATACAGATGTAAACATTAGAAAGAACAAATGATACGATGGCCAAGAATGATGCTAGAACAGAGAATTCACAAAACATTACCTGATATAACTATACAGGTGTCTTTACATCTTCTTTTCATGGCCTTGTATGCGGCATCAGCGATAGAGAAGAGGTGCGGGGGCCTCTCATACAGCTCCTTCCCTTTATATTGTTCTATCACATCTTTCCCATAGATTGGAAGGTTCTTGTAGGGGTTCACGGAGACCACCACCTCCCCAATAAATGTGTAGATTCTTCCCTTTTCAAACCTGAAACAGACAGACAACGGGCCCACTTCAGTTTTTACAGCAAACATCAATACAGACTACATATTGTAAAACCAATAAAACAAAAGCAGCAACAATACCGAACATACTGTAGTCTGATACATCAGCAATCTCAGATAAGATCGTAATATGGCTAATCTGAACCCCCTGAGCTGCAGCAGCATCTGCAGGAAGTCTAGGTTCCCATCTATGCGTTTTTAAACCCACGTTTTTTGATGGACGTTTTCAGGCATTTTACGTTTTCCTTTTTTATTACACACTTTGTATAGCTGGTTGCTAAGAAGCGGGCAGGGAAGCAGGCCGCTGTGTCTTTAACAACCAATAAGTCATCAGCTGTCAGCGGGATTCCCCACTGACAGCTGAATGTAAAAAGAAGTATTGCCAGCAAAGAAAAAAAAAAAAGGGAAGAGAAAAAAACTGTACAGGGTCCTTCCCCAAATCCATACCAGGCCCTTATCGGAGCATGCAGCCTAGCAGGTCAGGAAAGGGTGGGGATAAGCCAGCACCCCCCCCTCCTGAACCATACCAGGCCACACGGGGGGGCCTCAACATGGGGGGGGTGCTTTGGGGCAGGGGGGGGGCTCTTCCCCCCCCATCCCCAAAGCAGCTTGTCCCCAGGTTTCAGGTAAAAAAGTAAAAAAGTGCTAGGAGAACACCTCCTGCTGAGCTATTGTGTTCTCCAAGCAGGGGAAGCCAACCTGGCCAGGAAAACATATAGCCGCTGGCAATAATCACATGAAAAATCCCACAGGCTAGTTGTACCCAAGTTGATCGATCAATGGAGTACAAATCAGCCTGCCCATACAGGATTCGAATCTCATGATTCGAGATTCACACACAGTCTATGGCTGGCTTAACTCTCATGCCGCGTACACACGACCATTATTCATGTCATGGAAAAAAAACCTAAGTTTTTCTCGACGTGATTTTTCGTGTTTCCTCTCAAGCCTGCCTTGCATACACACGTTCATGAAAAAAAACGCACGAGCAAAGCGCAGTGACGTACAACACGTACGCCGCCACTATAAAGGGGAAGTTTCATTCGAATGGAGCCACCCTTTGGGACGCTTTTGCTGATCCTCGCGTTAATAAAGTTTGGTGAGAGACGATTCGCGCTTTTCAGTCCGTTACAGCGCGACGAATGTGCTATCTCCATTACCAGAACGAGCGCTCCTGTCTCATACTTGATTCTGAGCATGCGCGTTTTTTTTCCCCTCGTAAAAGCATACACACAACCGTTTTTCACGACGTTAAAAAGAACGACAGGAAAAACGACGAGAAAAAATAGAGCAGGCTCTAATTTTTTTTCGTGCACTTTTCTCGTCGAGAAAAATGCTCTGGAGCATACACACCACCGTTTTTTTTCACGACAATTTTTACAAATTTAATTTTTCTCGTCATGAAGAACGGTCGTGTGTACGCGGCATAAGATTACAACATTTAGGCCTCTTGCACATGGGTGAAAAAAAACATTGCGTTTGTAGCCGTGCAGCTTTTTTTTTCTTTTTAAAAAGGATCTAAGCATAGGTGAGTTTTTGTCAATGGAACATTGCACACCGCTATGTAAAGATCTGTAATGCAGTGATATATTAAGAGCCGTATGAAGAAAAAAAAAAAAAAAATGTTACATTTCAGTGCAGTGATACGCAGGTATATACAAGCATATGTGCTTCAATTGAAAAAGCTAGTAGAGGATGAAGAATTTTACCTATGTATATGTGTACACATGTTTACCTGCATGTACCCATGTATATGTGAGGTCAGGTCCTTAACCACTTCCCGCCCGGTCAATAGCATATTGACGTCCGGGAAGTGGTTCTGTTATCCTGACTGGACATCTATTGACATCCTGCAGGATAACAGCCGCCGCGCGGCCGTGGTGGAGCGCATCGCGGTGATCGGTGGTGCGGTGTGTCAGTCTGACACACTGCTACACCGATCTCGGTAAAGAGATGCTTTACCACGTGATCAGCCGTGTCCACAGGAAACGCGTGTAAACAGGAAGAGCCGTTGATCGGCTCTTCCTCACTCGTGTCTGACACGACGCGAGTAGAGGAGAGCCGATCGGCGGCTCTCCTGACAGGGGGGGGGTTCGCGCTGATTGTTCATCAGCGCAGCCCCCCCTCGGATGCCCACACTGGACCACCAGGGAAGCCGCCAGGACCACCATGGAAGCCTTCAACATGTGGATGGCCAGGTACATCCCCCATGGCCATCCACATGTTCCAAAACATGCCATACATATGCCAATCAGTGCCCACAAATGGGCACTGACTGGCACCATAATAGTACAGTATTAAAAAAAGTGATGCCCACTTGCCCAGCAATGCCACCCAACAGTAATCAGTGCCACTCATCAGTGTCCCTCAGTGCCACCTATCAGTGCCCATCTGTGCCTATCAGTGACCAGTGCCCATCTGTGCCACCCATATGTACCCATCAGTGCCACCCATAAGTACCCATCAGTGCCGCCTATGAGTGCCCAACAGTTCCGCCTATGAGTGCCCTTCCTGTTTACCAGTGCCACCTATCAGTGCCCATCAGTGCCGCACACCAGTGCCACCTATCAGTGCCCATCAGTGCCGCCTATCGGTGCCCATCATCAGTGCTTATCAGTGCCACCTCTTTGGTGCCCATCGGTGCCACCTTATCAGTGCCCGTCAGTGCAGCCATATCAGTGCCCGTCATTGAAGAAGAAAACTTATTTATTTACAAAAAAATTATTAGAAACAAATAAAAACTGTTTTTTTTCAAAATTTTCAGTCTTTTTTTTTTTTTATTCGTTTAAAAAATAAAAAATCGCAGAGGTGATCAAATACCACCAAAAGAAAGCTCTATTTGTGGGAACAAAATGATAAAAAAATTGTTTGGGTACAGTGTTGCATGACCGCACAATTGTCATTCAAATTGCGACAGCGCTGAAAGCTGAAAATTGGCCTGGGCAGGAAGGTGCGTAAGTGCCTGGTATTGAAGTGCTTAAGGAACATAACTTGCATTTTTTTTTTTTTTTTACACTTTCTGCCAGCAAGATCCTGCATATAAACATCAGTATATTGTAATGTAACTGTAATGTGTGCGTTCATTTTGTTAAGCGCTGCGCAAACGGTTGGCGCTATATAAATCCTCTATAATAATAAATAATAAAGTTAATTATTGCATTCATGTGCAAGCGGCCTTACTGATTATGTAGTACAATACCAAAACCTGTCACAAGAGGGAGACACTTTACAGAACAAATAGAAGGAGTTGGAAATGTCCATCCATGTCGGTCTCTAGGAGAGTTTGCCTTTACACAAGTGAGACAACTACTTCATGTAAGGGCAAATTCAGGGATTATTTACATCTCTGCGTTGCGGCCATGCACAAGATTTGCATTGACACATTGCAGTGCCATACATTTTTAATAACACACATGCATTGCAATAGCACAAATGCAGTATTGTGTATACTCATTGATTTCAATGGTTTTCCCCTAATGCAATGCATAGGATGTGAAGCATGGTAAAATGCATGCATTAACACAACACACAGATGTAAATGGTCCCTAGGCGATATTTTTTTATTTTTATGGTTTTGCTACCAAGGGACCAAGTGGATGGCTTAACGATAATAACATACATATCCCTGGAGCGTAGTTCATCGAACATCTCCTTTGAGCTTCATTTACCTAAAAGGTCTGTTTAACTATACCGCGTGATGTGAACAGCTGAAAGTGGTTGTGAGGTCACAGATCACAAATCCTGGAATCTCCTCTGTTACACACAGATATACTGTGCAGTGTGTTTTTTTTTTTTTAAATATGCAACAAAATACCTTATTTCAGAGCGCCGCTGTTCACTCACGTGACCTCCTGGCGCCCAGCTTCCCTGATCTGAGGACTACAGTGGGAGGGGCTGAGATTCCCCATTGACATCAGCCGGGAGAAGAGGAGGAGAGCGGTGGGAGGTCACGTGAGTGCACAGCAGTGCTCTGAAATAAGGTATTTTGCTGCAAGATTTTTAACACACAAATACTGCACAGTATCTATCTGTAAAAGAGGGGCTTCCAGGATTTGGGATTAGGGATTTTACAGCCATAGCAGTGGGAGGGGAAGGGCAGGGAGGAGATGGCTGAGCCACAGACACCCGAGCTGACAGGCAGGGAGGAAAGGGGAGAGGGAGAGGCTGTGGGATGACAGAGGCATAAACTGATCACCGTATTATGAATCAGCAGCCACGATTACCGTGCTCTGCACACTAAGGGGAACACAGGAACAAGCAGGATCAACCAGGTATTTTACAGCATAGAAAGCGACAAATGCCTCCGCACAAGCACTATGCTGTATATCCTGCTTTAAAGGAACCACTTTAAAAGCGTAAAGATTTCTTTTTAATTTTTATTGCCTTCTTTATACTGGTTGGGGAGGTTTTCACTCTCTTCCTGTCCCTGTGGCAACAATAACCAAGACAGGAAAAAAAGGGAAATCTCTAATATAGGCACACACAGCAATAAAAACAGTGAAGAAGAATTAGATCCTTTGTTGGGTTGTAATTATTGTTGCCTTCATCCCGTTTGGGGGAGATAACCTTTTACTTGGTCACCAAGAGAAAAGGTGAGGAGAAATTTCCCCTACAGAAACACATACAATACCTTGAAAAAGTATTACCCAACCAAAAGTGTAAATGTGTTTTATTGGGATTTTATTTGATAGACCAACACAAAGTGGCACAATTATGAAGTGGAAGGAAAATTATAAATGGTTTAAAATTTTTTTTACAAACAAATAAATATGTGAAAAGTGTGACGTGCATTTGTAATCAGCCCCCCGGAGTCAATACTTTGTAGAACCACCTTTCACTGCAATTACAGCTGCAAGTCTTTTTAGGGATGTCTCTTCCAGCTTTGCACATCTAGAGAGTGACATTTTTGCCCATTCTTCTTTACAAAATAGCTCAAGCTCTGTCAGATTGGATGGAGAGCATCTGTGAACAGCAATTTTCAAGTCTTGCCACAGAATCTCAATTGGATTTAAGTCTGGACTTTGACTGGGCCATTCTAACACATGAATATACTTTGATCTAAACCATTCCATTGTAACTCTGGCTGTATGTTTAGGGTCGTTGTCCTGCTGGAAGATGAACCTCTGCCCCAGACTCAAGTCTTTTGCAGACTCTAATGCCGCGTCCACACGACCGGTTTTCCTGACATGCCAAAACCTGTCGTTTTCCCTGATGTGATTCCTCTCAAGCCTGCCTTGCATACACAAGTTCATTAAAAAAAACTTTAGACCAAAGCGCGGTGACGTACAACACGTATGACGGCATTATAAAGGGGACATTCCATTCAAATGGCGTCACCCTTTGGGCTGCTTTTGCTGATCTCGTATAAGTAAAAGTTTGGCGAGAGACGATTCGCACTTTTCAGCCTTGTGCTTTTCAGTCCGTTACAGCGTGACAAATGTGCTATCTCCATTACGAACGCTAGTTTTACCAGAACAAACCCTCCCGTCTCATACTTGATTCTGAGCATGCACATTTTTTTTCCCCTCGGAAAAGCATACACACGAGGGGTTTTCGCAACGAGAAATAGACTGACGGGAAACACAACTGGAAAAAATAGAGCAGGTTCTAATTTTTTTGCGGGCAGTTTTCTCGTTGGGAAAACTGCTATGGAGCATACACACGACCGGTTTTCCCGACCAATCTAAAAAATTGCAGTTTTCTCGTCGGGATAACAGGTTTTCTTCTAAGATTGCCCTGTATTTGGCTCCATTTATCTTCCCATCAACTCTGAACAGCTTCCCTGTCCCTGCTGAAGAAAAGCATCCCCACAACATGATGCTGCCACCACCAAGTTTCACGGTGGGGATGGTGTGTTCAGGGTGATGTGCAGTGTTAGTTTTCCGCCACACATAGCGTTTTGCTTTTAGGACAAAAAGTTCAGTTTTGGTCTTCTTTGACCAGAGCACCTTCTTCCACGTGTTTGCTGTGTCCCCCACATGGCTTCTCGCAAACTGCAAATGGGTCTTCTTATGGCTTTCTTTCAACAATGGCTTTCTTCTTGCCACTCTTCCAAAAAGGGCAGATTTGTGGAGTGCACGACTAATAGTTGACCTGTGGACAGATTCTCCCACCTGAGCTGTGGATCATTGCTGCTCCTCCAGAGTTTCCATGGGCCTCTTGGCTGCTTCTCTGATTAATGCTCTCCTTGTCCGGCCTGTCAGTTTAGGTGGACGGCCATGTCTTGGTAGGTTTGCAGTTGTGCCATATTCTTTCCATTTTCGGATGATGGATTGAACTGTGAGATGTTCAAAGCTTGGGATATTTTTTGATAACCTAACCCTGCTTTAAACTTCTCCACAACTTTATCCCTGACCTGTCTGATGTGCTCCTTGGCCTTCATGATGCTTTTTGTTCACTAAGGCTCTCTAACAAACCTCTGAGGGCTTCAAAGAACAGCTGTATTATACTGAGATTAGATTATACACAGGTGGAATCTATTTACTAATTAGGAGATTTCTGAAGGCAATTGGTTCCACTAGATTTTAGTTAGGGGTATCAGAGTAAAAGGGGCTGAATACAAATGCACGCCACACTTTTCAGATATTTACTTGTAAAAAAATGCTGAAAACCATTTATAATTTTCTTTCCACGATTATGTGCCACTTTGTGTTGGTCTATCAAATAAAATCCCCAAAAAATACATTCACGTTTTTGGTTGTTACATGAAAAAAGTTGGAATTTAAGGGGTATGAATACTTTTCTTTTTCGTACATCACGGGACACAGAGCGACATAGTCATTACTAATGGGTTATATAGATACCGTCAGGTGCTGGCACTGGCAACTTCCAAAACCGGAAGTACCCTCCCCTATATAAGCCCCTCCCATCCGGGAGCACCTCAGTTTTTTGCCAGTGTCTAAGGTGTTGGCCAAGAAGAAACATGTGTTTTTCACTGAGCTTGCGTACAGGTTCTTTTGGGCCTCAGTAAGCTATTCCGGATCCGACCAAAAAAGCTTCATAGCTAAACGGTCGGTACCCGGGCCTTGCAGAGAAGAGCAAGGTTTTGCCTGTAATGCTTCTCTTAGGAGAGCTGGACCCTGGGATCCAGAGCTCTGGTCATACCCACGACCAAGATGTTTTCTGTGCAGGGTGCTATACAGGTCCAGGGGAGTGGAATCCTTGGGAACCCGGTCCCTGAAGGTTTGATTACAATGCCTGCCGTGATAGGTGAAGTTTGGGCTTTTGTGGACCAAACAAAGTCCTGCGGCGGGGAACAGGTAAGTGGGGGCCCCCAGGAACTTGGTTCTATTGGGGGACCCCCAAGCCTAATTTGTCTTTCTGTCTGTTACCTAATGGTATTCCCGCAAGATTCTGTGCATGCCTGTAACTACTAAAAAAATGTAATAATTTTTAATGGTGGTCAAGAAAAAAAAAAAAAAAATTTTTTTATATATATATTTAATATATTAGACTGCGGTACCTGTGTTTGTCCACTAGAGGCCACTGTGGAATGTTTTCTTGTCATGTGGACTAGTTTCTTCTCAGCAGAGCAAAGTCCAGGCAGTTGGTGAGTTCTCTTATAGGAAACTGCTTCCTCTGCCATGTTGCAGTGCTCGTCCATCCCCCGGCCTGCGGCAAAGAGGGGCCCTGGCTCCTGTCCCTTTGTTTCCATTTTTGAAATTAGCGCCGAAGGCGCACGTGGCCGCGCGCGTGCGCGTGCACGCGCCTCTATATATAGAGGTGAGCCGGAAAAGGGGGCGGAGCCTGGGGGATGACGCTCTGTGTGCGCCGCAGCGCTTCTGCGCATGTGCGGGCGTCCCAGCAGGTTTAAAAACCACAATATTGTAGTAAGCTGGCTATGAAGTACAGAGACAGAGCTGGCAACATTTAAAGGCATACAGCAAGCGGTTGATACAGGCATCCCCTAGAAAGGCACATTAGTAGACACCAACTGTTTCTTATAGCAGCATTTATGCTAGACTATTATCAGTAACTGGTGTATTTCGGCTGGAATACCTCAGCTTTGTGGCTTAGGAATATGCCGTCTAAAAACTCCGGGACTAGAAATTCCAGGAGGAATAGGGGGTCTCCATCGGGCTTTGAGGATCTTGGGCATGCTTTGGCTGCACCAGTCTCCCCTGAAGAATCAGAGGTTAGTGACCGTAGGGCACCCCCAGGAGTACCTGGTACTGTGGCTGTCCTCAGTTCACCTGCTCCTGTGTATGTAACAGAGGAGGTTTTTTCCTCAGCTCTGGGAGGGCTGGAAGAGAGATTGTCAGCATTGATCGCTGCTTCCCTGTCACAGGAGAAAAGCGCTCGATCTCCGTCTCCTCCCTCAGAGTGCCTGTTAACAGAGCAACAGTCCCATACAGAGATCGACCTACCTGAAGGGGATCAGGATGAGGTCGATTCGGTTGCAGAGGAATCAACAGTGGAAGAGCCGTTCTCAGCATCACATGCTGAAAGGTTATGGGTTCAGTCCCTGACTAATATGGTCCGATCAGCATTTAAAATGCCACTTGCGGAGCCATCCTCCACTTCTGTCTCCTCGTTGGGGTCGCTAAAAGCTCCCCAGACTGTCTGTTCCTTTCCGATCCATCCTTTACTGGAGGGGCTCATTTACCAGGATTGGGAGCATCCTGACAAAATATTTACTCCTCCCAAGAGATTTCCGGTGGTCTATCCTATGGAGGATAAGTTCATCAGAAAATGGAGGGTCCCTACAGTGGACGCAGCCATCTCTTGTGTGAATAAATCACTGACATGTCCGGTGGAAAATGTCCAAATGTTCAAGGACCCAATAGATAAAAAATTGGAGTCCTTATTGAAATCTGCTTTTTCTACAGCAGGATTGGTGACACAACCAGCAGTGGATGCGCAGGCTTCTATGGCTCAAAAACTGGTCTGCTGAAGCTCCCTGTAAAAAATTGCTGGTCAGCTTCCCATTTCATGGGGAGCGCTTATTCGGGGAAGACCTGGACAAGTATATCCAGAGAATTTCCAGCGGTAAAAGTACACTTTTGCCGGTTAAAAATAGAGTTAGAGGTCCCTCTTTTAAGAGGCCGGCTTCTCCAGTCCCTAGGACATCGGCTGTGAAACAGTTCCGACGGCCTCCTCGATCAAATCCCGGAGGTAGAAATCAGGGACAGTTGCAGGGTAACAAGAAGCCCTGGAGCAGGAGAGGTACAAAACCTCCCCCAACGTCAAATGCATGAAGGGTTGCCCCCACCCAATCGGGTGGGGGGAAGACTTCAGTTGTTCACAGAGACCTGGCGGGACACGATCCGAGACAGATGGGTGCTCTCCGCAGTAAATCTGGGATACAAATTGGAGTTAAAAAACTCCCCTTCTTCCCGCTTTATAAGGTCAAACGTGCCAAGGGATCCCCAGAAGAGAGGATCCCTCCTGTTGGCACTAGAACAATTATTGCTTCAAGCAGTAATTATAGAGGTTCCCCTGGAAGAGTGGGGGTTCGGGTTTTACTCAAACCTCTTTACAGTTCCGAAGCCAAACGGGGACGTGAGGCCCATACTAAATCTAAAAGGGCTAAACAAATTCCTGCATATCAGGACTTTCCGGATGGAGTCGATCCGATCGGTAGCCACTGCCCTACAAGGGGAGGAATGGTTAGCCTCGATCGACATCAAGGATGCTTATTTGCACATTCCCATCTTTCCAGCCCACCAAAAATTTCTACGCTTTGCGGTAGAAGGCCGCCATTTTCAGTTCAGAGCCTTACCCTTCGGTCTGGCCACAGCACCAAGAGTGTTCACAAAAATTTTGGCCCCGTTATTGGCCAATCTAAGAACACGAGGTGTAACGATAATGGCATATCTAGACGACTTGTTGCTGATAGACCACTCAGTGGAAAAACTAGAAGTGGTTGTTCACGAGACAATCAAGTATCTGGAATATCACGGTTGGATTATCAACCGAGACAAGTCAGCCCTAAAACCAGTCAAAAGTCTGGAATACTTGGGGCTAAGGCTGGATTCAGACCAGAGAAAAATTTTCTTGCCTCAAGAAAAGGGGTCGTCTTTGAGAGATTTGATCCACTTAGTGGGCTCAAAAAGACAGCCATCCATACGCCTGTGCATGAGGCTGCTGGGAAAGATGGTGGCATCATTCGAAGCAGTACCCTACGGTCAATTCCATTCAAGGAAGTTGCAAAGGGCCATACTGTCAGCCTGGAACAAAAAAGTTCAGGCTCTGGACTTACCAATGTCCTTGTCCCCTTCCGTTCGCAGGAGCCTCCGCTGGTGGTTGGTTCCCCAGAATCTGGAAAGAGGGAAATCCTTCAGTCCGATTTCCTGGAAGGTGGTCACTACAGATGCCAGCCTTGTAGGCTGGGGAGCAGTACTGGAGCAATGGTCTCTCCAGGGCAAGTGGTCAGAAGCAGAAAAGGCCCTGCCCATCAATCTCTTAGAGATACGAGCAGCCCGGTAGGCCCTAGTAGCATGGACATCCAAACTCCAAGGGTCCCCTGTCAGAGTTCAATCAGACAATGCCACAGCAGTGGCATATATCAATCGTCAGGGGGGCACCAGGAGTTGTGCAGCCCAAAGGGAAGTAAATTACATCCTGAGATGGGCAGAAAGATATGTCCCAGCCATATCTGCGGTATTCATTCCAGGAGTGGAGAATTGGAAGGCGGACTTTCTAAGTCGCCAACAATTATGCCCAGGGGAATGGTCCCTTCATCCCGAGGTTTTCCGGACAATATGTCAGCGGTGGGGAACACCGGATGTAGATCTGCTAGCATCCAGATTCAACACAAAAGTGGACAGGTTTGTCTCTTGGACAAGGGATCCCCTAGCTTGCGGCTCGGATGCCCTAGTGTTCCCTTGGGATCAGTTCAAGCTGATATATGCATTCCCACCGCCACAATTGTTACCTCGATTACTCCGCAGAATCAGGGTAGAAAAGAAACCAGTGATTCTGGTGGCTCCAGCGTGGCCCCGAAGAGCATGGTACGCGGAGATTGTAAAAATGTCTGTGGGGAGTCCTTGGACCCTCCCACATCGTCCGGACCTGCTTTCGCAGGGACCGATATACCACCCTTCCTTACCAGCCCTAGGTTTGACGGCCTGGCTATTGAAGCCCACATTCTAAAGAAGAGAGGGCTCTCCAATGCTGTGGTGTCTACCATGATCAATGCCAGGAAACCGGTATCCAGGCAGATCTACTATAGAATCTGGAAGGCGTACATCGCCTGGTGTGAGGCCAGAAAATGGCATCCACGTAAATACGTAATAGGTAGGATTCTGGACTTCCTACAATGGGCTGTAGATAGGAAGCTTGCCTTGAGTACTATCAAGGGTCAGATTTCGGCCTTGTCAATATTTTTTCAAAGGCCCTTGGCTTCGCATTCACTAGTCAAAGCCTTTATACAAGGAGTGATGCGTATTAGTCCTCCGGTTAATATTCCCATATGTCCATGGGATCTAAACTTGGTTCTGTCAGTTCTACAGAAACAACCATTTGAACCATTACAGCATATTTCCTTGGTGCTTCTCACCAGGAAATTGATTTTTCTAGTAGCCATTTGTTCGGCTAAAAGAGTGTCGGAATTAGCAGCTATGTCCTGTAAGGAGCCATATCTGGTTATCCATAAGGACAGAGTAGTGTTACGTCCTCATCCAGCCTTTCTTCCTAAGGTGGTATCGAGGTTTCATTTGAACCAAGATGTGGTTCTTCCTTCGTTTTTTCCCAAGCCTACTTCGGTAGAGGAAAAGTTATTGCATTCTTTGGATGTAGTAAGAGCAGTTAAAGCTTATCTAAAAGCCACTGCTCAGATTCGCAGAACGGATACTTTGTTTATTCTGCCGGAAGGCCCCAGAAGGGGTCAGGCAGCGTCAAAATCTACTTTAGCCAAGTGGATTCGACAGGTCATAATACAAGCCTATGGCTTGAGAAGTAGACCGCCTCCGTTCAAAGTTAGGGCGCACTCCACGAGAGCAGTTGGAACTTCATGGGCAGTGCATCACCAGGCCTCCCTGGCTCAAATCTGTAAGGCCGCAACATGGTCTTCAGTACACACGTTTACTAGGTTCTACCAGGTGGACGTTAGAAGTCAGGAGGATGTCGCCTTTGGGCGCAGTGTGTTGCAGGCCGCAAAAGATCCTCATGTCTGATAGCGCTCAGCTTATATATGGTGTATCCCCCCCCTCTCATTTGGCATTGCTTTAGGACATCCCATTAGTAATGACTATGTCGCTCTGTGTCCCGTGATGTACGAAAAAGAAAATAGGATTTTTATAACAGCTTACCTGTAAAATCCTTTTCTTGGAGTACATCACGGGACACAGAGCTCCCACCCCTCTTTTGGGACACTTATTGCTTTGCTACAAAACTGAGGTGCTCCCGGATGGGAGGGGCTTATATAGGGGAGGGTACTTCCGGTTTTGGAAGTTGCCAGTGCCAGCACCTGACGGTATCTATATAACCCATTAGTAATGACTATGTCGCTCTGTGTCCCGTGATGTACTCCAAGAAAAGGATTTTACAGGTAAGCTGTTATAAAAATCCTATTTTTCAAGGCACTGTATGTCAATAAAAACCTGACAGATAAGGACCTACACGATATGGGACTATCTCTGGGCATGGAAAGTCTTCTTTCTATTTACATGCAATTACAAAGAATGAGATGGTTGAATATGGAAAGCTATGTAAATGAGGTATGACGTGAGCTACAAAGGTAGCCTGTATTACTGCCCATTCATTGTGTATAGGTGGCTGTAATTTATTACACTGCAAGTGCTATTGTACAAGACATCCTATGAAGGTTATTGTTACAATAAAAGATATTAAAACAGGGAAACCCGACACAGTCCTTGGAATTCCTAAGAGCTGGTTCACACTGGGGCAACACGACTCTGGCCGCGACTTTGCGAGGCGACCTCGACACGACCTGAGCGCGCACCACAGCGCGACTTGGGGCGACTTACAAGGCGACTTCAAGTCGCCTCCAGGACAGGCGACTTTCCAGTGGCCAATCAAACAACAATCAGCTCTGTGGGAGGGAGGGGTTTGCCTGAGAAAACAATTTTCTCTTCCTGTATTGCTGCTTCAGTTAAGACACTGATCCGACTTTGAAGGCGACTTCCATTGAAATCAATGGGTACAAGTTGCCTACAAGTCGCCTAGAAGTCGGATTGAAAGTAGTACAGGAACCTTTTCTGAAGTCGGAGCGACTTCAGTAGTGTACATTAAGACGGGTCGCATTGACTAACATGGAATTTGACATGTTGCGCGACTTGGGGCGACTTCAAGTCGGATCCCAAGTCGCCCCTGTGTGAACCGGCTCTCAAGGGCCCGTTCAGATGTGCCACAGCCCTTGCCACTCTCTGAAAGGCAATCCACTGAGGGCGTTGGACAGGTAGCTAGGAGGCAATATGTCGCCTCCTCACCATCTGTTTTCACTTTAAAGTGGAAGTAAACCCTCCTATCATTTTCAGGCAAGGAAGCTGCCATCTTGGCCTCGGTTTAACCACTTCAATACAGGGCTTTTTGTACCTATTCAATACCGGGCCTATTTTGGCACTTCTCTCCTACATGTACAAATCATCATTCTTTTGCTAGAAAATTACTCAGAACCCCCAAACATTATATATGTTTTTTTAGCAGACACCCTAGGGAATAAAATGACGGTCATTGCAACATTTTTTCTTGCACAATATTTGCGCAATAATTTTTCAAACGCCTTTTTTAAAAAAAAAAATGGTTTCATGAATTAAAAAAATAACAAAACAGTAAAGTTAGCCCAATTTTTTGGGAACATATGAAAGATAATGTTACGCCGAGTAAATAGATACCTAACATGTCACGCTTTAAAATTGCGCACACTCATGGAATGGCGCCAAACTTCGGTACTTAAAAATCTCCATAGGCGACGCTTTAATTTTTTTTACAGGTTACCAGGTTAGAATTACAGAGGAGGTCTAGTGCTAGAATTGTTGCACGTGCTCTAACGCACGCGGCGATACCTCACATGCGTGGTTTGAACGGCGTTTACATATGTGGGCGACTTACGTGTGCATTCGCTTCTGATCGCGAGCTACCGGGGACAGGGGCGTTTTAAGTTTTTTTTATTTTTATTTATTTTTTTATTTTACTTATTTATTTTTTTACAATGATTTTACTTTTTTTTTTTTTGATCACTTTTATTCCTATTACAAGGAATGTAAACATCCCTTGTAATAGGAATGTGTGTGACAGGTTCTCTTTATTGAGAGATGCGGGGTCAATAAGACCCCATATCTCTCCTCCAGGCTGGAAAGCATGAGATCAGTGAAAACATTTTCACTGATTTCATACTTACAGCCGCAATGGCGGCTTTGTTTACATTTGAGGACCCGGGCGTGACGTCATCACATCGCGCCCGGGCCTCCGACGATCATAGAGATGACTGGTGACCTTCTGGTCACCAGTCATCTCTATGCTCATCACGTGACTCCACCAACGATGCCGGAAGATTCGCTCCGGGTCCCCGATCGCACGGTGGAGCCCGGAGAAGCACCGGATGGCGGCGGGAGGGGGGGTGTCCCTTCCCGCCGCCTATAAGAACGATCAAGCGGTGGAACCGCCGCTATGATCGTTCTTATGGTGCACAGAATCGCCGGCACTTTAAAAGGATATCTGAATGATGCCTCTAGCTGCAGGCATCATTCAGATATCCCCCTACAAACCCGAGGACGTCATATGACGTCCACCCAGGATGGGAGATCCCATCTGTGGACGTCATTTGTCTATGGCTGGTGTGACAGCAGGAAGGTAAAGTCACCTGGTTGCATCCAGGGGGGTAGATATATTTCGCCCAGATTCAGGCTTTACGCCGATTTATACAACTAGGTGGAGAGTTGTATAAGGCTAGTGGGCTCATGGATGACTCATACCTCTAGGGAGAGGGCTGGGCGTCGTACAGACAGGGAGTTGATGAGATCAGCTGAACCTTGTCAGCTCATTTAGGCCTCTATAAGAAATCCCAGCTTCATTAGATGTTAGCTCATGCCTGGAAGCAGACCTGTGTGGACTGTCTAGGGAGAGTGAACCCCTGTGCGGTGAGAGAAAGCCTGTGTGGCTATATTTTGCTTGGACATTTAAAACCAGGGACTAGGACAGCACTAGGCTGATCCCAGTCGTTAGTTAGGAAACCTGTAAGTTTAGTCAGAGGTCAAGTTGACCAGGATTTATTTTGTGTTTGTTTTTTTTGCCTTGCTGTGTTTTTATCACTGTAAATAGAAAATAAACCGCACCTTTTTGATTTTGAAAACCACAACCTCCGTCTGCTGGGCCTGTTTTTGGGTGGGGAGCCCATCCCGGGGGTCACACATACCCGCTGCCGAGCTAGCCCCCTCACAGTTGGTGGAGAACCAGTGGCAGTTTTTTTTTAAGCCAGCATGGAGGAGATACTGAAACAGCTGGCTCTAGCAAATGCCAATCAACAGCAGACAAATGCAGGTTTGCAAAGGAGCCTTGCAGCCCAGCAGCAAGCTCATCAACAGAGCCTTGCAACTTTACAACAGAGTCTGGAGGCTCAGCAACAAGCCCAACAGCAATCTGAGGCCCGCTTCATAGACCTGTTGCAGAAGCAAGAGCAGAGACTACAACAACAGATGGAAGCAGTAATGCAGCAACGTCCGCAGACCGGTGAGGAAAGCCGTCCCACTAATACCGCGTCCTTTGGGGTGAGTCGTTTATTGACAAAAATGACTGGAGAGGATGATCCAGAGGTATTTTTGACCACATTTGAAAGGACCGCTGAAAGAGAAAAGTGGCCTGAGGAGCAGTGGGCTGGACTGGTGGCTCCTCTATTAACGGGTGAATCGCAGAAAGCTTACTATGACCTAGAGCCTGACCAAGCAAAAGACTATGTGATGCTAAAAGCTGAAATATTGGCAAGGCTGGGTGTCACCCTGGCTGTCCGGGCTCAGCGTGTGCATAACTGGACTTTCCAGCTTGGAAAACCCCCCAGGTCTCAAATGTATGATCTCATTCACCTGAGCAGAAAGTGGCTACAGCCAGAGACTTTGTCCGCACCAAAGATTGTGGAACGTGTTGTAATGGATCGGTTTTTGAGAGCTCTTCCTACTGCCATCCAAAAGTGGGTAAGCCATGGAGACCCAGAGACGGCCGATGGTCTTGTGGATCGTGTGGAGAAATACTTGGCTACAGAGAACCTGACGGCCTCTTCCAGAGACACTCGGACTTTCCACCCTAAGACCAGACCATCCCCAGGGGCGGATAAGAGGATTCCAAGGGGTGAGGGTGGAGAGAGTGAGAGGGTGGGAGCTCTACCCCAAGTTTGGCGAGAACAGCCTGGGAAATCAGCGGCTCAAGAGGCGGCAAGAAGGATCATTTGCTACCGCTGCCGGCAAGCGGGACATATTGCAGCAAATTGCCCGGTTTTGGAGGAACCCATGCAGTGTGACTTTCTGACGGGCAGACGTCAGTCGCTGTGTGCGACAGTCGCATGCACTGCCATTCGGGGAACTGAGAAACATTTATGCAAAATGTGTATTAATGGTAGAAATGTTGTGGTATTGCTGGATTCAGGTAGCCTTGTGACCCTGATAAAGGCTGAGTTAGTTAAAACAGAGGTCTCTGGGAATAGCAAGGTAGCCGTTATTTGTGTGCATGGGGACACCCGAGAGTATCCAGTGACTACAGTGTGTTTCGAGACCCCCAAAGGTACCCTTTCTCATCCAGTGGGCTTAGTGTCTCAGTTACCGCATGACGCCATTGTGGGAAGGGATTTTCCGAAGTTCTGGGAACTGTGGGATGATCATGAGCCCCCCACTGGTGCCCCTATGTACCAGGAATATGATAGCCAGAACTCCTCTGAGAGTGGTGAGGACTCTCCCGAATTTCCCTTGTCAGTATTGGCAGGGGAGACTCAAGAAACTGGAGAGGAGCCCACCTCCTCAGACGAAAACCTACCGTCTGTGGAGTTTTCTGATCTTGAGGTTCACAGGGAAAACTTTGCCACAGAACAGTTGAAAGACCCCGCCCTAATAAAGGCACGGGAAAACGTAGTGAAAATAGATGGCGAGTTAGTGAACCCAGATAATACCTGCACTTACCCATACTTCAGCGTAGAGAAGGACCTACTGTATCGGGTGGCAAAAAGGGCAGAAGAAACCGTTGAGCAGCTGGTGGTGCCCAAACCTTACAGGAAGTTGGTGTTGGAGTTGGCCCATGGGCACATTCTTGGAGGTCATCTGGGGACAGAGAAAACCCGAGAGAGGGTATTACAGAGATTCTATTGGCCTGGGGTGATGAAGGACATAGAAAATTATTGTTCCTCCTGCCCTGTGTGTCAGAGGTCGGCCCCGATGCCACACTTCCGTAGCCCGCTGGTCCCTCTACCCATCATTGAGGTCCCGTTTGAGAGAATCGCAATGGATTTGGTAGGTCCTATAATCAAGTCCGCTAGGGGGCACCAGTACATATTGGTTATAATGGACTATGCCACCCGTTATCCAGAAGCGATCCCTCTCAGAAATACCTCGGCCAAAACCATAGCCAAAGAGCTATCTCTTGTTTTTAGCCGGGTGGGTATTTGTAAAGAACTGCTTACGGACCAAGGTACACCCTTTATGTCCCGGGTTATGAAGGAGCTGTGTAAATTGTTCAAAGTGACGCAATTACGTACATCTGTGTATCACCCCCAAACCGATGGGCTGGTTGAAAGATTCAACAAAACCCTAAAACAAATGTTGAAGAAAGTGGTGGATAGGGATGGAAAGGATTGGGACTGTCTACTTCCTTATTTGATGTTTGCTATTAGGGAGGTGCCCCAATCCTCTACGGGATTCTCCCCCTTTGAGTTACTGTATGGGAGACACCCAAGAGGGCTGTTGGATATTGCCAAGGAAACTTGGGAAAGTGAGAGTTCTCCCCACAGGAGTGTGATTGAGCATGTCGCCCTGATGCAAGATCGAATTGCACAGGTAATGCCCATCGTGAAGGAACATTTGGCCCAAGCGCAGTTGGCACAGCAGAGAGTGTACAACCGTGGAGCCAAGACCCGTACCTTTTCCCCGGGGGATAGGATATTGGTACTTGTCCCTACGGTTGAAAGTAAATTCCTTGCCAAATGGCAAGGCCCCTACGAGATAATGGAAAAAGTGAGCGAAGTGAATTACAAGGTCAGACAACCAGGAAGGCGAAAGCCCGAACAGATCTATCACGTTAATCTGTTGAAAGCCTGGAGGGATAGAGAGTCCCTAGTCGCAGACACTTGGTCACCAGCTCAAACTGGTTGCGTGATTCCTGAGGTTGGAATCGCAGCCACCTTGTCACAACCCCAACAACAGGAGGTTAAGGAGTTTGTGCTTCGCAACAAGGAGGTATTCTCTGAGCTGCCGGGACAAACATCTGGGGTAGAGCATGACATTATTACCCCGCCCGGTGAAAGGGTGAAGTTAAAACCCTATCGGATCCCAGAGGCCCGACGGGAGGCAATACGGGAGGAAGTACAGAAAATGCTGAACTTAGGGGTGATAGAGGAGTCCCAAAGTGATTGGTCTAGTCCCATTGTGTTGGTGCCTAAACCGGATGGGAGCTGGCGATTTTGTAACGATTTTCGTCAGTTGAACAAAGTTACAAAATTTGACACCTACCCCATGCCACGTATAGATGAGTTGATCGACCGGCTGGGAACAGCCCGATACATGACGACTCTTGACCTCACAAAAGGGTATTGGCAAATCCCCCTGGCCAAGTCAGCCAAAGAGAAAACCGCATTTGTAACCCCAGACGGGGCGTTCCAATATAAAAGAATGCCGTTCGGGTTACAGAATGCGCCGGCCACATTCCAGCGGAAAATGGACCAGATGCTGAGGCCCCATCGGAAGTATGCTGCGGCTTACCTGGATGACGTAATTGTCCATAGCACAGATTGGGCCTCACATCTGCCAAAAGTGCAAGCAGTCCTGGACTCTGTTCGGGAAGCAGGGTTTACGGCTAACCCCAAGAAGTGTACCATTGGGCAGGAGGAGGCCAAATATCTTGGGTACACCATTGGGAGGGGAGTAATAAAACCCCAACTCAACAAAGTCGAGGCCATCCAGAGTTGGCCACGTCCCAACAGCAAGAAGCAGGTACGAGCCTTTCTGGGAATCGCTGGGTATTATCGGCGATTCATTCCCCACTTTGCTTCTAAGGCTGTGCCCCTAACCAACCTGACGAAGGGGAAAGGGTCGGTCATGATTAAATGGACCCCCGAGGCTGAGGCAGCATTCCAATTCTTGAAACAAGCCTTATGTAGCCAGCCAGTGTTGTACTCACCCGACTTCTCTAAAGACTTTGTCGTACAAAGTGATGCGTCAGATGTGGGGTTAGGAGCAGTATTGTCCCAGGTCTGGAACGGGGAAGAGCACCCAGTCATTTACCTCAGCAGGAAGTTGAAGTCCCATGAGGTAAATTACGCCACCGTTGAAAAGGAGTGTTTAGCGGTGAAGTGGGCTCTAGATTCCCTTCGGTACTACCTGCTAGGTAGGCACTTTGACATGGTTACGGATCACGCTCCGTTAAAGTGGATGGCTCAAAACAAGGAAACAAATAGAAGAGTGAATAGGTGGTTCCTGGCCCTCCAGGAATTCAACTTCACAGTAAAGCATCGCCCTGGCGTTCAAATGGGGAATGTGGATGCTTTGTCTCGAGTACATGAATGCCTGATTGCTGGTGTTCCAACCCCGAGGTTAAAACAAGAGGGGGGGGTATGTGACAGCAGGAAGGTAAAGTCACCTGGTTGCATCCAGGGGGGTAGATATATTTCGCCCAGATTCAGGCTTTACGCCGATTTATACAACTAGGTGGAGAGTTGTATAAGGCTAGTGGGCTCATGGATGACTCATACCTCTAGGGAGAGGGCTGGGCGTCGTACAGACAGGGAGTTGATGAGATCAGCTGAACCTTGTCAGCTCATTTAGGCCTCTATAAGAAATCCCAGCTTCATTAGATGTTAGCTCATGCCTGGAAGCAGACCTGTGTGGACTGTCTAGGGAGAGTGAACCCCTGTGCGGTGAGAGAAAGCCTGTGTGGCTATATTTTGCTTGGACATTTAAAACCAGGGACTAGGACAGCACTAGGCTGATCCCAGTCGTTAGTTAGGAAACCTGTAAGTTTAGTCAGAGGTCAAGTTGACCAGGATTTATTTTGTGTTTGTTTTTTTTGCCTTGCTGTGTTTTTATCACTGTAAATAGAAAATAAACCGCACCTTTTTGATTTTGAAAACCACAACCTCCGTCTGCTGGGCCTGTTTTTGGGTGGGGAGCCCATCCCGGGGGTCACACATACCCGCTGCCGAGCTAGCCCCCTCACACTGGGTAGGGAAGTGGTTAATCTTCAACTGCCATGATGCTGCACATGTGATCATTTATGACACCAGCCATTGGATGGTTTGACAGTTTGGTTGAGAGCACAACCAATGTGACAGTTGGCATTCCCGGCATGCCGGGAATGTAACTGCTTTTTGAAACTGTTAAATCGATGGGTTTACTTCCACTTTAAAAAGGCTGAGCAACAGCATCACAACTGCTTGCATTGGTTGCAGGGTGGCTGCGGCACAGGCCTATACGCTTGAATGGGTAGCGTTCGGCAGTGGTAATGCCCGACGAATGCGTCATGGTTTAATTTTGGCATGTGTACAGTCCTGAGCGACAGTAAAAGCGCACCTCGACTAGCTGCTTTTATTACCTCCTGGCTGCCCATGTGAAAACACAAAGAACGACCTACATACTTTAGAAATCTCGGTATTGTGACAAAGGACAAACCTTGCAACAGATTGATATACGTGTCAGTAAGGTGTATATGAATCTGTCACAACACAAGCATCTCTCCTGTGAGGAGGCAGAGTATTAGGCAACCTTCACACTTTTGTGCATGTTGGGAATGTGCGTAAATTCACATGCTTTCCTGACACACACAAAAACGTGTCGCCCTTTAGCAGACACGTGGCAGTGCCAATAATTCCTAATGCCGCCCCCATGTACCTGCTAACGTGCGCATTTTTGTGCTGCGGCACCATGTGGTTGGTGCGGTTTTGCAAAAGGGTCAGGGACTTCTTTCACGTGTTTCTAGGCCAGTCCATTGAAATGAATGCAGGTAGAGAAACTATATGGAGAGTAATGGAAACATATCAAGTAGGGATGAGCTCCGGCGTGTTCGCATTGAACACGTGCAGAGCCCACCAGGATGTCGGCACTGCACTGCGATAATCACAGCCGGGGAGACATTTCACGATCTCTGCAGCCGAGTATCTGGAAATGTCTCCCTGCCTGTCACTAGTGCAGCGCGGTGCCGACATCCTGGCGGGCTCTGCACGTGTTCAATGCGAACACGCCGGAGCTCATCCCTAATATCAAGTATGAGTTCTAGAGAAAATTAATAGCACATTTTGTTGCAAAATTGTCTCAAAGATGTGACACAATAATTACAAAAATGAGACAGAATCAACAATTTATTCCAAACATGGAAGAGGTCTTATTTACCTCCATTTTTTTGCAAAAGGAGTTTGCAAAAAAGAACCAGTCAGTAGTCTAATCAGCTGAGGTGCCCGGAATATGATATAAAAAAAATGGGTAGGAGTCGTCAGCTTTACTGAACAAATATTTGGTGAAATAAAGAAACGATTTGTTCAGCAAAGTTTATGACTCCGTCTCTTACCCATTTTTACATTTCTTATTCCGGGCACCCTGGCCGATCAGACTACCGACAGGTTCTTTTTCGCAAACTCCTTTTGCACATCACCAAATTCTTGAACCCGCCTAGAATCCTAACGAAGACCCAGGATGGAAACATCCGAGGCTTAGCGAGCCACCACCTCTTCCTTGGGCGAAGATGGGTTTTAGTCCACCTGCAAACTCAGAAGGGTGCGTGTTTTCCCATCCTTTTGGGTAACTGGATCCTCAAAAACTTTAAATTGTTTCCTTCTCCTTTCTGTTCCTCTCATTTTGGAATCATTTTTATGAGTGAAACATCATATCAGTTTTGAAGCAATTGACTACACTATAAGGCAGCGGTTGTCAACTTATGAGCTAAAGGGGGCCTCAAATGCGGCCACTGACATCACCAAAGGGACGCAGATAATGTTCAATATACTGTATGCAATGCTTGAGAGGACTGTCAGAGACTGCAGACCTACTAGAAGAAAAGAGGGTCAGAGTGTGTGGACATACAACATTTTTGGCTGGGGATACAGTGCAGAAGACAAAACCAAACCGAGAACATGTTACATGAGGTTAGTAGAGAACAATGCCATTACCCTAATCAATGCTCCCAGTACTGACTGCTGAGGTCTGAGGGCCATTCATGTACCAAAAGGGCCCCATGCAGCCCTTGGGCTGCAGGTTGGGCACCAGGGCCATAAGAACTTTCCCATCTCCCTCCACTTTCTTTTTTCAGTGCACACCACAGAGATGGCTAGCCAGCTATTTAAGACCGCACATTTCGGGCCTTGCTTGACCACCACACCACAACCTCTAAATAAAACTACCTGAATTTTTTGCATGTGTCAATACTTAGAAACAAAAGGCTTCCAACTACATCCAAACCTCCAGAAATGTGTCACAGCTGCTATACTGAATGGCCCCTAATGATATAAGTTGTTATGATCGTCAACAGAAATTTATTTTATCGTATTATCAGCGTTAAAGATGTCAATTATGTTGTGTCACAAATCATATAGTGGTCAGTAGTGGGAAAGGAAACTGCGATGTGTGATATAGACACCAAAATCAGCCCGACTGACACCAACCTCAGCCCGACTGACACCAACCTCAGCCCGACTGACACCAACCTCTGCCCGACTGACACCAACCTCTGCCCGACTGACACCAACCTCTGCCCGACTGACACCAACCTCTGCCCCACCGATTCCCTATTGACACCATTATCTGCCTTACTGATGCCCTACTGACACCGTCTTCTGCCGCCCCACTGACACCGTCTTCTGCCGCCCCACTGACACCGTCTTCTGCCGCCCCACTGACACCGTCTTCTGCCGCCCCACTGACACCGTCTTCTGCCGCCCCACTGACACCGTCTTCTGCCGCCCCACTGACACCGTCTTCTGCCGCCCCACTGACACTGTCTTCTGCCGCCCCACTGACACCGTCCACTGCCCCACTGACACCGTCCTCTGCGCTACCGACTCCCTATTGACACCATTATCTGCCTTACTGATGCCCTATTGACACCGTCCTCTGCCCCACTGACACCGTCCACTGCCCCACTGACACCATCCACTGCCCCACCGACTCCCTATTGACACCATTATCTGCCTTACTGATGCCCCACTGACACCGTCCACTGCCCCACTGATACCGTCCACTGCCCCACTGACACCGTCCACTGCCCCACTGACACCGTCCACTGCCCCACTGACACCGTCCACTGCCCGACTGACACCGTCCACTGCCCCACTGACACCGTCCACTGCCCCACTGACACCGTCCACTGCCCCACTGACACCGTCCACTGCCCCACTGACACCGTCCACTGCCCCACTGACACCGTCCACTGCCCCACTGACACCGTCCACTGCCCCACTGACACCGTCCACTGCCCCACTGACACCGTCCACTGCCCCATACACTTGTGTCTCAAATGTCTGAGCAGAGAATAGTTACAAACACCGTTTGGATTTGGAAGAATTTTTTCATTACTGATGTTTTCAAGCCATCCCCAGGTGTGGAAACTGTTCCACAGTCTTTGTTTGACAGTCACAAGGAAACACATCTTTACACGAGGATCAAGCCACAGGATCCTTGTAGAATGAAGATAATATTACAAGTCAGCTTGGGGTGAAGGGCAGGACCTGGATAAACCCACAGCAGACGTGTTCATTTGCATGATCAAGGAATTAATTCCTCTGTGTTGCCTAATTTATTTGCGCAACTATAAAATTGTCCTAACAAGCTTGCAACGGTGACACAGTATAAAATACACAAGTCTGTACACTGCTGGGTGGTTCCCGGAAGAAAGCCGGAAATGGAGTTGAGGCACGGACTATATATAGGTCATGTTTCCTCTCCCCAATTTTATATAATGCCTCTTTATACCTCAAAGTCAGCAGGAGAACATCCAGAGAGAGGCCCAGCGCCAGCAGGAGGGCTGGAGGAAGCAGGAGGACTTTACTCCCGGCACTGACAACTTCTTGGGTCTGCTAACCTGAAACTGCAATCCCAACGCCTAAGAAGGAAGATAGATGTGCTCTGATAATGTAAAAAGTTGTACACTTGGGGCTCGTTACATGGACATCAAAATCACAGCACAGTATAATTTTTTATGCATAACTATAGAAGGCTATAGGCCCATTCACACAGCTGTGCCCAGCAGCGTAAAGGATGCACCACAGTTTGCAGCAAAAAAAAATAAAAAATTCAACAAAGCCATGTCCACTGGCTATATACAGTGGGTACGGAAAGTATTCAGACCCCCTTACATTTTTCACTCTGATATATTGCAGCAATTTGCTAAAGTTCATTTTTTTCCTCATTAATGTACACACAGCACCCCATATTGACAGAAAAACACAGAATTGTTGACATTTTTTCAGATTTATTAAAAAAGAAAAACTGAAATATCACATGGTCATAAGTATTCAGACCCTTTGCTGTGACACTCATATAATTAACTCGGGTGCTGTCCATTTCTTCTGATCATCCTTGAGATGGTTCTACACCTTCATTTGAGTCCAGCTGTGTTTGATTATAATGATTGGACTGGATTAGGAAAGCCACACACCTGTCTATATAAGGGTCCTTTCACACGGGGCGGATCCGTGCAGATCTGCCCCGTGAAGCTCCGCTTGCTCAGCGGGGATCGCTCCGTTGATCCCCGCTGAGCCGACGGATGACTGGGCGGTCCCCGCACACTGTGCAGGGACCGCCCTGTCAGAGCGCCGCTCTCCTCTATGGGGAATCGGATGACGACGGACCGTAGAGTCCGTTGTCATCCGATCCGCTACGCCGACGGAAGGAAAAATAGGGTTTTCCTCCGTCACACTTTGGCGGAGCGGATGTCAGCGGACATGTCTCCGCTGACATCCGTGCTTCCATAGGGGTACATGGATGATCCGTTTTAGGTCCGCCTAAAAAACTGACAGGCGGACCTGAATGGACCTCCGTGTGAAAGAGCCCTTAGACCTTACAGCTCACAGTGCATGTCAGAGCAAATGAGAATCATGAGGTCAAAAGGATTTGCCTGAAGAGCTCAGAGACAGAATTGTGGCAAGGGACAGATCTGGCCAAGGTTGCAAAAAAAATTCTGCTGCACTTAAGGTTCCTAAGGAGCACAGTGACCTCCATAATCCTTAAATGGAAGAACCCTTCCTAGAGCTGAGCCTTGGTGAGAGAGGTAAAGAAGAACCCAAAGATCACTGTGGCTGAGCTCCAGAGATGCAGTTGGGATATAGGAGAAAGTTGTAGAAAGTCAACCTCCACCAGTCGGGGCTTTATGGCAGAGTGGCCCGACGGAAGCCTCTCCTCAGTGCAAGACACATGAAAGCCTGCATGGAGTTTGCTAAAAAACATCTGAAGGACTCCAAGATGGTGAGAAATAAGATTCTCTGGTCTGATGAGATCAAGATAGAACTTTTTGGCCTTAATTCTAAGTGGTATGTGTGGAGAAAACCAGGCACTGCTCATCACCTATCCAATACCGTCCCAACAGTGAAGCATGGTGGTGGCAGCATCATGCTGTGGGGGTGTTTTTCAGCTGCAGGGACAGGACGACTGGTTGCAATCTAGGGAAAGATGAATGCAGCCAAGTACAGGGATATCCTGGACGAAAACCTTCTCCAGAGTGCTCAGGACCTCAGACTGGGCCGAAGGTTTACCTTCCAACAAGACAATGACCCTAAGCACACAGCTAAAATAACGAAGGAGTGGCTTCACAACAACTCCGTGACTGTTCTTGAATGGCCCAGCCAGAACCCTGACTTAAACCCAATTGAGCATCTCTGGAGAGACCTAAAAATGGCCGTCCACCATTGTTTACCATCCAACCTGACAGAACTGGAGAGGATCTGCAAGGAGAAATGGCAGAGGATCCCCAAATCCAGGTGTGAAAAACTTGTTGCATCTTTCCCAAAAAGACTCATGGCTGTATTAGATCAAAAAGGGTGAAAATACTAAATACTGAGCAAAGGGTCTGAATACTTAGGACCATGTGATATTTCATTTTCTTTTTTAATAAATCTTGCAAAAAAAAGTAACAATTCTGTGTTTTTCTGTCAATATGAGGTGCTGTGTGTACATTAATGAGGAAAAAAATAACTTAAATGTTTTTAGCAAATGGCTGCAATATAACAAAGAGTGAAAAATTTAAGGGGGTCTGAATACTTTCCGTACCCACAGTATGTTTGGTATTTGCACGTAGGCCCTAAGCAGTGATGGCAGTCAAAAGCTTCCATGAAGGGTAGATTTAGGCATACGTCTAAATATCTCATTGCCTCTGAAGCCTGATCAGCGTTCGGATGGCGCTCCAGGAGGCTACTGACAGACACTGAGGAAATTATGTGACGCCACCTCACTATCCGTTTTAATCCCATTTTGCATAGAGTACATGAAGGAAGGATTTCTGGACAGCCGCACTCCAAACCTTGTTGCTTTTATTGTAAATAAAAAACACAGGATACATGCCACAGCAAACAGGGTACAAGCTGACGTGTTTCACTCTAAAACTTAGTGCTTAATCATAGTTAATCAAATCTATGATTAGTCACAAAGTTTTAGTGTGAAACGCGTCAGCTTGTACCCGGTTTGCTGTGGCATGTATCCTGTGTTTTTTATTTACAATAAAAGCAACAAGTTTTAGAGTGCGGCTGTCCAGAAATCCTTTCTTCATTTTGCATTATCCTATGCATTGCCAGCACCCGTGGCTTCGGATTTGGTGAAGAGGCTCATTATTAGTATCCTTGAGCGGTGACTCTCTTTCTCTATTTGCATTGCACACAGTTGTGGGGAATTTGCAGCGCTTCCCAATTTACTTGAATGTGAAGCGTTCTGCAGGCCTGAGGCTACATGTCGGGTCAACTTTGCTGCAGACGTAAAGCAAAGCATCGCAGCCGCGGCATGTAAACTTCCCCATCTGCTGCTCATCGCAGCTTAAAGGGGGGCAGTTGATGGGTGGCAAAAAACGTGCATTTTTGCTGCCCCACCTGAAAATCTAGATGAAGCCTAAAGCCTCAAACACACAATCGGATTTTCCGCGGACCAAGCGTAGGACTTTTGTCTGAAGGGCGTTGGCCATGAACTTGTCTTGCATACAAACGGCAAAGAATTGTCAGCCAACAAACACGAATCTACGTGTTTTTTCAGATCTTTAGCGCCACCCTTTGGGCAACTTCTGCTAATGTTGTGTTATGGTGAGTGTAACGGGAGGGCCCGTGGAACCCAGTAGTTCTTAGAAAGTATGAGCCAGAAAACAGTGGACATTGAGAATATATCTTGGATTGCTTTGAAATGGGTCTGTAATATTAATCCACGGTATTTCCCAGGATATCTGTAAAGGACTATTTACTGGTTGTTTGATTCTGAACTCAACAGGTTAATTGAGAGATGCTGATGTGTTCAACTCTAACCACCTGGATGCCTGTGTAATGTAGATTAATCCAGACTAGCTTCCAAAGACCTTTTCATTGTTGTTTGTGGTGATGTGGATTGGAGCTTGGTAGACCGTCTGGCTGCCTATTATGGGATGTTTAAGTGTCTTGCTGTGAGGAAAGGGGGGGGGGGGGAATCCAGCAACCCCTCCTGCCAAGACTGTTTACTGAAGGAGAAGTTTGAACACACCTGACCTGTATCACCATTGTCATTGGACAGTTTAACCCACCCTGTTCCCCAAGGATGGGAGGGAAGTGTTTTTGAAGGGAAGTGTGTTACCATGTGCTTGTAATAAAGATTCATTCCCTGTTTTTGGAACTTCAACACAGAGCGTTGTCTCGTTTGTACGGGGAGAAATATTTGTATGGGGTCTTATTCGGCTGGTTGGTGTGTCTGGTAGCTGGCGTGTGTTCGAGAATGGAATATCCTAAATGACGTTAACCCCTGTCATTACATTGGTGGCAAGCAGCGGATTGATTCGCACAGCCGGAAGGACAGCTACAAGAGGACACATGCCAATGGAGGCACAGTAGGGACGGCTAAAGCACTCTACCCTCAAGGACTTACTGGAGAACTGGGGAAGACCGGCCAACAACCGTAAGAAGAGGGACATTATCAGAGAACTAGTCGAAATGGATGGAACCGAAAGGCCCAGCATAACAGACAAGACACCCGAAGAGGCAAGTTTTGATCGGGCTATTAACATAAGACTGGCACATTATGGTCCTAACCCTACAACGGAGATCATAGACCGAGTTATAGCGGCTGTGGACGTAAATTTGCTACAGCAAAGAGGTGCTGCAGCAGCAGAAGTCAGAGCAGCACCAACTGAAAGGAGAAAGATACATTTTACTGCTTTTAAAAATTTCATTGAAACTGAAGGGGAGATTGATGGGTACCTTGCTGATTTTGAACGGCAATGTGCCCTACACCGGGTGCCCACAGAGGAACGGGTTACCATTTTGTCTGGGAAACTGTCCGGCCGGGCCAGTGAAGCGTTCAGGGCCATCCCAGACGAGGATATCATGAACTATGGACTGGTAAAAGAAGCACTTTTGGCCAGGTATGCCGTCACACCGGAGGCATACCGGAGGCGGTTCCGAGAGACGAGCAAGCAGACTGGAGACTCGTATACCGAGTGGGCATGCCGCCTACACCGCACTGCATCCCACTGGGTCACTGGATGCCAAGCAGAATCCAGGGAAGAGGTGCTGCAGGTGTTCCTGCTGGAGCACTTCTTTGACAAACTGTCCCCAGAAGTCAGAGAGTGGGTCCGGGACCGAAAACCTTTCACCTTGCCTGAAGCAGCTCGCTTGGCGGACGAATACACAGACGCCCGCAAACTGGATTATCGATCAGTGGCACCCCCTCCGGCTATCGCCTACCAACCCCAGTCGTGCCACCCTACAGCACCACTACCAGTGGCCACATATTCTCAGCAGCCCAGGTCCAACTCTCAGGGCTACTCACAACCCATCAGGTGTTTCGGGTGTAAACAGCTAGGGCACAAAAAGCCAGACTGTCCATTGAATCCAGCCAGGCAGTCCCAGTCATGGAGACAGCCAGCAAGGGGGAACCCCCACACATCTATGCCTGCGGCCCACTGCGTTGAGGAGGAAGAACATTGGGGCGTCCTGCACGAGGCTGATCCAATACAAGCAGCTAACCGGGACAACCTGCAGCAACACAGGCAGACTGTCTGGGTCAATGTAAAGGTAGCCAATGGCCTACGTGATACTGGCACCACCATGACCCTATTACAGAAGAACCCCATCCCAGAGAGCCAACATACCGGAGACACTGTAGCCGTAAGAGTAGCGGGAGGCACCGTCTTCCGGCTACCCGTTGCCCGTGTTCACCTGGATTGGGGGGGTTGGTTTGGGACAAGTGAATGTGGGGGTGATGAAGGATTTGCCAGCGGATGTACTACTGGGGAATGATTTGGCCCCCCTCGTTTCTGCTTACGCCGCGATGGGCCCCGCTGAAGCCAACCAGGTGACTACCTGTGCCCAGACCCGTGCTGCTGGAACCGACCCGCTTGCTGCTGAGACCCGGGTAAGACTATCTTCCCCGACATGTACCTTAGATCAGGCACAATATCACAGTCTAAAATTGGAATGTGACAAGTTGGCCAGTGAGAAATCGGAGATGCAAAGACACTACGTCATGCATTAAGAGATGTCCCATGGCTTGAACATTGAAATGCACAAACAGGCTGAAATTGTCAAAAGGTTAAATGGAATTTGCGCCCAGGTTTTACCTCACCTCTCACAAGAGCGTCAGCAACAAGTTTTGGGAGCCATTGAGAGAGCAAAGCAAGTGACTGTTCCAGAACTGAATTTCATTATTCGCCCTGCAACCTTACAACTTCACCATCAGCAACTGACCCGGTAAGCAAAATGGCAATGTGATGGGTTGTCCAGGCATTAGAGGAATGTACTATGGACTAACTTCGGAGTCAACCCGTCTGGGGTCTCCTCCTGTGTTAGTCTCCTGCCGAAAGGGGAGAGATGTAACGGGAGGGCCCGTGGAACCCAGAAGTTCTTAGAAAGTATGAGCCAGAAAACAATGGACATTGAGAATATATCTTGGATTGCTTTGAAATGGGTCTGTAATAGTAATCCACAATATTCCCAGGATATCTGTAAAGGACTATTTACTGGTTGTTTGATTCTGAACTCAACAGGTTAATTGAGAGATGCTGATGTGTTCAACTCTAACCACCTGGATGCCTGTGTAATGTAGATTAATCCAGACTAGCTTCCAAAGACCTTTTCATTGTTGTTTGTGGTGATGTGGATTGGAGCTTGGTAGACCTTCTGGCTGCCTATTATGGGATGTTTAAGTGTCTTGCTGTGAGGAGGGGGGGAATCACTCCAGCAACCCCTCCTGCTAAGACTGTTTACTGAAGGAGAAGTTTGAACACACCTGACCTGTATCACCATTGTCATTGGACAGTTTAACCCGCCCTGTTCCCCAAGGATGGGAGGGAAGTGTTTTTGAAGAGAAGTGTGTTACCATGTGCTTGTAATAAAGATTCATTCCCTGTTTTTGGAACTTCAACACAGAGCGTTGTCTCGTTTGTGCGGGGAGAAATATTTGTATGGGCCCTTTTCGGCTGGTTGGTGTGCCTGGCAGCTGGCGTGTGTTCGAGAATGGAATATCCTAAATGACGTTAACCCCTGTCGTTACAGTGAGCATTGCTTCCGAGCATGCGCGTTTGTAAATTGGAGATTTGTCAGACGGACTTGTGTACACACGATCGGAAAATTCGACAACACACAATTGTTGGTGGAAAATTTTAAAACATGCTTTTCCACATTTGTTCGTGGAAAATCCGACAACAATTGTCCGGCGGACCATACAAACGGTCGGATTTTCCGCCAGCAGCCTGCCATCACACAATTTTCTTCAGAAAATCCGATCGTGTGTATGAGGCTTTACAGTGTAAATGTTGCACAGTGTACAGGCAACTTGCTGCCAGCAAGATCCTGCCTAAATCAATAAATCTGTGTAAATGAGCCAGTCAAGGAAATTGGTCACTTAGCTAAATACTTTAGAAGCCTCTGGTAGAAGCTGCTGCTCTCTAACTGATAAGCTGCATACTAGCCCCAGGGTGTTCATGTATTTAATGTCAGTGACCTCAGCAGAACTTTTATGCAGCCCGTGAGCCAGGAACTGGTAACATCTTCCTGAGAATTGGGAGACAGGTGTTCCTGCTTTAGGACAGGTTTCCTTTAACCACTTCCCATCCAGACCAATTCTGGCACTTCGCTCCTACATGTAAAAATCGTCTTTTTTTTTGGTAGAAAATTACTCAGAACCCCCAAACATTATATACATTTTTTTAGCGGAGACCCTAGGGAATAAAATGGCGGTCGTTGCAACTTTTTATGTCACATGGTATTTGTGCAGTAATTTTTCAAACGCATTTTTTTGGGAAAACAGTTTAAAAAAAAAACAAAAAAAAAAAAAAAAACACACTTAAAAGCGGAGTTCCACCCAGAAATGGAACTTCCGCTGATTCGGTTCCTCCCCCCCTCCGATGTCACATTTGGCACCTTTCAGAGGTGAGCAGATACCTGTCTAATCCAGGTATTTGCTCCCACTTCCGGCGAAAGATCGCTGCAGTATCCGCGCCAATCTACACCATGTCCGGACCCTCCTCCATTCCTCCCGCTGTCTTCTGGGAGATACACAGGTCCCAGAAGACAGCAGGGACCACTCAGAATGCGCAGTAGGGACAAAGGATGTGAAGCCGCAAGGCTTCACTTTCTGATTCCCTTACTTAAGATGCAGGAGCCTCCACCCGGAGCCGAGGGACAGGTCGGCTTCGGGTGAGGACATCGCGGGCGCCCTGGACAGGTAAGTGTCCTTATTTTAAAAAGCAGCACCTGCGACTTAAATTTTTTATTTTTTTGCAGGTGGAACTCTGCTTTAAGTTAGCCCAATTTTTTTGTATAATGTGAAAGATGATGTTACGCCTAGTACATAGATACCTAACATGTTACGCTTGTGGAGTGGCGCCAAACTTCGATATTCAAAAATCTCCATAGGCAACGTTTTAATTTTTATTTACAGATTGCCCGTTTAGGCCCCTTTCACACTAGCGGACCATATGTCCGCTTTTTCATCTGTCCGTTTACGGATGAAAAAGGGACATACATTGGTCCCTATGAGATCACGGGTGTCAGCGGATGAACATTTGAACGGTTTGAATGCTGTTTACACATGTGGGCACAACGTACATATGCGTTTACTTCTGCGTGCGAGCTCACGGGGACGGGAGCACTTTAAAAACATTTTATTTTTTTATTGTTTATTTTCATTTTTTGATATTTACACTTTCCTTTTAAAACATTTTTTTTTTATCACTTTTATTCCAATTACAAGGAATGTAAACATCCCTTGTAATAGGAATAGTGCGTGACAGGTCCTCTTTATGGAGAGATCTGTGGTCAATAAGACCCCACATCTCTCCTCCAGGCTGGAAAGTCTGAGATAAAAAATAAAAACAGGACAGCCGAGTATATGGCAGAATTTACAACTGTAAGGCCGGGCGTGACGTCATAACGTTGCGTCCAGGCCTCCGAGAGCCAGTTCTAAAGGCAAAAGGCGGTCCAACCCGGTACTAGCAAGGTGTACCTAATCAAGTGGCTGGTGAGTGTATGTGGACTGGAAGTGGCTGCTAAGAGGCTACAAAAGATCAGCAGCACTGAGATGTAACAAAGGATGGAAAATAGGTGAAAACGTATTCAGTTAATAAATGCCAATCCACAATGTATATCATTGTTTTTAGACTTCATTGGACAATATACTTTTTTTTTTAGAAGAAAACATTTAAACAATATCTAAACAGGTATATACAAGATCTGCAGCCTTATTACTCAGTGTTTTATTATTCAACAATTCTCTTTAGCAGTCACATGGGCAACAGAGGGTTACAAAGGTTGTGTAAGCACTATATGATGTCTATCTCATGCTGAGCTCACAGACTATCCCATCCGGTTCTGGGGTGTGGCAGGGGAAGACGACACCCCCTCCAGATTTCAAAACAGAACCTGAACACCCTCCCCTCCCTAGAATGTCTGTGCGATGGGTGCAGAGCGCGCCAGCGTCTGATCTAATAGGCTGGGCATTTATATCATGTATTACACATACCTGCAGCATTCTAGAAATATCCTAACAGAGATTGACGGGTAATACATTGTGCTGGGGTAAGGGCTAAAAGGGGGTCACCATTTTAAACCAAGCTGCAGAAAAAAATAGAAGGGAATTAGGAATTTTTTTTCTCCCTTTCAAAGTGAAGAACACATTTAAAGTTGAAAATCACAGCAGATAAGAAAAGTTACAATCCAGGTATTGATTAATTAAAAGAAAAAAAAAAAAAGCTGAACTTGAAAGCACAAAAACTTTCATTTAAATATATTCTGCAATAGTCACAAAGTATATAAATCCACTTTGCAAACCAAGATATACAAGTAGCAGTGACATCATCACTGAGCTGTACATGTGCAGAGAGCAAAGCTCTAGGAGGGACCCACAAAGCCCCTCCCACTTCATGTTGCCTGTGTTCTGCCGATGAAGATCCCCCCGGCGGATATGGACCCACGGGTACTGTGCAGGCGTGGCGCTTGCGCAGTACGAACTGCAACGGAGCTGCCGAAAATAGCCGAAGATGTGGAGCTGTGAGTCAGCTCTTCACGGCGCCTGCGCAATGACTATTACACATATGCAGCACGCTCCCGATGCTAGTGCTACTCTGCAAGGGGCGGGGGTGATTGATTTTAGCAATAAAGTACACGACTTAGCAGGGCAAGTTAAAACAAATGAAGGGCGGGTTTTGCACGGTTGATGGGCTGGTTTGCACAACCTATTTATCTAACGAACACAATGAATTAATATCTACCCGCCCTTATCTCTGTCCATTATTTTAAGGATGGAAAACAGGTGAAAACGTATTCAGTTAATAAATGCCAATCCACAATGTATATCATTTGACCTTCACTTGTGAGTGGAGGAAGCGTGAATTCCATAATCCAGCTCACGGGACCATCCCTTCCAGGACTGATCCAGGCGTCCAAGGATCACAACGATTCTTTCAACATTGATCCAGACTTTCTGGGATCACAAGCCTGCATGACCCACTGTTATATACCAGATGAGTCCACCTGTTGCGGTAAGAGTACCTCATTTGTTTACTGTATGAAGAGTTGAGAATTTCAGCAGACAACCTGTTTTTCCAGCATTCTGTGTCAGCATATGGGAAGGATCTTCCTTTATTTTGTTCATTTCATATGGACTATATTCTATGTTATCATATTTCACATCACTATATTTAGCCTTTTGGCTTCCTGGAATTCATTTATAATTTTTCTTTGTATTGTGTTATTCACACTTTATTTAAATTAGACAACGCATGCCAACATATAGTACAAGTCACGTACAGCACAGTCACCAGCAAAAATGGCAGGTGATACAAGAATCACAAGGGCATTTTCCAAAAATATAATTACAGATAAGGTCATCATACACTGAGCGAGGGAGTCCGGTGATAAACAACATCTATAGACATATTGACGGAGAGAAGTTGACATGAGCAAAGGGTATCCGACAACAATAACTTTTCAAACATATGTAGCGGCAGCTCCTCACACTCCCCTCTTGGTCTCGTCTTTCTCTTGTCTAGGGGTATCTTAGAGGGGAGGCAGCGGGAACACTACGCCTGGCTTCCACCACAGATGTTAGTGCGGTATAAGCAACAGTTCTGTATTACCTTCGGGTCAGTGCTGTGCACCTGGATCCTCCCTCCAAGAGTCACCGCGAACAATGTCTGTCAGAAAATGAGCTCCACACCATTAAAGTTCAACACTCCTTTATTCTCCTTGTCTGAACAAACAGTTGAACTCCCTTGATAGAACAGAACAGAAAAGGAGGTGTGGATGCGAACAGGCCCAGACACAATGTAAGCTGCCACTTCCCTTCCTAGAAGTGTGTCCTGGTCTCCGCACGAGGGTAGATTTCCTTCCAGGCGGTCTCCGACGAGAGACTCACTTGTCACCGGCAGTATGCTGCACCGGGTCTTCAAGTGAGGAGCTCCCCCCGGGCCATTGCGCCTTCCGGATTCGGGTACCCAATCCCTGGTTACCCTAGGATCTCCTTCCCTCGCGGAACTCAGTGTTGGGCACTGAGCTTCGAACCTCCATCCAAGTACCTCACCCCAGGCTAAAGGTGCCTGGGATGGAACTCGACCTCCGCTGTCCTCTAGGCCTAAGCCACCCAGAGGAGCAACACGACCCACCGTCCGCAAGCTGAAGGTGCCTGGGACGTCTACCCTGTGACAAAGATGGCCGGCCCCCTTTATACCCTCTCCCAGCAAGCACGGCGGGTTCCCCGCCCCACCATACCGCTGCCGAGGGAGGACAAAAAGGAGGCACAGCACACAGCAACGATTCAACCCCAGCCCAGGGCGACAGCGCCACCCACTGGCTGCAGGGAATCACACATCACTGATGTCTCTGCCAAATTCAAAATTACACCTGGGAAAGTACATATCCGCTACACTCTCCCCTCGGTCCTTTGACACTGGTCCCCAGTGTCTGGAGTAAACCATGCCCTAAACAGCTGACATAATTCAGTCCAGAAACAGACTAACAATTAAATATACAAAAATATAAAAACTTTGTAAAACGATTCTACTAAAACATTGTGTCTGAGCCCTGTAAAGAAAGGGAAATAAGATAAACAAAAAACAACTATTGTAACACATGACTTAGAATCACATTTAACTTTTCCCACCCATCCTGACTAAGACCCACCCCATCTCAGTGGACTTGACGGGATGTTCTCCTGCAGAGGGAAAAGAAAAAGAGGGTTAACACCTATAACCCTGACACCTGTATTCGTGTAGTGGAAAAGAAACTTCTCCAAGAAGAAATCCCTTTTCTCCAGAGTGAGTGTATGATAAGTGTTTAAACGTTGCACAACACTGCCACCTGGTGACAGCATCGCGGTAACTGCACCCGTAGAACTTTCCTCTCTTCTTTCGGCCCTATCTACCCCAGAGTCAGTATTCTCTTGCTGGGAAGTGAAGAACAAACAGCAACAGTTCTTCCCTTTCTTTCAGGTACAAACAACGGGCTCAAGAAAGTTCAGCAGTTTGGGAAAAAAACCCCAGAGTCATTCTCTCTCGTACAAGTAAAAACGAGGATGCGGCAAAACAGGTGGCTTCAAGTGCTGATCCATAGTTTCCAGATGATACTCCACATCTTCTCCTTCCTTTCTTCGGATCACAACTTTATCCACATGGATGTGTCGTCCCAACATCCATTCTGCCTTGCAGTCTTTGAATCGCCGGGAGGCCTTCGGAGAGCATGCCAAGTACCTGCGGGCGTGAGGAACCTGAATGTGAGTCCACACAAAGTTATTGTACCAGCGTTCCCGGCACACTTCCACCTCATGGAGTAAGTCCTTCGATAAGTATGGATACTCCCATCCGTACTCCGCAGCAACCTTCTGCCCAAATAGGCGTTGTAGTCTTGCCAGAGGAGGCATGGTAGCTTTGTCCCCTTCTCCAGGCAACACTATCGAGTCCGGGTGGCGAGGGACCTTGATCACATATGATAGGGGCATAGGGGCCCGCAGCAATAGTCTCTTTTCCGCGGCCTTCGGTACAGATGGTACCGGGGATGTAGCAGCAGACTGGGGACGGGACCTCTCTTCAGGCGCTGATGCCTCCACCCGGGGTGTGCTTTCCCCTGTTGACATGGGTGGATCTCTGATCCTGCGGGATGAAGCAAGCGGTACTTTGTCCCAGCCCTTCTTGGCAAACAAATCGTCTATTGCCACGTCGTCTCCCATGTCTGAGAGCGACTCCAGGTCGGAGGTGTCACACTCCTCCGCGGGTATGTAGCCGGTTGTAGAAACGGAGCCACCACCTCCCGCGGATTCGTTAGGCCATGGCTTCCCGACACCTCCGCCCACACACCAAGTCTCTCCGCCTGGCTTACCTCGGCCTTTACTTGAAGCGGGACGTCCGGAACTCTTGTCGACGGATTCATCCGGGCCGGGCGTAAGTGGGCGAGATGGTCCACCACAACCGCTGGTCGGGGCTACCATGCCGGTCTTCCTCTTTGGTGGTGGACGCTGCGAGACAGTGGTGACAGAGTCAGCATCCTCGGATTTCTCCCGTTGAAGTTTTACGACCTCCTCCGCGGTCGTTGCAGTGTGCGCAGGGGTGACTCTCACAGCAGTGATTCCTCCTCTCTGAGTGGTGTTGCCTGAAGCCCGGCCAGGGTAAATGGTCCTCAGCCTCTCCACCGCGGGATCCACTTCGAACAGAAATTCCCCACAGGCCTCACAGTGTCCGAACGGCTTCAACTGGCACACCAGTCCCGAACACCCGGGACAAATCACACCCAGGGCCTCAACGTCCATGCACGAATACAGGGCGAATCGAAACCTTGGCTTTAGTCGGATCCCCGTATCCGTTACTGGAGCAGCAGCGGTCAAAGTCGTGGTGGAAGGATGAACTGGAATCCACGAGGTGTGTCCGAACATGGCAACCTGTTGCTGATCCATCGCACACTGCAGAGTTTTTGCGCCAACGTCCCACGTGTAGTCCTTCACACGTATTGGACTCCTCCCCTTTGCTCCAGTTCGCGGGCTTTTCTTTTTTTCTGTTTCTGAGTCACGCCCACGAACTAAGCGGTGGGGGTGTGCCTGGTGGTGCAGTGCAATAGAAGCCCCCACGTGTAGTACTTCACACGGCTGAACTTCCCCCTCTTTCCACTCTTCTGCGCGGGCCTTTCCCTTCTTTGGGTCATGTCCACGACTTCGAGCAGGGATGCACTTCGGCCAATGAAGGCCTGCCTGTTCGCTTAACTCTTCCAACAGACACGTTCGATACTGTGGTGCACAAACACTATACCGGACCCAAGCCCCCACGTGTAGCGGCAGCTCCTCACACTCCCCTCTTTGTCTCGTCTTTCTCTTGTCTAGGGGTATCTTAGAGGGGAGGGAGCGGGGACACTACGCCTGGCTTCCACCACAGATGTTAGTGCGGTATAAGCAACAGTTCTGTATTACCTTCGGGTCAGTGCTGTGCACCTGGATCCTCCCTCCAAGAGTCACCGCGAACCATGTCTGTCAGAAAATGAGCTCCACACCATTAAAGTTCAACACTCCTTTATTCTCCTTGTCTGAACACAAACAGTTGAACTCCCTTGATAGAACAGAAAAGAAAAGGAGGTGTGGATGCGAACAGACCCAGACACAATGTAAGCTGCCACTTCCCTTCCTAGAAGTGTGTCCTGGTCTCTGCACGAGGGTAGATTTCCTTCCAGGCGGTCTCCGATGAGAGACTCACTTGTCACCGGCAGTATGCTGCACCGGGTCTTCAAATGAGGAGCTCCCCCCGGTCCATTGCGCCTTCCGGATTCGGGTACCCACTCCCTGGTTACCCTAGGATCTCCTTCCCTCGCGGAACTCAGTGTTGGGCACTGAGCTCCGGACCTCCATCCAAGTACCTCACCCCAGGCTAAAGGTGCCTGAGATGGAACTCGACCTCCGCTGTCCTCTAGGCCTAAGCCACCCAGAGGAGCAACATGACCCACCGTCCGCAAGCTGAAGGTGCCTGGGACGTCTACCCCGTAACAAAGATGGCCGGCCCCCTTTATACCCTCTCCCAGCAAGCACGGCGGGTTCCCCGCCCCACCATACCGCTGCCGAGGGAGGACAAAAAGGAGGCACAGCACACAGCAACGATTCAACCCCAGCCCAGGGCGACAGCGCCACCCACTGGCTGCAGGGAATCACACATCACTGATGTCTCTGCCAAATTCTAAATTACACCCGGGAAAGTACATACCCGCTACACGTATACAGTCGCAACAAAAAAGTATGCGATCAGGGAAACCATCAAAGTCATAATCATCAGTTTAAGAGGCTTAGAAAGGAAGGAAGAGAGGGGAAGTAAAATAAAGAATAGAGCAGCAAGAATTACAGAGGAAAAAAGGGAAGGGGCTGGGGGGAGACCAGTGCGTCTGGGGAGGGGTCCACTACCTGGATCTAGACGGTTTTGACAGGGGATAGGCTCGAGGTGTGGGAATGTGTTACATAGAGACAATTCGGAGGATCCACGAGGGGTTGTTGATTTCCACAGTACCAGAACACACACACAGGCCGCATTAAGAAGTAGAGTTGTAAGTGATGCTGTGTAAGGTTTCAGTGGAACAGTGTTTATGTGTAGCAGGCAACTGATGGGGTTGATCCCCAAATCCACGAGGCAAGCTGGAGGGTCAGTTTACATGCCTCCGACCAGTAAGGGACAGTCCCAGAAGATGGGGGATAGTGTGCCCAGACTATATTGGCAACCCCAGCAGGTGCTAGGGACCTGAGCAATCTGCTTATGGACAGCCACACGGTACCACCATCCATGCGAGAAGTTTATAGCCCTGTTCCTGGAATCTATTAGACAACGATGCCCTATTGGACAATGAAATGGCCTAACATATTTAGATTTTGGAGAGGGAAATTCAAAGAGCAGCTTCCCATTTTCAAATGTAGGGGGGATATTATTGTACAATTGGGAATAAGCAAATTATATAGCAGATGGAGCACATGAGGGACATTTTTCAAGTTGGCATAAAGACTCAAAGGGGGTAATAAACCTAGCAAATTGTTTTGGTCAGGGTAGAGACCTATGAAAGTGTCTTACTTGAAATGCGGCTAGGGGGTACAAAGGAGGCGATTATGTGTAGCAGGCAACTGATGGGATTAATCTCCAAATCCAAAGAAGTAAGCTAGAGGGTCAGTTTACACGCCATTGAGCAGAAAGGCTGTATTAAGAGACATGAGGGACATTTACCACCTTGGCATAACGACTCAAAGGGGGAATTAGGCGTAGCAAATTGTTGTGTCCAGGGTAGAGAGCTAATTGGGTCACCAAGAAGTTTAATCTTGCCAGCATCAACAAGGCATCATAGATGTTTGTTCTCCAGGCTAGTGGGGAACTCAGGATGACCCAATACCGGGAGTAGCGGTAATGGTGAAGGGGAGAAGGTCTGGTGTGCAACCTAGAGTGTGACTACAATGGTTGGGTGACATACTATGAAGTGGGGAGAAGCCATGGGAGGGTAGAAAGGCATAAAGAGGAGAAATCTTGTTCTTTAGGGTACCCAATTTATGTGTCAGGTAGGTGCACCACACAGCTATTCAGGTTAAGTGTAGGGCTTTGTAGTATTTATAAATGACTGGGAGGCCAATACCTCCATCAGATTTGTGGAGGGTCAAAAGAGAGAAATTTAAAGCCTAGTACACACACCACTACAGCTCAGGTCGGAGCCGCTGCCATACCGGCTTCTGTCAGATTGGCTGCCATACATCAGAATGTCTCTATTGAACCGGCCAATGCCGGTGTCTTGTCGAGCTGGTTCCCCTATCGAATAGGGTCCGGACTCGACTGCGCAGGCGCAGCGCTTGCGCAGTCAGAGGCCACGGAAATCTCTGAGCCTGAACACCTATTCGTCAGCTGTACACGCGCTCGCTCCCGATGATACACGTAACGCAGCAAGGGGCGGAAAAAGGGGCGGAGACTGATGTGATATTGACACGCCGCTCTATACTACACGCTGCAGCATAGGGCGGAAAAAAGGGCCGGAGGCTGATGTGATATTGACCAGTGCTTTGATGCTTGGTTATACACGCCACTCTATACAGCAAGGGCCAGCAAGGGGCGGATGTGATATTGAGCATTGCTTTTTTGGGGGGTGGTTTTCTCAATAAAATACACGTCTCACATCCGCCCCTTGCTGTATAGAGCGGCGTGTGCCAACCAAAAAAGCTATGCTCAATATCACATCCGCCCCTTGCTACCCATTGCTGTATAGAGCGACGTGTAGTATAGAGCGGCGTGTATAACCAAGCATCGGCGGCGTGTATAACCAAGCATTGTCGGCGTGTATAACCAAGCATAGGGAGCGAGTGCGTCTACAGCTGACGAACAGCTGTTCAGGCTTGGAGATTTCTGTCGGCTCCGATTGCGCCTGCGCAGTCAAGGGGGAACCATATCGATAGGAGGAACCATATCGTTAGAACACCGGCTTACATTTGGTCCGTGTGTACTAGGCTTATCTGAGAGGACTGTTACCAAGTGTAAGATTGCATCAAAGCAAATAGATGAGTAAAGTGGGCTCGGGGGATGTGTATAGGAAGCGTCTGAATAAAGTAGAGGAGCCAAGGAAGGATGGTCATTTTGGATGCATTGCACCTCCCAAATGTGAGTGATTGCCATTTGTATAGGTCATTTCTGATTTTCCCTAATAAAAGGATGAAAGTTAGCAATATATAAATCAGAGAGGTCAGGTTTTATTTTGACCAAGCAAGAGATTTGTCAATCCACGCTATGTAGTGTGAATGGAGGAATTGGTTGGATTTTTGTTTTGTTCAGCCTGAAGACTGAACCGAAAAATAATCTATGGCCAGTTTAAGGGAGTCATGATCCAATCAGTGCAATGCTTCTCCCTCATTGTCCAATCACATGCTGAGTATTGCTCAACTGCAGTGTATCCTGCAGAGAGGTCTAAAAGTGAACGTGTGCTTTGCTTATGCAGGGCAAAGTAAAAGATTCACTTTATCTTATCCCACCCCAACAGCTTATACTTCCCTTTCTTTCACTCCTACCCTGCTCTGTTCACCTGAAGTCCTGTGTAGGCTATAGGGTTGCCACCCGTCCGGCCCTGAGTTGCCCGAGTTGTAATTTACACATGCTGATTAGTTGCTCTGCTTTTTGCACATTCTTTCCAAATAAGCCATAAAGACTTTTATAAATCATGATATGCGATTCATAGTTAACATGAAAATCATGGGTGGACTCCATTACAATGCTTCATAATACGATCATAGCCTCCAGTAAAATCTTAGACACAAGGTATGGCTCATGGGTATCACACACACCATTGTTATTGTTTATTAAAAGCGGTTTTTCCACTGTGACAAGACCAGGCAAGACCTGTAATCAACTTGTTTACCCAAGATTAATCCTCATGGAGGCCATTCTAGAAGCAGAGTCGTGGTTGTCTACGCAGTGCAAGCCTTCTGTTATCTTGGAACCACAAGTATCATTAGCCTCCTCTCTCTGCCTGACTACAAGCTGACAAACATCACAACATTTTCTAACCAGATTACCACTTGTATCTTTCCAGAACGATTCCATGAAGGCAACACCCTAGAGGTTGCTATTGGCAATACATAATCTCTATGCCTATGGATTGTATTCTCCTAATTTCTAATATGCTTGTTCAATATGACTGAAGTGGCACTCCATTGGGTTGATTTACTAAAACTGGAGTATGCAAAATCTAATGCATCTCTACATAGAACCAATCAGCTTCAAGGTTTTTTTCCTTTTCAAAGCTTAAAGCAGAGGTCCGCCTAAAAAAAAAAAATATATATTAAAAGCCAGCAGCTACAAATACTGCAGCTGCTGACTTTTAATATATGGACACTTACCTGTCCAGGGTGCCCGCGATGTCGGCAGCTGAAGCCGATCAGTGGCTCAGCTCTCGGCTGCCCCCGCCGCCATCCTCTGTGAGGGAATCAGGAAGTGAAGCCTTGCGGCTTCACTTCCTGGTTCCCTACTGCGCACGCGCGAGTCGCGCTGCACGTCCTCACTGGTCCCTGCTGTCTTCTGGGATCGGTGTGTTTCCCAGAAGACAGCGGGGGAGGATAATGTAAGCGCAGGAAGTGGCGTAGGTCACCGCGATCACTGCAGTGATCTATGCCAGGTAGTGGGAGCAAATACCTGGATTACACAGGTATCTGCTCCCTCCTCCCCCCTGAAAGGTGCCAAATGTGACACCGGAGGGGGTAGGATTCCAAAAAGTGGAAGTTCCATTTTTGGGTGGAACTCCACTTTAAAGTGGAGCTTCACCCTAAAGGGGAAGCTCCTCTTGTCTGTCTCCTCTCCCCCTCCGCTGCCACATTTGGCACCTTTTGGGGGAAGAGGGGGAAGCGGGTACTTGGTTTTGACAGGTACCCGTGCCCACTTCTGGCTTAGTTCACCACGGCAAAGTGAGTCAGAAGTTCGGTCCCCTCTTCCTCCCCGCCCGTAGTCAGCCCCTTAAGAAAGTAAGTATAGCGTGATTCGCGCATGTGCAGTAGGAAACCGGCTGTGAAGCCGCAAGGCTTCACTGCCAGTTTGCCTTAGCCAGGATGGCTAAGGCAAGAATCGGCTCGGGTGCGGACACCGCTGGATACCTGAACAGGCAAGTACCCTAATAGTAAAAATCAGCAGCTACAGAATTTTTTTTTTGGGGGGGGGGGAACTCCCCTTTAAATTAACAAGTTAAAGTTAGAAGCTGATTGCAAAACTCGGTGCAGCTGTGCATGGTAGCCAATCTCCAGTTTTAGTAAATCAACCCCTGATTCTTTACTTCATCCACAGGAGGGGTAGGGCATCCTACCCATAAAGTGCATCTTCCTCCAACCCCATGGAGACACACAGAATAAGTCCACTACAGTGAATTTAACACCTTTTATGGATATAAATGTCTTTATTGGAAAATGTCGTCACCTTGTAAGTTACATCTGCAAAGTCAATTTCATTTTGTACTTTGAAATCTCAATAAAAACCAATGTAACAGAAATAAATGGTTTGGCAAACAGGGTCTCTATAAGCATATACCAGTAGCTATTTTGATGTGCAAAACACATCCAGAACAGGTTCTGCATACTGTGCAATTTATAATTGTATAGCTCAAAAGTAGGAAACTCCTTTGAGAAATAAGATCTGGGTTCTCGTTTTTCTTCTATTTATATGTATGTATTTACACCCAACCAGGACATGGTTGGTTTCTGAAGTGAATACATCCTATATCTCTTCCCACAAATTCTAACCACTCCTAAGCTATACTTCCCTCTAGTAACTCTTCTAATTGTCTCAGTAGTTAAAAGTTTCCCACCCAACAACATCCACAGTTAAGCCATAGACTACTTCTAGTTTCCTGTGACTTGTTATATAGCTGAATACTTGAGTCAAATAGCAAGTAAATCGTTATCTATAAAAGGGATATATATTAGTTTTAGTTATTAATTGGGACAATGGAGCAATTAGGGTAATGGGTCACCAGCACATATGTTTACTTCACTTAAAGTGGTTGTAAGCCCTCTGATACTACTTGCACCTACAGGTAAGCCTACATTAGGGCTTACCTGTAGGTGCAAGAAATATCTCCTTAACCTACACGTTTAAGGAGATATTTGCAGAAAATCGGGCACCGATGTCTATGGCGCATGCGCACCGTAGGCGCAGGCGCACTGAGCGCGCCGGGTCTTGAATGGGAAAGTGCCGGAAATGCGCGATTGAGCGGGAGTGACATCATCGCCGCACCGGCCAGTAACAGCGCCGGACCGGCGATACCCGGAAGTCACTCCGGGTATCATGGCGGAGGAGAGGAACGAGGGTCGCTGCGGGGGCTTCAATCTCAGGTAAGTAATTCATAATGAGCTAGTATGCTAGACATACTAGCTCATTATGCCTTTGTCTTGTAGGTTTTTATTTTTATTTTTTATGTTTTTTGGGGTTTACAACCACTTTAAGCCTCGTACACGTGATCGGATTTTCCGCAGACTAAGCCTCGGACTTTTGTCGGAAGGACGTAGGCCAGAACTTGTCTTGCATATGTAGCGCTACCCCCAGTTAAGAGAGCCGCTGGTTTTCAGTTAGTTCGGGCCCTGTATACAGCACCGCCAACCCCCGGCAATCTACTCAACCCTCTATGGCACAGTTAGTCTAGGGAATGTTTCCTTCATATAATTCTTTACCTGATTATACACAATCTCACAGCAGGATAGGCAGATAAAATGCAATCATAAACACTGATTCAGGAGTGGTAAACTATATCTGATTTACTTAGGTATAAAGGTATAGGTTAAACATAACACATAGCATACATGCAGAGCCCTGCAGCAATAAACCTACTAATAGTGATAGTGCAGAGTGATCACCCGCCACGTGCAGCTATCTTCTCTATGCGCAATGTGGCGCACCAACAAAGTTTTAAACCCCTGGTCAGGCCTGACTCAGATAAAATAGGATTTTTATAACAGCTTACCTGTAAAATCCTTTTCTTGGAGTACATCACGGGACACAGAGCGACATAGTCATTACTAATGGGTTATATAGATACCGTCAGGTGCTGGCACTGGCAACTTCCAAAACCGGAAGTACCCTCCCCTATATAAGCCCCTCCCATCCGGGAGCACCTCAGTTTTGTAGCAAAGCAATAAGTGTCCCTAAAGAGGGGCGGGAGCTCTGTGTCCCGTGATGTACTCCAAGAAAAGGATTTTACAGGTAAGCTGTTATAAAAATCCTATTTTCTTTCTCGTACATCACGGGACACAGAGCGACATAGTCATTACTAATGGGATGTCCTAAAGCAATGCCAAATGAGGGGGGGGATACACCATATATAAGCTGAGCGCTATCAGACATGAGGATCTTTTGCGGCCTGCAACACACTGCGCCCAAAGGCGACATCCTCCTGACTTCTAACGTCCACCTGGTAGAACCTAGTAAACATGTGAACTGAAGACCATGTTGCGGCCTTACAGATTTGAGCCAGGGAGGCCTGGTGATGCACTGAAGTTCCAACTGCTCTCGTGGAGTGCGCCCTAACTTTGAACGGAGGCGGTCTACTTCTCAAGCCATAGGCTTGTATTATGACCTGTCGAATCCACTTGGCTAAAGTAGATTTTGACGCTGCCTGACCCTTTCTGGGGCCTTCCGGCAGAATAAACAAAGTATCCGTTCTGCGAATCTGAGCAGTGGCTTTTAGATAAGCTTTAACTGCTCTTACTACATCCAAAGAATGCAATAACTTTTCCTCTACCGAAGTAGGTTTGGGGAAAAAAGAAGGAAGAACCACATCTTGGTTCAAATGAAAACTCGATACCACCTTAGGAAGAAAGGCTGGATGAGGACGTAACACTACTCTGTCCTTATGGATAACCAGATATGGCTCCTTACAGGACATAGCTGCTAATTCCGATACTCTTTTAGCCGAACAAATGGCTACTAGAAAAATCAATTTCCTGGTGAGAAGAACCAAGGAAATATGCTGTAATGGTTCAAATGGTTGTTTCTGTAGAACCGACAGAACCAAGTTTAGATCCCATGGACATATGGGAATATTAACCGGAAGACTAATACGCATCACTCCTTGTATGAAAGCTTTGACTAGTGAATGCGAAGCCAAGGGCCTTTGAAAAAATATTGACAAGGCCGAAATCTGACCCTTGATAGTACTCAAGGCAAGCTTCCTATCTACAGCCCATTGTAGGAAGTCCAGAATCCTACCTATTACGTATTTACGTGGATGCCATTTCCTGGCCTCACACCAGGCGATGTACGCCTTCCAGATTCTATAGTAGATCTGCCTGGATACCGGTTTCCTGGCATTGATCATGGTAGACACCACAGCATTAGAGAGCCCTCTCTTTTTTAGAATGTGGGCTTCAATAGCCAGGCCGTCAAACCTAGGGCTGGTAAGGAAGGGTGGTATATCGGTCCCTGCGAAAGCAGGTCCGGACAATGTGGGAGGGTCCAAGGACTCCCCACAGACATTTTTACAATCTCCGCGTACCATGCTCTTCGGGGCCACGCTGGAGCCACCAGAATCACTGGTTTCTTTTCTACCCTGATTCTGCGGAGTAATCGAGGTAACAATTGTGGCGGTGGGAATGCATATATCAGCTTGAACTGATCCCAAGGGAACACTAGGGCATCCGAGCCGCAAGCTAGGGGATCCCTTGTCCAAGAGACAAACCTGTCCACCTTTGCGTTGAATCTGGATGCTAGCAGATCTACATCCGGTGTTCCCCACCGCTGACATATTGTCCGGAAAACCTCGGGATGAAGGGACCATTCCCCTGGGCATAATTGTTGGCGACTTAGAAAGTCCGCCTTCCAATTCTCCACCCCTGGAATGAATACCACAGATATGGCTGGGACATATCTTTCTGCCCATCTCAGGATGTAATTTACCTCCCTTTGGGCTGCACGACTCCTGGTGCCCCCCTGACGATTGATATATGCCACTGCTGTGGCATTGTCTGACTGAACTCTGACAGGGGACCCTTGGAGTTTGGATGTCCAAGCTACTAGGGCATACCGGGCTGCTCGTATCTCTAAGAGATTGATGGGCAGGGCCTTTTCTGCTTCTGACCACTTGCCCTGGAGAGACCATTGCTCCAGTACTGCTCCCCAGCCTACAAGGCTGGCATCTGTAGTGACCACCTTCCAGGAAATCGGACTGAAGGATTTCCCTTTTTCCAGATTCTGGGGAACCAACCACCAGCGGAGGCTCCTGCGAACGGAAGGGGACAAGGACATTGGTAAGTCCAGAGCCTGAACTTTTTTGTTCCAGGCTGACAGTATGGCCCTTTGCAACTTCCTTGAATGGAATTGACCGTAGGGTACTGCTTCGAATGATGCCACCATCTTTCCCAGCAGCCTCATGCACAGGCGTATGGATGGCTGTCTTTTTGAGCCCACTAAGTGGATCAAATCTCTCAAAGACGACCCCTTTTCTTGAGGCAAGAAAATTTTTCTCTGGTCTGAATCCAGCCTTAGCCCCAAGTATTCCAGACTTTTGACTGGCTTTAGGGCTGACTTGTCTCGGTTGATAATCCAACCGTGATATTCCAGATACTTGATTGTCTCGTGAACAACCACTTCTAGTTTTTCCACTGAGTGGTCTATCAGCAACAAGTCGTCTAGATATGCCATTATCGTTACACCTCGTGTTCTTAGATTGGCCAATAATGGGGCCAAAATTTTTGTGAACACTCTTGGTGCTGTGGCCAGACCGAAGGGTAAGGCTCTGAACTGAAAATGGCGGCCTTCTACCGCAAAGCGTAGAAATTTTTGGTGGGCTGGAAAGATGGGAATGTGCAAATAAGCATCCTTGATGTCGATCGAGGCTAACCATTCCTCCCCTTGTAGGGCAGTGGCTACCGATCGGATCGACTCCATCCGGAAAGTCCTGATATGCAGGAATTTGTTTAGCCCTTTTAGATTTAGTATGGGCCTCACGTCCCCGTTTGGCTTCGGAACTGTAAAGAGGTTTGAGTAAAACCCGTACCCCCACTCTTCCAGGGGAACCTCTATAATTACTGCTTGAAGCAATAATTGTTCTAGTGCCAACAGGAGGGATCCTCTCTTCTGGGGATCCCTTGGCACGTTTGACCTTATAAAGCGGGAAGAAGGGGAGTTTTTTAACTCCAATTTGTATCCCAGATTTACTGCGGAGAGCACCCATCTGTCTCGGATCGTGTCCCGCCAGGTCTCTGTGAACAACTGAAGTCTTCCCCCCACCCGATTGGGTGGGGGCAACCCTTCATGCATTTGACTTTGGGGGAGATTTTGTACCTCTCCTGCTCCAGGGCTTTTTGTTACCCTGCAACTGTCCCTGATTTCTACCTCCGGGATTTGACCGAGGAGGCCGTCGGAACTGTTTCACAGCCGATGTCCTAGGGACTGGAGAAGCCGGCCTCTTAAAAGAGGGACCTCTAACTCTATTTTTAACCGGCAAAAGTGTACTTTTACCGCTGGAAATTCTCTGGATATACTTGTCCAGGTCTTCCCCGAATAAGCGCTCCCCATGAAATGGGAAGCTAACCAGCAATTTTTTACAGGGAGCTTCAGCAGACCAGTTTTTGAGCCATAGAAGCCTGCGCATATGTACTACAGACAGCGTAAGGCGGGAGGCCTGATGGATTGAATCCTTTATAGCGTCCACCGCAAAGCATAAGGCTCTAGGTAGATCAGCTAGGGCAAGAGCCTGCTGATCCGGCAAGTCCCTTAAGACCTGTTTCAACTGATCCTTCACTGCTTGGCAGACCCCAATAGCTGCCACTGCTGGTTGTGTCACCAATCCTGCTGTAGAAAAAGCAGATTTTAATAAGGACTCCAATTTTTTATCTATTGGGTCCTTGAACATTTGGACATTTTCCACCGGACATGTCAGTGATTTATTCACACAAGAGATGGCTGCGTCCACTGTAGGGACCCTCCATTTTCTGATGAACTTATCCTCCATGGGATAGACCACCGGAAATCTCTTGGGGGGGAGTAAATATTTTGTCAGGATGCTCCCAATCCTGGTAAATGAGCCCCTCCAGTAAAGGATGGATCGGAAAGGAACAAACAGTCTGGGGAGCTTTTAGCGACCCCAACGAGGAGACAGAAGTGGAGGATGGCTCCGCAAGTGGCATTTTAAATGCTGATCGGACCATATTAGTCATGGACTGAACCCATAACCTTTCAGCATGTGATGCTGAGAATGGCTCTTCCACTGTTGATTCCTCTGCAACCGAATCGACCTCATCCTGATCCCCCTCAGGTAGGTCGACCTCTGTATGGGACTGTTGCTCTGTTAACAGGCACTCTGAGGGGGGAGACGGAGATCGAGCGCTTTTCTCCTGTGACAGGGAAGCAGCGATCAATGCTGACAATCTCTCTTCCAGCCCTCCCAGAGCTGAGGAAAAAACCTCCTCTGTTACATACACAGGAGCAGGTGAACTGAGGACAGCCACAGTACCAGGTACTCCTGAGGGTGCTCTACGGTCACTAACCTCTGATTCTTCAGGGGAGACTGGTGCAGCCAAAGCATGCCCAAGATCCTCAGAGCCCGATGGAGACCCCCTATTCCTCCTGGAATTTCTAGTCCCGGAGTTTTTAGACGGCATATTCCTAAGCCACAAAGCTGAGGTATTCCAGCCGAAATACACCAGTTACTGATAATAGTCTAGCATAAATGCTGCTATAAGAAACAGTTGGTGTCTACTAATGTGCCTTTCTAGGGGATGCCTGTATCAACCGCTTGCTGTATGCCTTTAAATGTTGCCAGCTCTGTCTCTGTACTTCATAGCCAGCTCACTACAATATTGTGTTTTTTTTAAACTGCTGGGACGCCCGCACATGCGCAGAAGCGCTGCGGCGCGCACAGAGCGTCATCCCCCAGGCTCCGCCCCCTTTCCCGGCTCACCTCTATATATAGAGGCGCGTGCACGCGCACGGCCACGTGCGCCTTCGGCGCTAATTTCAAAAAATGGTAACAAGGGACAGGAGCCAGGGCCCCTCTTTGCCGCAGGCCGGGGGATGGACGAGCACTGCAACATGGCAGAGGAAGCAGTTTCCTATAAGAGAACTCACCATCTGCCTGGACTTTGCTCTGCTGAGAAGAAGCTAGTCCACATGACAAGAAAACATTCCACAGCGGCCTCTAGTGGACAAACACAGGTACCGCAGTCTAATACATTAAATATATATATAAAAAAAATTTTTTTTTTTTTTTTTTCTTGACCACCATTAAAAATTATTACATTTTTTTTTAGTAGTTACAGGCATGCACAGAATTTTGCGGGAATACCATTAGGTAACAGACAGAAAGACAAATTAGGCTTGGGGGTCCCCCAATAGAACCAAGTTCCTGGGGGCCCCCACTTACCTGTTCCCCGCCGCAGGACTTTGTTTGGTCCACAAAAGCCCAAACTTCACCTATCACGGCAGGCATTGTAATCAAACCTTCAGGGACCGGGTTCCCAAGGATTCCACTCCCCTGGACCTGTATAGCACCCTGCACAGAAAACATCTTGGTCGTGGGTATGACCAGAGCTCTGGATCCCAGGGTCCAGCTCTCCTAAGAGAAGCATTACAGGCAAAACCTTGCTCTTCTCTGCAAGGCCCGGGTACCGACCGTTTAGCTATGAAGCTTTTTTGGTCGGATCCGGAATAGCTTACTGAGGCCCAAAAGAACCTGTACGCAAGCTCAGTGAAAAACACATGTTTCTTCTTGGCCAACACCTTAGACACTGGCAAAAAACTGAGGTGCTCCCGGATGGGAGGGGCTTATATAGGGGAGGGTACTTCCGGTTTTGGAAGTTGCCAGTGCCAGCACCTGACGGTATCTATATAACCCATTAGTAATGACTATGTCGCTCTGTGTCCCGTGATGTACGAGAAAGAAAGCTCAGTCTCTGTGGGAACAATTCTTTGCATGCAGATGAACGGTGGTGCACATACAGGAACAGTATTTGTAATCCAATAACAGTTAATAAAAGAGGAACACTTCACCGGAGACTACACAACTCAGTTCCGCCACTAGTCTCCGGCGGGATAATAACTACAGCACGATGGGCCAAGGCAGTCACTAGGCCTAATCAAAGTACAAGTTAAATAAGTGAGCAGATGCTCGCTCACCCCTCCGGACGTGATCCCAGTCCGGGGCTTCCACCACTGTGTTTCCACCCACAGTGTCTGCAACGGCAGGGTCTCCGGTCCTACTGATGTCAGCAAACTCGACTGGAAATCAGGTACCACCCAGGCTCAGCAGTGGGGTGGAAGGCTCTTCAGAAGGTATGCAAGGCCCAGGCCTCGGGCCTTGCACTGCAACAGATCCGCACAGGGAGTCCTATTGATTGCAGCGCGGTGTCCAAAGAGGCCGAACCTAGCCTCGCCCTTTTCTTTTATAGCTCCACCCATGAGTCTCTGCGGTGGCCAAATGCACCCTGGGTGCCAAACGGGGTTCTGGGTAACGTAGTCCATAGGGCCTTAAAGAAGAGCCCACTACACATACAAAACGGCACACAATTGTCGTGTTTTTTCAGCTCTTTAGCGCCACCCTTTGGGCACCTTCTGCTATTGTTGTGTTTGGTGAGCATTGCCTCCGAGCATGCATGTTTGTACTTTGGACTTTTGAACACAAGATCAGAAAATTTTAAAGCCTGCCTGCCATCCAACATTTGTCCGTGGAAAATCCAACAACAATTGTCCGATGAAGCGTACGAACAGTCGGATTTTCCGCCAACAGGCTGTCAACACACAATTCCTGTCGGAAAATCCAAACGTGTGTACGAGGCTTAAGAGAAGGTCTACCGTGTGCAAGTTCCACACCACACCAGTCAAAACTTACAACAGGACAAAGGACCTCCACACAAGCGACTACACTAGGCCAATCATCAAGCACCAGTGCAGTCACATGAAGTGAACTCCTTGGTCTTCCAAAGCCAAAAAGTACCCTGCTGATGGTTGACGAGAATGGTGGGATGGGGAAAGTACGTAAATGCAAGTGAGTGCAGAATAATAAAGAGGTCCTTGAGAGTTTTTGTAACCATCTGTTGCTAGAGGTGTCACATTCTTGAAGAAGAAGGGCTTCACAATTATTTATAGGATTTGCAAAAAGAAAATAATCCACTGAGGGTAAGGACCAGTGGCAGCTGGTGCTCAAATTTTTTGGGGGGCGCAAACAAACAGAAAAAAAAAATCATCAATTGCCGCCACTGTGCCCATTAAACGCAGCCACTGTGCCCAAACGCCACTAGTTTGTCCCCAAATGCAGCCAGTTTCCCCCCCATATGCAGCCAGTTTCTCCCCCATATGCAGCCAGTTTCTCCCCCATAATGCAGCCAGTTTCTCCCCCATATGCAGCCAGTTTCTCCCCCATAATACAGCCAGTTTCTCCCCCATAATACAGCCAGTTTCTCCCCCATAATACAGCCAGTTTCTCCCCCATAATGCAGCCAGTTTCTCCCCCATAATGCAGCCAGTTTCTCCCCCATAATGCAGCCAGTTTCTCCCCCATAATGCAGCCAGTTTCTCCCCCATAATGCAGCCAGTTTCTCCCCCATAATACAGCCAGTTTCTCCCCATAATACAGCCAGTTTCTCCCCCATAATGCAGCCAGTTTCTCCGCCATAATGCAGCCAGTTTCTCCCCATAATGCAGCCAGTTTGTCCCCCCAGCCCTGCACTTACCTTCCTCGAGTCAGCGCCGTCCTTCTTCCGTCCTCGATGTCTTCTCCCGCCCTCGATGTCACTTCAGCCAATCAGGTTACCGGTAACCAGACCCGGTGAACCTGATTGGCCAGGGAACGCACCCCTGTGCGTCCTCTCATTAGATATTTAGAAGCCGATTACAGCCCTCAGGCTGTAGTCGGGAAGCCTATCAGAGCCTGCTGGCTCTGATAGGCACTTCTAAAGGCCAATCAGACGCTGTGATTCAGATGGCCGGCACTCAAGGGGCCGGCCATCTGAATAGTGGGCGGCAGCAATACATAGGTTCATGCAATGCATAAACCTATGTATTGTTGTGAGTGACGGCCGGGCGCAGAAGCGAGCGGTAGCGGCGCTTCTGCGCCCACTATGGTCGCGCCGCCATGTGTGAAAAAAAAGACATAAAAAAATAAAAAAAACTCTTAAAGGTTCCGTTTTTTTTTTTTTTTCATTTTTTTTTTTGGTGACCACAGGAGGGGTGGGCGGCGCCCGGGCACCCCCTATGGACGGGCCGCCACTGGTAAGGACAACATCCTCTGCAAGTTAGATGGATATGGGTATTCATGTGAAGCTACAATATATTACCAAAAGTATTGGGATACCTGCCTTTACACGCACATGAACTTTAATGGCATCCAAGTCTTAGTCCGTAGGGTTCAATATTGAGTTGGCCCACCCTTTGCAGTTTTAACAGCTTCAACTCTTCTGGGAAGGTTGTCCACAAGGTTTAGGAGTGTGTCTATGGGAATGTTTGATCATTCTTCCAGAAGTGCATTTGTGAGGTCAGGCACTGATGTGGACGAGAAGGTCTACCTCGCAGTCTCTGCTCTAATTCATCCCAAAGGTGTTCTATCGGGTTGAGGTCAGGACTCTATGCAGGCCAGTCAAGTTCCTCCATCCCAAACTCACTCATCCATGTCTTTCTGGACCTTGCTTCAACTTCCCAGAAGAGTTGAAGCGGTTATAACTGCAAAGAGTGGGCCAACTCAATATTGAACCCTGCGGACTAAGACTGGGATGCATCGATCAAAGGTAGTTCAAATTGCATGCCACGTCCCTAAATCTGATGTAGTGTCTGTACTAACATATGGGACTTTTTAGGCACAACGTTTTAGTGAAATTTGTAAAATGTATTTCATAAAAAAAAAAAAAAAGTAAACATATAATAAAATACAATTATAAAAACGGTAATTTTAAACCACTGTAGTGATTTATAGCAAGTCTTTCCGCTCAACGCGTTTCATGGACATGATCCTCTTCATCAGGAGCTAGCAGACTTGAATTGCTGCCATTTAAATAGAGTGACAAAATTTATCTGAAATAGTCATACAAATATAGTGCATTTTCATACATCATGCCGTAATTCCTCCCCATGGACTGCAATAATGTGTATCCAGATATTCCTCGCAGTTCAACCATATGTGGCACAGGGGTCCCAAGATGGGGAATCTCCCTCCCCTTCTCCTCCTCCTCCAACCTCCAGCTTAATTCATTCTATTTAATGCTTTATTCGTTTTTTTAATTGCTGGGTGACAGAAGTATCACCCAAACCTTCACTTAATTATTTATTTATTGTATATTCAAGGTTAATTATGTTTGTTCCCCTCCCGGGGGGTTCCATCAACGGTTAAATTCCACATACCTTCATTCCAGAAATGTCTTAAATTCAAAACTTAACATTTACCTTATATATTGCAGTCAAAAGAATTGATTTAGACATTTAGGTCATTTCTGTTATCGTGGTGACACGGGTGGTCCATTATCCAGGTGATTGGTAAATAAACTTCTCTTATATGTTTAGTTTTGGTTCCTCCAGGAACCAAAACTAAACATATGAGAGAAGTTTATTTACCAATCACCTGAGTAATGGACCACCCGTGTCACCACGATAACAGAAATGAGCTAAATCATTTCTTTTGACTGCAACATATAAAAAGGTAAATATTAAGTTTTGAAGGCAAGACATTTATGGAATGAAGGTATGTGTAATTTAACCCTTGATGAAGCCCCCTGGGAGGGGAACAAACATAATTAACCTTGAATCTAAAATAAAATTAATTAATTAAGTGAAGGTTTGGGTGATACTTCTGTCACCCAGCCATTGAAAGAACTAATAAAGCATTAAATAGAATGAATTAAGCTGGAGGTTGGAGGAGGAGGAGAAGGGGGAGGGAAGATTCCCCATCTTGGGACCCCTGTGCCACATATGGTTGAACTGCGAGGAATATCGGGATACACATTATTGCAGTCCACGGGGAGGAATTACGGCATGATGTATGAAAATGCACTATATTTGTATGACTATTTCAGATCAATTTTGTCACTCTATTTAGATGGCAGCAATTAAAGTCTGCTAGCTCCTGATGAAGAGGACCATGTCCATGAAACGCGTTGAGCGGAAAGACTTGCTATAAATCACTGCAGTGGTTTAAAATGACCGTTTTCTAATTGTATTTTATTATATGTTTACTTTTTTTAACTGCTTCCAGACCAGCCGCTGGAGTTTTACTGCGGCAGGTTTGCTCCCCTGGGTGAAGCGACGTTACCCTACATCGCTTCGCCATTTGGCCACAGATCACGGTTCTCTCAGGGGAGAGGAGACTGATCGTGTGTTCATACAATGTATGAACACCGATCTCGCTCTCTCCTCCTAGTAAGTCCTATCCCCCCCCCCACAGTTAGAACACACCTAAGGAACACATTTAAATCCTTGATCGCCCCCTAGTGTTAACCCTTCCTTGCCAGTGACATTTATACAGTAATCAGTGCATTTTTATAGCACTAATCGCTGTATAATTGTCAGTGGTCCCAAAAATGTGTCAAAAGTGTCCGATCTGTCCGCCGCAATATCGCAGTCCCGATAAAAATCGCTGATCGCTGCCATTACTAGTAAAAAAAATAAAAAATAATAATAAAAATTTCATAAATCTATCCCCTATTTTGTAGACGCTATTACTTTTGCGCAAACCAATCAATATACGCCACTTATTGCGATTTTTTTTACCAAAAATATGTAGAAGAATACATATTGGCCTAAACTGAGGAAAAAAAAAAATATATATATATATATATATATATATATATATATATATATATATATATATATTTTTAAATTGGGATATTTATTATAGCAAAAAGTAAAAGATCGTGTTCTTTTGTTTATAGCGCAAAAAATAAAAACCGCAGGAGGTGATAAAATGCCACCAAAAGAAAGCTCTATTTGTGGGAAAAAAGGACGTCAATTTTGTTTGGGTACAGCATCGCACGACCGCGCAATTGTCAGTTAAAGCGACGCAGTGCCGAATCGCAAAAAATGGCCTGGTCATTGAGCAGCCACATCCTCCTGGGCTGAAGTGGTTGAAAGAAATAAAATAAAATGTTACAAATTTTACTAAAACGTGTCTCAAAAGTCCCATATGTTACTACAGACACTTTTTTGATACATAAGACTGGGATGCCATTAAATTTCATGTGCGTGTAAAGGCAGGCATTCCAATACTTTTGGTAATATAGTGTATATTGCCAATAGGGGTCCCCAAAAATACATAAGTAATAAGGCTTTCTCCTTTCCCCTGGACAAAACAAGCACTTAAAACACTAATAGGTACAAGGGGGATAAAAAAAATGGCTGTATTGCAATGGAGGTAGTACAATACTACAGGTCTCTTATATATGGCAAGAACTTTACCACTATAAAAAGGTAGGGTTGCACCGATACCACTTTTTTAAGACCGAGTACAAGTACCGATACTTTTTTTTCAAGTACTCGCCGATACCGATTCTTTTTTTACTGTCATGTGACAGTGGCACTAATATACAACACTGTTGGGCAATGGGCACTGATGAGGCAGCACTGATGGGGAGGCACTAATATGCAGCACTGATGGGCACTGATGGGGCGTGGACCGTCAGTAGTTTATTATTTTTTACAATTTATATATTTTTTCTTATTTATTTTTTTACAATTTTTTTTTTGGGGGGGGGTGGGTGCATGGTGTTTTATCAGCCCTGTTGGGGAGCTTTAGTGAGATATCAGAGGTCTCCTTTGAGACTGAGAAAGGACACAGATTCCCCAGTCCCTTTCTCAGCATTGAAGGTGAATGAACAGGAGACAGAGGCTCCTCTCCATTCATAAACTGAAGCACAGTTTACTATGCTCAGTTATGAATGGACAGTCAGTGATCACTGACTGTGCATTTGGAAAAGGAATGAGCCGATAAATGACAGATTTACCGGCTCCTTATTCCGCTCTCCATCTGGACAAATCCGGGACAGAGGGGACCGGAGGAGGACCCGGAGAGAGTGAGGACCATACAGGGGAGTTGGGGGGGGGGGACCATACAGGGGAGCCGCAGCCGGAGAGAGCGAGGACCATACGGGGAGCCGCAGCCGGAGAGAGCGAGGACCATACGGGGAGCCGGACCCGGAGAGAGCGAGGACCATACAGGGGAGCCGGACCCGGAGAGAGCGAGGACCATACGGGGAGCCGGACCCGGAGAGAGCGAGGACCATACGGGGAGCCGGACCCGGAGAGAGCGAGGACCATACGGGGAGCCGGACCCGGAGAGAGCGAGGACCATACGGGGAGCCGGACCCGGAGAGAGCGAGGACCATACGGGGAGCCGGACCCGGAGAGAGCGAGGACCATACGGGGAGCCGGACCCGGAGAGAGCGAGGACCATACGGGGAGCCGGACCCGGAGAGAGCGAGGACCATACGGGGAGCCGGACCCGGAGAGAGCGAGGACCATACGGGGAGCCGGACCCGGAGAGAGCGAGGACCATACGGGGAGCCGGACCCGGAGAGAGCGAGGACCATACGGGGAGCCGGACCCGGAGAGAGCGAGGACCATACGGGGAGCCGGACCCAAAGAGAGCGAGGACCATACAGGGGGAGCCAGAGGGGGACCCGGAGAGCCAGGGGAGGAAGACACAGGGGACGATCGTGCGGTGGTGGGGGGAGGTACAAGCACCGGTCTCCCTGTGAGACTTTCAATAAAGCATTTGACAGCCGCGGGAGGGAGAGGAGGAGAAGCGGCAGTCAGATTCTTTATTGAAAGCCACACAGGGAGATCGGTGCTTGTACCTCCCCTCACCACCGCATTGATCACCTGTGAGGCTGCCCGCGCTCTCTGCTATGCTGAGGATGCCTGGCCCAATACAAGAGGTATCGGATCAAGCATCGGAGCATTTGCACGAGTACCGATACTCGTGCAAATGCTTGGTATCGGTGCAACCCTACTATAAGGACACTTATGAAGAGGGTTCAGGCTCAGTCCCAAGGCCAAAGCCTGTAGGTATTTTGTTTTGCCCTTCCTGGATGACATGTAATAGGCCCAGTACTTGTCTGATTCATCATAATACTGATCCCCACGCAAGAACAGCCTAAAGCAACCGAGGCAATGACTGGCTCTCTGTAATAGGCAGCATCTGCTTGGCTGATCTAGTAAGCCATTGTTTTAGTCGTCTGGACCTGAACAGGTTTAAATAATAAATAACAAGCACACATTCTCCTTTTCTTTATACATGTGTAAAATCTATTTATGTCAATCCACGTGCACAGCTCCACCCGGCCCCTCTGATCCAGCAATGTGTTTTGAGTTAGAAGGACATTTTTGTGGTGTAGTTGGCTTATTCCACAGGGAAAAAACATAAGAGACTTGAAATCATGCACAGAGGTTTGGCAGTGAGATTTTAACTCCTTCACAGGAGAAATTTTAGGGTTAATTCTCCAGGACAGGTTAACGTAACGTTGCTATCGCAGAAATATGGCCTAGCAGTTCGAGAACCCACATGTTCTTACAGTTTAAAATGAAAAATTAGGACACTGTTGTGTGCCACCTGAGATCATTCAAACGCCACCCCAGTCATGCTTGTATTTCAGCAAAATCATACCCATTTCCCTGAAGTCTGGGACTTCAGAGGTCTCAAAGCCAAGGCTGTACTGCCAAACTTAGAGTTGGGAGGTATTCCAGTATCACTCCAGCCAACAAGCCTGTTTAGGCAAATACTGAATACTCAACACAGTCAAATAAGCCATGTTATGATCAATCAACCCCATGCTTTATTAATGCAATTACTTTCTAATGAGTTAACGGGCAGCATTGTCAAGAACCTTTCGAAGGTCCACAATATTGCCACCTATTTGAGTGTAGGTGTCTAGTATGCTTTAAACTGCCTCCAGGGATAAACTTGTTTTGCTCTGGGAAACAGTTCACAGAGGATGTGGAACGGAAGGGCTACTTCTGGAAACCGCAGGAGAGGCATATCCTTTATTGTCTAGCACACCCCTGCAGGAGCTGCTGGTTTTATTTCAGGCCCTGCACATTACCTCAGTATTCGTTGTCTAGGGGAAGAAAGTCTGTAGAAACTCCAATGTCCACACACGATGTAAAACCTTATGCTGTTAGGTTTTATTTTCCTTTTGCATAAACAGATGAACAATGGTAGAAGGATGAAGGGAAGGGGTAGGTTCAGGCACATGGTACAGATCACTGGGGAAAACTCCTCAACTATTCAGTCATTCACCACTCTTCCTGGAGTGGGTATTGCTCACCCGGATAGGCCCCTCTCACCTGGCCTAGCAGCCGAAATGATGCACAAACTATAATCAGGACCAGTCTCTGCCACAGACCGGTTGTAGACAAATTGGATACTCCGGGATCCTCTGCCAGAGGATTTAACGCCCGGACCAGCCGAACAGTCCAGAGCCTTTAAGCCAACCCAGAAGACTGTAAAAGGTGAACTTTAACTGCGGTGCATCCAACAATAGAATTACCAGGCCCTCCTCAAGACACCAGCCTTCCGCTTGGTCTTTTCCAGGACAGGTCCTCCCCTGGTTTCCTCCATTGAGTGGCTTCCTCCCCCAGGACGGACAGCACAGGATAACCTTCAAGGTGTAGACCCAGTCAGCATAACTGGGCCTACTTGTTGGAGTTGCGGCCTCGGACCAGCATGGTTCCGAGGCCCAAAAAAAAAGCACACACTACACTCCTCACGCCAGGAGGGCCGTGAGGGGACGAAGGACCCCACAAGATGGCGTCTGCCCCTTAAGTACCTTTCCCCAGCATGACCAGCGGGTAGACCACGCCCACTGAACTGTTCCCGGGGGAAGGTACCCAATACACTCTGGCTTGTCAGTCTTCCACATTGGCCTGAGGTGGTAACGCCACCTACAGGCGAACAGTGGGAAGTCTGCCCAACACAGCCATAGCCGGAACAGAGGCTAATTTAGCATCAATTATTTACATCTGAGCCTAACTATTGGCTCAGGTACCCTCTAAATTGAAACATAGCGACCAGTCATTGGGAGCAGGGCGCTACAATTGTATTGTTTATAAGCTGCCTTGCTCTACAGCAATTTTCTAAATATAATTCAATTCATTTAAATAAATTATTTTAAAAAAGCAGGTTAGGCAACTGAATGCAAAGAAGCAGAAAAAAAACCCCCACAGCATACATATCCTACTTTGGAGTGCCCTATTTAACATTTTGAGGTTCCTTTAAACACCTGAAACCTAAACGTGGATAAAATTATAGTAAAACTGCCTGGCCTGCCCAGGGTGAGTGCTTATGAGCACTGGTGTTCTCAGTGAACCACAGGAGCCTGGGTCATGCACCAAGAAACGCCACCATTACTACCTAATGCCGGCCATACACAGTTTGAATTTCAAAATAATTTTCTTTTGAAAATCGTATCTAAGAATTTTCATACGAGGAATGTAACAGAAAAAAAAAATGCGCATGTGCAAAAAAAGAAAAATTCCCGGAGAGAAAAGAAGATTCCCGGCCACGAAAATTCTTTTCTGTAGCAACATGAAGGCTTGGTCGGCCGAATTTCGAAAATCAATGGTGGCATCATCGGATCACAAAAAAATACGAACTTTCTGATTTAAAAAAAAAGAAAATTTGTTCGAAATTCGACTGTGTATGGCTTGCTTAAGCCTCCAGATCAGGATAGACACCCTGGAAGATTCTCTATGATATCCCTGTCCAAACATAATTTTTTTTACTAATGGCAAAAGTTTACTGGGGACATCACCTTGAAACACCATCCCAGTTCTAGACAGTTTAAACTCCTTAACCAAATTATATTTAGAACATCAATGCAAAAAGGAACCAAAGAAATCCAATTTCAAAGAAATCTAGATAGCACATTTACAGTTGCATCCTACAAATTTTTGCTGCATCTTTGGTGCAATTATATTGTAGGTTGCCCTAGCCCTGGATTTCAACCCCCCCCCCCCCCCCAATCCCCGAACACATGCACACACCATTATCAACCAGTCTCCTTGCTCCAGAGTACAAATGATCCACAGAATTAGAAGGAGAATGCAGAGCTCATGAATTGGCCCAGGTTCGACCCAAGTTCTAATACTTTGAAAATTTCAGGAGACTAGGTAAGTGGGTGTCACTAGGACACAAGGACACATTTAGCAAAGAAAGAAAACTGGCAGGGGGTTCTAAAACTTTTCTAATCTAATAAATGCCTTTTAGTTGCAATTTGAGAGCTTTCCCATCACATGAAAATAGTGAAAGCTTGAAATAAATCTTACATATGATCCATGCCTTCCTCAGGCACTAAAATTATAAGAAATAATTCTCAGTGGAGTTTCATGTTAATGAATAACATTAAAGGCACAAAAGACAAACAAAATGTCATATTACATGCAATAATGGTGGGTGGGGCGCTTGTATAAACAGCTTGCAACGGTAAGGCAAACGTGACAGAAGGCAGAATGGCAGAATTGAGCCTCCCTAGAAAAATAATTGTAAATGCAGAGTGTGGAAGTCTCGTAAAAAAACAAAACAAAAAAAAAACACAATCACACAATTTGGAGAACATGGACAAAATCAAAAACAGGAACACATACAAAAATACGATTTTACAGGTAAACTGCCTCCATTATACTGTAATACACACGGTCAGAATTTCTGAGGAAAAAATACACACGGTCAGAATTTTTGAGGAAAAAAGTCAGACAGAATTTTTTTATCAGATATTCCGACAGTTAGAAAGAGAAAAAAAATTCTAATCGGAAATTCCGTTCGTCTGTATGGAACTCCGACGGAGAAAAAAACATGCATGCTCAGAATGAAGTCGATGCATGCTCGGAAGCATTGAACTTCATTTTTTTCGGCTCATCGTAGTGTTGTACGTCACCACGTTCTTGACGGTCGGAATTTGGTGTGACAGTGTGTATGCAAGACAGCTTGAACGGAATTCCGCCAGAAAAAACTCGTCTGAGTTTGTTCCGATGGAAAATCCGACCGTGTGTACAAGGCATAACTTGTCTGAAAATATGATCTTCTTTTTCTGTCGTGCCTTTTTAACCTTGGCAATTCTGTTTCACCAACCCCACAAACTGGCAGCTGATGTGAAGACGTTGGGTGCAATTGAAGTTAATTTACAGGAGATTTCAGGCAACTTGCTGTAATCTAAACCTCAAGAGACCAATTTCATTGCGCAATGCCAATTTATCTCAAGTTATATCTCCTAAAATTCCATTGTAATGAGTCTATGGTGAAATCTGGAAATAGAATCATGAAAATGAACTCTGACAGCAGTCTATGTGCTGCTCAGCTTCTCGGACAGGAGTGGACATGAGACCGGCAGGAAGTTGCTTTCCAGCCACAGCTGTGGATGTTTGGTGTAAACTTGTACCATGGTGTTATAGAGACGGTATATACAGATGATAATGTATATTCATCCTTGGCGATGACAGAGAATTAATTCTACTAAAAGGTTTACATTTATTTTAAAAGTTTGTTACAGTCAAAACTGCAAAAGAAAGTCTACAGACAAATAACTTTAAAATGGACTCAAATGTAAGCTTTAGAGTCTGCGACAGACTATGCCAGTATTAGTGGCAATAGAATTAATTACTGTTAAAAGTGGAATTAATTCTCTAATTTTTATTTCACAAAGCATTTATAACGTTTTTTTTATTTTTTTATTTTAGATAACATACAGCGAACATGTTTGGGAGGCATGGGATACAAGTATGTGAGATACATGGGGGAGAGGAAGCTCCCGTTATACAAAAACCCAAGGGACATATAAAGCCTTGTAGCTTTAGGGTTCACAAAGGTTTTTGTAGGAGCATAATTGAAAAGCGTAAAGTCCAATGAGGATTTCTCATTGACTAGGCTGACCAGTGGTGTCATAAGGTCTGAAAATGGCGGTTCGTAGGTAGGTGTAGCGGCGAAGTAAAGAAAACAAATCAAGAGCGGAGGCGGTGGGGAAAGGAAAGATACAGGAGGATGAAGGGGAGACATACATGACAATACCACAAAAAGAGATCCCGAGAGCCCAGAGAGCCCCGACCGGCAACAGTACTGACCTGCCACTGCGTGGTCCATTACAGCTAGAGTAAGGAGCAATCTAGGTGTAGATGGTTATTGTATTCCAGCCATAGGCTCTAAAACTTCAAATAGTAAGCATCCCAATGACGTCACCTGGATAACCTCTCGTGTCGTCACAAGGGGTGGGTTCTCCAGGTGACGTCATCGGATGGCCATGCTCCATGGCTATATAAGAAAAGGCAGACAGCGTTAGATCATTTTTAGCAGGTTAGTGGCGGCAGGGAAGAAGACAGCTCAAGGAGAAGACAGCTCAAGGAGAAGACATCACCAGGGGGGGAAGACTGCACCGGAGGAAGAAGACATCGGTACTGCAGAAAGAAAACACATTGGAGCTACGACAGGACATTTTTTAATAAAGGACTTGTTTTTTTAACACATCACTGCTTTTTGGGGTAAATGGGTTGGGGTAAATGTACCCCATACTCATTCACATTGGGGGGGGGTGGGAGGTGGGATCCGGGGGGCCCCCTTTCTTAAAGGTGGCTTCCAGATTCCAATAAGCCCCCTGCCTGCAGACCCCCACAACCACCGGCCAGGGTTGTGGGGAAGAGGCTTTTGTCTCCCCCATGTTGAGGGCATGTGGCCTGGTATGGTTCATGAGGAGGGGGTGCTCGCTCGTCCACTCCCTTTCCTGACCTGCCGGGCTGCATGCCCGGATAAGGGTCTGGTATGGATTTTGGGGGGGACCCCATGCCATTCTTTTTTCACAATTTGTTTTTACATTCAGCTGTCAGCGGGGAACCACGATCGGTTAAGGATGCGGCGGCCGGCTTCCCGACCCACTCCTTAGCAACCAGCTATATACAGTGTTTAAACAGAAAAATAAAAATCGCATCAAACACACAACACTTGTGCTGCGATTCCATTGAATTCTATTGCACGCAAAATGCGGGGAAAAAAAGTCCCTAACCCCTTCCAAAAACTAACCAGTTGCAAAACGTATAGATGTGAATGTGTACCATAGGAAACCATGTTAAATGGATTGTAGTGCGTTTCTGCAAACTGTAAAAAGCGCAAAAAAAATGCATAGGGTAAAGCTGTTTGGGCTCTTTACGATTTTGGTCTGGCTCTCCTTCATACTCTGAGTGAAATCCTGGGTACCCATTGGAGGGTAGCCCTGTTTTGTATGTGAACCACCTAACCAGAGGCTGTGATGTCTCCAAATGGAGTTTGTTTTTTCTTTTCACCTCCTGGACATGTCTCCTTGGGACACTCAAATTAAAGCTGTGAAGTGCACAAACATGGAGTCTACCTGACTAGGGTTTTGCATTTCTATCCAGGTGTTGCTGCATGGAACCCGACGTTGATTCCTTAGCAACCTGGTCATCTGAGGACCCCGTTTTCTTTCTCGTCTTTAATGCAGGAAGTGTTTTGCTAAACTACTGTAGATTCCTTCCCTTCTCTCTCATGATAGCGCTCACTGTTTTTATTTCACTGCCTTCAGCCAGTCATTTCTGGGACATCTGACGTTCTTGTAATGTGCTCTGGAGAAAGGATGGTTATCCCGACACACCCATCCTGAAGCTCAGTATCCCTTCTCTATTTTGGGACTCAGCTAATTGCAGGCTAAGTGTGCGGTCACAATGCCAGTGTGCCATAAACAACGAGTGCCCAGAAGGGAGAAGTCTGGGGTGGTGCGGACTTTGAAGTGGGAAATGCCAGCCAAAACAACTATCACTTCAAGATGTACTTCACATCATTAGATGACAAGGCCCAGAGAAGACCAAAAACACAAATTATCCCTGTGAGCCAGGGATGTTCATTTTAAGTTGCAAAAGCCAACATTAAAATATTTTGTAACACATTATATATAGAAATCACATATTATTATATTAGTGTTTAGAAAGATCTTTCTTCACCATGTAAAAGAAAAACACAACCTTCAGTAATAAATGTAGCGGGTGTTTGAATTTATGTGAGGACTCTGGTGGTGTGAGGTTCCTTGGGGCCTGCAGGTGTCGTTGTTGCCTTGGGCCGGAGTGAACTCACATCGCAAACTGTGCCTTTTTGTCCTCCCCTGGAGCTGGTACAGCGGAGCGGGGAACCCCCTGTGACGCAAAGGGAGAGGTCATAATAGGGGCGGACGCCCTGTTTTTGGGGGAGAGAGTCGGAGGACGCGGACGCACCCAGGCACCTTCAGCTTGGGTGCTGGCGTTCCGGTGTTCCAGGCTTAGGCGCCCTTGGCCTAGCTGGAACAGAGATGGAGCCCATCTCAGGCACCTTTAGCCTGGGGTGAGGTACTATGGCAGATGCCTGGGGCTCAGTACCTTCGACTGAGTTCCGTGGGGGTGGAGGAATACGAGGGGGCCCTAACTCCTTGGGTGCCCGTGTCTGAGTTCGTAAGGACTGGTGCGCAGTAACTTCTCTGAAGAGCCCGGCGCAGCATCGCTGGTGACGGAGAGGCCTCCACTTCTCCCTTGGACGGATTTCTTCCTCTGACAGGGGCAAAGTGAGCGAAGGTAATTCACATTCTATATTACCTAGTCAGTGGCAGTGACTATTCACCACTGGTGACAGCACAGTGGGCAGCAGCAAGAAGGGAAAGGATTGTGCCTCGATCTGTCCCCATTTTCCAAAGGAGAAAGATTGTTTTATTGCTTGGCAAGAAGAATAAAACTGAGTTGTACCTATTCACTGTGTGGAACTTGGGTTAATAAAGCAAAGGAGTCAGGGACGAAGGACTGGACTTGACTCTAGGACACCTACACAAAAGCCCAATCTCTGGCCTTCACCTCCTAGTTACGGAGGACATGGGCCGTGGTGTGTATCATCTCTCTCTCCCAGGTACCCCTAGACAACAGCCATATGACCGATAAAAGGGAGAGAGGTGAGGCTGCTACAAAAAGAACTATACAAAAGGGAAGTTATATACTGGTCTATGCTAATAATTTTAGATGCAATATTCTATAGAAAATACAATGGCAATAGCTGCCAGGCCACAACATACATGTGGGGAAAGTGTATGACTCCTATGGTCAGGGGTAGGGATGAGTTTAGGCATGTTGGGATCCTAGTTGGAAACCACCTAAGTGAGCCCACCAGGAAGCTGTTACCTGTACGAAGCTAATCGTCTGTGGCCCGGGTATTCCCTGCCCCACAATCACATATTTACAAGGGGCATGAAGACATGCGGCTGCAGGCCAGGGAATGCATCGGGTGCTTATGATTGGCAGAGTACAGTTTCCCTGTGGGTTCACTCATGTGGATTCACACTCAGGGCCGGTGCTAGACTATTTTGCGCCCTAGGCAAGACCAGCTACTTGCACCCTTCCCCACCCCCCCCAAAAAAAAGGGTCCAAATGCAACCTGTACAGGGATGTTTTCTCACCTCCTTGCCAATGTTAGCACCGGGTGCAGACTGACTGCAGGGCTGGGAGGAAGTCATGTTGCGCGCAGCACGACTTGCGCAGCACCTCATTGGCTGGATACCTCTTTTCACGGATTGGCTGAAGCTTGCAGGAGACGGCTTTGTCTCCAGCTAAAATCATCCAATACTGCAGCGGTATGCGGAACGTTGGCGCAGAGTTTGGGGAACAGAGCAGCCATCAGAAATTTCTCCTGGCCCCTCCTCTTCATCGGGTGCCCCTATTGAGTGCCGCTTTCCAGGGGGGCACCCGTGCGGGCACGCTCCAGAGTCAGTGATTTAGGCCCCATATTAGGGCAGGTAACAATTATTGGTTCCCAAAAAAGTGTCAAAGATGTCAGGGGGCCAATCTGTCTACCGCAATCCCGCTAAAAATGGAAACTATAAGAAGCACAGAAGTGCAACCAAACTGATGAGAGGCCGGAAAGAACTGAGGTTTGAGGTTAGCTGAGCTGAATTTATTCTCTTCTGAGAAAAGGCAATTAATGGGAGATATGATCAACATGTATACATACATAAGTGGTCCATACAGTGAACTTGGTGTTGAGTTATTCACTTTCAGGTCATTGAATAGGACAAGAGGGCACTCTTTAAAGTGGATGTAAACCCACTCTCATCCTTTCTAAACTACTGCCATAGTGCTGATCTATAAGGATATAGATGCCTCCTGCATGTATCCTTATCTGTCAAATGTCTCCCCTCTGTCTGTTATAAGAACTGAAAAACTGCAGATTCTGTGGGTGGATCTGTTGTCTGGAGCTCGGTGGGTGGAGTCGTGATGTCAGTAGACTCCCCGCCCACCTCTACACTCCCCTTGTCAACATGCATTTTCTCCTGTGTATTCCTTCTGCTATGATCACTAACATCCAGTCAAGATCCAGAAAAGTAACCACATGACTTCAGAAAAGGAGTGGGGGTGGAAATTAATAAATAATGCCTGTCTAAAGCTAGTGCACGAGATATGTAAATAACCTGTCACTCAAAGCAAGGGGGCAGAACGGACAAAGGTTTTTCTGTTTTTTCTGTTTTATCTCACTGAACAATAAAAAAAAGATTGCTCAGAGCTGGATTAACTCCTTGTGGCAAGACCTGGCACAAATGATAGGAAATCGTATACTCTACATTGTGACAGCAAAATAATAATAATAATAATAATAATAATAATAATAATAATAATAATAATTCGGGTTTAAATCCACTTTAAGTTTGAAAGAAAAGAGATTTAACCTCCACATCTGGAAAGGCTTCTTAACTGTAAGAGATGTGAAAATATGGAAGAGACCACCTCAAGAACTAGTTCTGGCCAGCTTAGTAGACTGTAAAAAGTCTAAAATAGTGTATATTGAGGTTTTCTATTTGTCTTTTTTTCCCCCTACTGGTTAAACAAGAAAGACTACCAAACTATGTAACTCTAACAGGGGTGCCGTAATCCCATTATCCCAAATCACACTTTACTGTGGATACCATAGTGTACAAAGTGCTTGCTTTCTCAGTGACATCACTTGTTCTTATTGATCGAATAAGCTGAAGATTAACTTAACTGATATGAAATGACAAACTCTACCATATTTATGTGAAAGGTTACCTTTTATTTTCAAGATACCTTTACTTTAAAGAGAAAAAAAAAAAAAAAACAGAACATGCCATTCTCCTAATATATATGTTTCAAAAGAAGCAAGTGTAAAAACTGTCACAAAAGCCTCACTTAATCCCATTGTATCATGTATCCAGAGCCATTGTCATAGTATAATGGCGAGTACACATTTAGCACAATAAAATGCAAACTTCCCCAACAGTCACGTGACATAAACAGTCATTCTACTTGTTACACAAAACGTAGGACGTTGCAATAGTAAAGATGTGGAAAAAGTGAGCTCCGTCTGCCATCCACCCTACAGTTTAAAGAATTTTTGGGGGCAACCCCTACATTGGTACACTAAATTCCCCTGGCCAGAGTGAAATTAACCCGATTCTTCAAGGCAGAAAAAGTAGGCAGATGTGGGGATAGGTAATGCTTTGCAGTTTTCTTGCACCCAATTGGCTGGAACCAGGACTTGAGGTGGTCTTGGGGAAACACTTCGAGAATTCTCAATATACAATTGTCGGGTCAAGGGCAAGGGGGTACTCGTAGCACCAAGGAAACATCTTGGATAACCTATGTTCATAACATGTAAATCCCCGGACCAGTGCCACACTCAGGGCAGTCAGGGGAGTCTCTCCTACCTCATTTAAATGTAAATACAGATTTCCCCTTGGGAATGGGACTTTTTAGGCACAATCTGTGCCTAAAAAGTCCCATTTCCAAGGGGAAATCTGTATTTACATTGAATCCAGGGATGTTGGCCCTTTAACAGCAGATACAACTCACCTCCAATTTTTTTGATACCTCATTTAAACAATCTCTAAAGAGTCTGACAAGACTCTATGCACTATGAATCACTGGGTAAGGTTTTGGGATGGGGAGAACACCACCTAGGGGAGCAGGGACAGGACAATGTCCCAGTGTGTCACCCACAAAAGGTGCTACATTGGAAGTAAAGGTGCTACGTTGATAATGTGCAAGATTAGACCTTTTTTTTCTGAGTGGCACACACAATATCATTTATAAGTGTACCCGATATGTACTGAAGAAGAGAGATGTGGGCCTGGGTTTCCAGAACATATTAAAGATGGAGGTATAGGTAGGATTTCTGAGTAGGGAGCTTAAATTCATACTGTAGAGAGCTGAAAGATTGTAACATGCCAGGATTGTCCAGCCCCGCTTTACATTTGAACCATACTATACAAAGATGTAACAAAAAGCTAAACACATGGGTGTAAAATGTAAGTAGGGTGCTAAATTATGCATTTTAAAAACCTTTGACTCTCTTGTTCCCTCTTTGATTACAATTATGTTACATCTGTAGCGATACCTTCAGTTAAGAAGGCCGCAGATTTAGTTTGGGCCCTGAAGACAGCTCCGCCAACCCCCGGCAATTTACTCAACCCCCTTCTGGCACAGTTAGTCTTGGGTAATATATATATATATATATATATATATCTTATGCTCTATGGTTAAATTCAGACACCAATGCAATGATAGAAGTATAACGAATTTACTTTCTACTGGCAATAAAATCAACAGTTGTAACAGATCACATGAATCTATCTGCAGAGCCCTGCAGCAATAGTCACGCTATAACTATTAAGATATGGCGCACACGCGCCACATGTAACAGTACTTCACTATGCGCCCTATGGCGCAGCAACTAAATAAACTATCTAGATGGCCAGGCCTGACCATATAACTCAGTCTCTAGGGGGGTAAAATTCTTCGCATGCAAGTCTTTAAACGGTGGTGCACATTTCAGGAACACATTTGTAATCCAAGGGGGGTAAAAATGCCAACACAGTACACTCCACTAGAGATCCGTTTGACTCAGTTCTGCTATGGATCTCCAGTGGGGGAAAAGAACTGAAATAGGAACTGGTGGGCCACGGCAGTCTGTAGGCCTAACAATGGCATACAGTATTTGTGGATTGAGCATGTGCTCGCTCACCCCTCCGGACGCGATCCCAGTCAGGGAACTTCCACCTGCTGTGTCTCCACACACAGCGTCTGCAGCGGTCTGGTCTCCGGCTCAGCAGCGGTTGAAGAAAACCGAGTCAGATGCCACCCAGGCTCGAGATGGGGTGGAAGGCTCTTTTGGGAAGCAGCGCAAGGCCCCAGGCTTCAGGCCTTGCACCACAGCGGATCCGCACAGGAAGATCTCTCCCTTGAAGTCTCGTGTCCCAAAGAGGCCGAGCCCAGCCTCGCCTCCTCCCTATATAACCCCTCCCATGAGTCTCTGGGGTGGAAACATTGCCGAAAGGGGTTCTGGGTAAGGTAGTCCTGGGAGTCTTAAAGGGGACCCTGCTACACATCATATATATTATATCACTTTCTGGAAGGCCTATAAGCCTGCCCAATGTGGAAGCAATATGAATTACATCTAATAACTACATCTCTGCAACACATGCACACTTATCCATGTTTTTTACCCCTTTAAAGACCTACATACAGAAAAATACCGTTGGTCTGCCATAAATGCATTTGGCTCTTAATTTTCTGTTGTGCCTTTTCTAGACTAAAATTGCAGGAAATAGAAAATTTGAGAAGGTATGGACTTGTTGGTTAGAGGATGCTTCCACGGCAAATGATGTAGTAACCACTAACTAGTTTAAAGGATTCATGCTAGTTTATTAATGTAATGACCAAAAATGTTATTTTTATTTTTTCTCAGAATGCAGCATCCTCCTGACATTATGTTGAGCACTGTTCACCCTGAACTAACCCTCTCCCCACATTGGGGTTGTAGTTTAAATAGGATGTTTAATGTTTATGGTTGTGCCCTGCTGCGACCTGTTCCCGCAGCGGGAGATTGGCCCCTGCGTGGGCTAATGTTCGGCCCCTGTGTGGGCTAATTTTGGGTTTCGAAATTTTAAATAAAAAAAAGATTTTTTTTAAAAAAAATAAAAAAATTTGCAGGAAATTGTGTCAGCCCTGCCCAGTTGTCCATTGTTAAACAAAACCTCCCCACTCTCCTCATCTCCATAGCATAGAGTAGAGCCATTTTGTAGTCCAAGATAGAAACTAAGGGCTGATTTGACTCCCTAATACAAACACAGGAAGTTTGCACAGAGCTTTGAATTACCTTCAAAACGATCAGCAATTCTATTTTAGCACTTTTCAAACAGATATTACAAAATGCTTCAATGCTATATATAAAAATTGCAAAAGTAAGAGAATATGAGGACATCAATGTTAGGGTTTACAATTCTTTGAAAAAAAAAATTTCAAAGTACCCTACCTTACTTGTAACACAAGTTGGATGAAGTGTTAATTTTACAGAGGCAATACTAAAAGTCTTTTATAACAACCATAAAACACTTAACACAGACAAGGTTCAAGCACCAAATGATTGCTTTAAAAAGGCAAACTTTGAGCTCTGTAGGAAAAAAAAAAAAAGATAAAAATCTTTCTCTTGTATCTCTCTATTATTACCAGAAGCTGATAGCGGACACAGACCCTGGACAAGAACTCAAAGGTGCACTCCATTGAGAATAAACCTCGAAATGCCTACTGCACAACCAATCTGCTTGGTATTTATTTTTCTTATCCAAGCATAGTTGTGGTGTACCAGTCCATCCTGGTAATTCTAGAAACTTCTGCTTGTGACGCCGGAGCGCAATTCCCCAAAAAAACTCACTGCTAGTTTCTTGCCGTTTCTCAGATATGGAAAGGCTGATTATTTCCAAATCTACCATGGAAGTTCAAATGTATGCAGCATGGGACTTAGGGAGCAAACAACAGGTTCAAAAAAGGTATCTAAACATCCCTTCAATTGCTTAAATAAAACTGAAGTGGTAAAAAAGTCCCATCAATAATTCTAGTAATGAAAAACGTCCACTCCAGCGTTCACTTTAATATCCAATCTAGTGATTCTCCAATCCACCACCATGACAAAATAAAGTATTTTACCAAAAAGTCCAACCACTAAGATACGAAGGTTGATTGCACATTTGGAAACTATAGGTAGTGGTAGATGGCATTAACAGAAAACTCCTAAAACACCTCACAGAGAATATATTGCCATGGACCATACAAGAGGAAGAAAATAGCACCACATAGCGTAAATAAGTAAAAACAACTTGGTTTATGAAGATGAAATATCATTCACACACATTAACTAAACCACGCCGTGTATCTCCTCGCCACTTGATCCAACCACGGCATGAGCGATGACGCTTTTCTTCCTCTTATATGCTCCATGGTGACATATGCTTCTTGAGACGTCTTAAGAGATTCTGGGAAGTTTTATGTTGATGCCATCTACCACCTGGAATTGCTTTTCAAGCCCAGTTGGACCAATTATCTAATCACCTTCTACATCATGTTATATAAAAAGAATACACCTTGGCCTGATGAAACAGCACATCAAGCAAAAACAATTCTTATTCAATGAATAAAACACAACTTATTTGTATGCCATGTCCCTGAAACCTCTCTGGTGATGGTGTCTGTACGTATCCATAGACCCCTATAAACCTGAATCACCTAATTCGGCTCATATAGACTAGACTGGGGGGAAAAAAAGAAGAAGAATAGTGCGCAGGTTCAATGCCAAACCTTTTATTAAGTAAAAACAAGGCAGCAACCCACATTTTTTTTCCACATGGCACAAATGACACCATGCCAGAGATGAACAGTCCAGCATTAGCTCATACACCAGGGTGTGGCTGAGAAGATATTCTGGCAGCTTTTACTTATGTAGCGGACCCCCAAATTTGGGGTCGCTATGCCTGAAATTTAGAGGGTGGCCTGGGCAATAGTTTGGCTCAGGCTGTTTAATTTTCTTTAGATTGGACTCTGCTTTGCTGTGGTGTTGCCTGGATGTCTAGTTCCCCTTTGACCTGTAGGTGGCATTGTTGCCCGGGTCTCGGGTCGAACCACAGGTGGCATTGTGGTGTGATTGGGTGTCCTCTCTCAGCGGTTGTGCAGTGGGCGTGGTCTACCTGCTGTGCATGCCAGGAGAGGATACTTAAGGGGCAGACGCCATTGGGTCTTGGTCCTCAGCACGTACCCCACCTTTGGTGGCCCTCATGGCCAGGGGTGCGTGTGGATGTGCTGGGTCTCGGGCACCTTTGGCCCGAGGCTCCATCGTTCCAGGTAGGCCCAGTACCTTTAACTGAGGCTTACAATCAGACCATCGGAATCCCAGGGTACCCGTGGGAGGGTGGCCCGCTCTGAGAGAGAGGAAACCAGGGCAGGACCTGTCCGGAGGATCGGTGAAGGAAGTCACTGTTCCGGGGGAGGCCTGGTTGTCTATCAGAGGGAAGGATTCTGTAAGTCACAAGATAGCTCCTGTAATGTGCCCCATTGGCACTTATGGTTTCCAAAAGTTACAGGTGCTAAAGAGTTTTGGATTCAGGAACTAAAGGATTCTGTGGCAGAGGATCTCCTGAGCTGTCCTTGGAGGGGGACGCATCTAAAGTATTTGTTCGTGTTTCATTCCGGCTGCTAGAACCGTGAGAGGGATCTATCCGGGTGAGAAAAACCCACTCAGGATTGAGTGGCGACGAGGAAAATGAAGTGCTGCGTGCCTGAACCAACCTCCCTACTCAACTTTATTTCTATCTTCAACTTTTCTTACCAAGTTATGAGCAGAGAAAAATAAACTCGTCTGTTGGAGTTTAATACTGTCTGGACATTGGCCTTCTTAGTAGAGAAAATAGACTTTTCCCTACACTCTAGGGACGAGAACCAACGGAAGGAGGTAACTCGCTGCAGGACCCAAAAAAACTGTTAACACCGCTCACCCTCTATACAACATGGAGGGCATTGGGCATGTGGCATGGTGTGTCCTGTCCTGCAAGTGGAGGTAAGCAGCATAGGGATCTGTGTGCTACTTTTATGTAGAGGAGACCCACTCCCACAATCTCAATGATAGCGGTGCTCCTGAGTGCACCTCTAGGTAGGTGTACAGGCTTCACTAAGGCTAGAGGTCTAGAAGGCAAGGTGTGTCCCTCTTTTTGCAATTCTGCACCATGCTCACCGTGAAGAATCTTCCAAAAAAATATACAATAATTTTTTGTATTATTTCTGTCTTTATATGCCATAGTTATCAGGCCAAATTTCCAATTGGATATTTAGCATTTAGCAGATGCATTGATGAGGGCTTCTTAGCCGAAACGCATCAGCGTATAGCCTGTACTCGTGTACCCATGTAACCAATAAGGGACTTTTATTCAAGAGCATCCGAGTTACCAGCCCTTTTTGATTTAAGTATTGTATTTGGGGCCTGAACGTCCTGGCTAGAGCACCGGATCACAGTTAGTGGACTTTTATATTGGCAGTGGAGCTGGGGTAACATTTCGTTTCTCTAGAGTAGAACATCATCTTAGAATTAACACACACACACACACACACACACACACACACACACACACACACACACCTCTGCTCCAATTACGCCCATTACATGGAAAAGGCAGGTTAGCAAAAACCCATATATCTGCAAGATTCGGCAGTCGGTAATAGTGGCTAAATCTGTTGCAAATCTAGACACCTGAAACGGAGAAGCCTTTTGCGTGCCCATCCTGCCCTCGTGTCAGCAGTTTTCACAGTCTGGCACCATCATTTTTCAATTATGAGACAAGCTGTTTGATCGGACAGAAAGATAAAAGCAGAAAATGTTCTCCTGGACGAACTTCATATTGAGAATTGTCAGCAGGAAAACAGATCTTTGTTCTGAACATCTGGACACCAAACACAGAAGCAGTCTACATTACTTTTTGAAGGAAGGACCAGGTATTCTCCAAATAGCTTCTAATGCCTCATACCCACGACCGGTTTTCCCTGACGAGAAAACTGCCATTTTTTAGATTGGTCGGGAAAACCGGTCGTGTGTATGCTCCATAACAGTTTTACTGACGAGAAAACTGCCGCAAAAGAATTAGAACCTGCTCTATTTCTTCCCGTCGTGTTTCCCGTCAGTCTTTTTCTCGTTGCCAAAACCGCTCATGTGTATGCTTTTCCGAGGGGGAAAAAAAAACAAAAAACGCGCATGCTCAGAATCAAGTATGAGACGGGAGCGCTTGTTCGGGTAAAACTAGCGTTCGTATAGGAGATAGCACATTCGTCACGCTGTAACAGGCTGAAAAGCGCGAATCGTCTCTCACCAAACTTTTACTAAACACGCGATAACACGAGATTAGCAAAAGCAGCCCAAAGAGTGTCTCCATTTGAATGAAACTTCCCCTTTAGGCCCCTTTCACACGGGACGGATCAGTAATGATCCGCCCCGTGAACCTCCGCTTGCTCAGCGGGGATCGCTCCGTTGATCCCTGCTGAGCCGGCAGATGACTGGGCGGTCCCCGCACACTGTGCAGGGACCGCCCTGTCAGAGCGCCGCTTTCCCCTATGGGGGATCGGATGACGACGGACCGTAGAGTCCGTCGTCATCCGATCTGATCCACAGACGGATGGAAAAATAGGGTTTTCCTCTGTCACACTTTGGCGGATCGGAGCGGGTCGGATGTCAGCGGACAAGTCACCGCTGACATCCATGGCTCCATAGGGGTACATGGAGCATCCGTTCAGGTCCGCCTAAAAAACTGACAGGCGGACCTGAACGGACCGTCCGTGTGAAAGAGCCCTTATAGTGACGTCGTACGTGTTGTACGTCACCGCGCTTTGGTCGAGCGTTTTTTTGCCTGAACGTGTGTATGCAAGCGAGGCTTGAGAGGAATCATGTTGGGAAAAAGTCGGTTTTTGGCATGTCAGGAAAACCGGTCATGTGTACGAGGCATAAGAAAACTAAGAAAAGAAGAAGACAGCTAAGAAATACATATTCTGGAATCTTTGTAATAATATTCAACAACCACAACAGATAAGTCGAAATTTTAAGATAATTCTGAATTGTTCTTTTTGTGACCATAGAAGACATGTTCTTTTTTTGACTGGTATTGTGGTTCACAGGCTATGAAGAGCTTTGAATGCATGCCATGCACAGTGATCATACATAATAATGGAAAAACAAAATTATAGTTAGAAGGTCACATTTTAACAGTAAACCGTCCCCTACACATGAATATTTGAATTTCCCATCACTCCATTAGTGATACCACGGTCAGCACATCTTGTCTTGTTAGTATGGATTCCTCTGGTAGCTCCTACAATCCAAAGATGTATACCAGCTGTTCTTAAACGCTCAAGGAATCCTTGAAATAATTTTCAGGTCTTAGGGAACCCATTCTACAGCTTATACGATCAGTAATTTTATGCAGTTTACCAAGCGTATTTGACACTCAGAGTGCATTATTTTTTAACATCCTCCTCTCTAAACAATTTATTTTCATCAATAACCATGAAATACGAGGCCAGAAAAGGAACGGACAGTAAAAATTGTAATGTCTCTTCTCATTGGTGGTCAATAGAAGAGGTGCCACCTTATACTGATGGTCAGCAGGAAAGTGTATCTATACATTACTGGTCAGTGGGAAAGATGCTAACTTACTTACATTGGTGCTCAATAGGAAATGTGCTCACTTATACTCATTGCCAACAGAAGTGCCTCCATACATCGGTGGTCAATTGAAGAAGTGGTGCCACTTTACGTTGATGGCCATTGGGAGAGGTCCTCCTTACACTGGTGGTCAATTGGAGAGGCGCCCCTCTTATATGTGTAATCAATAGGAGAGGTGCCCACTTACATTGGTGCTCAATGAGAAAAGTGGCCTCTTACACTAGTTATCAATGGGAGGGGTCCCCCTTACTGTGATGGTCAGGCTGGAAAGTGCCCCTTTACATTAGTGGTGGGAAAGATGCCAACTTACACCGGTGCTTAATGTGAAAAGTGCAAACTTATATTCAGTGTCAATAGAAGTGCCTCCATACATTGGTGATCAATGGAAGAAGTGATGCCACTTTACATTGGGAGAGGTCCCCCTTACACTGTTGGTCAGTGAGAAAGTGCCCCTTTACATTAGTGGTCAGTGGGAAAGATGCTAACTTACACTGGTGCTCAATGGGAAAAGAGCCCACTTATATTCATTGTCAATAGGAAAAGTGCCTCCATACATTGGTGGTCAATAGGAGTGGTGTCACATTAGATTGTTAGCCATTGGAAGAGGTCCCCCTTACATTGGTGGTCAATAGGAGAGATGCCCACTTACACAGGTGCTCAATGGGAAAAGTACCTTCTTACACTGGTTATCAATGGGAGAGGTTTGAATGTCCGTGAGGTATGTTAGTGGTCAATGGGAGAGGAACCCTCTTACACTGCTGGTCAATGGGAGAGGTGCACCCTTACATTGGTGGTCAAGGGGAAACTGTCCACATATACAGTATACGTTGCCAATAAATGATGTGTTTGTAGATGGGAGAGATTCCCCTTTACAATGGTGACTAGTGGGATGAATTCCCTGTTACAAAAAAAATAAAATACACCCTGCAAGACAAAGGCATAATGAGCTAGTATGCATACTAGCTCATTATGAATTACTCACCTGAGATCGAAGCCCCCGCAGCGGTCCTCGTTCCCCTCCTCCGTCGCCGCCATCTCTCCAGGAGTGACTTCCGTGTTCGCGGACTCCGGTTGTGTGACTGGCCGAAGCCGCGATAACGTCACTCCCGCGCATGCGTGCGGGAGCCCTCAGTGACGCCACGATCGCCTTCGGAAACGGCACGCTCAGTGCGCCTGTGCTGTTGTCTACAGCGCGCATGCGCCGTAGACATCGGTACAGTTTTTTTTGCAAATATCTCCTAAACCGTGTAGGTTAAGGAGATATTGCAAGCATCTACAGGTAAGCCTTAATCTAGGCTTACCTGTAGGTGAAAGTTGTCCCCGAGGGTTTACAACCACTTTAAGTTTAGGTTTCCGACACCCATTAGTTGATGTGTTGCTGGCTTCTACTGTATTTGCACCATTAACAAAAAAAAGGGAAAATCTGCCAACATACCTTACAGACATTCAAACTTAAATAGTCAGGTCAGTTAAACAGAAATTTAATAGAGTCATTTTCACTCTATGCTTCATGACACCGTCATGCCACTGTGCCAGGATAATTTGATCATTATAACCCTGAAAACCTTTGTGATAATCACGGTGGACATCCAATACTGCAAAAGTGCTTTTACTATCTAAAAATGTTTAATTATCCCATTGTACAGATATTCTGATTAGTGTAAAGTTACATATTAATGAATAGTTGGAGTTGAATGGAGCCATGCACCCACCATTAGGGAATAACAATTTGGCTATAGAATATGCAGAGCTGTGGTGGCATCTCTGCACATGCTCAGTTTTGAGTGAGTTTCTATGCTGAGCATTTCCTTCCCATCACATCTGAGCAGCCCATGTGACTATAGAGTCACACATGTGGGTGTATTCACAGTGGCAAATGACAGTCAACTCCCTTATTCCTCCTTCATGCCCACTAACCAGCTAAACACAATGCGGGCGGGATATTACATGTGGATTGATGGAGGCTTCACCTCCCTCGAATTCTAAGACACAGGCTGGAGGGGTGTGATACAGCCTGTGACTGGCAGAAATCCACCCACACCATGTTATTGCCAAAACAATTATAAAGATTTGATTTTAAACATATATTTGTATGACTATTTAAAACAGTTTATTGATATGAATTATTTAATTTTATTTTGGATTCCAAAGGCTGTTTTTTTTTTCCATTTTATTTTGAACATGTGACCAGCAGCAGAGGACTAGAAGCTCCTCCTGCTTATGTTTCCCTGCAGACAGGCTGAGAAAGATCTGGGTCATGTGACAGCTATATATCCATTAGGAAAATGGTACTTAGATTTCTTTAAAATTAAAATAATTACAGTGCCATCATCCATATACAGAAAGAGAAGGGATCATGTAAATTAAACAGTGTGTGTTTAGTACCACCTTAAAGCTTTCAGGACAAAAAGATTTTGATTGGCCAACTTCAAAAATGTGTGGTAAATAACATGTGAGCCAATCAACTAGCATCAAAAAGCAGCATCTGTTTTGTGCTTCTCGTTCTCATCAAGTTCTCCTCAGTTCCTCAAACAGAGGTTGTGATGAGGAAAACAAAACTGCTATAACGTAGAAAAGTTTGGCACAATAGTCATAATGGGTATCTGACATAAAAAATTATTTTGCCTTTGCCCTGGCAATTTCATTTCTTTGTTTACACCTACATCACTTGCGCAGTATAGACTTCCAAGTAGACTTATGTAGCATACTCCTAAGTCCTGCACCCTGCAAGTAGAATACTCCTGAGTCCTGCACGTAGCATACTCCTGGGTCCTGCACATAGCATGCTCCTGAGTCCTGCACCCTGTACGTAGCATGCTTCTGGGTCCTGCACCCTGTACGTAGCATGCTCCTGGGTCCTGCACCCTGTACGTAGCATGCTCCTGGGTCCTGCACATAGCATGCTCCTGAGTCCTGCACCCTGTACGTAGCATGCTTCTGGGTCCTGCACCCTGTACGTAGCATGCTCCTGGGTCCTGCACCCTGTACGTAGCATGCTCCTGGGTCCTGCACCCTGTACGTAGCATGCTCCTGGGTCCTGCACCCTGTACGTAGCATGCTCCTGGGTCCTGCACCCTGTACGTAGCATGCTCCTGGGTCCTGCACCCTGTACGTAGCATGCTCCTGGGCCCTGCACATAACATGCTCCTGAGTCCTGCACCCTGTAAGTAGCATGCTCCCAAGCCCTGCACCCTGTAAGTAGCATGCTCCCGAGTCCTGCACCCTGTAAGTAGCATGCTCCCGAGTCCTGCACCCTGTAAGTAGCATGCTCCCGAGTCCTGCACCCTGTAAGTAGCATGCTCCCGAGTCCTGCACCCTGTAAGTAGCATGCTCCCGAGTCCTGCACCCTGTAAGTAGCATGCTCCCGAGTCCTGCACCCTGTAAGTAGCATGCTCCCGGGTCCTGCACCCTGTAAGTAGCATGCTCCCGAGTCCTGCACCCTGTAAGTAGCATGCTCCCGGGTCCTGCACCCTGTAAGTAGCATGCTCCCGGGTCCTGCACCCTGTAAGTAGCATGCTCCCGGGTCCTGCACCCTGTAAGTAGCATGCTCCCGGGTCCTGCACCCTGTAAGTAGCATGCTCCCGGGTCCTGCACCCTGTAAGTAGCATGCTCCCGGGTCCTGCACCCTATAAGTAGCATGCTCCCGGGTCCTGCACCCTGTAAGTAGCATGCTCCCGGGTCCTGCACCCTGTAAGTAGCATGCTCCCGGGTCCTGCACCCTGTAAGTAGCATGCTCCCGGGTCCTGCACCCTGTAAGTAGCATGCTCCCGGGTCCTGCACCCTGTAAGTAGCATGCTCCCGGGTCCTGCACCCTGTAAGTAGCATGCTCCCGGGTCCTGCACCCTGTAAGTAGCATTCTCCCGGGTCCTGCACCCTGTAAGTAGCATGCTCCCGGGTCCTGCACCCTGTAAGTAGCCTTCTCCCGGGTCTTGCACCCTGTAAGTAGCATGCTCCCGGGTCCTGCACCCTGTAAGTAGCATGCTCCCGGGTCCTGCACCCTGTAAGTAGCATGCTACTGGGTCCTGCACCCTGTACGTTGCATGCTCCTGGGTCCTGCACATAGCATGCTCCTGAGTCCTGCACCCTGTACGTAGCATGCTCCTGAGTCCTGCACCCTGTACGTAGCATACTCCTAGGTCTTGCACATAGCATGCTCCTGAGTCCTGCACCCTGCGCGTAGCATGCTACTGGGTCCTGCACCCTGTGCGTAGCATGCTACTGGGTCCTGCACGTAGCATACTCCTGGGTCCTGCACCCTGCGCGTAGCATACTCCTGGGTCCTGCACCCTGCGCGTAGCATACTCCTGGGTCCTGCACCCTGCGCGTAGCATACTCCTGGGTCCTGCACATAGCATGCTCCTGAGTCCTGCACCCTGTACGTAGCATACTCCTGGGTCCTGCACCCTGTACGTATAATACTCCTGGGTTCTGCACCCTGCGCGTAGCATACTCCTGGGTCCTGTACCCTGCGCGTAGCATACTCCTGGGTCCTGCACCCTGCGCGTAGCATACTCCTGGGTCCTGCACCCTGCGCGTAGCATACTCCTGGGTCCTGCACATAGCATGCTCCTGAGTCCTGCACCCTGTTCGTAGCATACTCCTGGGTCCTGCACCCTGTACGTAGCATACTCCTGGGTCCTGCACCCTGTACGTAGCATACTCCTGGGTCCTGCACCCTGTACGTAGCATACTCCTGGGTCCTGCACCCTGTACGTAGCATACTCCTGGGTCCTGCACCCTGTACGTAGCATACTCCTGGGTCCTGCACCCTGTACGTAGCATACTCCTGGGTCCTGCACCCTGTACGTAGCATACTCCTGGGTCCTGCACCCTGTACGTAGCATACTCCTGGGTTCTGCACCCTATACGTAGCATACTCCTGGGTCCTGCACCCTATACGTAGCATACTCCCAAATCCTGCACCCTGTACAGAGCACACTCCTGGGTCCTGCACAGAGCACACTCCCGGGTCCTGCACCCTGTACGTAGCATAGTCCTGGGTCCTGCACCCTGTACGTAGCATACTCCCGGGTCCTGCACCCTGTACGTAGCATACTCCTATTGTCTGAGGAAAAAAGCCCTGTGTACAACCTATTAAATATAAGTTGTAGATTTTGCAGGATGACCTCACTGCTGTTTGCAATGTGACAAAACAATACGCCATTTATTTGGACAAAACACTGAGATAAGGGAATTTTCATATGCAAAAAAAGGTGTCATGGCAACTTATCATAACCATTCTGAACATGAAACAGTAATAGGATACCAGAGCACAAACATTTTATATAAGTGCCATGTCTACTGCTCCTTAACATATACTCCTTCGCCTTATTTAGTACGTCATTGCTGACTGTGTGGTTTCAGCTTATTGAAAGAAAATATGTCATTACAAAAGGGAGAAACTGAATAAACAGTTGTAAGTACAATCTCCCAGATGGTCTGAGTTTATAGATTTCAGTTTTGGGTGGATGCCAACAGGCTAAACTGGCCATAGATAGATAGATAGAAAAATCAAACAAAAATTTGAGTCAACAGACCAATTTCTTAGTGTGCTTACTGCGACAGTCACTTTCCATTTCACGATCAATAATGAATGAACAAACATGTTGGAAGTTTTTTCAAGTGATTTTCTAATCATTTTTAGGTTAATCGTTTAAAAAAAATGGAAGTGTAATGCGCAAAAGCAGTAGGGGGTAGTGAAAATCAAACGTAAAAAACAATGTTTCCTCCGATAATTCTCTTTACACCTCTGTCAGAAATCTTGGGAGGAGCACCTGGTCGTGGCCGGTTTATGGTGAAATTATGTTCTTTCCACTTCTGGATTATGGCCCCAACAGTGCTCACTGGAACATTCTGAAGTTTAGAAATCCTTCTGTAACCAATGTCATCAGTATGTATTGCAACAATAAGGTTGTGAAGGTCTTGAGAGAGCTCTTTGCTTTTACCCATCATGAGATGTTTCTTGTGTGACACCTTGGTAATGAGACACCTTTTTATAGGTCATCAGTTTAGACTGAACCAGCTGACAAGGGGCAGGATTGCTTTCTAATTACTGATAGATTTCAGCTGGTGTCTTGGCTTTCCATGCCTTTTTTCACCTCCCTTTCTTCAAGTGTTCAATACTTTTTCCCTGTGCCATTCCATTTTATTACACATAACTTCATTTCTGAACGTATTTGTTTTGGTTTCCTTGTATGTAAGGGATTGCATGGGTTGTTACTGGCATGTGGTGAAATATTTAAAAAAATATATATTTACCTAGAAAAATGGGGACGTGTTCAATAATTATTTTATCCACGGTGTATACACATACATATATACATACATACATACATACATACATACACTCTTTATTGTCAAAATTATTGGGGCGCCTGCCTTTACGCATTCATGTGCGCTGGACCCGCTGATTGGCTCCCGCTGGACCATTTTTCCAGAAGCACATTTGTGAGGTCAGGTACTGATGTTGGATGAGAAGGCCTGGCTCACAGTCTCTGCTCTAATTTATCCCAAAGGGTTGAGGTCAAGCCAGTCAAGTTCCTCCACCCCAAACTCGCTCATCCATGTCTTTATGGAGTCCTGACCTCAACCTGATAGAACACCTTTGGGATGAATTAGAGCGGAGACTGTGAGCCAGGCCTTCTCATCCAACATCAGTACCTGACCTCACAAATGTGCTGCTGGAAAAATGGTCAAACCTTCCTATAGACACACTCCTAAACCTTCTGGACAGCCTTCCCATAATAGTTGAAGCTATTATAGCTCCAAAGGGTGGGCCAACTCAATATTGAACCCTACAAACTAAGACTGGGATGCCATTAACAACTTCAATACCGGGCACTTTCACCCCCTTCCTGCCCAGGCCAATTCTCAGCTTTCAGCGTCGTCACACTTTGAATGACAATTGCGCGGTCATGCAACCCAGTACCCAAATTTAATTTTTAGCATTTTTTTCACACCGATATTTCTTTTGGTGGTATTTAATCACTGCTGAGTTTTTTATTTTTTGCAAAAAAAAAAGAAAAAAAAAAAAAAAGACAAAAAATGTGAAAAAAAATGTTTTTCTTAAGTTTCCGTCCGAAAATTTGGGAAATAAGTAACTTTTGTTATGATGTGTGCTGATGAAACTGCACTGATAGGCTACACTGATGTGCACTGATGAGGAGGCACTGATGACCACTAATGAGGTTGCACCAATATTCAGAACTGAAAGGCATCACTTATGGGCACTGACTGGCATCACTGCTGTGCACTGTTGAGGCTGCACCAATGTAATGATCAGTGCCCTGTTGATCTGTACAGGTCTACCCTGTGAGGAAATCTTGCAGATTGGCTCTCCTCTCCTCACACGCTGTCAGTGTGAGGAGAGGAGAGCCGACAACCGGAATTTCCTTGTTTAGTCCTCATCAAACCTTTTCCTTATCTAAACTTCACAGAGTTAAGAATGGTGCCATGAGTGGAAGATGGAGTGCTAAGGAGGCTGTTGTGGGGTGCGTGGCCTGACGCGGCATGTGAACAGACCTGTTCGACGGAGCTCCCGCTGTAGATCCTGTTTGTGATCCTTTCCTCGCCACCTACAACGCCCGATTCAGCCACAACCTGCGCCTAAAGACCTCCAGAGACCCTCGGTTCCAGCGGTGCTCGATAATCCCGGCATGATGACCCGGGGAAACAAAGGAGACGCTGCGGCTGCGGCCTCCCAGGCCTTCCAAGATGGCGCCTGGATGTCTCAGTCTCTGCCTCCCAGGACTCCACGAGGGCAGGAGAAGAAGACGGAGCTGGGGGGTAAGTCCACCAAAGCCCCTAAAGGGACAGACCAAACGAGAGACATGCTATATTATGCCAGGAAACTGACAGGCCCGGAAGATTCCCTGCAGACTGTTGCACAGGGTCATGCAATGCCCGCAGAGCAGGCTGAGCAGGGACACACTGACATGCTGGAAGCTGAGGATGATGAAATGGAGTCAGCCCCTGGTTCTGTTCCAGCCTTGCTTGACCAGCAGACAGAGGACAGTCCCCAGCCCACACTCAGTGAAATCCTGCATGCTGTTCACAGGTGCACTGCCTCAGTGGATGCCCTGAAGGAGAGATTTGGGGGGCTGGAGGAGAAAGTTAATCTCCTGAGACATGATATACAGAAGGTCAGGGAGAGGACCATGGCCGTGGAGGGCAGAGTCAGTGATATAGAGGATCAGATGCCACACATGACCCGGGAAGTGAGAGTCGCTGCTCAGCAGGCACGCCAGGCCTTTGATCGCCATGATGAGATCGAAAATCGCCTGAGACGCAACAATGTACGCATTGTGGGGCTCCCAGAAAAGGTGGAGGGCAGGGACCCCACGACGTTCATAGAAGGCTGGCTACAGGAGACCTTTGGTAAAGAGGCTTTTTCTCCGATTTACACGGTGGAACGGGCGCACAGGGTGCCACCTCGCCCCCTCCCCCCCCCGGTAATCCCCCGAGATCCATGCTTGCTAGACTCCTTAACTACAGGGACCGGGAAGTGATACTTCGAATGGCCAGAGAAAGGGGGGCTGTACATTATAACGGAGCCCGGATTTCCTTTTATCCTGACTTCTCTGCAGAAGTGCAACGCAGAAGATCAAAGTTTATGGATGTCAAGAAAAGGCTGCAGAGGCTTCAGCTGTCCTATGCCATGCTATACCCAGCCAAGCTTCGCGTAACAGCCAGAGATGAGGCCCACTTTTTTGAGAATGCACAGGATGCTGCGGACTGGCTAGACCGCAACGAACAAGACTTCCGCAGGAGGGGACCGGAGAATGGTGCAGGTTGATGTGGACAATCCTATCTATATCAAGAGCAATCCGGGTAAAGAAGTGCTGTTGCTGAAATGATGTCACTTGAGAGGATCAATACCTACTTGAAGTTACCAGCGAATAGTTTTCCACTAACTTTTCTGAATTTTTTTTTTTTCGCTGACCTGAGTTTATGGGTGGAGTGTGTCTCTGCACCCCCCCTATGTACCGTTTGCTGTTATGGTGGACATGGCTTATGTTTTTGTGCCCTGTTGGCACTGGAAATGCCAGTGTTGCTATTACTCAACACCGGCGGGGAGTCCCCAGTGACGCCCAGTTGGCAGTCCAGGAGCCACCGGCAGATGCAGATAAGTTTTACTGTTCTTGTTTTTCTTATGCTTCCTACTTCTATTTTTACTGTACTGACACCACAGCGCCGATGCGCAGGAATCTCTGCCACAGTTTCTGCAGGATTTTTTTTTCTTTCCCAAGGGACTGTACTGTTCTTACTGATGCACCACAGTCAAAGCTGTTTGAACCACAGGGCTGTTTTTTGATAGCTGGATGGGGGGATACAGGACTGTTGCTCTCTTCTGGGTACTCCTCCCACTCAGACAGAACTCTTAGTATACAATCGCCATGTCTTCTACACCCATAGTGTCGTGGAATGTCAGAGGGGTAAATGATCCTCTGAAAAGGACCATGATATCCACTGTATTGCGTAAATTTCACCCGGCCATAATTGGCTTACAGGAGACCCATCTATTGAAAGATACGACTAGTTTCTTGGGATATGCGTGGGTGGGGCAGGCCTATCACTCCACTCACTCCGCCTATTCACGCGGAGTGAGTGTATTGATCCACAAGGCTCTGGTATACCAGGAGTTAGATTCGCTTATTGATATATCTGGGAGATTTGTATTTCTTTATTGCAAACTGTTTACCGTTACTATGATTCTGGCGTTTGTATATGTGCCTCCACCTTTTTCTAGAGAGGTGCTGCAGTTGCTGCTGTCTTACCTGGCAAACAAGCCTGACGTCCCACTACTGTTGCTAGGGGACTTTAATTGCTACCTAGACCCTAAATTGGACAGACACCCCCCGGTGATGCCCCCTAAGGGCAACCGGGGTACGGCTCTTGGACGCCTGATGGAGGAGGTGGGGTGGGTTGACATCTGGCGGGTTAGGAACCCCAAGTGTAAACAATTCTCCTGTTTCTCCAAGTCACATGGTTCCCTCTCCCGTATAGACCTGTGTCTGGGCACTCCCAACATGGTTAGTTGCACCTCTAAGGTGGAGTATTTCCCACGGGGGGTATCAGACCACTCCCCGCTAGTACTTTGGTTGGTAACTCAACCGTCTAGCTCCCTACCTAGAGCCCCATGGAAACTGAATGCTTATTGGCTCAAACTGTTTACATCCCCAGAACGTATTGAAACCAAGATTGAAGTGTTTCTCCGGGCCCATGAGCACTACCCAGACCCACTGCTAAAATGGGAAACTTTGAAAGCCTATCTTAGAGGGGTATTTATCGAGGAAATACAAATTGTCAGGAACAACTCCTCTGCCTTGGTGGAGCGGGTGGGAGACCAGGTGAGGCAGCTGGAACTCGCTTATGTGACTAGCCCCACTGACTTGGCCAGGGAGGCTTGGATGTCGGCCCAGGACTCTCTGGACTGTCTGCGATCCTCACAGGCAGAGCGGAAGAGGTTCTTTACCAAACTTGCATTTTATGAGGAAGGGGAACAAACTGGGCGATTGCTGGCCAAGATAGCGAGGTCTCAAACACAATCCCCGGCCATCGGTGCTATACGCGCCTCTACGGGTAAGGTGGTTAATACCCCTGAAACCATTATATCCGAGCTGGCGTCCTTCTATGAAGGCCTTTATGGATCGAGGGATGCCTAATCGGATGCGGACCTTGGAACATACATGGCTAGTATTGATCTGCCTGCTCTCTCCACATCTGCCAGAGAACAGTTAGATGCACCAATTACTCTGGGCGAGCTGCAATTAGCGGCAAGCTCTTTTCCTACATGTAAAGCCCCCGGAGAGGATGGCCTGCCCATAGAAGTGTACACTCAATTTGGGGAGCACTTGTTACCTGAACTATTGAAGGTCTTTAACGCCGCACTAGAGGGTGGTCAGCTGCCTGGTTCCATGGCTAGGGCTAATATTATTTTACTGTTGAAGCCGGGAAAGGATCCGGTTGACCCTGGCTCCTATAGGCCTTGTGACAGCAGGAAGGTAAAGTCACCTGGTTGCATCCAGGGGGGTAGATATATTTCGCCCAGATTCAGGCTTTACGCCGATTTATACAGCTAGGTGGAGAGTTGTATAAGCCCAGCTGAGACTAGTGGGCTCATTGATGACTCATACCTCTAGGGAGAGGGCTGGGCGTCGTGCAGGCAGGGAGTTGATGAGGCCAGCTGAAGCCTGTCAGTTCGTTTAAGGCCTCTATAAAAACTCCCAGATTCATTAGATGTTAGCTCATGCCTGGAAGCAGACCTGTGTGGACTGTCTAGGGAGAGTGAACCCCTGTGCGGTGAGAGAAAGCCTGTGTGGCTATATTTTGCTTGGACATTTAAAACCAGGGACTAGGACAGCACTAGGCTGATCCCAGTCGTTAGTTAGGAAACCTGTAAGTTTAGTCAGAGGTCAAGTTGACCAGGATTTATTTTGTGTTTGTTTTTTTTGCCTTGCTGTGTTTTTGTCACTGTAAATAGAAAATAAACCGCACCTTTTTTTGATTTTGAAAACCACAACCTCCGTCTGCTGGGCCTGTTTTTGGGTGGGGAGCCCATCCCGGGGGTCACACATACCCGCTGCCGAGCTAGCCCCCTCACAGTTGGTGGAGAACCAGTGGCAGTTTTTTTTTAAGCCAGCATGGAGGAGATACTGAAACAGCTGGCTCTAGCAAATGCCAATCAACAGCAGACAAATGCAGGTTTGCAAAGGAGCCTTGCAGCCCAGCAGCAAGCTCATCAACAGAGCCTTGCAACTTTACAACAGAGTCTGGAGGCTCAGCAACAAGCCCAACAGCAATCTGAGGCCCGCTTCATAGACCTGTTGCAGAAGCAAGAGCAGAGACTACAACAACAGATGGAAGCAGTAATGCAGCAACGTCCGCAGACCGGTGAGGAAAGCCGTCCCACTAATACCGCGTCCTTTGGGGTGAGTCGTTTATTGACAAAAATGACTGGAGAGGATGATCCAGAGGTATTTTTGACCACATTTGAAAGGACCGCTGAAAGAGAAAAGTGGCCTGAGGAGCAGTGGGCTGGACTGGTGGCTCCTCTGTTAACGGGTGAATCGCAGAAAGCTTACTATGACCTAGAGCCTGACCAAGCAAAAGACTATGTGATGCTAAAAGCTGAAATATTGGCAAGGCTGGGTGTCACCCTGGCTGTCCGGGCTCAGCGTGTGCATAACTGGACTTTCCAGCTTGGAAAACCCCCCAGGTCTCAAATGTATGATCTCATTCACCTGAGCAGAAAGTGGCTACAGCCAGAGACTTTGTCCGCACCAAAGATTGTGGAACGTGTTGTAATGGATCGGTTTTTGAGAGCTCTTCCTACTGCCATCCAAAAGTGGGTAAGCCATGGAGACCCAGAGACGGCCGATGGTCTTGTGGATCGTGTGGAGAAATACTTGGCTACAGAGAACCTGACGGCCTCTTCCAGAGACACTCGGACTTTCCACCCTAAGACCAGACCATCCCCAGGGGCGGATAAGATGATTCCAAGGGGTAAGGGTGGAGAGAGTGAGAGGGTGGGAGCTCTACCCCAAGTTTGGCGAGAACAGCCTGGGAAATCAGCGGCTCAAGAGGCGGCAAGAAGGATCATTTGCTACCGCTGCCGGCAAGCGGGACATATTGCAGCAAATTGCCCGGTTTTGGAGGAACCCATGCAGTGTGACTTTCTGACGGGCAGACGTCAGTCGCTGTGTGCGACAGTCGCATGCACTGCCATTCGGGGAACTGAGAAACATTTATGCAAAATGTGTATTAATGGTAGAAATGTTGTGGTATTGCTGGATTCAGGTAGCCTTGTGACCCTGATAAAGGCTGAGTTAGTTAAAACAGAGGTCTCTGGGAATAGCAAGGTAGCCGTTATTTGTGTGCATGGGGACACCCGAGAGTATCCAGTGACTACAGTGTGTTTCGAGACCCCCAAAGGTACCCTTTCTCATCCAGTGGGCTTAGTGTCTCAGTTACCGCATGACGCCATTGTGGGAAGGGATTTTCCGAAGTTCTGGGAACTGTGGGATGATCATGAGCCCCCCACTGGTGCCCCTATGTACCAGGAATATGATAGCCAGAACTCCTCTGAGAGTGGTGAGGACTCTCCCGAATTTCCCTTGTCAGTATTGGCAGGGGAGACTCAAGAAACTGGAGAGGAGCCCACCTCCTCAGACGAAAACCTACCGTCTGTGGAGTTTTCTGATCTTGAGGTTCACAGGGAAAACTTTGCCACAGAACAGTTGAAAGACCCCGCCCTAATAAAGGCACGGGAAAACGTAGTGAAAATAGATGGCGAGTTAGTGAACCCAGATAATACCTGCACTTACCCATACTTCAGCGTAGAGAAGGACCTACTGTATCGGGTGGCAAAAAGGGCAGAAGAAACCGTTGAGCAGCTGGTGGTGCCCAAACCTTACAGGAAGTTGGTGTTGGAGTTGGCCCATGGGCACATTCTTGGAGGTCATCTGGGGACAGAGAAAACCCGAGAGAGGGTATTACAGAGATTCTATTGGCCTGGGGTGATGAAGGACATAGAAAATTATTGTTCCTCCTGCCCTGTGTGTCAGAGGTCGGCCCCGATGCCACACTTCCGTAGCCCGCTGGTCCCTCTACCCATCATTGAGGTCCCGTTTGAGAGAATCGCAATGGATTTGGTAGGTCCTATAATCAAGTCCGCTAGGGGGCACCAGTACATATTGGTTATAATGGACTATGCCACCCGTTATCCAGAAGCGATCCCTCTCAGAAATACCTCGGCCAAAACCATAGCCAAAGAGCTATCTCTTGTTTTTAGCCGGGTGGGTATTTGTAAAGAACTGCTTACGGACCAAGGTACACCCTTTATGTCCCGGGTTATGAAGGAGCTGTGTAAATTGTTCAAAGTGACGCAATTACGTACATCTGTGTATCACCCCCAAACCGATGGGCTGGTTGAAAGATTCAACAAAACCCTAAAACAAATGTTGAAGAAAGTGGTGGATAGGGATGGAAAGGATTGGGACTGTCTACTTCCTTATTTGATGTTTGCTATTAGGGAGGTGCCCCAATCCTCTACGGGATTCTCCCCCTTTGAGTTACTGTATGGGAGACACCCAAGAGGGCTGTTGGATATTGCCAAGGAAACTTGGGAAAGTGAGAGTTCTCCCCACAGGAGTGTGATTGAGCATGTCGCCCTGATGCAAGATCGAATTGCACAGGTAATGCCCATCGTGAAGGAACATTTGGCCCAAGCGCAGTTGGCACAGCAGAGAGTGTACAACCGTGGAGCCAAGACCCGTACCTTTTCCCCGGGGGATAGGATATTGGTACTTGTCCCTACGGTTGAAAGTAAATTCCTTGCCAAATGGCAAGGCCCCTACGAGATAATGGAAAAAGTGAGCGAAGTGAATTACAAGGTCAGACAACCAGGAAGGCGAAAGCCCGAACAGATCTATCACGTTAATCTGTTGAAAGCCTGGAGGGATAGAGAGTCCCTAGTCGCAGACACTTGGTCACCAGCTCAAACTGGTTGCGTGATTCCTGAGGTTGGAATCGCAGCCACCTTGTCACAACCCCAACAACAGGAGGTTAAGGAGTTTGTGCTTCGCAACAAGGAGGTATTCTCTGAGCTGCCGGGACAAACATCTGGGGTAGAGCATGACATTATTACCCCGCCCGGTGAAAGGGTGAAGTTAAAACCCTATCGGATCCCAGAGGCCCGACGGGAGGCAATACGGGAGGAAGTACAGAAAATGCTGAACTTAGGGGTGATAGAGGAGTCCCAAAGTGATTGGTCTAGTCCCATTGTGTTGGTGCCTAAACCGGATGGGAGCTGGCGATTTTGTAACGATTTTCGTCAGTTGAACAAAGTTACAAAATTTGACACCTACCCCATGCCACGTATAGATGAGTTGATCGACCGGCTGGGAACAGCCCGATACATGACGACTCTTGACCTCACAAAAGGGTATTGGCAAATCCCCCTGGCCAAGTCAGCCAAAGAGAAAACCGCATTTGTAACCCCAGACGGGGCGTTCCAATATAAAAGAATGCCGTTCGGGTTACAGAATGCGCCGGCCACATTCCAGCGGAAAATGGACCAGATGCTGAGGCCCCATCGGAAGTATGCTGCGGCTTACCTGGATGACGTAATTGTCCATAGCACAGATTGGGCCTCACATCTGCCAAAAGTGCAAGCAGTCCTGGACTCTGTTCGGGAAGCAGGGTTTACGGCTAACCCCAAGAAGTGTACCATTGGGCAGGAGGAGGCCAAATATCTTGGGTACACCATTGGGAGGGGAGTAATAAAACCCCAACTCAACAAAATCGAGGCCATCCAGAGTTGGCCACGTCCCAACAGCAAGAAGCAGGTACGAGCCTTTCTGGGAATCGCTGGGTATTATCGGCGATTCATTCCCCACTTTGCTTCTAAGGCTGTGCCCCTAACCAACCTGACGAAGGGGAAAGGGTCGGTCATGATTAAATGGACCCCCGAGGCTGAGGCAGCATTCCAATTCTTGAAACAAGCCTTATGTAGCCAGCCAGTGTTGTACTCACCCGACTTCTCTAAAGACTTTGTCGTACAAAGTGATGCGTCAGATGTGGGGTTAGGAGCAGTATTGTCCCAGGTCTGGAACGGGGAAGAGCACCCAGTCATTTACCTCAGCAGGAAGTTGAAGTCCCATGAGGTAAATTACGCCACCGTTGAAAAGGAGTGTTTAGCGGTGAAGTGGGCTCTAGATTCCCTTCGGTACTACCTGCTAGGTAGGCACTTTGACATGGTTACGGATCACGCTCCGTTAAAGTGGATGGCTCAAAACAAGGAAACAAATAGAAGAGTGAATAGGTGGTTCCTGGCCCTCCAGGAATTCAACTTCACAGTAAAGCATCGCCCTGGCGTTCAAATGGGGAATGTGGATGCTTTGTCTCGAGTACATGAATGCCTGATTGCTGGTGTTCCAACCCCGAGGTTAAAACAAGAGGGGGGGGTATGTGACAGCAGGAAGGTAAAGTCACCTGGTTGCATCCAGGGGGGTAGATATATTTCGCCCAGATTCAGGCTTTACGCCGATTTATACAGCTAGGTGGAGAGTTGTATAAGCCCAGCTGAGACTAGTGGGCTCATTGATGACTCATACCTCTAGGGAGAGGGCTGGGCGTCGTGCAGGCAGGGAGTTGATGAGGCCAGCTGAAGCCTGTCAGTTCGTTTAAGGCCTCTATAAAAACTCCCAGATTCATTAGATGTTAGCTCATGCCTGGAAGCAGACCTGTGTGGACTGTCTAGGGAGAGTGAACCCCTGTGCGGTGAGAGAAAGCCTGTGTGGCTATATTTTGCTTGGACATTTAAAACCAGGGACTAGGACAGCACTAGGCTGATCCCAGTCGTTAGTTAGGAAACCTGTAAGTTTAGTCAGAGGTCAAGTTGACCAGGATTTATTTTGTGTTTGTTTTTTTTGCCTTGCTGTGTTTTTGTCACTGTAAATAGAAAATAAACCGCACCTTTTTTTGATTTTGAAAACCACAACCTCCGTCTGCTGGGCCTGTTTTTGGGTGGGGAGCCCATCCCGGGGGTCACACATACCCGCTGCCGAGCTAGCCCCCTCACAGCCTATATCGTTGCTGCAGAGCGATGTAAAAATCCTGGCAAAGGTCCTGGCGCGCAGGGTCAACGGGATAATCACGTCTATTATCCACCCAGACCAGGCTGGCTTCATGCCGCAGAAGTCCACCGCCACCAACTTGAGGCGCATGTTCTTGAACATGCAGGTGCAGGCAGACAATGGGGGCCGTAGGGCGCTCTTGTCCCTTGATGCCAACAAGGCATTTGATAGTGTCAGTTGGAGGTTCCTCTGGGCGACGTTGGCCAAGTTTGGCTTTGGGGACAAGTTTATAGAGTGGGTCAGGCTGCTGTACGCGTCCCCCCAGGCGACCATTAGGGTCGCGGGTAGGATGTCACCGGCCTTTGCTCTGGGTAGGGGGACGAGGCAGGGATGTCCCCTGTCCCCCCTGCTCTTCGCGATCGCTATAGAGCCATTGGCTGCCCTGATACGGGCTAGTGCCCGCGTCCGGGGATTCCAATACGGCACGCTGCAAGAAAAAATCATGCTGTACGCGGATGACATGCTGCTGTTCCTGGAGGACCCCACGCACTCCATCCCCGGGGCTATGTCAATAATAGAGCAATTCGGCCACTACTCGGGATTGACCATTAATTGGTCAAAATCCGCCCTGATGCTGTTGGATGAGGATGGTGGGGTAGCCCTGCCGGACTCTTGTCCCATCCCAGTTGTATCTAGCTTTAAATATTTGGGGGTACAGGTGTCGCCCAGGCTGGGGGACTACTGCTCCCTTAATGTGCACCCATTGCTGTCCCGGTTTAGGGACAAAATTAATACTTGGAACACCCTAAAAATGTCACTTGCAGGTAAAGCCAATCTGATCAAAATGATTTTAATGCCACAACTACTTTACTTTCTTCATAACTCGCCTGTAGTGATACACCTGAAAATCTTCCGAATAGTGAACACTCTCTTCCGACGGTTGCTATGGCATACTAGGCCCCCTCGGATTAGACTGGAACACTTGCAGCGGGCCAAGGACAGTGGGGGGCTGGCGGTTCCCAATCCTTGGCTGTACTACATAGCGGCCCAGTTACAGCATTTGATCGGCTCTATGTCCCAGGACCCGGGGAGCTTGGCGGCACGACTGATGCTGTCGGCCACTGGCGCTGAGACTATCCCGATGGGGCTGGAGGCGCAAATGTTCCTCAAATCCAACAAGCGGACCCCGACGCTCGCACTTATCCAGAAAGTCTGGAATAAGGGCCGACAACTCCAGGGAGTGCAGGGATTCACAGAGGACAGCCCAATATGGGGCAATAGGTCTTATGTGGAGTTGGTGAAGCTGCAGCAGGGGCCCAGATGGCGTGCCCATGGTGTGGCTCTGCTGTCCCACATTTTCGTTAACGGCAGGCTTCTCACTTTCCCCGAACTGCAGGCCAGATTTGACCTCCCAGCTCATATGCATTATTACTACATGCAGCTTCAACATGCGGTTGCGGCACACGGGAATGCGGTGGAATGGGTTCAGTCGCCCGCCCCGGTGTTCCGTGTGCTGCACACTAGCACTGAAACAAAAGGATTTATCTCACAATGCTACCAGATGTTACTGGCAAGTCACCTACAGGCATTCCCGAGCAGGGCGGAATCCATGTGGGAGAAGGACATAGGTACACTGTCAGGGGACCAATGGGAGGAGGCGTGGCGGTCAGTCACTACTTGTTCTTTAAACGTTGCGCAGAAAGTGTCACAGCTATATATATTATTGAGGGTACATTACACCCCGCTGAAATTATATAAGATGGGTAAGCTCGGGGACCCTGTGTGTGGTAGATGTCAGAGGCACAATGGAGATCTCATTCATCTCCTGTGGAGATGCCCTAAGCTTCACAGGTATTGGACTGAGGTGGTGGGTACAATAAACAGAGTGTTTCAAACTACGATCCCTTTGGACCCTAAGTGCTGCCTGCTGGGGATCTTGGGGGAAGCGATCCCTGGGGAGTTGACCAGGGTCGCGGTCTCTAGGGCCCTGTTTCAGGCTAGGAAGCTTATTTTGATGGGTTGGAAGTCAGTCTCACCGCCTACCACCACCTCTTGGGTAGCACACATGGGGAATACTCTTATAATGGAAAAGTACATATACCAGCACAGGGGAAGCCCGAGCAGGTTTGAGAGAATTTGGTCCCAATGGCTTGATACCCCTGGCCTGAGCCCCAGGGAGCTGGTGATGTCCCGACTTTTGCAGTAAATTTGAAACCAAGCGGCCGAGGATTAATATGCTTATACATGCAAGATTGTGGTGCTGTTTTTTATGTGATCTTATATGTTGTTTTACAGTTCGCCAGCAGAGGGAAACCTTTGCTATTTTTTGTACAATGGAAACTGTTGTGATCTATCTGGTGTTCAATAAAAACCTTTTTGATTCAAAAAAAAAAAAAAGAATGGTGCCATGCTTTCAAGTCAGCATATGTAATGCCTGCCAATCATAAAAAGCACAATAAATACAACCTTTGACTCTATTAGGAAGAATCTTTCACAAGTCCATCCAATATAACTACTCTAATGTGTAACAGAGAGGATTATAGTGCAATAAAAGGGAACAGTACCGGAAAGTACACAACCATACCTCAACCTTCTGTTCGGTTCAATTTGATCATACACTGTATGAATTTCCTCCAGCTCCTGAATAAGGATGATCTCCGGCGTGTTCGCACAGCCCACGTGCAGAGCCCCCCAGGAAGACGGCACTGCGCTGATCACAGGCAGGGAGACATTGTCCCGATGCGCGGCTGCAGAGATCGGGAAATGTCTCACTGCCTGCGATTAGCGCAGTGCCGACTTCCTGGCGCGCTCTGCACGTGGGCTGTGGGAACACGCCGGAGCTCATCCTTATGCCGCGTACACACGGCCGTTTTTAATGTCATTGAAAAAAAAAAGTTTTTCTCGACGTGATTCTTCTCAAGCCTGCCTTGCCTACACACTATCGTGAGAAAAAATGCTTGAGCAAAGCGCGGTGATGTACAACACATTCGACAACACGTACGACGGCACTATAACGGGGAAGTTCCATTCGGATGGCGCCACCCTCGTGTTAGTAAAGTTTGGTGAGAGACGATTCGCGCTTTTCAGCCTCGTGCTCTTCAGTCCCTTACAGCGTGACGAATGTGCTATCTCCATTCTGAACGCTAGTTTTACCAGAACGAGTGCTCCCGTCTCATAACTTGCTTCTGAGCATGCGTGTTTTTTTCCCCCGTCATTAAAGCGTACACACGCCCGCTTTTCACGACGAGAAAAACGACGACGTGAAAAACGACGAGAAAAAATAGAGCATGTTCTAAATTTTTAATGCCCATTTTTCTCGTCGAGAAAAATGCTCTGGAGCCTACACACGATCGTTTTTAATGACCAATTTAAAAAATTTCATTTTTCTCATCATGAAAAACGGTTGTGTGTACGCGGCATTAGAACCAGATAGGTAGTTCGCTTAGCAGGTGGTCCTATCGCCCTCTCCCCCCTACCCGCTGATTGAAAGAACAAAGGGGCCGGATTGAAAATTGCCAGCCAATGAGCGCCTCCATGTGATCAGATGCGGCCAAGTGTTTTGACAGTCGGCAGAGTAGAATTCCATTGGAAATTTTTAATTTTAAGAATGTTTGTTCAATTCCTAATTGTTAGTCAAATTTAAGTTTGTTTTCAACCGTAGTGACAAGAATGGAGCAGGGTGAAAAAGTTTTCTTTTCATTCATTACAAAATCAAATGTTAAAAGGAAATTAAATTTGGAAGCACTTTTGATTGAAATTCGTCAAGTCATTGACTGGAATGAGAACTTTTGTACGAATCTCCATTAAAAAAAGTCTACTGATGTATGGCCAGCTTAAGCATCCAATGTATATAGAACCTGGTGAATGACCAATTTGTACTGTCCTGTGATTGGTTGCCTGTTAGGTTATTAGTAGTAGTTTGTCAGTGCAGGGGAGCCAGTGACCTTAACTGTCAAACTGAAATCGAAAGGTTGGAGCAATCAATGTCCTCACATAAAGTTTCCACATTCCATGTGTGCATTTACTGTATGACTTCCACTGAATCACATGCGTTTGTGAGCTGGGATAGCCAAGGACATAGGCCAGAGCTTGATGGACTTTTAAAGAATATATTACTCTAGGAAGGAACTTCAGAATAAAATAGGGCTTGGTTTTATGGCAAGTATGCCATAATTGATAAGGGTTTCACTACATAGTTCTACAATCCTACTGTACAATGTGTGTCCAGCCCAAGACCTGCCAACTGTTGTGCCCTTGTCCTGAAAATGGCAGATGGGCAGGATTTGGCCTAGAAGTCATGCAGCCAGTTTTTAGGCTAATAAAAGGTGAACATCTTCTTGTGATGTCTGCTCTTAAATGTAAAAAAAGCCAACAAGTTCATGTTAAGTCGGATTCACGCAGGTAGCACACCGTAGGAAGGGAACACAGCAGGGAGGTCTTGTGTGGCCTGACTCAGGGTCTATGCAGGTACCACATCGCAGGAAGGGAACACAGCAGGGAGGTCTTGTGTGGCCTGACTCAGGGTCTATGCAGGTACCACATCGTAGGAAGGGAACACAGCAGGGAGGTCTTGTGTGGCCTGACTCAGGGTCTATGCAGGTACCACATCGTAGGAAGGGAACACAGCAGGGAGGTCTTGTGTGGCCTGACTCAGGGTCTATGCAGGTACCACATCGTAGGAAGGGAACACAGCAGGGAGGTCTTGTGTGGCCTGACTCCGGATCTATGCAGGTACCACATCGTAGGAAGGGAACACAGCAGGGAGGTCTTGTGTGGCCTGACTCAGGGTCTATGCAGGTACCACATCGTAGGAAGGGAACACAGCAGGGAGGTCTTGTGTGGCCTGACTCAGGGTCTATGCAGGTACCACATCGCAGGAGGGGAACACAGCAGGGAGGTCTTGTGTGGCCTGACTCAGGGTCTATGCAGGTACTACATCGCAGGAGGGGAACACAGCAGGGAGGTCTTGTGTGGCCTGACTCCGGGTCTATGCAGGTACCACATCGTAGGAAGGGAACACAGCAGGGAGGTCTTGTGTGGCCTGACTCAGGGTCTATGCAGGTACCACATCGTAGGAAGGGAACACAGCAGGGAGGTCTTGTGTGGCCTGACTCAGGGTCTATGCAGGTACCACATCGCAGGAGGGGAACACAGCAGGGAGGTCTTGTGTGGCCTGACTCAGGGTCTATGCAGGTACTACATCGCAGGAGGGGAACACAGCAGGGAGGTCTTGTGTGGCCTGACTCAGGGTCTATGCAGGTACCACATCGTAGGAAGGGAACACAGCAGGGAGGTCTTGTGTGGCCTGACTCAGGGTCTATGCAGGTACCACATCGTAGGAAGGGAACACAGCAGGGAGGTCTTGTGTGGCCTGACTCAGGGTCTATGCAGGTACCACATCGTAGGAAGGGAACACAGCAGGGAGGTCTTGTGTGGCCTGACTCAGGGTCTATGCAGGTACCACATCGCAGGAGGGGAACACAGCAGCAAGGTACTTACAGGGTGGCAGATCACAGGGTTCTTGGGCGGCCTGGCCCCAACTCAGGGTCCACACAGGTATCACACCTCAGAAAGAGAACATAGTAGGAAGGTGCTCACAGGACAACAGATCATAGGGCACAGATCAAAGAGCAGCAAGAAGCACCCAGCAGGACATCACAGGGTCTTGGAGGAGGCTCTTGGGGTCCTCACAGGCAGCTACATGATATGAAAGGGAAAGTAAGCAGCTTATGGAAGAAGGCCCCAGGATGTCCACACAGGCCCTGTCATGTTGCAGAAGGGAGCAGGGAGGATCACCCCTTTTTTTAAACCTGAAGGATATTGAGAAAACACAGGCCAGTAAAGCACACTACAAGGTCTAGTCAGTCGACAGTCTTTAGCATTCACATGAAATGGACTTGGGTCAAAAATATTCTAAAGGGTCCTGCAGCTTGCCAGGAGAAATCCGGGAAGCTTAAACAACAAAGAGATAGCAGCGTGGGATACTCATTAGAATAATGCAGTAATGTATTTCATGAAAACAAATAGTACACTTACATATGCAATTCTTGGTAGTCAGTACAGGTAGAATCTTTCAATTTGCTGGACTTTGCCTTGCTGTTGTTTTGCCTGGTGTGCAGTTCCCCTTAGAAGTATGGGTGGCGCTGTCACCTATGCTCGGGGTTGAACCACAGGTAATAGGGCAGCGATTTGGTGTCCTCTCTCAGCAGCCGTACAGTGGGTGTGGTTGACCTGCTGTGCATGCCGGGAGAGGATACATAAGGGGCAGACGCCGCCTGGGAGGAGGTTGGTTCTTTTTGGTTCCAAAGTCGGAGTCCTGGTCCGTGGCGCGTGGCCCTCCAGGCCATGGGACCACGTGCACTTCAGTCCCAGGCACCTTTAGTCCTGGGACTGCAACTTCAGCCCTGGGCCCAGCACCTTTAGCTGGAGCCCACTTCGGGAGGAGGAATCCCAGGGTGCCGCCTTGCGAGGGGACCGGTTTCTAGAAGAGGAGGCTGGGGGAGGACCGTTCCGAAGGACTGGTGAGAGATCACAGTGAAGGAAGGGGCCCAGTAACTCTCTGGATGGATGTTATCCACCCGGAAACAGGGATCTAAACAACAGGACCAGTAGGAGGTTTGGGACACTATAGATTCTGTGGCAGAGGATCTCCTAAATGCATCCATTAGGGAATCTAATAGACTGTTTGAGTTACACGCCGGCTGCTAGTGCCTTCGGGTGACTATCCGGGTGAGCTAAACCCGCTCGGGATCGAGTGGCGAAGAAACAAGGAGTGCCTGAACTGATCTGTCTTCCTAACACCTTTCTCTTCTCCTTATTTGTGGATGTTCGTGTATAAAGAAATAAACTCTATGTTGGAGTTGATGCTGGTGTGGACCTTGGAGTTACTTGGGGCATAGAGATTTTTGTCCTTACACTATAGGGACAGAAACCAACTCTGAAGGGGGTCCCGCTGCAAAGACCCGTAAATGAAAACAAGTGTGTTTAACCTCTGCAACCCAGGGGGTACGGGCATGGTGGGGACCGTGCGCGCCTTATTCTCCTGTGAACGAGCCAAAGAGTGGAAAAGGAGGGCGGCGGGGTTGCTACAGATGGATAGACTGTAAAGCTGTCAGTGGATGTAAACCAGTCCCATCTCTCTGGCCAGCTCTGGAGAGATCAGATAATGACAGCTGTCAAATGCCCCCCAATAGTCAGCGTTGGCCTCATGGCAACCTCTATTGTGTCAATGAGAAGTGAAGAGTGCTGCTGGGGGGGGGGGGCTGGATTACTTTAAATTACCTTAAATTACTGCATTATTCGAATGAGGATCCCGCGCTGCTATTTCTTTATCATTTTTTTAAACCAAGCTGATCCTGCAGCCAGGCAACCTGAATCCTGGTGTTGAGTTGCCCTTGCAACAGGCTTTGCCTGATTCTGCCCTGGCCACATCTAGAAAGCCGCTAAAAGGCAAGGAAGGGGCACTGCAGAGCGTGGGAAATGGGGCCATGCTGTGCTTGCCAGGAGACAGTGTGGTGCCAAGCAAAGGAAATCTGCAGCCTGCGTGATAACTCCACAGACTGCCCAGCACCCTGCATGTAGGTGGTGTAGTGGGATCTACGCATGGGGAACAGGATGGTGGCTGGCTGAGCACCATTTCTTCCTGCACACAAGTGGTGTGAGTGGTGGGAAAGATGTGCCGGAAGCAGAGGGATAGACTGTCTACTCCATCCAGCAATGCAAGATCCACACTCCTTATCATGCCGTCTGTCTTCTGCAATCTTCTTGTCTTCTTTCTTCAGCCATTGGGCTGCCACTGATCATGTAGCTCCTATGCATATGTGCTGAAGTTACATCATCCCGACACCCAGCTCCATTCTTGGCTTGATAGGGATTAATGCACTTTTAAAGACTGGAAGGACCAGAAGGTTAACGTTTGGACTTTTACTAATGATACGACCTCCAAATTATTCCTTCCCAGTCAAGTGACTCCATGTTAGTTTCATTATCCTAGTTTCAGTATCCTACGAATTTGTCCCAAAAATAGAATTGCAAAGGGTGAATACGAAGGAGTGCAATACCTGGTATACATAACATGCTTCTAAGGGATCATTAACATTGTGGTTATGTCAACAAAGGAAGAATGACTGCAATCAATGAAATTGTCTTTTAAGTACATAAGAATATGAATGTTTCTAACATGAAATAACAAACCAAATGATAGAATTCCTAAACCATTACGTCACTTGTATGATTACACCTAGCAAAAATCAAATGACCTCATCAGTATAACATGTAAAAATGGTCATATGTCTACTATGCAGCGATAGTACAAGTCATTCCAATATTCATTTTCCCAAACTCCTTGTTTGGGGGGGGGGGGGGGGGAGGTGGAATTCAGTAACCTGCAAAAAATAAAAAAAGTTTTCTGAGTTTAGTTCTTTTTTTGCAAATAAGTAATTTTCCTTCTTCACGAGTGTGCGCTGACAAGGCTGCACTGATATTCAGCACTCGTGGGCACCGATGGGCAGCATTGATGGCCACTGATGGGGCTGCACTGATGATCAGTGCCCTGATCATCTGTGGACATGTACCCTGTCAGGATTGCCGACTCTTCTCTCCTCATGCACTGCCAATAACCAGCAAGTCTGGTTACATTGAACACAGTTGATCACAAGGTAAAAGGCTGCTGTGATTGGCCCTTCACCACGATCTGTGATCGGCTGTGTCTCCTGGAACAACAGAGCCGCAATGTAGCCATCTTTCTGCTATAGCGTTGTAAGGAAGTGGTTAAACAAGCTGCTAGCAGGCTTCAGCACTTAGGGTTGCCACCTTTTCTTCAAGTCAAACCCGAACACTTTAGCGGCGCACAGCAATTTTTTTTTTGTAGTATAAACTATACATATATTTTGCTATAAAATAAAAAATTTAATCATAGGAAGTTAATAACAAGAGTCCCCCTTTACATCAGAGTTCACAGAGTTCCCCTTTTACATCTGAACTCGTAGAGTTCCCTTTCACTGTAAGGGGGGACTCTGCAGACTCCGATGTAAGGGAGAGCTCTGGGGACTCCAACATAAGGAATGCTCTGGGAACCCTGATTTAGGGGGAACACTGAGAACTCTGATGTACGGAGAAGAGTCTGATGTCAGGGGAAACACTGTGGCCTCTTGTGTAAAGGGGAACTCTGATGTAAGGGGTGCTCTGAGAAGCCTAATTTGCCTTAGTGTACTCACTCAAAAGGCAGGAGAGAGAAGGGGGGAGACTTCAGTCACAGACAGAGATGGATGGTGAGCTCACTCACCCCTTGGCAGTCAGCAACTCTCATCCAGATGTATCTGAGGATGCTGGACTTCAAATTTCCGGCCCCAATTTTCCTTTTGTGAGGCACAGCGCCAGGCATAGGAGTGTGGGCAGACACAGAGGGGTAGGGGTGTTTGGGATGGGGGGGTTTGTTAGTGTGAAATAGTGTAACAGACACTCTCAGCTAAGACAACTGCAGCCAGCAACTGCTGGGAAGCCATAGACCAGTTTAAATAATGTGTCCGGGTTTTAGGCAGTCTGAAACCTGGACACATGATTCCAAACCCAAACTGTCCGGGTGAATCCTGGACAGGTGGCAACCCTATCAGCACTTCTTGAATCCTTTTAAAAGCCTGCTAGCAGCTTGCCTAAAGTGGCAATCAACACTCCAGTCCACACTACAATCAGTGTTCAACATTTACAAACTGGAGTTGAATGGTACTTTAAACACAGTTCACACAGCTCCTATATGAGCTGAAGCCCGTGTTAAACTGGCCTTATAAGTACCGTACATGAAATTAGTTATATTTTGCTGTTTCATACAGTATATACACACATGCTGTGTCTTCTGCTTAGCACACCACTGACTTCAATGCATGTCTGAGTTATCTCAGACCCATAGAGAGTCTCTGACCACAATCCCATCTCTGTCGTCTGCAACCTGATGGATTTTCTTTTAGAAGCTGTACAGCAAGAGTACTGATTGCATGGTCAGGTGTCAAGAGGACATTTATTTAAATTATTTTCTTTTAAAATTACTTTTTTTTTTGCATATTTTCTCTGAATTTCTGAGATATTTACCTAGAAGAGAATGATGCCCTGGTTGCCTGCAGGCTCCAGGGATACTTATGTCAGGAGGCCCCAGGGTATAATACAGAACTTGCGCTGTATCATCAGGGGGTCTCTTTAGGGTTCTGTAGCTGGCCCCCTAATGTAAGTAAAGAAGATGGTGGCACAGGACCCAGCATTCAGAGGTGGATCGCAGCAGGATAAAGCTGGATGTGTATGTATTTTGAGGATAACCCAACAAACTAGGTAAGGGGATTAAAAAAAATAAAAAAAACGCATGTGGGGAAATTAAAGTGATAATGAAGGATAAAAAAATTTTGGGGCGTAAAATAAAAAAAGATGTTATACTTACCTGCTCTATGCAACGATATTGCAAAGAGCGGCCCCTTATCTCCTTTTTGGAAGTCCCACACCAGCGCTATTCGCTTCTTTTTTCTCTGGGTGCCTCCCCAGCAAGACGGGTGCTTTTGGGCACCCATGCTACCAAGCCGGGCTGTGTGCTTCTATAGACACACACAGTGCTGGCAAGTCACGCCCCTGCTTCCTTTTCACAGTAGTTTGACTGACAGCAGTGGGATCCTATGGCCCTCCCACTGCTCTCAGTATTTCCTGGGAGACCAGCAAATGAGAGGAGTGATGCTGCAGTCAGGACAGCGCTGGAACGGTGACAGGAGTCAGGTAAGTGTTTAGGGAGGGGGGTGGTTTTTACAGGTAGTAGAGATCTTAATGCAGGGAATGCATTAAACAGATATTCACAATAATTGTTTTTTGGGGCGTGGATACCTAGTTTTGATAGGAACCCACTCCCAATTCCACTCAAATCGCCTGAGCGATATAAGCGGAAGTTCGTCGACTCCCCCCTTCGCCTCCCCACAGCCTCTTGGGACTCAAAGGTTCAAGGAGGCTGTGGGACATTAACAAAGTGCAGCGAGGCTTGCACATGTGCAGTGGGAAGCTGGCTGTGAAGTCGCAAAGAGCCATAGCCAGCTTACCACACTAATTTCCGACAACAAATGTTTTATAGCATGCTTTCAAATTTTCCGACAACAAATGTGTCTCGTCGGATTATCCGATCGTGTGTACACAAGTCTGTCGGAAAAAAATCCAAAAAGTACAAACACGCATGCTCCGAACCAATGCTAACCATAAGACAACATTAGCAGAAGTTGCCCAAAGGGTGGCGCTAAAGAGCTGAAAAAACACGTTGTTTCGTGTATGTTGGCTGAAAAAGTTCTGCCATCTGTATGCATACCAAGTTCACAGCCAACGCCCTTCGCACAAAATTCTACGGATTTATCCAATGGAAATCCGATCGTATGTACAAGGCTTAAGGCCCCATGCACACTAGAAAGCTAAAAACTGCTGTAAGAACACCGGACAAAAGCCGCTAATGTTTTAGCGTTTTTTTTCCCCGGCGTTTAGCAGTGTTAGCCTAGTGTGCAAGCTACGTTTAGTAGTTGTAGCGTTAAGGAGCAGGGCCGCCGGCGTCTTTAACCACTTTAGCCCCGGAAGATTTGGCTGCTCAATGACCAGGCCATTTTTTGCGATACGGCACTGCGTCGTTTTAACTGAAAATTGCGCGGTCGTGCGCCGCTGTACCCAAACAAAATTGACGTCCTTTTTTCCCACAAATAGAGCTTTCTTTTGGAGGTATTTGATCACCTCTGAGGTTTTTTTTTTGTGCTATAAACAAAAGAAGAGTGACAATTTTGAAAAAAAAACACGCAATATCTTTTACTTTTTGCTATAATAAATATCCCACTTTTTTTCAAAAAAATAATTTTTTCCTCAATTTAGGCCGATATGTATATTTTTGGTAAACAAAAAAAAAAAAAAAAAAAAATCGCAATAAGCGTATATTGATTGGTTTGTGCAAAAGTTATAGCGTCTACAAAATAGGGGATAGATTTATGGCATTTTTTTTTATACTAGTAATGGCGGCGATCTGCGATTTTTAATTGGGACTGCGATATTGCGGCGGACAGATCGGACACTTGACACATTTTTGGGACCATTGACAATTATACAGCGATCAGTGCTATAAAAATGCACGGATTACAGTATAAATGTCACTGGCAGGGAAGAGGTTAACACTAGGGGGTGATCAAGGGGTTAACTGTGTTCCCTAGGTGTGTTCTAACTGTAGGGGGGATGGGACTGACTAGGGAGAAGAAGGAGATCGGTGTTTATACTTTGTATGAACACACGATCAGTCTCCTCTCCCCTGAGAGAACCGGGATCTGTGTGTGTTTACACACACACAGATCCCGGTTCTCGCTCTGTCATGAGCGCTTGCGGGTGCCCAGCAGTCATCGCTCCCGCCGGGCACTCGCATCGGCTCCGGGTACACGCTGTGGGCGCACACCCCAAGTGGCCAAAAGGTGAAGCGACATAAGGTAACGTTGTTTTCGGCCAGCCGTGCCATTCTGCGGCGGCTGGTCGGTAAGTGGTTAAAAACCAGTATATAGCTGGTTGTTAAGGAGCAGGCTGGGAAGCCGGCCACTGCGTCCTTAACAACAGATGAGTCATCAGCTGATCAACTGATGAGACATCAGCTGAATGTAAAAACATTTTTTTCCGGCAGTATAAAAATGTAAAAACAGTCCTTTGGGTCTGGTATGAATTTTAAGGGGAACCCCGTGCCAAAATTTTGAAGAAATACGGCGTGGGGTCCCCTATCAAAATTCATACCAGACCCTTATCCGAGCATGCAGCCTGGCAGGCCAGGAAAGGGGGATGCGTACGAGCGAGCGCCCCCCTAAACCACACCAAGCCACATTCCTCAACATGGGGGGGTGCATTGGGCCAGGGGGGCTTTGTCTCTTTCCCACAGGGCCTGGTATGGATTGGGGGGACCCCCACACCATTATTTTTTCACATTTTTGCATTGCCGGCAATGTTTTTTTTTTTTTTTATATTCAGCTGTCAGCGGGGAATCCCGCTGATGGCTGATGACTCATCCTTTGTTAGGGACGGGGCGGCTGGCTTTCCAACCCGCTCCTTAACAACCAGCTATTTACTGGTTTTTAAGGACGCCGGTGGCCTCCACTTAAAATCAACCCCAAAAACTCTGCTAAATGCTGGACACCGGTACTTAGCAGAGTTTGTAATGCCGCGTACACACGATCGATTTTTTCGATGGTGAAAACACCGTCGAGAAAATCGACGTGAAAAACGAGGAACAGCTTGTTCCCCTACACACGGCCGTTTTAAATGACATTTTTTTTCTTGGTCGAAAAAAACCACCGTGTGTGGGCTCCCCGGCAGTGTTTCCCTATGGGAAAACTGCCGCGGAAAAAAATGACGGGAATCACGACGAGAAAAATTCGAGCATGTTCTAATTTTTCTCGTCGTGATTAATGCCGTTTTTCCCGTCGGGAAAAATGACAAAAAGCCCACACACGGTCGTTTTTCTCGTCCAAAAGAAAAAATGTAATTTTTTCCGACGGGAAAAATGATCGTGTGTACGCGGCATGAGAGTTTAGGAGCGATCAGAAGTTTTTCTGTCAAAATGCTGCTGCTCCAGAACGCATTGGCCCTGGTTTTTTTTACAGCTTCTAAGCGTCTCTGCCACTAAAAGCTCCTAAAAGCCGGAGTGCATGGACACATAGAATAACATGGAGAGGCGTTTTTAAGCTGTAAAAAAAAAAAAAAAAAAAACGATGAGGACCAAGATTCAGCCAGTTCATGCAAATATTTGCCTTCAGAGTCAGAGAAGGAGTGTCAATGTCATGAGGATCAGGTGGGCCTGTGCTTGGTGTCAGTGTCCTCTTCCCTGTAGAATGTATGTGGTTTTCAAATGACGAAAAGGATTTTCCTAAAAAAAAAAAAAAAAACCGTGGTCGTCCTTCTGACAATGCCTCCCTTGTTCCAGCTTCCCATTCCATAGAATGTATGTGTTGCTACCATTATTGAACTTTGGAAAGAAGGATCACTCACACACACGTCACAGACATTAGTCAACTTTGTTACACAGAAAGAAAAGGGCTGACTGTTTCACCAAAGTAAATGCAGGAGCTTTAAATAGTTCTCTGACATCTGTACACTTTGGACCGGCTCACCCTTTAAACTTGTAAAAATAAACAAAAAAAATATGAATGTTTCACAGCGACAATATGAGGTTTGTTTTCAGGAGTCGTCATTTCCTTTCCGGTTCCTGAGATCCCAGACATTAAATCACAAGAAAATGCCAACTGGCGTTCACCTAGGACTCGGTGCCAGGACAGGAGAGGGGGAGGAAGGGGTGGGCTGACAGCGGAGAAGAAGAGGAGGGGGAGGCCTGTGCATAATTATTAAAAAACAGAAATCAAGCACCAAGATTTGCTACAGAAATGTAGTCCATATTTACTCTGGGGGGCTCAAAATCAGAATGAGAAAATAGGCATATAAAGTACTGACTGCAAAATTACAAAAATAGGTAAAAAGAAAAAACTTTCCAATCATATGTATCCAATAGAACATTCAAACCTTGAAATAAATCATCTTTTGAGAGGTGAGAGATATAGCTCCAAAAGAAATCTATTGAGGGCACTACAGCTATCTTGCAGTGTTCTGGAATATTGTAATAAAGGCCAAACGATAAAGACAGATAGCACCAATAATATGGTGATATCTTTCAATCTGGACTAAAATGAAAAATGCACTCTCAAAAAATCGGAATGAGGAAAAAAGGCGTATAAAAGTACTGACTGCAAAATTACAAAAATAGGTAAAAAGAAGAAAAGAAAACTTTCCAATCATATATCCAATAGAGGAAAAAATATGAACAGCACAATAAAACATTAAAACCTTTAAATAAATCATCTTTTGAGAGGTGAGAGATATAGCTCAAAAAAAAATTATATATATATATATATATATATATATATATATATATATATATATATATATATATATATAATCTATTGAGGGCACTACAGCAATCTTGCAGTGCTCTGGAATATTGTAATAAAGGCCAAATGATAAAGGCAGACAGCACCAATAATGTAGTGATATCTTTCAATCTGGACTAAAATTAGAAATGCACTCACAAGAATAAAATATAGAAAAAAGTATTTGTGGTTCAGGATCATTTCCCGTATCCAGCCCAAGAAAAACCTCAAGCTGCAGCCAGTGGTAGGATTGGTGCTGTAAGGTGTTGGGATGCTGGGAACAGCTCAATGAGAGCCACCAACACAGCGTGTAGAATGCAGAATTCATCATCCAAGAAAAGGTAAGTTCCTCTTACTTCCAGGTCAAAACTTGGGCTGTATTCTAGACCAGTGGTTGCCAACCAGTGGCCTGTGGACCACTGATGATCCACAAGAAAAATGTTGGTGGTCCCCAGGGGTTTTTCTGCAAATCAACACTGTGGTGGATGTGTACTGCCCAATGTTGTTTCCAGTGTTGTTCTCAATGCGCGCTGACAGTCAGTACTGTCAGGGCACATTGATACCCGATGCCTCCTCTGTAGTTCCAGCTCTTGTGCACTCAGAGGAAGGCTACTGGAGTAGTGCAGAGAGCGGGAGGTGAAGAAGGAGGGGACTTCTAATGGCAGCGCTGATCACAGACTGTGGGAGGGAGAACAGAGCTTGAGTACATGTCTGGTGGGCAAAGAACGGGAGCATTGTGTGTATAAGGCAGCAGTGTGGTCCAGGGCAGTGGTTCTCAACCTCAGTCCTCAAGTACCCCCAACAGGCCATGTTTTGGGAACTTACCTTAGATAAAATAGCTCCTATCAATACCACGTCATTGATATTGATTCAAAAGCAGCTGTGCAAAGTAAAGGAAAACCTGAAAACATGGCATGTTGGGGGAACTTGATGACTGAGGTTGAGAACCACTGATCCAGGGGGAGGGGGGCAGAAAGGCAGAGCATTGTGTGTATAAGTCATGTAAAATTCAGGTTACTGGTCCATGGGATTCAAAAGTGTGAGTTTAGTGGTACGTGAGGTCCGAAAGGTTGGCGACCACTGGTCTAGACAACTTGTTTCAGGGAGGGATGTCTTTTCTCATGCCTTATACAAAAACGCTGGAACAGTAGAGAAGGCCTCTTGCCCATGGCAACCAATTTGGTTAGAGTGTATGTATAGTCCATCCTTTTTTTTAAAACTATTTTGAGAAAAAAAAGGGAAGGATTAGAAACCCCAGTCAATGTCCCTTTGGGAAGATTGTGTCTCTGGGACAGGAAGTGAAGGGCGATGAGAAGTGAGAGAAAACACCTATCCTTTTGGTCCCTTCCCCTGACCCAACTTAACTCCCCCTCCCCCTCCAAAGAAGCATACTTACCGCAATTCCATGTTTGTTTTCATCCAAATGGTGCCCCATAGACTTCCATTGGGCTGCGCCCCGAGGCGGGAGATGGTCCCATAGAAGTCTGGGTCTGTAATGCGCAGGTGCAGCCAGGACAGTGAAGACTTATGGTGTTGGATGCGAACAATCAGTGGAACTGCGGCTTGAAGATGGAGGCAAGTATTCATCCGTGAAGTTAAGTTAGGCCAGAGGAAGGGGGCAAAAAGAAGTTAATTTTGTTTTAAAATTGTACTTATCCCCTTAAGTCACATGAAATGACCGATCGAATGATCGCATCAATATGTGTTTGGAAACCATAACAGATATCAATTTGCTAGAGCAGGCCAGAAAATTTAAGAAACATTCAACTTGCTGCTACAGACAACTCACTCTTCATACTCCTATAACTTATTTATCAGCCCAAGTTCATCTAAAACTGACATTTCAGATATAGGTGACCATTAGTAAACTTAGTCACCCCCATATTTAATATCTTGACTGACGTTCTGACTTATTCTCCACCACAGATTCGGAATCTTCCTGCTGCAGTATATCCATCAGGAAAGTAAGATTACCTTGCAACAGCAAGTGAGTGGAGCTCCTAAGTGCGGTCATATAAAAGGGCAGCAATTAATGATCTGATCAACACCCTTGACCGGGTTCCTTGGATCAAATCCCATAAAAAGGCACAACTGTACGGCATTTTTATGTCCTCCGTAATTTCCTCCCACAATCAAAAAACATAAGTAGGTCGTCATCCATCCAAAACGGGTCCTTGTGTATGTTTACAACTATAGCATGGCCATTAGAGCTTCAATGGTAAAGTCAGGTGTAAGTTTATAGTAAAACGTGAACACAATCTTTTTGTGATGCCGTGTACACATGATCGATTTTCTCGACGGTGAAAACACCGCCGAGAAAAATCGACATTAAAAACGAGGACCGGCTTGGTCCCCTACACATGGCCGGTTTTCATGACATTTTTTCTTTTGGTCGTGAAAAACGACCATGTGTAGGCTCCCTGGCAGTGTTTCCTTATGGGAAAACTGCCGCGGAAAAAAATGCCGTGAATCACGACGAGAAAAATTAGAGCATGTTCTAATTTTTCTCGTCGTCATTCTTGCCGTTTTTGTCATCGGGAAAAATGCTGGAAAGCCCACACACAGTCGTTTTTCTCGTCAAAGAGAAAAAAATTACATTTTTCCCCCGACGAGAAAAATGGTCGTGTGTACGCAGCATAAGGTTTAGAAGATCTGTCAGGTATTTTTTGCTGCCAACGTTTTTGTTTGGAAGACTTCTTTGTCAAGTTTAAGGACTGCTGCTGGGGACACAAATGACATAAACCCTTCCCTATTCCATCTTAAATGATAAATAAAAGTTTTGATTGGACTTTTACCATAACATTTCCTGGAAAGCACAGTAGGAAAACTATCAATGTTATACAAATGAGTAAAAAAATTATTGGTTCAGGAAGGCGGTTGAACTTGCCATCATCTACTCTAGATCAAGCCCTATTGCCGGTTGAAAAAATGAAATAGAGTGGAACCTCGGATTACGAGCATAATCTGTTCCAGGAGAATGCTCCTAACCCAAAAGTACTTGCATATCAAAGTAAGTTTCCCCATTGAAGTCAATGAAAACTAAAATAATTTGTTCCGTATTGACTTCAATGGCATGCAATACCGCATGCGGCCAGAGGCGGGGGGCGCCGGAGAGCCTCGGAAACGGGCGAAAAGGCCAAAGGACACCTCAGCTGACCTCGGCTTTGTTCCCGAGGTCAGCCGTGCTGTCCTCGGGCCTTTCCGTGCATTTCCGAACGCCGCCGATCGCCTGCGATCGGCTCTGCTCGGCTCCAGCGCCCCCCACCTCAGGCCAAATGCGGTACTGCACACTGCTTTGTGCTTTGGCCTGAATTGTGCTATTTTTGCGAGAAAACATTCGCAAACCGAGTTACGATTTTTAAAAATACAGTGCTCGTATTGCGAAACGCTCGTTAACCGCGTTACTCACAATCCGAGGTTCCACTGTAACAGTATTTTTCTCACGTGTTCCAATTTCACATCAACATTTTGCTAGCTTACAAGAACTTTCCAATCTGCCTGATGGAGGTCCTGACGGGTGGAGCTGATCTCAAGCCATCCTGGTGTCCCCATGCACAGTTACGTTGTTGCATTATAGCAGTGGTATCCAAATTGGGGCCCTAGGGCCAGATGCGACCCTTTGTTTGCCTTTATCTGGCCCTTGAGGCATTTGTACTTCCACTGACCCCAACAATGGGGCATAATTCCTGCCATTGACACCAACAATGGGGCACAATACCTTCCACTGACAACAAAAATGGAGCCCTATTCATCCCAACGACACCAACTATTTCTACCCCTAATACCTAAAGATTCTGCATGGTTTACTCCCATTGGGTACAGCCCAGCCCCCCTAAAGTCTGAAGGACAGTAAATTGGCCCCTGCATTATAGAATAAGAAATGTCCAGTAAATAGGTTGGCCCCCGTCAGTCCCCCTTATCCTTGTAGAACTTATTTGGGTTTGAAAAGACAATGTAAATCAGACCACTAAAGAGAAAACAAGCCTGGCTCTTCTTCACATACAAAATCAGAATGAATTACTGGTATAGATTCAGATTAATAAACTCAATGCAAAAACCAACACATCAATTAGATTTACTGTGAGGTTTGAACAATGATGGATGATTTGCAAGTGGTTTCTACAGGTTACTGCACACTGCTTTGTGTCCAATCTAGTGGTCTCCAAACTGCGGCCCAGGGGCCAGATGTGGCCTTTTGCTTGCCTTCATCTGGCCCTTGGGACACTATTCCTCCCACTTCCTCCAAGTGACACCAACAATGGGACATAATTCCTGCCACTGACACCAATGATGGGGCAGTGTTCCTTTACCTGATGCCAACAATAGGGCACTATTAGGGGTATTGTTTACTCCCATTGATGCCAGGGCATTTTCTACTGAAACTGACCACAGTCCGGTCCCCCCCCCCCAAAGTCTTAAGGACAGTAAACTGGCCCTTTGATTAGGAAGTTTGGAGACCCCTGTCTAGTCAATAAGCAGAGTATCATCTGACCACACACATTACAATCTGCCTTTACATTCTCCACAACTATGATTTTATAGAGGCTTAAAGTGGTAGTAAAGTCCCTATATTAATTTGTACCTACAGGTAAGCTTACAGTCAAGCTTACCTGTAGGTACAATGATTACCTAAACATGCACCATTAAGGAAATATTCACATCGGCATCATCGCACATTCAAATCGCATGCGCAGTGAGACTCTGCATTCAGGGCACACAGTATGTCGTTGAACGCAGAGCACCCCGCCGTAGCCGGGGCTCCCACGCACATGTGCGGGAGTGACGTCATTGCGCCCCCCCGCCATTTAAATGTCCGAAGCCTACGAACCCGGAAGGAAGACCAGGTAAAGATGGAGCTGTGACAGTGCTGTGCTGGAGTGCAGGTAAGTGTGTCATAATGTGCTGGTATGTGGTACATACTAGCGCATTATGGGATAAATTGGCGGGGGGACACAATTATTATTTTTTTAGCTGCCAGTTTATTACTGCTTTAACAGATTGCTCAGGTAAGCACTCACATTTACGTCACGTCGGTCAGCAGCTCTCTGCTCCCCTCCTCGCTCACTGGAGCGTTGGGCTGTGGATGGGGCGGGAGTGGCCGGGTCAGGTTCTCAGCGGCTCGTTGAGAGGCTAAGCCGGATGCCGGTCCAGGTATGTGGGTGGATTCTGACTTCTTTTTCATGATCGTTCCCGAGCCTGGACCGGCTCGCTGTCTGCTGAAAACGGTTCACAGGAGTGCAGAACGGACTACACCCCTGTGATCCACAGGAGAAGAAGTACAGCCAGACGAGCTTTGGCTGTACTTCTCATTTAACAGATTTGAAAAATCTACAGGGTTGTACATATGTTGTAAAATCAGATTGCAATGTGTATGGTCAGTTTTCATCTGGATGGTACAAAAATGTCATCAGTCTATTGCTAGCTCTAATGTGAGGGCTACTGGAAGGGTTAGAGGGATCCTTAAGTTGAGGGTTACAAGGCACTTTGGTGTAAAGGATACAGGAAGGGTTAGTGTAAGTTACATGTAGGGTAACTGAGAGGGTTACAAGATGGGAGAGGTTAGTATTGGGGTTACACAGAGGCTTTCTATGATGGTTATACAGATTGATATTAGGGTTTCAGTAAGGGTTGTTGTTGGGGTTACAGAGAGGTTTAGTGTGAGGGTTAGTATGAAGATTACAGGGAGGCTTAGTATGGGGGTAACATTAAGGATTAATATGGAGTAACATGGAGAGTAATGTGGGGTAACAAGGAGGGTTAATTTTGTGTTCACAGGGAGGGGTAGTGTTGGGGTAACAGGGAGGGGTAGTGTAGGGGTAACAGGGAGGGGTAGTGTAGGGGGTAACAGGGAGGGGTAGTGTAGGGGGTAACAGGGAGGGGTAGTGTTGGGGGTAACAGGGAGGGGTAGTGTTGGGGGTAACAGGGAGGGGTAGTGTTGGGGGTAACAGGGAGGGGTAGTGTTGGGGGTAACAGGGAGGGGTAGTGTAGGGGTTACAGGGAGGGGTAGTGTAGGGGTTACAGGGAGGGGTAGTGTAGGGGTAACAGGGAGGGGTAGTGTAGGGGTAACAGGGAGGGGTAGTGTAGGGGTAACAGGGAGGGGTAGTGTAGGGGTAGTGTAGGGGTAACAGGGAGGGGTAGTGTTGGAATTACTGGGAGGGTTAAGTGTGAGGGTTACAGGGAGTGTTAAGTTGGCCATACACTTAGGCTCCATTCACACTTGTGCGACTTGTCATGCCACTTTGGACACCAAAGTGGCATGACAAGTCGTCATGTTTTCCAATAATAACCATTCATATATGTGCGACTTAAAGTTCCAACGACTTCAAAGTAATTCATGCACTGCTTTAGTCTGACTTTCATGCAATTTGAGAATCATAGACTTCAATGTTAACCCTCAAAAGCTCAATGAAAGTCATACCTGAATGTTATACAATGCAACAGTTGTGCAATAATTGTCCATTATCACTGGTCAAAGTTGAATCCAAGTTGCACCCATCCAAAGTTTCACTCCAAAGTCAGTGTATCTTTGGAGTCAAACAAGTGTGAATGGAGCCTTATGCGGCGTACACACGATCGTTTTTCATGCCATTTTTTTTACCAACGTTTTTCACGTCGTTTTTTTTCATGTTTCCTCTCAAGCCTGTCTTGCGTACAGACGATCATTTTAAAAAACGTTCAAGCAAAGCGCAGTGACGTACAACACGTACGACGGCACTATAAAGGGGAAGTTCCGTTCTAATGACGCCACCCTTTGGGACGCTTTTGCTAATTTCGTGTTACCGCGTGTTAGTAAAAGTTTGTTGAGCGACGATTCGCGCTTTTCAGCCTCGTGTTTTTCAGTCCGTTCTAGCGTGACGAATGTGCTATCTCCATTACGAACGCTAGTTTTACCAGAACGAGCGCTCCCGTCTCATACTTGATTCTGAGCATGTGCGTTTTTTTTCACCTCGTAAAAGCATACACACTATTGTTTTTCACGTCGTTAAAAAAAAAACGACGTGAAAAAATAGAGCATGTTCGAAATTTTTAATGGCCGTTTTTCACGTCGTTAAAAATGCTCTGGAGCATACACACAATCGGTTTTAATGGCCATTTTAAAAAATTGCATTTTTAACGGCATGAAAAACGATCGTGTGTATGGGGCATTAAAGTGGTTGTAAACCCTTAAAAATACCCAGTGAAGTGACTGGCCTCAGGTGATCCACAGAGATGAAACAAATCCTCCTACATAGGTTTTACCTTTTTATTAGCAGTCCTCTATTCTTTACATCTGTTCAAAGTACAGATTTTATACAGCTTGTCTGAGCTGCCAGAAAGCAGGGGGTGGGAAGCTGAAGCTTCACTCTGCAGAGCACAGTGAGAGCTGATTGGAGGGGAGGGACACACCCCCCTTCACACAGCAACAGAGCTGAGGCCATCAATCAGTCTGTGTGAAGGAGCTCCCTCCCCTGTCACCTTTTTACCTCTTGGTGTCAGGAAAATAACTTGTCAGAAGTGATTCATGCTGATAGCAGAGGAATGAAGCAGCAGATTGAAATGGCTCTTAGTGCTCTGGATTGAGACAAGTACACACTATAGAGGGATATGCTTTGTTCATATTTCATGTCTGTGGTTTACAACCAGTTTAAAGAAATCTAACCATTTCCTCCATTCACACTCTACAGCGCAGATGGATGAATCTCCCGCTGTGGTCACTGTATTTTACCAGCCGGCCCCGCTTGCTGTCAAATACCCGTAGCTGCATCTGATTGGGTTACAAAAACTACCAGCACAGATCTCCCGCCACTGAAATCTTCCAACATCCAACAGGGACTGACACTTTACAAAACATTCCAGTCACTGTACCAATAATAGGAAACGTCATATGATATTGCAAGAGGGGTTTGTGAAATCACCAACTTTGTAAATGACGTTTTCCATCTACCTTGCTCACTATAGTGGCTCTTGAAGCATTCATTTCATAGAGGTTTAGTTTTATTTTTCTTGTTGCTATGCAGCTGTGTCTATGAAATGCTCTCACCATACCCTGACAGAGTTGCGTCTACAGTTTCCTCCACTAGAAAAATGTAACTGAACTCCATGGTGTGTACCAGATTTACTGAAAGCCTGAAGACTCTTTGCAAAGTGAACCTGTTATCACATTGAAGGCAGTTTGCATGTTCTCCCTGTACCTGCGTGGGTTTCCTCCGGGTACTCCGGTCTCCTCCCACTTTCCAAAGACATACTGGGAGGTTAAAGGGGGTTGGAAACCCTTGTGGGTTTTCACCTCAATGTATTCTATGTATTGAGGTGAAAAACCTCTTGTAGTGCACCAGCCCCCCAGAGCTCCCCCTTTTTTTTACCTGAGCCTGACCGTTCCTGCGCCGGGGACGAACACACCCGCTTCAGCCGTTATCTCGGGTCCTGATTGGATAGATTGATATCAGCGCAACCATTGGCTCCCGCTGCTGTCAATCAAATGATGTGGGAGCGGGGAGGGGGGCGGAGCCGAGTCCTGCTGCCTGTGTCAATGGACGCAGCAGAACACGGGAGCGCTTCTCCGATGGGGCACTCAAAAAGAGGAGGAGCCAGGAGCGCCACGGAGGGACCCCAGAAGAGGAGGATCGGAGCCACTCTGTGCAAAACCAACTGCGCAGAGGAGGTATGTATGACATGTTTATAAAAAATAAAAAACTGAACGTTTACATATCCTTTAATTGTCTCCTTTCTAAATTGGCCCGTGTGTGTGTGTTTATAAATGTGAAGTAAAGGGTTTTGTTTTTTTTTAAATAAAAATAAACATATCTATACTTACCTGCTCTGTGCAATCGTTTTGCACAGAGCAGCCCTGATCCTCTTTAGGGATGAGCTCCGGCGTGTTCGCATTGAACATGTGCAGAGCCCGCCAGGATGTCGGCACCGCGCTGCGCTAATCACAGCCAGGGAGACATTTTCCGATCTCTGCAGCCGAGCATCGGGAAATGTCTCCCTGCCTGTCATTAGCGCAGCACGGTGCCGACATCCTGGCGGACTCTGCACGTGTTCAATGCAAACACGCCGGAGCTCATCCCTAATCCTCTTCATGGAGTGCCCCACGGAAAGCTGCTTTCCCTGGGGGCACCTGTGCGGCCCTGCGGCATCCACTGACACAGACAGTGGGACTCAGCCCCGCCTCCTGCGTCACTGGATTTGATTGACAGCAGCAGGAGCCAATGTTTACACCAACGTGATGCGATTCTGGCAATCGCACTGCATTCTGCGATCTGTTTCAGGGTGTCGCTAAGATAACATTGACCCCCCCTGAGGCAGATTGCATGGACCCCGTGTGGCTGCTTAGAGTGCGATGTGGGGAAACGCAGCGAATCTTGTGCGTTTCCCGAATCGCACCAGTGTGAATCGAGACTTGTGCATAGAATGCATTAAAGGTGAAAAAACCTTGGAGTCTTTACAACCACTTTAAGGACCTTAGAGTGTAAGCTCCTTGAGAACACACAATATATATGTAAAGCGCTGCGTAAATTGACAGCGCTATATAAGTACCTGTAATAAAGAAAGAAAGAAATCTCTTTGCACATCAAAAGAAACCAACACTCTAAAGTTACTGAAAACATTACAAGGCTTATCTCTAAAACAGCACAATCAGCAAAGTGCAGACACCTATAGCAACCAATTAAACATCAGCTGTTATAGTAAGACAGGTGAAAGATGAGTTCTGATTGGCTGCTACAGACCCCTGCACCTTCTCTTGCTATAAGTTGTCATTTGGGATTTTGCAGCAGGCACTTACCTGAGTTTTAAATTAGCCATAAATTCTGGTAACGTAACGGAGTCCATAAGGACAAAGTCCGCTTTCCCGAACTGCAGCCCCTCTTGCTCCGCCATGGTCCTGGTGACACCACGGCTATGTCAGCGACACCACGGCTCTCCTGGAGATGTAGATGACAAGTTGCACTTCCAGTCCGCTCACAATTAGGCAGAAGCCAGCACAGCGACAATGTGACACACAGATGCACCCTGCCTGCAGGAACAGTGACGGTCACACCCAGGCTGGACTTGGTTCCCTCTCGGATTCCACTCTCCCCCTGTCATCCCCAGGTGTGGGACTTCTAGGACTACAATACCTCTGGGATGCCGCGGTCTCTTAGCAGGTGGGACCCTTTAAGAAGAGGACGGTTCTCAGAAGTCTGCTCCAACCTACGTTCTCCTGTCCCAGATCCTGGATTTCCGGCACCATGGAATGTTTCACCAAGAAGGAATGCTATAAAATATCACATAAAAAAGAAGAAGGGGCAGCAGACACAAAGGATGGGGATCAGTTTAGGTTCAGGAGGAGGACTTTCCTTTCTGTAGCAATGTTAGGTATGAAGTTACAAAGGTCTTACAGTGCAGGTGAGTCCTCCTGTCCTTTGATCCTCCATAGAGGGACAAGTCCTAGAGGTAGGATCTGTCTTCTGTGCTGTGTGTGGGATCCAGTCCCATCCATCCATCCATAGAGGGAGTGATCAGGAGGAGGAGGAGAGAAGAGGGCTCTGTAGAGTCAGGGGAGAAGAGGAAAGGTAAGGCAGAAAGGAGGGAGGGACTGGGGAGGACTGCCAGAATAGAAGCTATTCACATACAAGGGGGAGGTAAGAGGAGGAAATGAGGGAGGGGAGGGGAGAGGAGGAAGGAAGGCTGTGCACAGGGAAGGAGAAGAGATGAGCAATCAGGAGGAAAACTTCCAGACAGCAGTGTGGGTGGAAGGAGAGGAGAAGGTGAGAGCACAGGTGACACAAAGGTGCCCAAGACCTGCAAATGGTGACAACCCCTCCGTCCACATTCACCAGTGCTTTTATTTTACTGCTGGATTAGAACTATTATACTTATTCAGTTTTTTGCATGGTTTGCAATGCTGCAACGCAACTCTCCTATACAGGAGCCGCACCGATCAGACAATTTACACCATCATGTGTTTTTTGTTTTTTTTTTTCAATTTGATATATATTTCAGAATTATTCCTGTGTTGTAACTTCTTTTTGCTGCCTGAGCCTTTTTTTTTTTTTTCTCTTTTATTTTGCACAGGAGAGTGCAAAACCTGGTGCAGCTCTGCATAGAAACCTCAGCTTCCGGGCTTTTGTGTGGTGTGCTTTTAATATCAAAGCTTAACCACGTGCCAACCAGGCCAATTCTGACTTGTCTCCTACATGTAAAAATCATCTTTTTTTTTTTTTTTGCTAGAAAATTACACAGAACCCCCAAACATTTATATTTTTTTATATATATATATATATATATATATATATATATATATATATATATATATATATATATTTTTTTAGCAGAGACCTCAGAGAATACAATGGCAGTCATTGCAACTTTTTATCTCGCACGTTATTTGCGCAGCAATTTTTCAAACGCGTTTCATGCTTTATAAAAAAACAGTAAAGTTAGCCCAATTTTTTTTTTTTTTTTGCATAATGTGAAAGATGAAGTTACGCCGAGTAAATAGATGCCTAACATGTCACACTTCAAAATTGCACACGCTCGTGGAATGGAGCCAAACTTCGGTACTTAAAAATCCCCTTAGGCGATGCTTTAAAAATTTTTTTTACTGGTTATATGTTTTGAGTTACAGAGGAGGTCTAGGGCTAGAATTATTGCTCTCGCTCTAACGTTTGCGGCAACACCTCACATGTATGGTTTGAACACCGTTTTCATATGTGGGCGGGACTTACGTATGCGTTTGCTTCTGCGTGCGAGCTCACTGGGACAGGGGCACTTTAACAATACATATTTATTTATTTATTTTTTTTACTTAAAAGTTTTTAGTTTGACACTATATATATATATATATATATATATATATATATATATATATATATATAATTTATTGATCACTTTTATTCCTATTACGTATTATTATTATTTATTATTATTATTATTATTATTATTATTATGTAAACATCCCTTGTAATAGGAATATGGCATGATCAGACCTCTTTACAGTGAGATATGGGGTCAAGAAGACCCCACATCTCACCTCTAGGCTGAGAAGCCTGAAATAATAATAAAAAACAAAACAAAACATCACGGCTTCCCAGCTGAGGCGGCGCCATTTTTTTGAATGCAGAGGCTGGGCATGATGTCATAACTTCGCGCCCGGCCTTCGGCGATCATAGAGACTTCGGCAACCATCTGGTCCACTGGAAATCTCTATGGGCTGGCAGGTCCGTTCTCCGACTCACCGATTGCAGCGGTGAGTCGGTAGAAGCAACGGAGGGTGGCGGGAGGGGGGGGGGTGTCCCCTCTCGCTGCCTCTTAAGAACGATTAAGCCAATATGATCGTTCTTATAGTGTAGGAAATTGCCGGCTGAAAATGCTGATATCTGAATGATGCCTGTAGCTGCACCCATCATTCAGATAAACCCCCCAAAGCTGAGGACGTCATATGACGGCCAACCGTCGGCAAGTGGTTAAAGTAGAACTATAGGCAAAACTTTTTTTTTTTTTTTTCCATTTTGGATTGAGCAATGAGGGTTATAACCCCTGTCAGATTTTTTTTTTCGCCATCTCTGTCCCGTTGCAGGGATTTCCTTTCACTTCAAGTCCCATAGCCAAACAGGAAGTGGGAGGGAATTCCTTGGGGACCCCTAAGTCACTAGAACTAGTGTCCCCATTGGATGATTTCCCTTCTATTACTTTTCTGGGGATTTTCTTTTACTTTCAATGATATTGATAAACGGGACAAATAGAGAGGGGGAATTCTCTTAACGGGGACACGGACAGCAATAAAAACTGACAGGTGGTCTAATCCCTCTCCACTTTATCCAAAACTAAAAAAAAGTTTGCCATTAGTTAGACTTTAAAGCGATTATATCCCCCGCTTGAACATTTTTACCTACAGGTAAGTCTATAATGAAGCTTACCTGTAGGTAAAAAGAATATTGACCCTGCATGCTGACGTCGGCGGCGCATGCGATCTGCAGGTCGGGCGTATCCTGCCAGAACGGAGGGCAACCACGCGCATGTGTGGGAGTGACATCACATATGCACTGTCACTGTACTAATGACACTGGCAGGGAAGGGGTTAATATCAGGGGCGATCAAAGGGTTAAATGTGTTCCTAGGGCGTGTTTGATAACTGTGGGGAGGGGGGTTGCTTTGATTGGGGGAATGTAAAGATCCGTGTTCCTGCTTAGCAGAAACACAGAATCAGTACATTCACCTCTCACAGAATGGCGATCTGCCTTGTATACATAGGTAGACTGCCATTCTGCCTGTCTTTTGAACGATCGACGGGTCCCGGCGGACATCGAGTCTGCCGGACCCACTGATTGGTTCCCGCCATGTCCAATCACAGTGGGAGCGGGTCGCCGGCAGTGTGCGCCCCAGACCTGGAAGTGTCAGATCACGTACGTGATCTGGCACAGATCGGCCGCCCTGCCGCAGAATATGTGCGTGGAGCGGTCTGCATAACTAACTTTTTTTTTTTTTTTTTTTTAATACGTTTTGGATAGAACGCCTGTCAGTTTTTATTGCTCACTGTGATTAATCCTCTCTATTTTTCCTGTTTGCCATTATCATTGAAAGTGGGTTGTTCTTTCAATGGGGACACTAGTTCTGTAGACTTGGGGGGGGGGGGGGGTCCCAAGATATTCCCATAACCACTTGCCTACTGGGTTTCAGCGCTGTCTCACTTTAACCACTTCAATACCAGGCACTTTCACCCCCTTCCTGCGCAAGCCATTTTTCAGCTTTCAGCGCTGTCTCATTTTGAATGACCATTGCGCGGTTATGCAACACTGTACCCAAATGAAATTTTTATTATTTTTTCCCCACAAATAGAGCTTTCATTTGGTGGTATTTGATCACCTCTGCGTTTTTTTTATTTTTTTATTTTTTTTTGCGCTATAAACAAAAGAGGAGGGACAAGTTTGAAAAAAACTAAATTTTTTACTTTTTGCTATAATAAATATCCAATTATTTATTTTTTTAAACAAATTTTCACCTGAGTTTAGGCCGATACGTATTCTTCTACATATTTTTGGTAAAAAAAATCGCAATAAGCGTATATTGATAGCAGCTACAAAATAGGGGATAGAGTTATAGCATTTTTATTTTTTTACTAGTAATGGCAGCGATTTTTTTTTTTTTTTTTTTTTTTTTTATATCGTGACTGCGATATTGCGGCGGACACATTTGACACATTTTTGGCACCATTCACATTTATACAGCGATCGCTGCTATAAAAATGCATTGATTGCTGTATAAATATAACTGGCAGGGAAGGGGTTAACACTAAGGGGCGATCAAGGGGTTAAATGTGTTCCCTGGGAGTGATTCTTACTGGGGGAGGTGACTGATGGTTGTCCCTATGTACAAGGGACACACCATCGGTCTCCTCTCCCTGACAGGACGTGGATCTCTGTGTTTACACACAGAGATCCACGGTCCTGCTCAGTTACTAGGCAATCGCGGGTGCCCGGCTGCCGCCGGGCACACGCATCGGGTCCCCAACGAGTGCCCCCTAGTGGCTTGGGAAGGCGATCACGTCATATGACGTGCGCCCAGAACAAGAGAGTCTAGTCCATCTCAAAAGCAAGCAAGAGAGGGTGGAGAAGAAATGTAGCCATCCTCTAACAGGAAGTTGGATTACAGTAGCCCAAAAAAAAAGAGAAGAAATTTGAGAGCAATATATGAAACATTTCTGGGTTAAGAATACATGGTTTAGTTTTACTTTAATGTAGAACTATAGGCAAAACATTTTCTTGGTGCATCTATGGCAGCATACTAGTGCGTATGCTGCCATGGATATGAACCAGGAAAGGAAAATTACGGTAAGTATGAAACAATTTACTTTTCTTTTCTTCTTTTTTTTTTTTTTTTTTCATTTTGGATAGAGTAAGGGAGGGTTAGCACCCCTGTTAGATTTGTTCTCACCATCTGTGTCCCATTGGGTAGATTTACCTTCACTTCCTGTCCCATAGCCAAACAGGAAGTGAGAGAAAATCTCTGCAAATTAAGGGAATTCCTTGCCCCCCCCCCCCCCCTCCAGGTCACCAGAACTATCATCTCCATTGGAAGATTTCCCCTCTATTAGTTTTCTGGGGACAACAGACGGCAATAAAAAAAAAAAAAAAAAAAAAAAAAGCGTTCTAATCCCTCTCCACTCTATCTTAAAAAAATAATAATAAAAAAAAGTTTTGCCTTTAGTTATAATTTAACGTTATTGCTTTCACAAGGAGGCTGTGATAGCAAAGTGTGTCTCACTTTTTGAGTGACAGGTGCTCTTTATGAAGACATAGGGGGGTCTTTTGGACCCCAATGCCTCCCCTGCAATCAGGCAAATCTGATCAAGGGCACAGCATCCTCAATCCACTGCTTAACCTGGCACTTCTATTTGGGAACTGACAGCTCAGAACCTGGAAGTGCTCATAGTTTAGCAGCTCCAGGTTCGTACTGCACAGGAGAGATGAAGGAATAGGACACATGGAAAGCTCTGTAGAAGCAATCGGGTGGCTGTAAAGCAGCTGGATCGCTTTGATAACATAGCCAGCGGCTTGCTCTTAGAAACGAACGCATGGCTGCTACTATGGGCATGAGTTTGTTTACATGCATCTACTGACACTATTGTAGTAGTTACAGCATTGGCATTGGCTTAAAGCCGAACTAAGGGATAAAGGGAAACAATTGTGACTTAGCGGGCTCTACATTGCAGAAGAGACATGCAATGCCAATAAAATACACTTACCTGCCTGTTTGCAATCATCTGCAGAATGTAGACAGAGCTGGGCATGCACAGCTTAGTTTAGATTTCCAGCACAGTGTCATTGTGCCAGGATGAATGACTCCCACGCATGCGCAGGAGTGACGTCATCCTGCACCTGCTAATCAAGACAATGTAGACTGGGACCTGGAAGAAGATGCTGACAAAGGACCATGCTGGCATTGTGTTACTAAACCCAGAACCCTGCATTCACTATATCTGATCTCCCACAGTACACAGAACATGGAAATGCGATTTATTTTGGTAAATATAAACCGCTAAATACCTTTTCTCATCAGCAGCAGTAAATGGCAGTCTTGTGACTTCTATCGGTGTTTGGATAAGGCCCCTTTCACACTTGTGCGGCTTGTCCTGCGACTTGGGACTGCAAAGTTGCATGACAAGTCGTACCCCATGATTTCCAGTAAGTACTGTTCATATATGTCCGACTTCAAGGTGGCCCCTGAACTACTATGATTCAACTAGAGGTCGATAGACCTCAAGATTACACAGGCATTGCTTCAAGTCGTGTGACTTTTAAGTCGCACAAGTGTGAAAGGGGCCTAAAGCTTGTAGGAGGAGTTTTCATTCTCCTACGACTGTCCTAAGAGGCTGCAGGACCCCTGATCCTCTGTCTGGACAGTGCTGATTTGCTCTGTGCTGATCACACGCACCATCCTGGGGAAAAATAAAATAAAAAAATCTCTAGCAATACACACCAAACTGAGTCCCAAGGCTCTGTACTATCAGCAGATAGATTGGGGACAGTAAACGAAGGGGAGGATCAGAAGAGACAGGATCAAACAGTCATTTTACACAATGCGGAGGATTAACCCCTTTGGTTCTACAGTGAGTATAACAAGCATGCTTTACTGCAGGAGTGGCCAACCAGTGGCCCGGGGGCCACACGTGGCCCGCGGAGCCCTCTGATGTGGCCCGTGACCTCCCACTCTGGAATGGCGGGTTGGCAAGCCCAGATCGCAGGTTGCCGACCCGTCATACCACAGCATCAGTGTTGTGAATGAAGCTGGTGGTAGAGGAAGAAAACTGCCCCATAAGCTGATGCTTCCTGTACGACGCCGGCTTTTGCCACAGGCGGAGTCTATGGCAAAGTTTAGCTAACCTGCAGGATAGACATAGGTGCACTATGGGTAAACCGCAGCACATCAGTGTGAAAGCAGTCTTGGGCCCTTTTCACACGATCAGTCCTACCCAATCGGACCCTCAATTCACCTCTACAGAGCGGCAGATGTAAACAGACTTTTGTCCGTTTAAGCCCGCCTACCTCCAATCCGATCATCTAAAAAAGAAAAAAAATAGAGAATTCGTCCCCTTCCATATGGGCGGATCGAATCGGAGGGCCTATAGAATAGCCGTGACATGTCATGCGCCCGCTCCGCTCATTGTGACCCACGACTGGTTACCAAGTTTCTTAAGTGGCCCTCGCTCTTCAAAAGGCACCCCTGCTTTACTGCATATACACCATGACTTTACTGTTGTAGGTTTAGTAACACTTTAATGCCCATGGGGATAAATACACAATATCACCGGTATCCGTAATTTGAAAACCTTAAAGCGGAGGTCCCGCGAAAAAAAAACAAAAAAAACTTAAAAGCCAGCAGCCACAATTACTGCAGCTGCTGACTTTTAATAAATGGACGCTTACCTGTCCTGGAGTCCAGCGATGTCGGCAGCCGAGCAATCGCTCGTCTCTCGGCTGCCCCCGCCGCCATCCTCGGTGAGGGAATTAGGAAGTGAAGCATTGCGGCTTCACTGGCCAGTTCCCTACGGCACATGCGCGAGCAGCATGGCGCCTTCTCACTGGTTTCTGCTGTGTTTTGGGAGCTGTGTGTTTCCCAGAAGGCAGCGGGGGGGGGGGACGCGAAGGCGCGTGACTCCCACGGGAGTCTATCCCGGAAGTGGGTGCAATTACCTGTCTTAGACAGGTATCTGCACCCCCCTCTCCCCTGAAGGGTGCCAAATGTGACACCGGAGGGGGGGAGGGTTCCGAAAAGCGGAGGTTCACTTTTTGTGTGGACCTCCGCTTTAAGTAAGAAACAAGCACCTTCCAAAACATACCATTGTGATGAAGGGACCAATGAGTTGAACTATGATGTGCAATGGGAACACATCAGATATGAGTGACTGTATATCTGAAAGGGAGTGAAGACCTTTTCAGGGTGCTTGTGAATTTGTTTTTTGTGTAGTAAAAGGTTTGTTTTATGAGGCCTTCAATTTACATGCTGTACGTGTCTGTAGAGAACACAATTTCTCAGTGCAATTGTGAAACGTGCACATAATACCTAATTGGATATTAATTCCTGGGAATAAAAGGACTGTGATTGGCCTCTATGGGCAAGACCTCCATTCTCTGGCTACTCCAACACCAAGCACCATATTGCAGGAGGCAGCAGGAACATACCGTATATACTCGAGTATAAGCCGAGGCACCTAATTTTACCACAAAAAAATGGAAAAACTTATTGACTCGAGTATAAGCCTAGGGTGCCCATGCCCATGCCTCACTGTGTCCATACCTCGCTGTCCCTGTACCCATGCCTCACTGTGTCCAATCTCCCTACCTGATCTCCGGCGCTGTGTGACTAGACTGACGTTTAACATGGGAGTCTATGGAAGGGGTGCCCGGCTTTGGAAAATCGGTTCTCCCCGGCCGTAGGTTCACTGGACAACAAACTTTGCACACTTATAGAGGAAGAGTGAGGCTATATGTGTGCCAAGTTTGGGGTCTAGGGGACCTAGGGCCGGCCAGTACCGGGTCCCCAAAATCACCGGAGAAATTACCATTTAACATGGGAGTCTATGGAAGGGGTGCCCGGGTTTGAAAAATCGGTGCCCCCCGGCCATAGGTCCCCCGGACAACAATCTTTGCACACTTGTAGAGGAAGAGTAGGGCTACATGTGTGTGTGTGTGTGTGTGCCAAGTTTGGGGTCCAGGGGACCTACGGCTGGCCAGGATCAGGCGCACAAAGTTGAAGATGGACACAGACTCGAGTATGTATGTGCTGAAAAACTTGGTTTATACTCGAGTATATACGATACGGTACCTGCATGTCTTATACCCAAACCTACAGGGATCTGCCTGGAGTTCAGTTTTGAAATCTTTATTTTGGGCAAGTAGCTAGATATGGGAACTGCTTTACCTGATGAATATTTTGTAATACTGGGCATCCAGTATTTTGATTCTGACACCCCTGCCAGAGGGTACAACCTGATCCCCTTATCCTTGGTACAGCACCCCCCCCCCAGCCTGATAAAGGTAGAATAAAAAAACAGCAACTCAATAATGAGGCCACCCGTCTGGTCTAACCCGGTCAGCACACGTGGACTACAGCAATAATGAGGCCACCCATCTGGTCTAACCCGGTCAGCACACGTGGACTACAGTAATAATGAGGCCACCCGTCTGGTCTAACCCAGTCAGCACACGTGGACTACAGCAATAATGAGGCCACCCGTCTGGTCTAACCCGGTCAGCACACGTGGACTACAGTAATAATGAGGCCACCCGTCTGGTCTAACCCGGTCAGCACACGTGGACTACAGCAGAGCCTTGTTTGCTCCCGGTGTAGGTTCCCCCACTTCCAGTATAAGCACTGATTGATAGAAAAGGAATTGCAGGGATAGTATCAAGAAATAAATCAAATCCCTACACTGGTTTCATTAAACCATACATTTTTATTTTATTTTTATAAATACATGGACTTGTTTTTACCTGTCTGGAGCAATGCATCCTAAACTGTGGGTTGGGACCCAAAATGAGTTGCTGACATACATTCACCACCCACTTTTATTAGGTACACCTTGCCAGTACCGGGTTGGACCCCCTTTTGCCTTCAGAACTGCCTTCATTCTTCATAACATAGATTCAACAAGGTGTTGGAAACAATCTTCAGATTTTGGTCCATAGTGTCCTGATAGCATCACGCAGTAGCTGCAGATTTCCATGATGCGAATCTTCCGTTCCACCACATCCCAAAGGTGCTCTATTGGATGAGATCTGGTGACTGTGGAGGCCATTGAAGTACAGTGACCTCATTGTCCAGTGGTGAGATGATTGGAGCTTTGTGACATGGTGCATTATCCTGCTGGAAGGAGCCATCAGAAGATGGGTACACTTAATTTCAAGAGAGCAAATTTTCCAAGGATGAGCGCTGCTCTCCAGGACTTAGACTGGGAGGGAATATTGGCATCAATAAACACAGAACAGAAATAGGAATTCTTCAAAAAGACTCTTTGGGACCTCACTGCAAACTATATTCCCGTGGGCAATAGGTTTTATTTTATTTTTAGCCTTTTAAACTTATGTGGCTCACTGCCAAAGTTAAAAAAGCTATAAACTATAAGAAAAGAGCTTTTAAAAAATATAAAAATGAGGGAACACTAGTGTCATTTAAATGTTACAAAGAATATAACAGGATATGTAAAAAGGAAATCAAGGATGCAAAAATTCAAAATGAACGACAGATTGCAAAAGATAGTAGGACAAACCCCCAAAAATTCTTCAAATATATTAATAGTAAAAAGGTCAGATCTGAGCATGTAGGCCCTTTACAAAATAATCTAGAGTGGGTGACTGGGGACAAAGAGAAGGCTAATTTATTAAATACTTTCTTCAGTTCTGTGTATACAAAGGAGCATGGGGGAGCTCATGTCCATAATGGGGGTGGTAGTGACACAGCCCCAAATCCACAATGGCTCAAAAGTGATATGGTCCAGAAATATTTAGATGGAATAAAGGTGGATAAAGCACCTGGACCAGATGGCATACACCCACGGATCCTAAAAGAATTGAGCTCTGTAATTTCAAAGCCATTGTATTTAATTTTTAGGGACTCTAATGACAGGAATAGAACCATTGATTGGCGCAGGGCCAATGTGGTGCCTATATTTAAAAAGGAAACAAATTCTTTACCAAGTAACTATAGACCTGTTAGTTTAACTTCTATAGTTGGGAAGATACTGGAGAGATTACTAAAAGACCACATAGATGAGTTCTTGCTGGAAAAAAACTACCGTATTTTCCGGCGTATAAGGCGACTGGGCGTATAAGACGACCCCCTAATTTTCCAGATAAAATTTGGGTTTTGGGATATGCTCGCCATATAAGACGACCCCCCCCTTCCGACTAGCCATGCCTCACCATACCTCACTGTGCCCCATTGCATGCCTCACTGTGCCCCATTGCATGCCTCACTGTGCCCCATTGCGTGCCTCACTGTGCCCCATTGCGTGCCTCACTGTGCCTCCATTGCGTGCCTCACTGTGCCTCCATTGCGTGCCTCACTGTGCCTATCTGTGCCTCCATTGCGTGCCTCACTGTGCCTCCATTGCGTGCCTCACTGTGCCTCCATTGCGTGCCTCACTGTGCCTCCATTGCGTGCCTCACTGTGCCTCCATTGCGTGCCTCACTGTGCCTCCATTGCGTACCTCACTGTGCCCCCAATGCATACCTCACTGTGCCCCCTACCTTATCCCTGGCATGTAGAATCTGAAGTCAGACCGCGGCCGTCCATTTTTCAAAAGCCGCGCCTCCTCCTCGTGCTGTTCTGTGATAGGTGGAAACACTCAGCTTCCCAGCAGACACTGTGTTCAGTGTTCCGCCTATCACAGATGCCCTCTCATCCGTGGCCGAGGATGAGAGGGCATTTGTGATAGGCGGAACACTAAACAGAGGCTCTGCTGGGAAGCTGAGTGTTCCGCCTATCACGGAACAGCTCGAGGAGGCGGCGCGGCTTTTGAAAAATAGACGGCCGCGGTCTGACTTCAGATTCTACATGCCAGGTACCGGCGTATAAGACGACCCCCGACTTTTGAGAAGATTTTTATGGGGTAAAAAGTCGTCTTATACGCCGGAAAATACGGTATTTAAGCAACAGACAGCATGGATTCATGAAAGACAGAAGTTGGCAGACAAACCTGATTTCTTTTTATGAAGAGGTAAGTAAAACCGTGGCGGTGGACGTGGTATACTTGGACAGAGGGGTGGCGGTGGACGTGGTATACTTGGACAGAGGGGTGGCGGTGGACGTGGTATACTTGGACAGAGGGGTGGCGGTGGACGTGGTATACTTGGACAGAGGGGTGGCGGTGGACGTGGTATACTTGGACAGAGGGGTGGCGGTGGACGTGGTATACTTGGACAGAGGGGTGGCGGTGGACGTGGTATACTTGGACAGAGGGGTGGCGGTGGACGTGGTATACTTGGATTTTGCAAAAGCGTTCGATACAGTTCCCCACACACGGCTCATGTGTAAGGTAAAGTCTACAGGATTGGAAATATCAGTTTGTAAATGGATAGAAAACTGGCTAAAAGACAGAATTCAGAGAGTCGTGGTTAATGATTCTTACTCTGAATGGTCTAAGGTTATCAGTGGTGTACCCCAAGATTCAGTGTTGGGACCCTTACTTTTTAATATGTTTATAAATGATATTGGGTCTGGGATCAAAAGTAACATTTCTGTCTTTGCAGATGACACTAAGCTATGCAGTGGGATAACGTCCTTACATGATGTCTCCAATTTACAAGCCAACCTCGATGCTCTGTCTAATTGGGCGACTATGTGCCATATGAGGTTTAATGTTGATAAATGTAAAGTTATGCACTTGGGGGCTAAGAATATGAATGCATCATACATACTAGTGTAGCGGGGTCTTTAAATTTAGATGGGGTACACCTGGGTGGAAGTTCAGGTGTGTAGGTATGGGAGTAATGACCATTTGTATTCGTGGAGGATTGGGCGGTGTAATAATCTCCTTGGCCGGTGGGTGGTGAGTGCCCGCAGGCTCAAGGTAGATTCACTGCTATAATGCTGTCCTTTTTGTCCCTTCTCGGAGATGGTACGGCGAGGGCGGGGAACCTGCCGTGGCGTCATCGGAGGGGATAAAGGGGGGAGACGCCCTGGTCACGAGGTCTTGCTCTTCTGGAGGTTCTTCATCACGCGCCCAGGCACCTTAGGCCTGGGTGCGGGCGGTTCCGGCTCAGGTGCCCTAGACCTGACCGGAATGGAGTTGGAGTCCATCCCAGGCACCTTCAGCCTGGGGTGAGGTACTAAACCAGGAGGCCTGGGGCCCAGTGACTTCGACTGGGTCCCACGAGGGTGGAGAAGTCCAAGGGTCCCTGAAGTGGATGGGGCCCATGTCTGAGGTGAGGGCGCCGGGGAGGTTACCCATTCTGAGAGTCTGGAGCAGCATCAACCCAGTGACGGATGGGCCTCTGGTAACTCCCTTGGAGGGACATCTTCCCCTGATAGGGGCCACAACGCAGCGAAGGTACTCCTATCTACGTTCTCTTGAGTCGCTGGTAGAGACTCTCAAGTTCTAAGTCCTTTCAAGCTATGGCTATAGTAACCGCTGGCGAGATCGCAGTGGTTTAGCTGGTAATTAGGATAGTGCCTCGACCTGCTCATCCCCTGTATCAAAATGTTATCAAGTCGCAACCAGTTGGCTACTAAAGCACTGTTTATTGTGAGAAATACAATAAAACAAGAGTTGGACTGTGATCGGTGTGTGGAACTCTGGTTAATGGGAGCAAAGGGAAGTGTTGGCACAGCAGGACTTAATCCTTTACAGAAGAACATAGGCCCGAGGAAATATCTGGTACTGGCCTTCACCTCACCCACAGCTATGAGGAGCACATGGGCCATAGCGCATCTCACCCTATCGTGTGTGTGTGATACCCCTATAAGAAAGAGATGGGATGAGGTCACTACACTAGGGGGAGCAAAACTGGGGGGATCTGTAGTGGAGAAGGATCTGGGGGTTTTGGTAGATCATAAGCTCAATAATGGCATACAATGCTCGCTTTGGAAACCGCAGCTTGGCAAAGTTCTTTCTTGTATTAAGAGAGGTATGGTCTCCAGAGAGAGAGATATTATTTTGCCCCTGTACAAATCATTAGTAAGACCTCATCTGGAATATGCAGTTCAGTTTTGGGCCCCAGTTCTCAGAAAGGATATTGGGGAACTGGAGAAAGTGCAGAGAAGGGCAACCAAATAAGAGGCATGGAGGAGCTCAGCTATGAGGAAAGATTAGAGGAACTGAATTTATTCACTCTTGAGAAGAGGAGATTAAGGGGGATATGATCAACATGTACAAATATATAAGGGGTCCATATAGTGAACTTGGTGTTGAGTTATTCACTTTACGGTCAACACAGAGGACAAGAGGGCACTCTTTACATCTAGAGGAAAAGAGATTTCATCTCCAAATATGGAAAGGTTTCTTCACAGTTATGCGGCGTACACACGATCATTATTCATGGCGGTTAAAAAACCGCCGTGAATAATGACATTAAAAACGAGGGAACGGCTTGTTCCCTACACACGGTCGTTTTTCACGTCATTCTTTCTCTTGTCGAGAAAAACTACCGTCTGTGGGCTCCGCGGCAGTGTTTCCCTATGGGAAAACTGCAGCGGAAAAAAATGTCGAGATAAACGACGAGAAAAATTAGAGCATGTTCTAATTTCTCGTCGTTTTTAATTCAGTTTTTCCCGTCGGGGAAAAATGACAAAATGCCCACAGACTATCGTTTTTCTCGTCAAAAGCAAAAAATTTCATTTTTCTCGACGAGAAAAACGGTCGTGTGTACACGGCATAAGAGCTGTGAAAATGTGGAATAGACTCCCTCCAGAGGTGGTTCTGGCCAGCTCAGTAGATTGCTTTTAAAAAAGGCCTGGATTTTTTCTTAAATGTAATATAACTGGGTACTAACATTTATAGGTAAAGTTGATCCGGGGGGGGGGGCGTGGCCAAGATGGCGGACTGACCGGACGTGTTTCCTGAGCTCTCCTGGAGTGTGATCCGCTCAATTCCCTGCACCAGCTAGCTGAGCCTGCCTGCGGAGGTCTGAATGCCTTCTAAGGGCTCGGGGAGTCAGAGGAAGGGGAAAAAGCTAAAGTTTCCTCTGTGCCCGCCGGTAGAAAGTTCCCCGCTGCCCTGTTCCCTACCTTCTCCTGCGCGTCTCTCCAACCACGAGGCGGATCCTGCTCCGGCTCCCCCTGGCATTCCGGAGGTGATGGCTGCGATTACTTCATGCCAAACGACACTTACCGCCAGCATTGAGAGGGTACAGATGGATGTTGGTCTCATCCGCCAGGACTTCGATAAAATTCGTGCCCGAGTGTCGGAGACCGAGCGTCGGGTGGGGTAGGTGGAGGACGCGGTCACGGGGCATGATGCTTCAATCCAGGCCTTACAATCCAAGGTCAGGGCCCTTGAATACCACGCGGAGGATGCCGAGAACCGGAGCCGTAGGAATAACCTCCGGATCGTCGGCCTCCCGGAGGGGGTTGAGGGCCGCGCGCCTGCACGCTTCACCGAGGATCTTCTCCGTTCCCTGCTGCCGGCGGCCCAGCTCTCCCCATACTTTGCGGTTGAGAGGGCACACCGCGTCCCTCCTAGACCCGGACCTGAAGGGACCCCCCCGTGCACCTTTATCCTGAGGCTGCTGATCTTCCGTGACCGGGATGAGCTGCTCCGTACCTCCCGCGCTGCCGGGGACCTGCCCTACAGAAATGTGAAGCTTCTGATGTTTCCTGACTACACAGTGGAGACCCAGCGACAACGCCATTCCTTCGATACTGTTAAGGCAGCCCTGAGACGCAAGGGTATCAAATACAGTATCCTTTTTCCGGCCAAGCTACGGGTGGTGGACGGTAAGACGATCCGGTTTTTCACCACACCTAAAGATGCCTCAGCCTGGATGGATGGCCTGCCTACCTAGGTGGATTTCCGTGCTGATGCCCCCCAGGATGATGGGATGCCTATACGAATTCTGCGGACCGGGTAAGGAGTGAGTGTCTGTTCCTGGTTCCCTGCGGTTGCTTCCCTTCTACTGCAGCCATCTGAAGCCCCTATGCGGAGCTGTGGGGAACACATTGACTGCCTACGCTGCTCTCTTGCTCACTACTGTCCCGGGTTTTTCTGTTGCCTTAGGGCCCTGTTTGATTCCTCGCTTATATAACTAAGACTTTGATCTTCCTGCTTGGTGCTGATGGTTACAGCACCAGCTTTTTGCAACAGACTCTTAAGAATGTGCCCCTGCCTGGTCAGGAGAATGTTTGATTCCATCCGTTACTGCTTCACTCCAGAGATGCTGGGAAAAGACTTGTGCTACCTGCTCTCCTTGACCTCACGATCACTGGAGATGTTGTGCAGTCCCGCACTGGTTACACGACCCCAACCTTAAGTATTGGTTCATAGACTATGGGTTTTTTGGGACATAAGTGCTCCTCACTGTTCAGAGGTGCATGGGGTGGGGGGAGGGGGGGAGTGGCAGTTGCCGCTGATGTTTGGTTGGGTTTGTTTTATTTCACTCATATAGTTAGAGTTGGTCTCATGTCTAATGCCCCATACACATGATCGTTTTTCATGCCGTTAAAAATGCCATTAAAAATGATCGTGTGTATGCTCCAGAGCATTTTTAACGACGTGAAAAACGGCCATTAAAAATTTCGAACATGCTCTCTTTTTTCACGTCGTTTTTCATGTCGTTTTTTTTTTTTAACGACGTGAAAAACGATAGTGTGTATGCTTTAACGACGTGAAAAAAAACGCGCATGCTCAGAATCAAGTATGAGACGGGAGCGCTCGTTCTGGTAAAACTAGCGTTCGTAATGGAGATAGCACATTCGTCACGCAGTAACGGACTGAAAAGCACGAGGCTGAAAAGCGCGAATCGTTGCTCAACAAACTTTACTAACATGAAGGGTGGCGCCATTCGAGCGGAACTTCCCCTTTATAGTGCCGTCGTACGTGGTATACGTCACTGCGCTTTTCTTGATCGTTTTTTAAAATGATCGTGTGTACGCAAGACAGGCTTGAGAGGAAACATTAAAAAAAACGTCAAGAAAAAAAATGGCAAGAAAAACGGTTGTGTGTATGGGGCATTAGAATTCGGCTAATCTGTGGTTAATTCTTTGGTACGACACTGTGCTGCGGTTGCTGAGCTGTCCGGACCTGATGGACCCGGGATTGGGTAATTCCCTCCCCAGGTGCGTTGACTCCGACAGAGTCCTTGATAATAATAGGTTTATTGTGATTCCTCGTCCCCCTCATGGCTAAGTGCATGGTGGTTTCGTGGAATGTGAGGGGACTTAACTCTGCTGTCAAACGCTCCTTGGTACTTAACTATCTGAGGAAATTACACCCCCAGGTGTGTATACTCCAGGAGACGCACCTTATGGGATCTAAAGTCCTGAGTTTGAAGCGGGCATGGGTCGTGCACCCTATCATGCACCTTATTCTAACTACGCCAGGGGCGTTAGTATCCTGGTGCACAGATCCCTGCCCTTTCGGCTCTTGGATGTGAAACTAGACCAGGGAGGCAGGTATGTGCTTCTGCATGCCCTAATCTCGGACATTCCCTTTGTGTTGGTGGGGGTGTATTTGCCCCCCCCCAGCCGACCTTGATGTTTTACATACGCTTATGCAACAGATTACGTCATATAATGTTGATAATGTCCTAATCATTGGTGACTTTAATCTGGTCCTGTCTAGGGATCTGGACAGACTACACGCCTCTGGTCCCCAACAACACGGCCTTGCCAACTGGGCATCCACTTTCCATATGACGGATGTGTGGCGGCATTTGCATCCCTCTAATAGGGAATACACCTGTCTCTCTAGCACCTATCGGACCATGTCCCGCATTGACCTGGCATTTGCCTCCTCCGCACTTCTACGGAGAGTGGTCAGTGCTGAGATCCTCTCGAGGGGTATCTCGGACCATGCTCCGCTAGCTGTTACTATCCGTCTCTCTCAGGTAGAGGGTGTGAGGTTGTGGAGGCTGTCCAGGTACTGGATTATGGAACCTGAGATACAGGAAGAGATGCCGGAGGCACTCTGTACTTTCTGGATGAACAATGCTGACACAGTTAATCCCATTGTAGAATGGGATGCTTTCAAAACCTGGCTCAGGGGAGACTATATGGCTCGGATAGTGGTACGTAAGCGGGAGTCTATGCAGTCTCTGAGAGATCTCGAGGACCAGGCAAAATTGCAGGAAGCGGCCTACATTCGTTCGGCTGACTCGGCGCACTATGTGCCCTGGCAAGATACCCTGAGGAACTTGTCCCTACTTAGAATAGACCTCACCAAAAAGTCCATGCTTGAGAGTTCCCAGAGAGTCTTTGAATATGGTGATAAGAACGGTCGGTTGCTGGCTTGGCTTGCCAGGGGGCAGCAGGCTGTGACCCATGTTGGTGGTTTGAGGGCGCAGGATGGTGGCTTGCTGACATCTCCTGCGGACATTGGTGCCAGATTCCTGGAGTATTATCAGGCCTTGTACTCCTCTAGAGTCAGTTATGACTACTCTGAGCTTCTTCATTACCTAGATCGGGTATCGCTCCCCTCTTTAGATGAAGAGAAAGCTAGGCAACTAGACGCAGATATTTCCCTGGAGGAAGTGCAGATGGCCTTGCACTCCATGCAGTCCGGGAAGACTCCCGGGCCGGATGGGATTCCAATCGAGTTCTATGCGACGTACCAAGAGCTTTTAGCTCCCAGATTTACATCGCTGCTGCAGCAATTCTATACCCTTGGTTCCCTCCCGGATTCTATGTCTGATGCTATAGTGGTGTTGGTGCCCAAGCCTAGTAGGGACCCGGAGGAGTGTACCTCCTACAGGCCTATCTCCTTAATTAATGCTGACGCCAAGCTCCTCGCAAAAATTCTGGCCATTAGGCTTGGTAAGGTGATCGAGGACCTCATACACATTGATCAGACCGGGTTTATGCCGGGTAAGGGCACCGACATCAATATCCGTCGACTTTTCATGAACCTGGCCACGTCCCATGATAACGGGGTACTAGAGTCATAGCTTCTCTCGATGCCGAAAAGGCTTTCGATTCCGTTGAGTGGGAGTACCTCTGGGTGGTGCTAAGGCGGTTCGGTATTGGACCTAGATTTCTGAAGTGGTTGGGTATGCTTTACAAATCCCCCAGAGCTAGGATCAGGGTGAATGATTTCCTATCAGATTACTTTCTCCTCCGGAGGGGGACTCGGCAGGGTTGTCCCCTGTCTCCCAGTTTTTTCGCTCTGGCTCTGGAGCCCTTGGCAGTTTTGGTCAGGGACTCAGACCGGATAATTAGACTTAGGGTCGGCCCTCTGGAGGAGAAAATATCGCTCTATGCGGATGACACCCTCCTATATCTACATGATGCTGACTCCTCCCTCACTGCGGCCCTCGAGACCTTTGATGAATTTGGTAAGTTTTCGGGGATACGTATTAATTGGACTAAGTCTGTCTTGTTCCCCCTAGATGTCGCGGTGGGTGGCATGGCTCCACAGACCGCGCTACAATGGGTAGAGGTCTTCACCTATTTGGGCATTAGGGTCTCTAGGGACCTTAACTCCTTCCCCTGCCTCAATCTACTACCAGTAGTTACCCGCCTCAAGGACCACTGTTCCCGTTGGACCAACCTACCACTCAACCTCTTGGGACATATTAATGTTCTAAAGATGATTTACTTACCTAGGTTTAATTATATCTTTCGAAACTGTCCAGTGTGGATCTCCCCTTCCCTTTTTAAAGATCTTGACAGTTGCATTGGCTCTTTTCTGTGGCGAGACTCCTCTCCTCGCATGGCTAGATCGACCCTTCAGCTGCCCGTCAGCTGTGGGGGTCTGGCCCTCCCGAACCTGATGGTGTACTATTGGGCGGCTATATTGGTGACCGTGCGATGGTGGTTTGAGCAGTCCAGGGCCAATGCGGCTGTCTGCTTGGAGGCAGCGGTGGTGGGATCTCTTACTGAACTTAGCAACCTGGTTTATAGGGGTGCCTCGGCGTACCCCTCTTTGCCTGCTCCGTCTAGGACTACGCTGCGAGTGTGGGGGGTGGCTAGGCGTCGCTTCTTATCCCCCAATCAGTGGTCCCCCTTTACCCCGTTGTGGGGGAATCCCTCCCTTGCACATTTCCGATCCATTCCGGATCCGCAGTTGTGGGCCCGGTGTGGTATTAAGTTGTTGCAGATGCAGTTGAGGATTTGCTGGCCCAGAGCTCCCTTGATAAGCCCCTCTCTACGCTATATCTCACAATTATCCGGAAGGATTCTCCGAAGATGGACTCGCTGTGGGGGAAGTGGGTGGGAGATATCCCGTCCCTGGACAGGGAGTCATGGGAGGAATGTTTTGAAGATAGCTACAAGTTGGTGATATCCTCTAGGGACAGGTTAATACAGGCCAAGTTTCTACATAGAGTGTACTTTACTCCTCAGACTGCATGGTATCTATCCGCAACGCTCTCCGAACTGCCCGCGATGCCGATCTGCTTCTGGTACATATATTCATATGTTTTGGTCCTGCCCCAGACTTGCGGAATATTGGTCCGCCATTTTCGAGTTCATTAACATACGTCTCCACTTGGATCTCCCAGTATCTGCGGAATTAGCTCTACTGGGGATACAAGATGATGAACAGAGACCTCGCTACACTAAACTCCTGCTCTCAATGCTGCTTTTCTATGCAAAAAAAATTATTCTGTTAAAATGGACCTCTAGAGCGCCTCCTACAGTAGGGGCGTGGATGGATCTGGTCAATACTGTGTTGCCTTTATACAAACTTACATATATTAATAGAGGGTGTCCTATGAAGTATGAACGTGTGTGGGGCCCATGGACCAACCCCGTTTAACACTGTACTCCCTGATGTTTCCCTTGATTAACTATGTGCGCTCCCCTCCCCCCCCCGTCCCCTTTCTTCCCTGCCCCTCTCTCCCCCTCTTCCCCTCTCCCCCCCCCCCCTGCTCTCCTCCTCCCTCCATCCTCTCACCTTCTCTAATTGGATATCAGTAATTCCTCTTGAGTATGATTCTTCTTTACAAACATTTGAATTATTTGCTCTTGTAACCCTCAGCTTATCTTAGACGTTTATGTATAGTTATTCTGTATCCTTTTTTTTTGTTCCCCCTTTTTTTTTTTTTTTTCTTGATGACTGTACTATGTCATGTACCATTGATTCATTAATAAAGACCAACCTTGTTGTTAAAAAAAAAAAAAAAGTTGATCCGGGGAATATCCGATTGCCTCTCGGGGGATCAGGAAGGAATTTTTTCCCCTGCTGTAGAAAATTGGATCATGCTCTGCTGGGTTTTTTTGCCTTCCTCTGGATCAACTGTGGGTATAGAATTGGGTATATGAGATTGTACGAGATAGATAGATAGATAGAGATAGATAGAGATAGAGAGATAGAGATATATATATATATATATATATATATATATATATATATATATATATATATATATATATATATCTCTATCTATTTTTTTTTAACCCCTTCCCTGCCAGTGTCATTAGTACAATGTCAGTGCATATTTTTACCACTGATTACTGTAATAATGTCACTGGTTCCCAAAAAGTGTCAAAAATGTCAGTTAGGTGTCCGATCTGTCCGCCACAATGTCGCAGTCCCGCTAAAAATCAGATCACCGCCATTACTAGTGTAGCAAACCCCTGAAGGAGCTGCTGGTTTAATTTTGGGCCTTGCACGTTACCTCGGTATTCGTTGTCTAGGGGATGAGAGTCTATAGTAACTTCAATGTCCACACAAGTTATGAATCCTTTTCTTCAGGCTTTATTTCTAAACCAACTTGCAGAGGTAGAGGGGTGGAGGGTTAGGGGAAGGTTCGGGCACACAGCAGATCACTGGGGAAACTTCTAAGCTTCAAAGTCCCACTCACCACTTTCCTTCAAGTGGGTATTGCTCACCCGGATAGGCCCCTCTCACTTGGCCTAGCAGCCGGGATGGTGCACGAACAAATAAAGAAATAAAAGTCTCTGCCACAGACCTTTAGGTTGATTAAGTTGAACTGTTCAATAATCCTCTGCCACAGGATTTTAGTACCTGGATATCCAGCCTTACAGTTTAGGAGCCTTTAAGCCAACCCGGCAGACTGTAAGGTAACTTTAGCTACGGTGCATCCTTCAATAGGGTCCCAGGCCTTCCTCAAGATACTAGCCTTCCACTTGATCCTCTCCAGGACAGGTCCTCCCCTGGTTTCCTCCATTGAGTGGCTTCCTCCCGCAGGACAGACAGCACAGGATCACCTTCAATGTGTAGGCCCCAGTCAGGATTATTGGGCCTACTTGGTAGAGATGCAGCCTCGGGCCAACATGGCTTCGTGGCTGAAATTCCAATAACGCATACCTCGAGCCAGGAGGGCCATGAGGCGAAGAGAACCCAGAGAAATGGCGTCTGCCCCTTAAGTACCCTTCCCCAGCATGCTCAGCAGGGAGACCACCCCCACTGATCTGTTCCTGGGGAAAGATACCCAATACACTTTGGCCTGCTTGTGTTCCAACATTGGCCTGGGGTGGTAACGCCACCTACAGGCAAACAGTGGAAAGTCCTTCCGAACACAGCCATAGCCGGAACAGAGGCTAATTTAGCCTTCATCATTACAAAGTCTGAGCTAAATACCACCAGCTTAGACACCCACTAAATTTAACATAGCGCCTGATCAACAGGAGCAGGGCGCTACACTAGTAAAAAAATGTAAAATAAATTATTAAAAATCCCATAAATATATCCCCTATTTTGTAGATGCGATAACTTTTGCGCAAACCAATTTTATATACGCTTATTGCGATTTTTTTTTTTATTTTTTTTTGACCAGTACACAAAGCAAGGCCCGTAAAGACCTGTCTGAGCGAGTTTGGGGTGGAGGAACTTGACTGACCTGCACAGAGTCCTGACATCAACCCAATGGAACACCTTTGGGATGAATTTGAGCGGAGACTGCGGGCCAGGCCTTTTAATCCAGTGCCTGACCTCACAAATGCACTTTTGGAAGAATGGTCAAACCTTCCCATAGACACTCCTAAACCTTGTGGACAGCCTTCCCAGAAGAGTTGAAGCTGTTATAGCAGCAAAGGCTGGGCCAACTCAATATTGAACCCTACGGACTAAAGCCTGGTACACACGATCAGATTGTTGGCCAACCGAGCGTCTGATTTTTTTTTTTTTGTCTTCGGGGCGTGTGCCTGGATTTTGTCTTGCATACTAACGGCCCACAATTGTCAGCCAACAAACACGAACGTAGTGATGTACTATGAGGAATTTCAGCTCTTGAGCGGCACCCTTTGGACCCCTTCTGCTAATTTCGTGTTTGGTGAGCATTGATTTCGAGCATGTGTGTTTGTACTTTTTAACTTTTGTGTGACAGATTTGTGTACTGACCATAAGAAAATCTGACAACAGACCGTGGTCTGCAGAAAATTTACTAGCATGTCATCCAACATTTGTTGGCCGAAAGTTGGACAACAATTGTCTGACGGAGCGTACTAACGTTCAGATTTTAAGCCAACAGTCTGTCAACAGACAATCCCCTGCCAACAATCAGATTGTGTGTACGAGGCTTAATACTAGGATGCCATTAAAGTTCAATGTGCGTAAAAAAGGCAGGCGTCTTAAAGTGGTTGTAAACCCCTCCTTACAACTTGCACTTACAGGTAAGCCTAGATTAAGGCTTACCTGTAGGTGCAAGAAATATCTCCTTAACCTACACGGTTAAGGAGATATCTGCTGAAAAACACAGCACGATGACGTCACACGCATGCGCACTAGCGGGCCGGCATCATTGCCGGCCCGAGTGCGCATGCATGTGACATCATCGCCGCTCCGGCCAATCACAGCGCCGGAGTGGCGATAACAGGAAGAAGCTCCGAGCGGATATGGCAGTGGTAGAGAACGAGGAGGACTTCGGGGGCTTCGATTTCAGGTAAGTGCCACATAATGAGCTAGTATGATATGCATACTAGCTCATTATGCCTTTCTCTTGCAGCGGTATTTTTAAATAAAAATGTTGTGGAGGGTTTACTTCCGCTTTTAATACTTTTGACAATATAGTGAACTTAAAGGGCCTAGGAGGATAAAACATGAGTTACTATTGCTGAGTTACATTTTGAAGTTGCAGGTACCAGGCCTGCTATTCTGATTTTAGCTTTACTAACTAGCCAATGATAAACTTATAACAAGCATGCAACCAGTGAAGTCTGAGAGTCTGATACTTCCCTTGCATTGTCATGAAGTTGGGATCAGCAGACAACCCCGGGAGCACCAATTTCTCATTAATATTAGGCTCTATCTGTGCTATAAGTCAGTGGATTTGGGATTCACAGTTGGCCTAGACGGCAAAAAGGCTCCTCTTACTTTTTGAATATATGATGGAAATGATTGATATCCAGCTACTTTATATTTTAAGGCTGTCCTGTGCTTTACACTTGAAATGTGCGAACAAGAGCCTAGAGCACCACCTGTTGGGTGGAGAGAGTAAATACAAAACATTCACATAATATTTTGTATTGACCTAACTTAAAAAAAAAATAAAAAAAAATAAAGTTTGTTTCTTTTATTTTTCTTTCATAAACAAAATACAGAGAATTATATACAAATAATCTATGCATTCCATTTGAAGCCTAACTACGTGAAATAAAAATGTGTACCTGTGTTTTGTTTAACCACTAGAGGCCCGCGCTATAGCCGAATGACGGCTACAGCGCGGACCTACAATGCCGGGAGGCCGGCAATAGACGTCTTCCCCTTTTCCTCGTTCCCCGCGTGCGCTCCCGAGCGCGCATCGGGGAACTTCTGTGTCACGTGGGTGCCGATGCGCGTGCCTGGCAGCTGCGATGTCCGCCAGGTAGGCGCGATCCGCATTTTCAGAGCAAGGGACGTGGATCTCTGCGTGTAAACACCGAGATCCACGTCCTGTTAGGGAGAGGAGACTGATGCTGTGTCCCTTGTACATAGGGACAACCATCGGTCACCTCCCCCAGTCAGTCCCCTCCCCCCACAGTAAGAATCACTCATGAGGGAACACATTTAACCCCTTCCTCGCCCCCTAGTGTTAACCCCTTCCCTGCCAGTCACATTTATACAGTAATCAATGCATTTTTATAGCACTGTTCGTTGTATAAATTTGAATGGTCCCAAAATAGCGCAAAAAGTGTCCGATGTGTCCGCCATAATGTCGCAGTCACGATAAAAAACGCTGATCGCCTCCATTACTAGTAAAAAAATTTATAAAATTGCCATAAAACGATCCCCTATTTTGTAGACGCTATAACTTTTGCGCAAACCAATCAATAAACGCTTATTGTGATTTTTTTTTTTTTTTTAACCAAAAATATGTAGAATACATATCGGCCTAAACTGAGAATTTTTTTATTTTTTTTTATTTTAAATGGGATATTTATTATAGCAAAAAGTAAAAAATATTGTGTGGGGTGTTTTTTTTTTTTTAAATTGTCATTCTTTTTTTGTTTATAGCGCAAAACATAAAAACCGCAGAGATGATCAAATACCACCAAAAGAAAGCTCTATTCGTGGGAAAAAAAAGGACGTCAATTTTGTTTGGGAGCCACGTCGCACGACCGCGCAATTGTCATTCAAAGCGTGACAGAGCTGAAAATTTGGCCTGGGCAGGAAGGGGGTTTAAGTGCCCAGTAAGCAAGTGGTTAAAAAAAAAAAAAAGTGTTTAAAAAACGGTACTCCTAAATCCATTTTATTTATTTTTTTCTAAAAGAGAAAAAACCCATTAGGCCTCTTGTACACTGTACTGATATATGAGCGTCAGACATTCCTGGCAGAAAAAAACACGAGGATGGGCTGTATATCACTTAGTATTTGGGCATATTTGTGACAACGCATACACAAGCAGAAAGCGTGGCATTTGCGAATAAACACGCAAAAATACTGAGTGGCAACTCGGATTACTGTTTTGCTTCTTTTTTTTTTTTTTTTTACTGATCAGTATGCAGCCCATGCTTACTCGCCTGTGTGTACAGGCTCATTGAAAACGATGGGTTGCATAAGTAAAAAAATAAATAAAAAAATATATGCCTAAAAACTTGAGCATCTTCAAGCAGCAGTGTGTAAGAGGCCTAAGAGCAAAAAAGTGTTAGCTGGGGTTGGGCTTTAATTTATTTGTCACTTTTCTTTAAAGTCCATTTAAAATCTACATTTACATTTTACAGCAGTGTTGTCACCCTGGTAAAGGAAGTATAAAAAAAATAGATCTATTGATTCAATGGATCAGCAGGTAACATATCATCTGTTAGTGGGGGAAATCCGAAAAATAAGGTTACTGAGGACATCTTGTGGCCAAAAGAAGGTACTGCTGAGTACAGTGCTGGATTGAAGGTAAGGCCTTGTTCATGTGCAAGGCTGTGTTTTAACAGGGTGGAGATCAGTGTTGCCAACCACCCGTATTTTTACAGGCAGCCCGTACAAAAAAGGCACTTTTCTCCCTGCTCGTAAATGCCCGTAATAGGGCAAAAGTGGCAGTAAAAACGTGGCTGTGTCAGTAAATTTCAATCTGGTAGGTTGACAACACTGGTGGGGATGCAAAGGTGTCGCATGCATCCCCATGCCGGTAGTCCCATTGCGGTCTGACTGCATGAATACAGCCGCTGCCCCCAATATGACATCTGTGTGGGCGGTCGGGCGCAGGTTCACAGCTCTGAGAACACATAGCCCCCAACTGTCCCTGATTTTGAGGGACTGCCTCTGATTTGGAACAAAGTTTCCTCTGTTCCTAAGTGTAATGCCCTGTACACACAGTCAGATTTTCCGATGGTAGCTTTTCAATAGGATATTCTGACCGTGTGTATGCCCCATCTGACTTTTTCCGTCGGAAATTCCGGCGGACTTAGAACATGTTCTCTATTTTTCCGACGGAAAAAATTCCTATTGGAAAATCCGTTCATCTGTATGCAATTCCAACGCATGCTCAGAATCGAGTCAACGCATGCTCGGAAGCATTGAACTTCTTAATTTTTCTTAGCTCGTCTTAGTGTTGTACGTCACCGCGTTCTTGACGGTCGGAATTTGGTGTGACCGTGTGTATGCAAGACAGCTTGAGCGAAATTAAACCATCCGAGTTTATTCCGACGGGAAAACCGGTCGTGTGTATAGGGCATAGGTGGTGCTGAAAACCCCTTGTCTGACAGCACAGGTACCATGGAACATTTGAATAGAGGCCCCTTAGAATAAGGTGACCAGATTTTTTAAATGAAATCCGGGGACATAATTTTATTTTTTTTACTAGTAATGGCGGCAATCAGCGACTCTCTGCCCGTGACCGCCGCCCGCCTCACAGCCTGTCAAGTCCCACTCTCTGGGCCCCGGCTACTACTGGGTGGGGAGCGGAGGAAGATCACTCTGCCAGGGAAGGCAAGGAGATAAGCAGGCAGGCGGCTGCCAAGGCAGAAGAACATGTGAGTGGAGCTGAATGGGCACCCGAAACTGAAAAAATATTCCCTCCGCTCCGACCAGCACATGATCAAAGGAAAGGGGCACAGATAATGGAAAAAAATACATCCCCTTAAGCTAGTAGGAGCGGCAGAGCGGGGAGTGTAATTCTGTTTTTTTTTTTTTTTTTATTCTGCCCTGACTGTCTTTGAAATTGCCCCAGCCCCTGTTCAAATCCAATCCAGGGACAGACTTGGTCTGGGGACAGTGTCCGCATTCAGGGGACTGTCCCCGGAAATCGGGGATATCTGGTCACCCTACCTTAGAAGAAAGTATTTTTGAATAAATTTGTTGTGCTACTGTGGCCTCCCTGCTATTTGGGACACCTCTAAACCCCCACAGGATTCAGCCAAGCTATTTGTCTACAGTCTGCCTATAGCAAAAGCAACAAGCTGCCTAGAAATAAAAGCCTGAAAATACAAAGGTGGTGCCTGGGATTAGGGAGATCACTCCACCACCGTCACTGACCACAGTGAAGCTGCAACCACAGATTAAGTCCAATGCCTGTCCACCTACATCTATTTTATCTGGTGTACCCCTTTGGCAAAAATAAATGCCCCTATATTTACTGGAGCAAAACGTGCAAATATTATTTTTTAGCCTTTGAGACTGCAAAACATTGGGTCTGTAATCAGTGAATCATGGGTGCAATGCAAGGATTCCTGCAGATTATTCCTCCAACTCCTTGCCAAAACTGAGCTACAGACGGTTAAAGGATAAGTTTGCTTTTTAGAAAAATAATAATAAATGCATATTTTTATTGTAGGTGAAAAAAAAATTTGCATTATTATTATTATTATTATTATTATTTTATTTTTTGGAGCCTGTAAAGCATTGCACCAGCGATCAGCAGATCTGCCAGTGCATCTTTGTGCCCGTACATCCCGTATAGGGTTGCCACTTTTTCTTCAAGCCAAACCCGAACACAAAATTATATACACTATAGCAGAGGTCTCCAAACTTTCTAAACAAAGAGCCGGTTAATTGTCCTTCAGACTTTAGGAGGGCCGGACTGTGGCCAGTGGGCGTAAATATTAAAACATTTGGTATTAGGGGGAGTAATAATGCCCCATCGTTGGTATCATAGGGAGAGATAGTGCCACATTATTGGTGTCAGTGGAAGAAGTGATCCCTTGTGTTGGTGTCAGTGGGAGAAATGGTGCCACATTTTTGGTGTTAGATGGCATAATAGTGTCTTGTATCAGTGGAAGGATTAATGCCCCAAGGGCCAGTTAAAAGCGAGCAAAGCGCCGCATTTTGGAGACCACTGCACTATTGGATAACAGACCTGGGACACCTTTTGGGGGCTCCAAAGAGAATGGTAATGCATGGCGCATAGTGCCCCCTCACTTTCCTGTCAGGCTGTGTTCCGAGCCACATTCCTGTCTGAATAATGTGTCCGGGTTTCAGGGGGACTGAAAACCGGACACATGATTCAAAACCCGGACTGTCCGGGTAAATCCTGGACAGGTGGCAAACCTAATCCCGTACGGGCAAGCGGATACAATCTGACAGGAAGAGAGGAGGTGGAGCGCAGTGGTAGTTCATTGAAAACTACAAGCCGCAAACGCTGCTGGACCTTGTAGTTTTCCATACACAAGACACTGTGAATGAGTGACTTTTTTTTTTTTTTTTTTTTTTTTTATTGTGACAGCTACTGGAGGGCGGAGAAAATCTCCACTAGATCAGGGGAATCGGGGAGATGCGGGGGCTGGTCCGTTCGTAACATGTTACAGCGTGAATATGGGTGTAACAAGTTATGAAAGGTGAACTTATCCTTTTTAAAGCGGAGTTCCATCCAAAAATGGAACTTCCACTTTTCGGAATCCTCCACCTCTCTGGTGTCACATTTGGCACCTTTCAGGGGCGAGCAGATACTTGTCTAAGCCAGGTATTTGCTCCCACTTCCGGGCATAGATAGCCGCAGTAGCCACGGATATCTACGCCATGTCCGGCCCCTCCTCCGTCCCCCCTTGCTGTCTTCTGGGAGACACACAGGTCCCAGAAGACAGCAGGGACCAGTGAGGACGTGCAGCGTGATTCGCGCATGCGCATTAGGGAACCAGGCTGTGAAAGCCGCAAGACTTCACTTCCTGATTCCTTTACTGAACATTGCAGGCGCCCTGGACAGGTAAGTGTCCATATTTTAAAAGTCAGCAGCTGCAGTATTTGTAGCTGCTGACTTTAAAAAAAAAAAAACTATTTTGGCGGAACTCCGATTTTGAGTATAAAGTTGAAGAAAATATCAATGGACTAAAGCCTCGTACACACGATCAGATTATGCGACGGGAATTGTGGGATGGCCGGCTGTTGTCTGAAAATCCAACCGTTTGTACCCTCCATCGGACAATTGTTGGATTTTCCGCAGACAAAATGTGGGATAGCATGTGTAGCACTACCCCCGTAGGAGCTGCTGGTTAGTTTTTGGTCTGCCGTTACCCCACTGTTCTCCGTGTTGGCTCAAAGTCTAGGGTTAAAAGTTGCATAAAACACGGTCGCCAGTCACTGAGTCTTTTCCAATGCTTTTTTTATTAACCACAACGTTAGCAGAATGAGGGATGGAGGATTAGGGGAAGTTCAGGTACCTGATGTAGATCACTGAGACACTTGAGATCCTGGAGACAGGTATACTTGCTGTCACTGGATCTTGCTCACCCGGATAGGCCCCTCTCACTGGCCTAGCAGCCGGGATGATGCACGGACAAAATGAAAAGTCTCTGCCACAGACTTGGTAATCAGAATTTCCAAAGTTCAAGCACAACTGCACACTATGAGAAAGTCCTTTAAGCCTACCCGGCAATACTGTGAGGCAGATTGGTTGGGATGCATCCTCCAATTGAGGCCCCAGGCTCCTCTCGAGATACCAGCCTTCCGCTGCGTGCTCTCCAAGATGAGTCCTCCCCTGGTTCCTTCAACTGCTCGGCTTCTTCCCGCAGGACAGACAGCACAGGATCACCCTCGAACCAGTAGGCCCCCAGATAGCTTCTGGGCCTACCTTCAGTAAAGAAAGCCTCAGGCCAGCAGGCCCCGAGGCAGAAGAGGAGTTGTCACATACCTCCGGCCAGGGTGGCCATGAGGCGAGAGAGCCTAAAATGGCACCCGCCCCTTAAGTACCCTCTCCCAGCATGCCCAGCGGTATCAACCTCCCACTAGGTTTCCTCTGGGAAAAAGCAGAGGTGGCAGCGACACCTGCTGGTAACCGCAGGAAATACACCCAACTCAGCCAAAGCTGGAACATAGGCCAATTTAGCCAAAACATGGAATCTGAACCAACTACAGTTCAGACATCCCACTAAATTTAGATAATAGCGCCTGGTCAACAGGAGCAGGGCACTACACATGCTTTTAAAATTGTCCGCCAACAATTGTGTGTTGTCGAATTTTTTGATCGTGTGTACAAAAGTCCGTCGGAGAAAGCTCCAAAGTACAAACACGCCTGCTCAGAAGCAATGCTCACCATAACACAACATTAGCAGAAGTTGCCCAAAAGGTGGCGCTAAAGAGATGAAAAACCACATAGTTTTGTGTTTGTTGGCGGACAATTTTTTGCCGTTTGTATGCAATACAAGTTCCTGGCCAACGCCCTTTGACAAAAGTCCTACGCTTTGTCCACAGAAAATCCGATCGTGTGTATGAGGCTTTAGAGTAGGATGATCAATGCATTTGTGTTCCACTGATACCTACAAGTTCTTCTGCGGCGGTGAAAGATGCGACTTGTGGTTTATTAACGTAGATCTCCGTACATGAATGATGCGTCTGTGCGGGCAAAGAGACGCAAAGCTGTACAAACTTAAAAAAGTGACAGCAGTCCCCGGGGAGAGGAACCCTTGGATGCTGTAAAAGGGATGGCATCTTGGCAACTTGTTAAACCCTAAATATATTCATCAAAAGCCACAAAGGATATCATTTCACTTTGTATGCACCAAATGCCTCTGCAAACCCCAATATTACCATATAAATGTAGCAGTGACATCATCACTGTGATGTGCCTAGCCTGTGCAGAGAAAAGAGCTGTGGGATGGGCCAAGCAGGCTCCACCCACACTATGGGAGAAAACTACAGGAGGGGGCGGAGACAAGACCAGGTATCCTGCACAAGGACAGAGAGCAGCAGTGATTGGTCTTTATTACAGGAAGGCAAAGGTTCACACTGGATTACTGCACAGATCTGGAGGAAATACACAAAGCACATCAAGATTCAAGGAAGAATACACATGTATTTAGACGATATTTGCTTACCCTGGAGTAGGGTTGCCACCTTTTTTTCTTCAAGCCAAAACCCAAAGACTTTAGCAGCCTGTGACACCTTTGGGTGCCCCAAGGAGTGTAGTAATGCAGTGCACATAGCGTGCCGCAGCATCCAGTGGGTGTGGCCAAATTGGTCTTGCTGACATCATCGCCCTGCCCCCAGACAACCGCCCGCAGCTCCTGGACGGTTACAGATATGAGTGACTTTCTTGGGGAGCCACAGCCCGGTCTGAATAATGTGTCTGGGTTTCAGTCCGCCTGAAACCCGGACACATGATTCAAAACCCAGACTGTCCGGGTGAATCCCGGACAGGTGGCAACCCTACCCTGGAGTTGAGCTGTAACCCAGAGACTTTTCTCTAATGAAGTGCAGAAAAACACATTCAAACAGAAATAAAGCATATGATCACTAAGACATACAGCAGTGTATATATTCATGTATGAAGCACGGTGGCAGCACCGGCACATCCATGGTGAAATGAAAGTAAATCTGTCATACACTGTGGAATTGCAGCCAGGCAAACAACATTCTAAGTATTTCTATTAACTAGCAGTAATAATGCAGCCGGGGTCAAGGGTGTGTGTGTGTGTGGGTGGATGGGATGGTGTCATATGATACACAGCAATCAATCTTCAGAGTATTGTTCCACCCACTCTAACACTAAAAACATTGCCTAAATATTTAATGTTCCTATCAAGTTTTAACAATCTTCATTATACAATGGGGAAACTTACAGTAAGTGATGATCTTAGTCCAATCAAAGGACTCTCACTGCTCGTTTACACCAGATGCATTTTTAAACACGGTATGAACGCATATGCATTAAAAAATCAATAGTTTTCAATCGGCTTAGTTTATACCTTTTGCGGTGCTTTTACATGCATGTGCAGTACAGCATGCTGCATTGTTTTGTACCACAAATGCATGTAATTGGATTCCGGAAATAAAAATGGCAAAATAAACACAAACGCTTGCATACAGTAACTGCACACTGAACGTGGTGTAAACAAACCCCGAACTAGCGATATTCTTTATTATTCCATGTTATAATATAGTACTACAAAAAAAATCATAAATTATTGTGCTGGTAGATCAAACAAGATGCTGGCAAAAAAAACAATCAGATGGAATTGTAAACAACTTCAATCAATAAAATCTAATGTGACAACATCCGAAAAGATAAAACGAATCAAAGGTGAGTCCCATATGATGAAACCGTCCGTCATAACATAAAAGTTCCAAATGTGAAGGTTCCAATGCTTTTTATACGCCCAACAAGTGCGTCCAATATGAGTATGGATGACAAGCCAAAAGTGAATCGCCTAAGTGCGCCTCCACCAAAAAAAAGTTAAAAAGTGGCTTCTTACCAGAAATGACAGTGCCTTGAAAAAGTATTCATACCCCTTGAAATTTTCCAAATTTTGTCATGGTACAACCGTTAATGTATTTTATTGAGATTTTAGACCAACACAAAGTGGCACATAATTGTGAAGTGGAAGAAAAATGATAAATGGTTTTCAATAATTTTTACAACTATTTGTGCACTTCACAAATCTGGCCTTTACGGAAGAGTGGCAAGAAGAAAGCCATTGTTAAAAGAAAGCAATAAAAAGTCCAGTTTGCGAGAAGCCATGTGGGGGACACAGCAAACACGTGGAAGAAGGTGATCTGGTTAGATGAGACCAAAATTTTACTTTTTCGCCTAAAAGCCAAATGCTATGTGTGGCAGAAAACTAACACTGCACATCACCCTGAACACACCATCCCCACTGTGAAACATGGTGGTGGCAGCATCATGTTGTGGGGATGCTTTTCTTCAGCATGGACAGGGAAGCTGGTCAGAGTTGATGGGAAGACGGATGGAGCCAAATACAGGCCAATCTTAGAAGAAAACCTGTTAGAGTCTGCAAAAGACTTGAGTCTGGGGCAGAGGTTCACCTTCCAGCAGGACAACGACCCTAAACATACAGCCAGAGCTACAATGGAATGGTTTAGATCAAAGCATATTCATGTGTTAGAATGGCCCAGTCAAAGTCCAGACCGAAATCCAATTGAGAATCTGTGGCAAGACTTGAAAATTGCTATTCAGACGCTCTCCATCCAATCTGCTAGAGCTTGAGCTGTTTTGCAAAGAAGAATGGGCAAAAATGTCACTCTCTAGATGTGCAAAGCTGGTAGAGACATCCCCCAAAAAGACTTGCAGCTGTAATTGCAGTGAAAGGCGGTTCTACAAAGTATTGACTCAGGGGGGCTGAATACAAATGCACCCCACACTTTTCACCAGTGGCGGTGCATTCATAGAGGGCGCGGGAGCGCCGCCCCCTCTCGCTCCTACACCGCCACTGAAAAACAATACATAGGTTCATGCATTGCATGAACCTATGTATTGTCGCCGCTGCCGCGCCGCCCACTATTCAGATGGCCGGCCCCCTGGCGAGCTCCGGCCATCTGAATAATGGCAGCTGGTTGGCTGTGGAAGTGTCTATCAGAGCCAGCAGCTCTGATAGGCTTTCCGATTACAGCCTGAGGGCTCTAATCGGCTTCCGAATAGCTAATTAAGAGGCGCACGGGGGGTGCGTTCCTTTGTTTGGACTGACACGCATCTCAGCCAATCAGGTTCACCGGATCTGATTACCGGTAACCTGATTGGCTGAAGCGACATCGAGGGCGGGAGAAGACATCGAGGACGGAAGAAGACATGAGGGAGCATGGAGGAGGACGGCGCTGACCCGAGGAAGGTAAGTGCGGGCTGGGGACAACCCAGCTGCATTTGGGGACAAACTGGCTGCATTTGGGGACAAACTGGCTGCATTTGGGGACAAACTGTCTGTATTTGGGCATTTAATGGGCACAGTGGCGGCAATTGATGTTGTGTTTTTTTCAGTTTGTTTGCGCCGCCCCAAAAATTTTGAGCACCAGCCGCCACTGCTTTTCACATATTTATTTGTAAAATATTTTTAAAACCATTTATCATTTTCCTTCCACTTCACAATTATGTGCCACTTTGTGTTGGTCTATTACATAAAATCCCAATAAAATACATTTAGGTTTTTGGTTGCAACATGACAAAATGTGGAAAATTACAAGGGGTGTGAATACTTTTTCAAGGCACTGTATGGACTCGTAAAAAAAAAAAAAAAAAACTGGGTTAGGGCAACCTCCAACCCCCCCCATTTTTTTTATTTCTTCTTTTTTTCAGTAATTCCACTGTAGTCCTTACTGTAATTGTCTGTCTGCAATGAACATATCGATTTGCAATATCATCTACTGAGGCCTACTTGGGTTACTGTCTTTACGCTCTCTGCATATCCGATATACCTGCTCTGAGTTATGATTGAAGTCTCATTTACCTTTCTGTGATTGATGTAATGCCTTCTCTTGGCATTTTATAAAAATTATATTTGTAAATAAATATCACTTAGGCTGGAAACCATTCACTCCTTTCTTCCTGTTTGGTTAGAGCGATATCACAAGTAACGGTGGGAGTTGCTCCATCAAATTCATCAAAAATATCTTCAAAGTGTAAAACTGTATGGTAGATTTATGAAAAGCAAGGAAGTACTAATTACTCTCAATGTCGAAGATCAAAACAAGCATGTATGCAAAAATACTGGGCCCGGGATCCGATCCAATCAGCCTGCGTGGTGACGTCACAAGCGTGAACTCCGCCGTATGCATTTCATCACAATTTATGTCATCAGGGTGTAATTAGTACTTCCTTGCTTTTAATAAATCTACCATACAGTTTTACACTATGTGGATATTTTTGATTTATGGCACTGCCTTGCAGGTTTAAAAAAAAAAAAAGTGTTTTACTACTGCTAGTTCTATTGGCAGCCGCATGTGCAAGGAAGTAAATTTCCTGGCACTATGCTGGAAAAAAAGTAAGGGCTGCCATTCTTTTTTCAGTGCACATACATATAGTTACATAGTTAGTAAGGTTGAATAAAGACACTAGTCAACCCAGTTCAACCTGTGTACTTGGTGTGTCTGTTCATGTTGATTATCATTTCCCATATCCCTGTATATTGTGTTCACTAAGATGCACGTCCAAGAGTCTTTTAAATGTATCAATACTTCCTGCTGACACCACCAATAGTGGAAGGGAGTTCCACATCCTTGCTGCCTTGACAGTGAAAAACCCCCTGAGCATCTTAAGAATAAACTGCTTCTCCTCCAGTCTCATTGTGTGACCCCGTGTCCTCTTACACTCCCTGAGACTGAATAGTTTCCTACCTACACTGGGATCACCTTTTTAAGATATTTGTATATCGTTCTATCTCCTCTAAATCGTCTCTTCTTCAGGGAGAATAAGTTTAGTGCTTGTAGTAGTTCCTCGTAACCTTCAACACGGAGGTGTGAACTGACCACATAGGAGACTAGGCATTTGTCTTGTCTTGCAGTGAGACTATGTTGGAATAGCCACCCAACGCAGTATCGCCGCAGCTGGTGTGAACCAGCCCTTAAAGGCAGCGGCGCCCCCCTAATCCATGCGTCTGGACCCCTAATCTACACGCAATGCGCCGGACGCATGGATTCCAGTGAGTTTTTTTTTTTGTTTTTTTTTTTTAGAAGCAAGTGATTACAGCCAGATGCTCTAATAAGCTTATAAAATGGGTGGGCTCGGGGCGCAGCACACCCAGTTGTGTGACAATTTGCGAATTAACCACTTCAGCCCGAGCCATTTTGGTGGTCAAAGACCAGGCCACTTTTTGCGATTCGGCACTGCATCGCTTTAACTGACAATTGCCCGGTCGTGCGACGTGGCTCCCAAACAAAATTGACGTCCTTTTTTCCCACAAATAGAGCTTTCTTTTGGTGGTATTTGATCACATCTGCGGTTTATTTTTTGTGCTATAAACAAAAATAGAGCGACAATTTTGAAAAAAAACAACTATTTTTTACTTTTTGCTATAATATTCCCAAAAAATATATAAAAAATACTTTTTTTTTCCCACAGTTTAGGCCGATACGTATTCTTTTAGATATTTTTGGTAAAAAAAAAAATCGCAATAAGCGTTTGGTTTGCGCAAAAGTTATAGCTTCTACAAAATAGGGCACTGTTTTATGGCATTTTTATTAATATTGTTTTTTTTACTAGTTATGGCAGCGATCAGCGATTTATTATTATTTTTTTTCTATCATGACTGCGACATTATGGCGGACACATCGGACACTTTTGACACATTTTTGGGACCATTGTCATTTTTACAGCGATCAGTGCTATAAAAATGCACTAATTACTGTGAAAATGACACTGGCAGTGAAGGGGTTAACCTGTAGGTGGCGCTGTCAGGGTTAAGTGTTTCCTACGGAGTGCTTCTTACTGTAGGGGGGGATGGGCTGTGTGTGACATGACACTGATCTCCGCTCTGACTACACGGAGCGGAGATCAGTGTCATTGTCACCAGGCAGAGCGAGGAGATGCTTGTTTACATAAGCATCTCCCCGCTCTATCGCTCCGTGAGACGATCGCGGGTGTCCCCGCGCCGATAGAGTCCGCGGGACCCACGGTCGGGCTCACGGAGAAGGCGGCAGGGTCGCCAGCGCGGCGGCGCGCGCGACCACACGGCGGCACCTTAAAGGGGACGTACAGGTACGTGGTTATGCCTGTCCGTGCCGCTCTGCCGACGTATATGTACAGGCGGCGGTCCTTAAGCGGTTAATATTCACTATTGTCTTGCCGATTCTCCCACCGGCCAATCATAAAGCAGCTCCTATAACCCGTCACCCGATTGGCCGAGAGGAGAAGCGATCCTATTGGCTGCCCAGGAGGAGACGCAGAGAAAGCCACTGTGAAGCACCAGGAGGAGAAGACGCAGCCCGGAGGAAGCTCTGCCCACGACCTTGATGGGGTAAGTGCGGGGCTGGTGGTCAACCACCAGCCGCCACTGCTTAAAGGCTTGTCTGTGTAACACCTAGGACAGCAGCTAAAATGCTAATTCCAAATACTATGTTGCTGTGTCTATACTGTCCATAACATCCTAGTAATGGGAGTCGCCCACAGAAGCAGTGTTGGAAAACCTCCCATTGACGCTCTGTTTTTCAGGACTACTTTTTTGGGGTATGCTAAGGAAGTCTGGAGTTAAAGGGGGACTCCGGTCTAGACACTTGCCACTCCTTTGCTTTAAATGTAAACTCAGAAAGCTCCAGTCTCCTTTTCAGTGCTTGCAGTAGTTTTACATTTTTCTTAGACCACAACGCCTGAAATGGATAGCATGATCCTGAACACAGAAAGAGCGGGCCTATGTTTTGGCAGGCTAGAATCCAGTATGGATCATTCGTTCTTCCTCTGTACAGAACATCCCAAATCAAAGTGCTGACACAGGGAAAGCGAGTGTATTTTTAGCAAATGCAGAACCACCTACTTGGCGCTCTGCAACAAGATTGTTAGAGATCCTTGCAATATGTACAGTCAACTGATTTTTATAAAGTTGGGATTTTATTAAATCTGTAGGTGGATTTGAGGAATGCTCAAGCCTATATTAAAGTAGATTTGACAGCAAAAAATAAATAAAAGCTTTAACCACCTTCAGCTCCGGACGATTTTACCCCCTTAAAGTGTTACTAAACCCAGTAATATGAAAATAGTTTATCTGTGCACCCATAGTGCCCACAGCTTATAAATCTTCTTTTTACATTAAAATACTGCCACTATATACCTTTTTGGCTGATCTGTATACCACGGGTACATGATAAACAACACCATTTGTCCAGGGCTGTGTGTTCAGGTAGGAGGAGATTTCCACTGCAGCCTGTATACACGCCCACATGTGTGATGTCAATATCATGTGACCTGGCTAGCTCTGAGAACAAGGAAATGTTCTCTCCAGCATAAAAGAGACAACTGAGCATGTGCAGGTTGGCTACCCTGCCTGTGTGTTAGCTGGCTTTCCCCAGATAGTGCATGAGGGGAGGATCTGTCCATACAGGATCAAGGAGCCTTGTTACACAATGCAGAGGATTAACCCCTTGAGCCCTGGTTCACATTGGTATGATTTGACATGCGATTTGACAAATCCCGGCATTTGCCGGCAATGGCATCGTCTTAATCGGTGCGGCGCTGCACCGATTTCAAAAAGCAGTTTCAGCACTACTTTTTGTGATTTCGGGCCGTGATTTACATTGACATCTGTGCAGAAACCTGCACAGATGTCTCTGAAATCGCGGCCGAAATCGGGACTGACATGCGTGAGTGAAATCGTGCGAGTTCAGCTGAACTCGCACGGCTTCATTCCCGCAGCTCGGTGTGAACCTGGGCTTAGTTCCTCCAGTGAGTATAACAAGCATGCTATTCTGCATTTACAGACTGATTTTACTGTTGTGAGTTTAGTAACACTTTAATGACCGGGCCATTTTTTACAATTTAGCACTGCGCTACTTTAACTGGTAATTGTGCGGTCGTGCAACACTGTACCCAAATAAAATTGAAGTCCTTTTTCCCTCACAAATGGAGCTTTCTTTTGTTGCTATTTGATCACCTCTGTCTTTTTTCGTTTATAGCGCAAAAAATAAAAAAAACACAAACCGTTTTGAAAAAATAAAAATAAAATATAAATATAAGAATAAAAATATTATATATATATTTTGTAACTTTATGCTACAGGTAAGCCTATATTAAGGCTTACCTGTAGCTACCCAGGATATCTCCTAAACATGTGCGGAGCTATCCCCCTGTGTCTGCATGCGCACTGGGGCAAACTAAAGCAATGGAACCTATGTGCCGTTGCTACAGTCTCCATGCCGTTACCGGCGGCTCCCGGGCACATGGGAGCGACGTCATCGCGGCCCTGGCCAATCGGAGCCGCGATACCCGGAAGTAACTCCGGGACGAGATGTTGGCGGCCGGAGGGGAAGATGAGGACCGCTGCGGGGGCTTCGATCGGAGGTAAGTAATAAATAATGAGCTAGTATGCTATGCATACTAGCTCATTATGCCTTTGTCTTGCAGGGGTTTGTTTTATTAGGATTTTTTTTTTTTTTTTTTTTTTTTTAAGAGGGTTTACTTCCTCTTTTAAAACTAACTAGGGTGGGATTTTAAGTGAGGCAATCCCTGGGATTAGCCTCCATCCCCGATATTTTGGAAAAAAGCAACAACTAGAATGGTGGGACTTTAAATGAAGCAACACTGCTGAGTTGAATGCATCAATCAATAAAACATGGTTTAATAGATACAAGGAATACATACATCATACTGAATAGTAGCAACATATTCATATAGTTAATAATGTATAATTATTAAACAGTAGCAATATAATGAGTATCTCAACATAATAAATACTGCACATGAGGTAGGCAGACCAAAATTGTAATGATAATAACATATAAACCACGATAGATAGGTGCATATTTGTAAACTATATAGGTAAAAATTTTAAAACATGATCACTGTGACATCGCATCGTAACAAGCTCTATGCGTTTCGTGGTTGTTGTTACCACTTGTCAGGAGCTGATGCTGGATGTATCTATAAATAAATAGAATGGTCAAATTGGTAGAAATTATATATATATATATATAAATATAAGCAATGGTATATAAATGAGAGGGGAGGGAAACCCTTCCAAACACTCTCACCTCATAATGGTACGCTGGTATAATCTTGTTAATATTAACGATTAAAAGGTTTTTTTTTTTGTTTAGCATAGATTAAAAAAAAAAACTTTTAATCGTTAATGGTACGCTGGTATAATCTTGGTATTATTATGAGGTGAGAGTGTTTGGAAGGGTTTCCCTCCCCTCTCCTTTATATACCATTGCTTATATTTATATATATAATTTCTACCAATTTACCAATTTGACCATTCTATTTATTTATAGATACATCCAGCATCAGCTCCTGATGAGTGGTAACAACCACGAAACGCGTAGAGCTTGTTACGATGCGATGTCACAGTGATCATGTTTTAACATTTTTACCTATATAGTTTACAAATATGCACCTATCTATCATGGTTTATATGTTATTATCATTACAATTTTGGTCTGCCTACCTCATGTGCAGTATTTATTATGTTGAGATACTCATTATATTGCTACTATTTAATAATTATACATTATTAACTATATGAATATGTTGCTACTATTCAGTATGATGTATGTATTCCTTGTATCTATTAAACCATGTTTTATTGATTGATGCATTCAACTCAGCAGTGTTGTTTCATTTAAAGTCCCACCATTCTAGTTGTTGCTTACTTCCTCTTTAAAGCATTTACAACCTATGGTAAATATACTGGGATTTTTTTTTTTTTTTTTTTATACCAGTAATGCCGGCAATCAGCGACTTATAGTGGGACTGAGATATTGCGGACATTCTGACATTTTTTGGGAACCAGTGACACTAATACAGTGAGTGATCAGTGCTAAAAATATAAACTGTCACTGTACTAATGACACTGTCTGGGAAGGGGTTCAACATCTAAGGGTGATCAAGGGGTTAAATGTGTGCCTAAGGGCTCATGCACACTGCAGCTCAAAAAAAAGCTGCTTTTACAGGCATTTGAGCTTTTATTTCAGCTTTAAGAAGATTGCAGTTTTTTTGGGCTCTTTTGATTTGTTTTTATTGAGCTTCTTTTAGCATAAATGTTTTTTTACAAACCTTCCCTTAATTTTTCCTATTTTATTTATTTCTTTGTGTCTTTTCAAGCTTCTTTGAGATTTTCCATCCTTTTTCATGCTCTTTTGTGCATTTTCAGGCACTTTTTTGCGTCCTTTCTGCTCAAAGGGTCCTCTCAAAAAACATTAGTTTGGTGGATTATTTTTCTACCTGTAAGCATATGCCTGTAAACTCCTGAAAAAGCCATAGTGTGCATGGACACATTTGGCTAACATGGTGGGGAGTCTCCAGGCAGGTAAAATGAGACCTCAAAAGCCTGTAGGAGCCACTTCTTTGAGCTGCAGTGTCCACGAGCCCTTACATGTGTTTTAAAGTGGTTGTAAACCCGGATTTAGAAAAAAAAAAAAAAAAAAACCCTGCAAGACAAAGCCATAATGAACTAGTATGACTAGCATACTAGCTCATTATGCATTACTTACCTTAGATGAAAGTCCCCGAAGCCGCCCTCGTCTCCGCCTCCGGCCGCAGACATTGCTCCGGAAGGTTACTTCCGGGTATCGCTGCTCTGGCGCTGTGATTGACCCGAGCGGCGAAAACGTCACTCCGCGCATGTGCGCGGGTGCCATCAAAGCCGGCTCTGCCGGTTTTATGAATGGGGTTCTCAGTGCGCCTGCGCCGTAGACAACGGTGTATTCCTTTTGGCAAATATCTCCTAAACCGTGTAGGTTTAGGAGATATTGCAAACACCTACAGGTAAACCTTAATCTAGGCTTACCTGTAGGTGTAACTTACCCGGATGGGTTTACAACCACTTTAATGTGTGTACTGTTTTTACTAAGCAATGTGCCTCGTTTTTTACAGCACATTGCTACTGTCAGAAGAGTCCTGTGTTTGTTTACAAGCACAGGGCTCTCTGGTAATTACCAGAACTGATCTGCTTGTGCTGCAGCGAAGCACAGCCGAGGAGGCGGGCGTGTGCGCTCTCCACCCCGGTGCACGTGATCCAGCACCGAGCGGCCACCCTGCTGCAGTATATGTATGATGGGCGGTCTGCAAGCAGTTAAAGTGGTTGTAAACCCAAAAAACTAAAATAAAAAAAAAAACTACAAGGCAAAGGCATAATAAGTTAGTATGCATCGCATTATCGCAATTATTATTAAAAACTTTCCTTAGATCGATGCTGTTGCAGTGGTCCCCGTACATCGCTGCGACATGTTTCCCGGAGTTATTTCCGGGTTCGCAGGCTCCGGCGCTGTGATTGGCCGGTGCTGCGGTGACGTCGCTCTCGCTTGTGGGGGGGGGGAGCCGCCGGTCGCGGCACGGGCCCTGAAAAAACGTCACGAGCAGGCCGTTTCTTCACTGCGCATGCACCGTTGCCGGAGCAAGCGTATACAGTGAATATCTCCTGAACTATGCAGGTTTAGGAGATATTCACGGTACCTACAGGTAAGCCTTATTATAGGCTTACCTGTAGGTAAAAGTGGTAGTACAGAGTTTACAACCACTTTAACATGCTAATGTAATTTCAGAAATGCCGCGTACACACGATCGGAATTTCCGACAAATGTTCGATGTGAGCTTTTGGATCAGATATTCCGACCGTGTGTAGGCTCCATCGGACATTTGCTGTCGGAATTTCCGACAACAAATGATTGAGAGCTGGTTCTCAATTTTTCCGACAACAAAAGTTCTTGTCGGAAATTCCGACTGTGTGTATCCAATTCCGAAGCACAAAATACCTACGCATGCTCGGAATCAATTCGACGCATGCTCGGAATAATTGAACTTCATTTTTCCCGGCTCGTTGTAGTGTTGTACGTCACCGCGTTCTTGGCGATCGGAATTTCCGACAACATTTGCGTGACCGTGTGTATGCAAGACAAGTTTGAGCGAAAATCTGTCAGAAAAAAATCCACGGTTTTGTTGTCGGAATGTCCGATCGTGTGTACGCGGCATTAGTCATTTTTAACCTGCTGCTTTAAAAAAAATACTGTAATACTTGTTGACAGGGCTGCTGTTAGAAATCATGGGGACCCCTACAGCCTACCTGGCAGGGCCCCCCAGGCCCCCACCCCCGAAATATAGCAAAACAATATTTTCACAAAAAAATCATTAGCAGACACAAACATAGCAGAGAACCTGTGTGAATTAGCCCTTTTTAAAATAGTTTTGTACAATCTTTAAACTTTTTTTTATAATTTAAAATTTTAGTACGAAACAGGTAAGCCGGCAGTGCCATGGGGGGGCGGGGGGGCAGCACAGTGACACAGGGGGGATCAGAATCAGGCAGAACAGGGAGGGGGAAGCAATTACAAGAACAATTCCATGTGTCTGTGTCTCTCCCTGCAGCAGCTGAAAGCCAGCAGGAGGGAGAGAAACCGGCTTTCAGCTGCTGCAGAGAGACGCACAGGGCATCTTTCTGTAATTGCCCCTTTGCCTGACCACACCAATTCCCTCTGCTGTCTGGGGCCCCTACAGGAGGACAGGTGGCCCCCCCTATCAGCGGCCCTGCTTGTTGATCCTGCCGTGAAGCAGACACTTCCTGTAAAGGGTCTCCCAATTGTACTCCTTCATTGTCATCCTGTGCTCCTGGGGGAGGCTAAAAGTTTCTGTGTCGACCCACATGGTGCAGATATGATAAGAAAGGCAGTTAGGCGCAATTTTGTGCGGCTGACGATGGAGCAAACCCACTAAGACCCCTTTCACACGGGCACCTTTAGTAGGCGGAATCAACTTGCTCAGTGGGGGGGACGCTCTGCTGATCCTCACTGAGCAGACAGATGACAGGTTTGTGTCCGCTATGCAGAGTAGACACGGACAGAGTCCCACTCTCTTCTATGGGGCAATTAGATGGAAACAGACCGCCTGTCTGTTTCCATACGATGCCATCGGGTCTGATCCATCTGACATATGGGGAATAGGACCACCACCATCAGGCGGAATTGATCAGACAGCCTGTGTTAAAGGGGCCTTAAGAAAATGGCTGGAAGAGGCTGGAGGGGATCCCCAGCACTGAGATAGAAACAAGGATGTAAAAAAAAGTGAAACTGTTTCATGAAACAAAACCATGGGAATGATACACAGTGTTTTAGAAAACTAAATGTCATCCAGTTATGGTTAAGTCGGGTGCTAAAACTGAAGTTTAATCTGAAGGCTGAAGAGAATGCTGGAGGACCTACCGCCGGCTGCTGCGGGGGGGGGGGGGGGGATCCGTCAGGATGGAGAGCAGGGAAGGGACTGGTAAATGTGTCATTTATTGGCTCCTTTCTTGTCTACAAGATTAGAGTCAGTGATCGGTACAGCCTTTTGTTTTATTCATTTATAGCTGGGACATAGTAAACTGTTTAATATGCCTGAGTTAATGAATGAACAGGAAGCTCTGTACAGACCTATTCTTGTTCATTCATTCTGTGCAGCTGAGGCTGCAGAGAAAGGGACTGATGAATCTGTTCTCCGTCCCTTTCTCTGTCTCAAAAGCGAGACATTAGGGGTCTGCTTAGACCTCCAATATCTCACCAAACCCCCCCCCCCCAAAAAAAAAAAAAAAAAAAATAAAGAATAAAAAATGAATATTAAAAAAAACTACTGGCACCAGTGGTGGAACTACCAGGGTTGCAAAGGTCACATTTGCGACTGGGCTCTGGCGGGGGATCACAAGATAGCAGGAAGGTGGACTGCTGCAGGATCGTAATAAAGAGTCCCGCAATGGTAGTAAAGGGCCTCGGGATCAGTAGGTAGGGCCCCAGTCGGCAACCAGGGGGGCCCTTCATGGTTTCTTGCATCGGGCCCTGAAGGTTCTAGTCATGCCTCTGTTAAGCTCTTGTGTTTTTTTCCTTCGAACTTAATATTTGTTTGTTGATGCAGCAACAATGAATGTATGAGCTATGGGATGCAAAGCATGCATATTGCATTCTTGTTATTTTTTGTGGAATAACTAGAGAGCCAATCAGATTCTTCAAACTCTGAACTCCTATGGCACATAGGAGAAGAATGACAAAGACGAAGTTGAATTTTCTTTAGTGTCTACTTCCCCATTCCGCCATTCTCCAGGACAAACATCGCCTACAGTGACCTTCTCCGAACTTCTTTGTCTGTAAATTGCGGTATGTCATCACTCACTACTTAAAGAGGCCGCATCATTTGTGAATTACTCCATTAGTCAGTTCAAAACAAAGTATCCCAGTCCAGATTTAATGTGTTTCATATTGCCCTCTGCTTCCTTCCACCATAATATAAAGGAGCCAACATCATCAAAGACTTGCAGCTCAAAGTCAGGCAAATCAGTCAGTTTGTAAAATATAACCACCCCTAAAGCAGTATTAAACCCAGAAGCAAACATTTATTATATTCATGGCCGTCTTTAATGTTGATTGGACCCTGGGCAAAAAATTTCTTGGGGGGGGGGGGGGGGCCCTCTGTGGTGGTAAATTTTCCTCCACCTGTACAGTCCTTTGTGGCCTATTATTCACAGGTCTTATGGGCTGCCATCCTTGTTCCTCTCTTTCTGGTGAGTTCTCCCTATCAGCTAGACTTAAAATCAGTTTACTGTTTTAGATCAGGCAGTGATTGCGATTGGTTGCCAGAGGTTACAGCATATCATTATCACTTACTGATTGGTTGCTAGAGATTACTGTACAGTAATACTGCTCACTGATTGGTTGCTAGAGGTTACATCACATCGTCTCTTCACTGTAGGAGGGGCATGATATACATATGAATGCCGGTACCACATCTGTATTCATATTTTTTGACAGTGTTACTTAAAGTGTAAGTTTCCCTTACAGAAAATCTGTAAGGGGAACGTACACTGGACCCCCTCCCCATCCCCCCCCCCCCCGATTCCCCTGTACTGGAGTCCCGCTATCCCCCGCTGTCAGACCCTGGGACATCAATTTACTGGTCCGAGGATTTGAAATCCTCCTGGTTTTCTCTCCTCTCCTCCATCACTGACAGGATGAGATAGGTGGATTCTGATTGGTCAGCACCATCCATATGAGAGGTACGGATAGGAGATTAAGCCACATGGATTTCAAATCCCTGGACCAGTGAAGCAGCGACCCGGTGTCTGGTATAGCCCGGGGTCCAGATTTTCTGTAAGGCTGGATTCACACTTGTGCGTTGCGTTTTTGAGCTCCGGAGTCTTTGACAAGATATCAATCAGTGGTTCAGCGGTTCGTCTGCGTTCTAGCTGCGGATTTGCTGACCTAGGAGAGGAGAGGAGAGGGGAGGGGAGGTGAGGGAAGCCGCTGTTATCATGAGGGGGAAACTCCACGCCAAATTTTAATTAAAAAACGGCATGGGTTCCCCTCCAGGAGCATACCAGGTCCTTAGGTCTGGTATGGATTTTAAGCGAAACCCCTACGCAAAAAAAACTGCGTGGGGGGGGGGGGGTCCCCCCAAAATCCATACCAGACCCTTATCTGAGCATGCAGGCCGGTCAGGTAAGGGGGTGGGGACGAGCGAGCACCCCCCCTCCTGAACCGTACCAGGCCGCAATGCCCTCAACATGGGGGGGGTGGGTGCTTTCTGACAGGGGGGCGCCCTGCGGCTCCCCCCCCCCCAAAGCACCTTGCCCCCATGTTGATGAGGACAAGGGCCTCTACCCGACAACCCTGGCCATTGGTTTTGGGGTCTACCCCTACCCATTCACCTGGTGAAAAAAATATGTCAATAAAAAAACACACTACACAGGTTTTTAAAGTAATTTATTGGGCAGCTCTGGGGGTCTTCTTCCGACTTCTGAGGTCTCTTCTTCTGCTCTCCGGTGTCGTCTCTGGTTCTTCTCCCGCTCTCCCGTGCCTTCTGCCTGGCACCTCCGCTATCTTCTTCCAGCTCTTTTGCTAGCGGCGGCCCGGTCTACTCTGTAGTCTTCTTCCCTCTTCTCTTCTTCGATGTTGACACGACGCTGCCTCCCTCTGTAATGCCGTGTGTGCCGTGCGCAACGATTTATATAGGCATGGGGCGTGGTCACCCGGTGACCCCGCCCCCGTATGACGTGACAGTCCTGGGGAATTATGGGACTGTGATGTCATACAGGGGCGGGGTCACCGGGTGGCATCACCCGGTGACCACGCCCCATGCCTATATAAATCGTTGCGCACCGCACACACGGCATTACAGTTGGAGGCAGCGTCGTGTCAACATCAAAGAAGACTACGGAGAAGACCGGGCTGCCACTAGCAAAAGAGCTGGAAGAAGATGGCGGAGGCGCCCGGCAGAAGGAAGAAGGCAACGGAGAGCGGGAGAAGAACCAGAGAGCGCGGAGACAACACCGGAGAGCAGAAGAAGAGACCCCCGGAGCTGCCTAATAAATTACTTTAAAAACCTGTGTAGTGTGTTTTACCCTATACTCATTCACATAGGGTGGGGGGCCGGGATCTGGGATCCCCCTTATTAAAGGGGGCTCCCGGATTCCGATAAGCCCCCCACCTGCAGACCCCGACAACCAACGGCCAGGGTTGTCGGGTAGAGGCCCTTGTCCTCATCAACATGGGGGCAAGGTGCTTTAGGGTGGGGGGCCACAGGGCAACCCCCTGCCCCAAAGCACCCACCCCCCATGTTGAGGGCATGTGGCCTGGTACGGTTCAGGAGGGGGGCCCCGCTCGCTCGTCCCCACCCCCTTTCCTGACCGGCCGGGCTGCGTGCTCGGATAAGGGTCTGGTATGGATTTTGGGGGGACCCCCACGCCGTTTTTCGGCGTAAGGGTTCCGCTTAAAATCCATACCAGACCTAATCTGCGAATCGGATGCGTTCCCATAGAACATAATGGGCAGACAATTTGCACCGCAATGCCTTGAAAACGCACACGTTTTTTGGGCAATGCGCAGTGCGAATGCATCGCACATATGTGAACCAGCCTCGTTGAAATCAATATATTTTAAAATGTTATGCAAATTGGATGCGGTTTAAGCTGCAACCAAATCGCATAGGTGTGAACAGGGCCTAAAGGTGAGCTTACACTTTAAGTAATACTATGAAAGAATTAGCAACAGAATTATGATCTTGTCACTCTGCTCTCTCCTCCTATCAGCATGTCCATTGTTGGCAAATTTGCACTCCAGCCCCATCCATTTGGGATTGTATGTTTGTGTTTTGTACAGTAATTCATTGTAAGTATCAAAAACAGCCTATTATTATACTTTGATGTATATTTTATGACCCTAAATTGTTTAATGTGCAGGCGCACTGAGCTTGCCGTTTCGCAATGGGATCGTGCCGTCCCTGACGGCTCCCGCGCGCATGCGCGGGAGTGACGTCATCGCAGCTCCGGCCAGTCACAGCACCGGAGCCGCAATACAAGGAAGTGAGATGACGGTGGAGGAGAGGAACGAGGGTCGCTGCGGGGCTTCGATCTCAGGTAAGTACCGTATATACTCGCGTATAAGCCGAGTTTTTCAGCATTTTTTTTTGTGATGAAAATGCCCCCCTCGGCTTATACTCGAGTCACCTTTTTGCGTCTGATCACCCGGATTTTGGGGACCCGGTAACAGCCGGCTGTAGGTCCCCTAGACCCCAAACTTGGCACACATGTAGCCCTTCCTCTAAAATTGTGCAACGTTTGTTGTCCGGGGGACCTACGGGCGGGGAACACCGATTTTTCAAAGCCGGGCACCCCTTCCATAGACTCCCATGTTAAACTGTAATTTCTCTGGTGACTTTGGGGACCCTGTACCTGGCCAGCCGTAGGTCCCCTAGACCTAAAACTTGGAACACATGTAGCCCCACTCTTCCTCTACAAGTGTGAAAAGTTTTTTTGTCTAGCCGACCTACGGCCAGGGAGCACCGATTTTTCAAACCCGGGCACCCCTTCCATAGACTCCCATGTTAAACGTCAGTCTAGGCATGGGCACAGTGAGGCATGGGCAAAGTGAGGCATGCAGATGGACACCCTAGGCCTATACTCGAGTCAATACGTTTTCCCATTTTTTTTTTTGTGGTAAAATTAGGTGCCTCGGCTTATATTCGGGTCGGCTTATACTCGAGTATATACGGTAATTCTTAACGAGCTAGTATACTATGCATACTAGCTCATTATGCCTTTTGTCTTTCAGGTCGTATTTTTGATTTTTTTGTTTGTTTTGGCTTTACTTCCTCCTTTAAGGGCATTTAGCTCTACTTTAAGTGTACGGGTAGGTGACATTTTCTTCATACAAATGAGATGACACATACCTACAAATCACTTCATTCTTTAAAAATGTTTTTTGTTGCAGCCACAAGGAAGTGACCGTATAAAGACCTTAAAGAACTTTCTTGTGCCTCGGAGATAAAAACTCAGTGAATTCACCTGCAAAATCATTCCTTATGTGAGCTGAATTTCCAAATGTCAGGTATTTCACTTGACGTAACGAAAACGCAAGTGACTGTAAAAGCATTTGTTATTATTATTTCCTGATTTTATTGTCATATTGTGTGTTCTATTTTATTTAAGACATCAGGACTGGGCCGAGCGATAGGCAGAAGCAGGGCCTTCTTTAAGGCAGGGCAAATAGGGGCAGCTGCCCCGGGCCCAGTCATTGTTGTGGGGCCCAAAGCAGCTGCCCCTTGAGCCTACACTGCCTGAAAATAGTTGACAAGTGAATTTGGGAGGGCCCAAGAAAATGTTTGCCAAGGGTCCAATCAATATTAAAGACGGCCCTGTAGCCAGTGACGTCACCCACCCCCTGTGACATTGATGGCCCAGCATGCACTAGCCCATGATGTCAGGGAGAGAAACCCATGCATGCTATCAGAGTAGGTGATGATTTGGGTGTGTGGGCGGTGGGGGGGGGGGGGGGCTGCTTGGCAGCATTTATACATCCTAATAATGGGTGTAACGTGTAGCATACCACAAAAGGTAGAGTTGATGCGCGCATTAGACATGTGCAATTAATTTTAAAATTAGAAAACCATGAAAATTTGAAAATCCGAAATGATAATAAATAACTAACTAACTAATAATAACCATTACTAACTATTAAATTTATAGATATTGGAATTTCCTTTCAAATTTGGCTGTTAGTGAACGTAACGAATACCGCATCTAAACGAATCGGAACATAACAAATGAATAATAATAATAATAAAAACTTTTTATTATTATTTATTATTGTTATTAATTTGTTAGATGCGGCATTCGTTATTTCGGATAATTCGTAACTTCGGATAAATTCATATTCATTACGTTCACCAAGAGCAAAATTTGAAAGGAAATTCCAATACCTATAATTTAATAGTTAGTTGGTTACTATTTCAGATTTTCAAATTTTCTTTCTTGTTTTCAGATTTTTGTTCTTTCGGATTTTCGAATTCTCTTGTTTTTGGATTTTCGTTCTTTCGGATTTTCGTTCTCATTTTCGAATCTTCGGATTTCGTTCTTATTTTCAGATTTTTTAATTTTCGGATCTTTGAATTTTCGGATTTTTAATAATTATTGAAATAAAGAATACAGCAAACAAACAAATGGAATGTAACAAATTCAAATTTTTCTGAAGTTACAAATTTATTTGAAATATCGGATATCGATCATAATGAATGACCAGAAAAAAACAAAATAAATTGAATTAAACTAAAACAAACTTTTCGGCAGTGCACATGTCTAGCGCACACCCTGCACAGTAACTGGCGGGTACCTAAATGCTCCCAGGGCATACTGCAGGAGCTTTCCAATCATGTAATCACTGTGACTGCCAATCACAGCAGTCACATGGTCGGAATGCCCGACTCTGCGTCTTGGCATTTAGAATCCCTTAAAGTGGATGTAAACCCACTCTCATCCTTTCTAAACTACTGCCATAGTGCTGATCTATAAGGATATAGATGCCTCCTGCATGTATCCTTACCTGTCAAATGTCTCCCCTCTGTCTGTTATAAGAACTGAAAAACTGCAGATTCTGTGGGTGGATCTGTTGTCTGGAGCTCGGTGGGTGGAGTCGTGATGTCAGTAGACTCCCCGCCCACCTCTACACTCCCCTTGTCAACATGCATTTTCTCCTGTGTATTCCTTCTGCTATGATCACTAACATCCAGTCAAAATCCAGAAAAGTAACCACATGACTTCAGAAAAGGAGTGGGGGTGGGAATTAAAAAATAATGCCTGTCTCAGGCTTTGTGCACAAGATATGTAAATAACCTGTCACTCAAAGCAAGGGGGCGGAACGGACAAAAGTTCTCCTGTTTGTCCGTGTAGCGGGTATATGCTTTTCTCTCATGTTTGAATTTGGTGGGGATATCTGTAATGTATGGTTCCCTGGGGCCCAGCGGGTGGCGCTGTTGCTTTGGGCCCGGGGTTGAGCCATCATTGCAGTGCCGTACCCTTTTTGGCCTCTCGCAGCATGAGTACAGCGGGGCGGGGGCTCCGCTGGGCTTGCTGGGGGAGGGTATAAAGGGGTCGGCCATTTTGGTCACGGGGTTGTCGAGTCCCAGGCACCTTCAGCCTGAGGGCTGTGGTTCGTGGTTGGTGTCCAGACGGCCTAGACCTGGACACCCGGAGCTCGTGTTCCACCCCAGGCACCTTCAGCCTGGGGTGAGGTGCTCGGTTGGAGGCCTGGGGCCCAGTGTCCTCCGCTGGGCTCCGTGAGGGAAGGATTTCCTAGGGGACCCCGGGAGTGGGGTACCCGAATCCAGAGGTGTAGGGACCGGAGGAGCTACTCACCCGAAGACCTGGTGCAGCAGATTGCCGGTGCCGGGTGAGCCTCAGGAGACCGCCCGGAGGGGTATCTTCCCAAACAGGGGCCGAGTGCAGTCAGAAGGAAGGTTCACCGTTCACCCGGTCGGTGGCAGCGACCAAGATTCTCAGCAGGTGGCAGAGACCATGTGCCAAACCTATTCGCTGATAGAGGAATAGGAGAGTTCATTGTGCCTGGGCCTACTCGTATCCACACCCCCTGTCTGTTCGTTGAGGGAGTCCAACTGATTGTGTTTCATCCTGACATTGGAAAATAAAGGAGTGTTGGACTTTTATTGGTGTGGGGCTCATTTACTGGCAGGACACTGTTCCACAAAAGAAGCGGAGGCTCCGAACACCGACCCGAAGGTAAAGAAACTTTGCTCACACCACACAAACATCTGCGGTGAAGGCTTGGCGTGGTGACCCCGCACTCGCTCCTCCAGGATACCCCTAGACAAGCAGCAACCAGCCAGCAGCGGAGAGATGGAGAGTGGAGGCCGCTACATCCGTTTATCTTACTGAAAAAAGAAAAGAGGATTTCTCAGAGCTGGATTAACTCTTTGTGGCAAGACCTGGCACAGATGATAGGAAATCTTATACTCTACATTGTGACAGAATGAAAAAAAAAATGGGTTTACATCCACTATAAGGGGCCAGGAGGTGGCAGCAGGAAGGGGTTAAGGATAGCTTGCAGTGCTGGGACAAGGTCTTTTATTATTTAAAGGTGAAAAGGTCAAATTGCACCCCCACCAATGAGCTATGAACTCCTTTAGCAGCATAAGCCCCAGTTGGGGAGACTTGGTGACAGGTGAAATCGCATGACAAGTTGCATCCTGTTGCCAGCAATTTCACTGTTCATGTGGTGCCGCATCGATTTGAAAAAGTAGTACATCCACTACTTTTGCCGACTTTGGGTGCGACTTGAATAGACACCTGTGCATGAAGTCACATAGATGTCTTCAAAGTAACAGCCGAAGTCGCACTGACATGTAGGCAGCCCAATTGAAAGCAATGGGAAGCTGCTGCCTCTCGCAGCTAATAGCGCTGCCTGCTTCCAGGGCCAATCACACACATGTGATCACTGCATGAGCGATTAGGTGCAAGTGGGCACTATTAACTGCGACAGTCGGCTCCTCCTATTGCTTTCAACAGGGCTGCCTACTCGTAGCCAATCGTAGGAACCCGCTGGTGTTCTCTCAGCTAATCACAGACATGATGTATCCGCACGTGTGAATGCACCCCAAGTTGCAGGTCCTGCTGCTCTTTTTTGCCCCCCCCCCCATAGTGACAGCCCAATGTGGTTGCCTCTTCTGCCATTTTCTTGGGCCCTCCCAAATACACTTGTCAATTATTTTCAGGCAGTGTAGGCTCAAGGGGCAGCTGCTTTGGGCCCCACAACAATGACTGGGCCTGGGGCAGCTGCCCCTTTTGCACTACTTTAAAGATGGCACCATAGCTATTTAAGAAATGTCACAAATAGCGGGGCATTTCGTTGTGAGCTGAGTTTTTTTTTTCTCTAGTTTTTTTAGTCTGGCGGTGGCGTCATGATTGACGATGGACAGGGCTGGACTGAGACAAAACTTTGGCCCTGGACTTCATCCAGACCGGCCCACTTTAATTTTGCAAACAAGCACAAAAACAGTTTATAAACTAAACGCAAAAAAACATAAGTAGCATAACATAAGGAGTCCTCACTGTTTTATTATTTCACTTATTCTCCTCTGTATTTTTCTCATCCTTCCCACATCACTGCATGAAGTGGAGGGCGAGCCGCGCAGCCATTACTTTGACAAGCTGTCACTGAAACCAGCCCACTGAGCCATCGGCCCACCGGGAAACTCCCTGTAGTCCCAATGGCCAGTACATGCCTGACGATGGATCTACATCAGGGGACATTGTTTTTTTTTAATAAGCACTGAGGCGCTTTTCAGGTGTTTTAGTGCAAAAAATAGCACCTGCAAAGCGCCTGTTAAGCGCCTCTCCTGTCACTTCAGTGTGAAAGCCTGCAAAATGCTTCCGCAGCGGCGCTTTACACCGCCCCCGTGTGAAAGTAGCCTAAAGGAGTTGTCAAAAACTTTTGTACTGTGTTTATTCACTTTTACACTTTTTTGTTGAATGGGTAGGATACTCATTCACATGGGGGGGGGGGCGGAGCTGGGGGCCCCCTTGTTAACCACTTGAGCCCCGGACCATTTCACTGGCCAAAGACCAGAGCACTTTTTGCGATTCAGCACTGCGTCACTTTAACTGACAATTGTTCGAAGTGGCTCCCCAAAAAAATTGACGTCCTTTTTTTTTTCCCACAAATAGAGCTTTCTTTTGGTGGTATTTGATCACCTCTGCGGTTTTTATTTTTTGCACTAGAAAACAAAAATAGAGCGACAATTTTGAAAAAAATTCAATATTTTTTACTTTTTGCTATATTAAATATCCCCAAAAAATCTATAAAAAAAAAAAATTATTTTTTTCACAGTTTAGGCCGATACGTATTCTTCTACATATTTTTGGTAAAAAAAAATCGCAATAAGTGTATATTGATTGGTTTGCGCAAAAGTTATAGCGTCTACAAAATAGGGGATCGTTTTATGGCATTTTTATTAATATATTTTTTTTTTCCTAGTAATGGCGGCGATCAGCGATTTTTATCGTGGACACTTTTGACACATTTTTGGGACCATTGTCATTTTTACAACGATCAGTGCTATAAAAATGCACTGATTACTGTGAAAATGACACTGGCAGCGAATGGGTTAACCACTAGGTGGCGCTGAAGGGGTTAGGTGTGTCCTAGGGAGTTATTCTAACTGGTAGGGGGCGTGGCTACGAGTGTCACTGCTCCCGATGAGAGGGAGCAGACGATCAGTGACAGTGTCACTAGGCAGAACGGGGAGATGCTTGTTTACACTTGCCTCTCCCCCGTTCTGCAGCTCTGTGACCCGATTGCGGGACACCGGTGGACATCGAGTCCGCGCGCCCGCACGGCGGGAATTTCAGAGTGACGTTACTTTGCCCAGCTGTGCCATTCTGCTGACGTAAATGTACAGGAGACGGTCCTTAACCGGTTAAAGGGGGTTTCCAGATTTTGATAAGCTCCCTGCCCACAGACACCGACAAACACAGCCCAGGGTTGTGATAAACAGGCCCTTGTCTGCATCAATATGGCGACAAAGTTATTTTGGAGGTGGGGGCCTGGTATGGTTCAGGAGGGGGGGCACGCTCGCTCGCCCCCTCCCTTTCCTGACCTGCCAGACTGCATGCTCAGATAAGGGTTTGGTATGGATTTTGGGAGGGGCCCCGTGCTATTTAAAAAAAAAAATTGTCACGGGGTTCCCCTTCAAATCCACACCAGACCCGAAGGGCCTGGTATGGATTTGGGGGCGGGGCCTCTGCGCCGTTTTTTTTTTTACAATTTTTTTTTTTAGCTGGTAATTATTTATTATTATTTTTTACATTCAGCTGTCAGCGGGAAACTGCAAACAGCTGATGACTCATTGGTTGTTAAGGGTGTGGTGGCTGCTCCTTAGCAACCAGCTATTTACAGTGTTTTTAAAGAGGGGAAAAAAAATAAAACGCATTAAAAAATGCATCAAAACACAACACTTGCGTTTCTGGTGCAACTTTATTGCAAAACGCAATCTGCTGCAGGAAAAAAAGGTCTCCGACCCTCTCCAAAATCGCATTGGATGAAAAACACATAGATGTGAATGTGCACCATAAGAAACAATGTTAAATGGACTGTAGTGTATTTTTGGAAACGCACAAAAAAGTGAATAGGTGTGAACGTAGGGTCAGTGAAAGTGTCTATTAAACGAGTTCTTCAAAGTGAATTTATGGCAATATGCATTGTATTTAATAAACCCTTACATAATCCCTTCTTACAGAGAAGCCCTAGATCCTAAAATATCGGACTACTCTACTCGGGCCCACCCAGTCCTATGCCCCCTTACTGTCCAATCACTACGGCACAGTAGGCAGGCCGAAATCCGTGGCCCCCATGAGTCAGACTTCCTTAGAGCGCTCTGCTTTTTTGGGGCCTGGGGCACACTAAAGAGACATCAGAAAGCTGAGGTAAGCTCTTGGAGTTGCAGACTACACAATATACTTCATGTATACATTGCACACACTGCAAGTGGGCAAAGGTTATATTTTAATTGGCAGCTGCAGTTATTTTCAAGTACAGGGTAATCTGAGCCAGTGTTGTAGCTTGCTGACTCATAGTTCTGCAATGCATAGAACGGAGCAGTAACAGACGGGGCTCTGTTTGGGAGATTAACCTTGGTACACAACCACCACATGAAAAGGAAACACTTATACTTCTATTCCTACTAAGGTATTTCATTGACAAATATTAAAAAGAATGACATTTAGTGACGATCCCACTGGAAAAAAAAAACAATTACTGGTGTTTCAAGTTGAACTCTGGGATTGGTATAAAAATCTACCCTTATAGTGCCCACTGCCTGGACTCCAAGAGTGAAATACTAATTTATTCTAGAGGTAGAGGAATACACTGTAATACTTCCAACATACTAAGTGCCGGTTCACACAGGGGCAACACGACTTCCAGCGTGACTTTGCGAGGCGACTTGGAGACGACTTCAGCGCGACTTGGAGTGACTTACAACGCGACTTCAAGTCGCCTCCAGGACAGACGACTTTGCCAGTGGCCAATCAAACAATAATCAGCTCTGTGGGAGAGAGGGGTTTGCCTGAGAAAACTATTTTCTCTTCCTGTAAAGTTGCTTCAGTTAAGACACTGATCCGACTTTGGAGGCGACTTCCATTGAAATCAATGGGTACAAGTCGCCTAGAAGTCGCCTTGAAGTAGTACAGGAACCTTTTCTGAAGTCGCTCTGACTTCATACGCGTTCATTAAGACGGCTCTCATTCACACGCTGTGATTTCTGATGTCAAGCGACTTGGGGCGACTTGCGGTCTGACAAGTCGCCCCCCAAGTCGCGGTAGTGTAAACCCGCACTTATGGTCAATCGTGTATTCATTTCCACATTGTATTTCAATTACACTATGTAGCGGGTATTTGAATTTAGGGGAAGGATCTGGGTGGTAGTGTAACCCAGATGCACTGATTGCTAGGGAATCCGAGACCCTTTTTGTGGTTCTTGAAGGACTCTGGTGGCGTGAGGTTCCCTGCGGCCTACAGGTGGCGTTGTCGCCCTGGCCAGAGTTGAACTCACACCGCAAGACTGTGCCTTTTTGTACTTTCCTGGCGCTGGTACAGCGGGGCGGGGAACCTGCTGGGACGCAAAAGGAGAAGAGATAAAAGGGGCGGACGCCCTGACCTTGGGGTTCAGAGTCGGAGGACGCGGCCGCACCCAGGCACCTTCAGCTTGGGTGCTGGCGTTCCGGGCCCAGGTGCCCTTGACCTGGCCGGAGCAAGAGATGGAGTCCATCTCAGGCACCTTTAGCCTGGGGTGAGGTACTATGGCGGATGCCTGGGGCTCAGTACCTTCAAATGAGTTCCACGAGGGTGGAGGAATCCGAGGGGGCCCTAACTCTTTGGGTGCCCGTGTCTGAGTTTGTGAGGACTGGTGAGCGGAACTTCTCTGGAGAGTCCGGCGCAGCATTGCTGGTGACAGAGAGGCCTCCGGTGACTCCCTTGGACGGATATCCTTCCGCTGACGGGCTGTGCTAGCGAAGGTAATTCATGTTCTACCTCATATAGTCAGTGGCAGTGACCATTCGCCATTGGTGACACTACAGTGGTTAGCGATACCGTGAAGGATTGTGCCTTGACCTACTCCTATTAATACTGAACTGTTGCAAAGGTCCCAATTTGACTGTGCTGTATGTTTATTCGCTGAGAAGAAAAAAACTGTGTTGGACCTATTCAGTGTGTGGAACTCTGGTTACTAGGAGCAAAGTGGAGTGAATCCAAGGAAAGGATTTGACCCTAGGACACCTACACAAAGCCTGATCTTTCTGGCCTTCACCTCTTCACTATGGAGGACATGGGCCGTGGTGTATCTCATCCCTCCCCCTGGTACTGACACCCCTAGACAGAGACAGACAAGCCGAGAATGAGAAGGGGTGAGAGGGGTGAGGTCGCTACAACTATATTACCAAAAGTATTGGGACACCTGCCTTTACACGCACATGAACTTTAATGACATCCCAGTCTTAGTCCGTAGGGTTCAATATTGAGTTGGCCCACCCTTTGCAGCTATAACAGCTTCAACTGTTCTGGGAAGGCTGTCCACAAGGTTTAGGAGTGTCTATGGGAATGTTTGATCATTCCAGAAGCTCATTTGTGAGGTCAGGCGAGAAGGCCTTGCCCCGCCAGTGGCGGCTGGTGGGTTTTTGTTTGGGGGGCGGCAAACAAACAACCCCCCCCTGCGACACCTCAAACCCCCCCCCCCTGCTGTCTGCCAGTCCACCGGCACTTTTCCCATCTAGGTGGCGGGCACATCTGGCAGTGGCGGGGATCAGGCATCGGCGGACATCAGGCTGCAGCGGGCAGCGGCTCCTATGTCTTCTCCTCCTCGCTTCCGCCGTGCGTATCCTCTCCTTCTCCTAGGCGTCCAATAGGATTGCCTGTCCTTTCAGCCAATCAGATGACAGGTATCAGACCCGCTTCCCGACTGCCCGGGAGGAGGATCAGTGTTGTAACAGTGAATATTCCTTCCCTGGTGTAACACCTGGGTGGGCTCATGGCGCAATGCTCTGCGCCACGAGCCCACCCTATTTTGAAGCCTATTACAGCCTCTGGCTATAATTGGGTGCTTCAAAAAAACATCCCCACTGCTGTAATTCTTGTGCCCGGCATCCTGAATGGGGCCGGACACATTAATAGGGGGTAGCAGCCGGGGATCATAGAGCATTAATTAGGATGTGGTGGCTGTGGATAGAGGGGGCGGCGCCCCTAATGGACGGGCTGCCACTGGTCTCCGCTGTAATTCATCCCAGAGGTGTTCTATTGGGTTGAGGTTAGGCCAGTCAAGTTCCTCCACCCCAAACTCGCTCTGATTAGTTCTGTACCATGTGATCAAATTGACCAATCACAGCTAGCAACACAATTGTACACAATGGATGGCATGAAAAGAAGCCATCCATTGTGTACAACTGTTATATGACCTGCTGCGATTGCTCACTGTGTTCAAATGGTACCGGTACCAGTGCCCCCCTAGAAGTGGCCTCATTATCACTTGGCCACGCGAGGGGCGCTTTCTGAAAGGACGTCATATGACATCCCGTCATATGACATCCCGTTGCCCCATGAAACGCGTAGAGATAATAGCTTTGTTCAACCATGCATTCAATGTCTCAATAAGTAGAAAAATAATACTGCGCATGTGAAAAGATAATTCAGTGTGAAAATAAGCAGCACCACAAATGTGAGATATTACCACAAAAAAACAAAATAAAGGTGTGTTGTGCTACAGTGATTGATATTAAAAAATACTGGAAAAAAATATAAATAGATGTGCCCAATCAGCCTATGAACCTGATGAGAATTTTTATTTTTGTTGTCTTTTCTTTTGAGCAGTTACCCAATACCCGACCATTCATGGTACCTCAAGTTTTCTTATGATATTAATGCATTGTGAGTCATATATGTACTACCTTTTGTTCTTATGATTGGGATCGCCCTACTCTCTCCAAACACAGGAGTGAGATTTGTCCACATGGACCAAATGTCCGGGACAAGGAGGGTACCCTTGTAAACACAACACGTTAATACGTCTCCATGCTATTGCTGTTGTTTTAATTGGGGCCATGACAGATGCATCCCTCGTCCCCCTCCTTTATCCTTATCCCTCCCCCCTCTTTCTTTGTGTGCACCCCCTTGCTGTAATGACAAAATGTAACTAAAATAAAGATATTATATATATACACACACTCAGTGGGTACGGAATATATTCAGACCCCCTTACATTTTTAACTCTTTGTTATATTGCAGCCATTTGCTAAAATCATTTAAGTTCATTTTTTCTCATCAATGTACACACAGCACCTCATATTGACAGAAAAACACAGAATTGTTGACATTTTTGCAGATTTATTAAAAAAGAAAAACTGAAATATCACATGGTCCTAAGTATTCAGACCCTTTGCTTTGACACTCATATATTTAACTCAGGTGCTGTCCATTTCTTCTGATCATCCTTGAGATGGTTCTACACCTTCATTTGAGTCCAGCTGTGTTTGATTATACTGATTGGACTTGATTAGGAAAGCCACACACCTGTCTATATAAGACCTTACAGCGCATGTCAGAGCAAATGAGAATCATGAGGTCAAAGGAACTGCCTGAAGAGCTCAGAGACAGAATTGTGGCAAGGCACAGATCTGGCCAACGTTACAAAAAAAATTCTGCTGCACTTAAGGTTCCTAAGAGCACAGTGGCCTCCATAATCCTTCAAATGGAAGATGTTTGGGACGATCAGAATCCTTCCTAGAGCTGGCCGTCCGGCCAAACTGAGCTATCGGGGGAGAAGAGCCTTGGTGAGAGAGGTAAAGAAGAACCCAAAGATCACTGTGGCTGAGCTCCAGAGATGCAGTTGGGAGATGGGAAAAAGTTGTAGAAAGTCAACCATCACTGCAGCCCTCCACCAGTCGGGGTTTTATGGCAGAGTGGCACGATGGAAGCCTCTCCTCAGTGCAAGACACATGAAAGCCCACATGGAGTTTGCTAAAAAAACACCTGAAGGACTCCAAGATGGTAAGAAATAAGATTCTCTGGTCTGATGAGACCAAGATAGAACTTTTTGGCCTTAATTCTAAGCGGTATGTGTGGAGAAAACCAGGCACTGCTCATCACCTATCCAATACAGTCCCAACAGTGACGCATGGTGGTGGCAGCATCATGCTGTGGGGGTGTTTTTCAGCTGCAGGGACAGGACGACTGGTTGCAATCTAGGGAAAGATGAATGCGGCCAAGTACAGGGATATCCTGGATGAAAACCTTCTCCAGAGTGCTCAGGACCTCAAACTGGGCTGAAGGTTTACCTTCCAACAAGACAATGACCCTAAGCACACAGCTAAAATAACAAAGGAGTGGCTTCACAACAACTCCGTGACTGTTCTTGAATGGCCCAGCCAGAGCCCCGACTTAAACCCAATTGAGCATCTCTGGAGAGACCTAAAAATGGCTGTCCACCAACGTTTACCATCCAACCTGACAGAACTGGAGAGGATCTGCAAGGAGGAATGGCAGAGGATCCCCAAATCCAGGTGTGAAAAACTTGTTGCATCTTTCCCAAAAAGACTCATGGCTGTATTAGATCAAAAGGGTGCAAATACTAAATACTGAGCAAAGGGTCTGAATACTTAGGACCATGTGATATTTCAGTTTTTCTTTTTTAATAAATCTGCAAAAATGTCAACAATTCTGTGTTTTTCTGTCAATATGGGGTGCTGTGTGTACATTAATGAGGGAAAAAATGAACTTAAATGATTTTAGCAAATGGCTGCAATATAACAAAGAGTGAAAAATTTAAGGGGGTCTGAATACTTTCCGTACCAACTGTGTGTGTGTATATATATATATATATAGATAGATAGATAGATAGATAAATTTTATATATATATATATATATCATGGGTGGCACAGTGGTGTAGTGGTGAGCACTCTCACCTAGCAGTAAAAAGGGTCGCTGGTTCGAATCACAACCACGACACTACCTGCCTGGAGTTTGCATGTTCTCCATGTGCCTGCGTGGGTTTCCTCCGGGTACTCCGGTTTCCTCCCACACTCCAAAGACATGCTGGTAGGTTAATTGGCTTCTGTCTAAAATTGGCCCTAGTATATGAATGTGAGTTAGGGACTTTAGATTGTAAGCTCCTTGAGGGTAGGGACCGATGTAAATGTACAATTCATATGTAAAGTGCTGCGTAAAATTGACGGCGCTATATAAGTACCTAAATAATAATATATATATTGTGACAGCAGGAAGGTAAAGTCACCTGGTTGCATCCAGGGGGGTAGATATATTTCGCCCAGATTCAGGCTTTACGCCGACTTATACAACTAGGTGGAGAGTTGTATAAGCCCAGCTGAGGCTAGTGGGCTCATGGATGACTCATACCTCTAGGGAGAGTGTGGGGCGTCGTGCAGACAGGGAGTTGATGAGACCAGCTGAAGCTTGTCAGCTCATTTAGGCCTCTATAAGAACTCCCAGCTTCATTAGATGTTAGCTCATGCCTGGACCCAGACCTGTGTGGACTGTCTAGGGAGAGTGAACCCCTGTGCGGTGAGACAAAGCCTGTGTGGCTATTTGCTTGGACATTTAAAACCAGGGACTTAGGGACTAGGACAGCACTAGGCTGATCCCAGTTGTTAGTTAGGAAACCTGTCTGTTTAGTCAGAGGTCAAGTTGACCAGGATTTATTTTGTTTAGGTTTCTTTTTCTTTGCTGTGTTTTGTCACTGTAAATAGAAAATAAACCGCACCTTTTTGATTTTGAAAACCACAACCTTCGTTTGCTGGGCCTGTTTTTGTGTGGGGAGCCCAACTCGGGGGTCACACACACCCGCTGCCGAGCCAACCCCCCCTCACAGTTGGTGGAGAACCAGTGGCAGTTTTTTTTTTAAGCCAGCATGGAGGAGATACTGAAGCAGCTGGCTCTAGCAAATGCCAATCAACAGCAGACAAATGCAGGTTTGCAAAAGAACTTCGCAGCCCAGCAGCAAGCTCATCAACAGAGCCTTGCAGCCCAGCAGCAGACAAACGCAACTTTGCAACAGAGTCTGGAGGCTCAGCAACAAGCCCAGCAGCAATCTGAGGCCCGCTTCATAGACCTGTTGCAGAAGCAAGAGCAGAGACTACAACAACAGATGGAAGCAGTAATGCAGCAACGTCCGCAGACCAGTGAGGAAAGCCGTCCCACTAATACCGCGTCCTTTGGGGTGAGTCGTTTATTGACAAAAATGACTGGAGAGGATGATCCAGAGGTATTTTTGACCACATTTGAAAGGACCGCTGAAAGAGAAAAGTGGCCTGAGGAGCAGTGGGCTGGACTGGTGGCTCCTCTGTTAACTGGTGAATCGCAGAAAGCTTACTATGACCTAGAGCCTAACCAAGCAAAAGACTATGTGATGCTAAAAGCTGAAATATTGGCAAGGCTCAGCGTGTGCATAACTGGACTTTCCAGCTTGGAAAACCCCCCAGGTCTCAAATGTATGATCTCATTCACCTGAGCAGAAAGTGGCTACAGCCAGAGACTTTGTCCGCACCAAAGATTGTGGAACGTGTTGTAATGGATCGGTTTTTGAGAGCTCTTCCTACTGCCATCCAAAAGTGGGTAAGCCATGGAGACCCAGAGACGGCCGATGGTCTTGTGGATCGTGTGGAGAAATACTTGGCTACAGAGAACCTGACGGCCTCTTCCAGAGACACTCGGACTTTCCACCCTAAGACCAGACCATCCCCAGGGGCGGATAAGAGGATTCCAAGGGGTGAGGGTGGAGAGAGTGAGAGGGTGGGAGCTCTACCCCAAGTTTGGCGAGAACAGCCTGGGAAATCAGCGGCTCAAGAGGCGGCAAGAAGGATCGTTTGCTACCGCTGCCGGCAAGCGGGACATATTGCAGCCAATTGCCCGGTTGTGGAGGAACCCATGCAGTGTGACTTTCTGACGGGCAGACGTCAGTCGCTGTGTGCGACAGTCGCATGCACTGCCATTCGAGGAACTGAGAAACATTTATGCAAAATGTGTGTTAATGGTAGAAATGTTGTGGTATTGCTGGATTCAGGTAGCCTTGTGACCCTGATAAAGGCTGAGTTAGTTAAAACAGAGGTCTCTGGGAATAGCAAGGTAGCTGTTATTTGTGTGCATGGGGACACCCGAGAGTATCCAGTGACTACAGTGTGTTTCGAGACCCCCAAAGGTACCCTCTCTCATCCAGTGGGCTTAGTATCTCAGTTACCGCATGACGCCATTGTGGGAAGGGATTTTCCGAAGTTCTGGGAACTATGGGATGATCCTGAGCCCCCCACTGGTGCCCCTATGTACCAGGAATGTGATAGCCAGAACTCCCCTGAGAGTGGTGAGGACTCTCCGGAATTTCCCTTATCAGTATTGGCAGGGGAGACTCAAGAAACTGGAGAGGAGCCCACCTCCTCAGACGAAAACCTACCGTCTGTGGAGTTTTCTGATCTTGAGGTTCACAGGGAAAACTTTGCCACAGAACAGTTGAAAGACCCCGCCCTAATAAAGGCACGGGAAAACGTAGTGAAAATAGATGGCAAGTTAGTGAACCCAGATAATACCTGCACTTACCCATACTTCAGCGTAGAGAAGGACCTACTGTATCGGGTGGCAAAAAGGGCAGAAGAAACCGTTGAGCAGCTTGTGGTGCCCAAACCTTACAGGAAGTTGGTGTTGGAGTTGGCCCATGGGCACATTCTTGGAGGTCATCTGGGGACAGAGAAAACCCGAGAGAGGGTATTACAGAGATTCTATTGGCCGGGGGTGATGAAGGACATAGAAAATTATTGTTCCTCCTGCCCTGTGTGTCGGAGGTCGGCCCCGATGCCACATTTCCGTAGCCCGCTGGTCCCTCTACCCATCATTGAGGTCCCGTTTGAGAGGATCGCCATGGATTTGGTAGGTCCTATAATCAAGTCCGCTAGGGGGCACCAGTACATATTAGTTATAATGGACTATGCCACCCGTTATCCAGAAGCGATCCCTCTCCGAAATACCTCGGCCAAAACCATAGCCAAAGAGCTATCTCTTGTGTTTAGCCGGGTGGGTATTTGTAAAGAACTGCTTACGGACCAAGGTACACCCTTTATGTCCCGGGTTATGAAAGGGTGAAGTTAAAACCCTATCGGATCCCAGAGGCCCGACGGGAGGCAATACGGGAGGAAGTACAGAAAATGCTGAACTTAGGGGTGATAGAGGAGTCCCAAAGTGATTGGTCTAGTCCCATTGTGTTGGTGCCTAAACCGGATGGGAGCTGGCGATTTTGTAACGATTTTCGTCAGTTGAACAAAGTTACAAAATTTGACACCTACCCCATGCCACGTATAGATGAGTTGATCGACCGGCTGGGAACAGCCCGATACATGACGACTCTTGACCTCACAAAAGGGTATTGGCAAATCCCCCTGGCCAAGTCGGCCAAAGAGAAAACCGCATTTGTAACCCCAGACGGGGCGTTCCAATATAAAAGAATGCCGTTCGGGTTACAGAATGCGCCGGCCACATTCCAGCGGAAAATGGACCAGATGCTGAGGCCCCATCGGAAGTATGCTGCGGCTTACCTGGATGACGTAATTGTCCATAGCACAGATTGGGCCTCACATCTGCCAAAAGTGCAAGCAGTCCTGGACTCTGTTCAGGAAGCGGGGTTTACGGCTAACCCCAAGAAGTGTACCATTGGGCAGGAGGAGGCCAAATATCTTGGGTACACCATTGGGAGGGGAGTAATAAAACCCCAACTCAACAAAGTCGAGGCCATCCAGAGTTGGCCACGTCCCAACAGCAAGAAGCAGGTACGAGCCTTTCTGGGAATCGCTGGGTATTATCGGCGATTCATTCCCCACTTTGCTTCTAAGGCTGTGCCCCTAACCAACCTGACGAAGGGGAAAGGGTCGGTCATGATTAAATGGACCCCCGAGGCTGAGGCAGCATTCCAATTCTTGAAACAAGCCTTATGTAGCCAGCCAGTGTTGTACTCACCCGACTTCTCTAAAGACTTTGTCGTACAAAGTGATGCGTCAGATGTGGGGTTAGGAGCAGTATTGTCCCAGGTCTGGAACGGGGAAGAGCACCCAGTCATTTACCTCAGCAGGAAGTTGAAGTCCCATGAGGTAAATTACGCCACGGTTGAAAAGGAGTGTTTAGCGGTGAAGTGGGCTCTAGATTCCCTTCGGTACTACCTGCTAGGTAGGCACTTTGACTTGGTTACGGATCACGCTCCGTTAAAGTGGATGGCTCAAAACAAGGAAACAAATAGAAGAGTGAATAGGTGGTTCCTGGCCCTCCAGGAATTTAACTTCACAGTAAAGCATCGCCCTGGCGTTCAAATGGGGAATGTGGATGCTTTGTCTCGAGTACATGAATGCCTGATTGCTGGTGTTCCAACCCCGAGGTTAAAACAAGAGGGGGGGGGTATGTGACAGCAGGAAGGTAAAGTCACCTGGTTGCATCCAGGGGGGTAGATATATTTCGCCCAGATTCAGGCTTTACGCCGACTTATACAACTAGGTGGAGAGTTGTATAAGCCCAGCTGAGGCTAGTGGGCTCATGGATGACTCATACCTCTAGGGAGAGTGTGGGGCGTCGTGCAGACAGGGAGTTGATGAGACCAGCTGAAGCTTGTCAGCTCATTTAGGCCTCTATAAGAACTCCCAGCTTCATTAGATGCTAGCTCATGCCTGGACCCAGACCTGTGTGGACTGTCTAGGGAGAGTGAACCCCTGTGCGGTGAGACAAAGCCTGTGTGGCTATTTGCTTGGACATTTAAAACCAGGGACTTAGGGACTAGGACAGCACTAGGCTGATCCCAGTTGTTAGTTAGGAAACCTGTCTGTTTAGTCAGAGGTCAAGTTGACCAGGATTTATTTTGTTTATGTTTCTTTTTCTTTGCTGTGTTTTGTCACTGTAAATAGAAAATAAACCGCACCTTTTTGATTTTGAAAACCACAACCTCCGTTTGCTGGGCCTGTTTTTGTGTGGGGAGCCCAACTCGGGGGTCACACACACCCGCTGCCGAGCCAACCCCCCCTCACAATATATATAATAAATAAACAGTCCAGAAAAATCAGTCTCTCAAATGGACTATAATGGTCAAATGGCAAACTCCATTATTCAACTGTGAATAAAGTTATCCAATCACTTCACCAAGTGAACATGCCACTACTAAAATAGGCTGGACTCTTACCAGAGAGCCTGGACCTTTTTTATTACGAAGGGTCAAACAGGCTTGATGAATATGTCCTGGTAGTGGTCATCAGCAGGGGATGTACAAAGGAACCACGTCAGGAACAGCTCCAGAGCATCCAGGAGCTGTTCCTGACTCCACCCAAACAATGATCGTGTAGTCAGATCCAAATAAAACGTTGGATAATGTCAAACCTCATGCCCCAAAAAAAGTCCTTTTGTCAACGAAACTGGTCGAGCTAGGCTGTATGTTCCTGTTACCGCGCATTTTGCATGTTTTGGATGTTCTGTGGCGGCCGCCTTTCTTTTGTACCATGCAATGCTGTTTTTACTATGGATATGTGTAAGTGCAATACTTTATATTAAATGCAACCCTTAAGAAGTTTTACACTATCCAGCGTTTTATGTTTCATTTGGATCTGACTACACGATCGTCGTTTGGGTGGAGTCCCCTGAATGCTCTGGAGCTGTTCTTGACATTGTTCCTCTGTACCTCCCCTGCTGATGATCCCTACTGGGACACAGGGCTGAAACTAAGGGAGGCAGGGGGGACGCCTGCCCCGGGTGACGCATTTAGAGGGGCACCACCAGGGGTGCCACCCCCACCCACAATGGGAACTGCTGCTCTAAGGTAGTCACTGCCGCCCGATTAGGTGTAATGGACAGGCAGCGCCCACTGTATAGTTTGCCAAAATTTCACTTGAAGGGGTTGTAAAGGTTCGTGTTTTTTCACCTTAATGCATTCTATGCATTAAGGTGAAAAAACACCTGGCATTGACGGCCTTCCCAGCCCCCCCCCCCCCCGTTTACTTACCTGAGCCCTTTCACCTGCTGTGCGCGTCCCCCGGCATCCTCTTCTCCACGGAGTCTGGCCGTTGATTGGATAGATTGATAGCAGCGCAGCCATAGGCTCCCGCTGCTGTCAATCACATCCAATGACGCGGCCGCTGGGGGGCGGGACTAAGTCATACACTCTGTGTCTATTGACGCTGCGTGCATAGACACAGTTTGTCGTGTATGACAGGGAGCGCGCCCGCAAGCTAACCCCCTCGGGATAGAGCTTCCCAGAGAGGGGGTTAGCTATTGTGGGGAGGAGCCGCGAGAGCCGCCGAGGGACCAGAGAACAGCAGGATTGGGGCCACTCTGTGCAAAATGAACTGCACAATGGAGGTAAGTATGATATGTTTATTTTTTAAAAGGAACCTTTACAACTCCTTTTAAATTACAGATACAAATATGTATTTTATCTGTGTAAATAGGCATTTGCCTATTCAGCAAATTAATTTATTTTTAATTTTTGCTGCCGCTTTTCGCAGAATGAGTAAAGCAGTCTCAAAATACTAAGAGGGAACTACGTTGGTGGTTCTTTCTACAAGCTGGAAACTGCCCTAAGCTAACTAATGGTCAATGTACTCAGGTTTTGTATTTTTCTTCTGACATCACTTTGCTGACTATTTTCGTGTGGAATGCACGGTGTCTATTTTTGTATCGATATTATGAAGTGTAGACTTGACCTTCACACTTTAGCAGAAACTACGTTAATTGCCTCCTGTCCCTGCAATTTGGGCTGTTCATAGATAATCCAGTCACCGATAGGGCTGCAAGAATGAGCATAGTGGGACGGTGGGTGTCATCATTATCAGAACCTAGGAAACGCCAAGCAGTTCCTGCCACCATTTAAAAAAAACAACTGGCTAAACAGAGGTTAATGATTTATGAAAAAATGCCATTCAAAATACATCGAAGTTACAATTCACAACACGTAGAGGGAAGTGGTTACTTTTGCTAGATTCGATATGTCACAGATACAGAAATATACATGTCACATACAAAATGTTTTGCAAGACTCGGTCATGAAGACCACATTTTTAAACATATCTGTTAGTTTATTGGCCTCATAAAATGAAAGAAGTGAAGGCGAGCCACTTGTAAGTTATACCTATAAGGGGACCTTACCAATCGAACCCCCCTCCCCACCGCTGTCCCCGCCATAGACTTACCTCCTGCCATATATTATCTGACCTCTCTCCCCACCATAGACCATCTGACCTCCTTCCCCAACATAAATCATCTGATCTTCTTACCTGCCAAGATTCACCTGATCTCCTGCCATAGATTATCTGATCTCCTTCCCTGACATAAATTCATCTGATCTTCTGCCATCCTGCAGTATCTTTCAAAAGTTAGTACACCCCTCACGTTTTTGTAAATATTTTATTATATCTTTTCATGTGACAACACTGAAGAAATGACACTTTGCTAAAATGTAAAGCATTGAGCGTACAGCTTGTATAACAGTGTCAATTTTCTGTCCCCTCAAAATAACTCAACACACAGCCATTAATGTCTAAACCGCTGGCAATAAAAGTGAGTACACCCCTAAGTGAAAATGTCCAAATTGGGCCCAATTAGCCATTTTCCCTCCCTGGTGTCATGTGACTCGTTAGTGTTACAAGGTCTCAGGTGTGAATGGTGAGCAGGTGTGTTAAATTTGGTGTTCACTCTCTCATACTGGTCACTGGAAGTTCAACATGGCACCTCATGGCAAAGAACTCTGAAGATCTGCAAAAAATAATTGTTTTGCTCTATCTACATAAAGATGGCATAAGCTATAAGAAAATTACCAAGACCCTGGAACTGAGCTGCAGCACAGTGGCCAAGACCATACAGCTGTTTAACAGGACAGGTTCCACTCAGAACAGGCCTCGCCATGGTCAACCAAAGAAGTTGGGTGCATGTGCTCAGCATCTTATCCAGAGGTTGTCTTTGGGAAATAGACGTATGAATTAGTATTATTATTATTATTATTATTATTATTATTTAGGTACTTATATATGTAGCACTTACATCCAGATTAAGGGAGCTGCTGGTTTTGTTGGGTCTGCGAATTACCTCTATGGCTTCCGTTGTCAGGGGTGTAAGAAAAGTCTTCAGAAAAGACAATGTCCACACCGTGTAAAACCCAAACAGTAATGCCGCGTACACACGATCAGTATTCACGGCGGTTAAAAAAACGCAGTGAATAATGACATTAAAAACAAGGGAATGGCTTGTTCCCCCACAGACGATCGTTTTTCTCGTCGAAAGGAAAAAATGTTGTTTTTCTCGACGAGAAAAACGGCCGTGTGTACGCGGCATTAGGCTTTATTTTTCTCTTTGCTGAGGAAACTTTAGAGGAAGAGTAGGACACGAGAAAGAAACACACAGGGGAAGGTTTAGGTGCGCAACACTAAAATACACTCGTCGCCACTCAAGCCTGAGTGGGTATTGCTCACCCGGATAGTCCTTATTTAGTGTTCCTAGTAGTAGGAATGCAGCGCAAATCAATCTTTCCTTTTAGTATTATGGATACGATCAGGAATCCCCTGCCACAGGATTAAAGTCCCGAACCTCCCAGCCAGGCAATAATGAAGAGAACCTTTAGGCCAGATTGGCGTATTGCAAGGCATGTGATTAAACTCTTTAGGCGAGTTTCCAGGCCTCTTCCCGAGACAGCAGTACTATCGCTAGTCTCCTCTGGGACTGATCCTCCCCTGGTCTCTTTTCCTAAAGGTGGGCTTCCCGCAGGTGGGTAGCGTGGGATCCTTTTCTGAAGCATAGGCCTCAGCCAGCAGAGCTGAGCCTACAAAGCAGCGATGTGGCCTCGGGCTGAAGGTTCCCGGGACCAGAACACACGCACCCCGTGCCATACGAGGCGCACGCACAGGACCAATGGGTCCTCAGGAACGACTCAACCTCAATGGCGTCTGCCCCTTATGTACCCTCTCCCAGCATGCACAGGGGGTTCACACTACGCCCACTGCACGGCTGCTGAGAGCGAACACCCAAGGTGTTGTGATACCCCCTGTGGTTCAACCTATGCCGGTGGTGACAGTGCCACCTACAGGCAATAGGGAACACTACTGCCAGGCAGCATCACACCCAGAGCAGAGGCAATAATAAAGAATCAATTGGTCTGAGCCCAACTACTAGCTCAGACTACCCCTAAATATATACATAGCGCCCCCAAATATTGGGGAGGGCGCTACATATAGCGCCGTCAATTTACGCAGCGCTTTACATATACATTGTACATTCACATCGGTCCCTACCCTCAAGGAGCTTACAATCTAAAGTCCCTAACTCACATTCATGTACTAGGGCCAATTTTTAGACAGAAGCCAATTAACCTACCAACATGTCTTTGAAGTGTGGAAGGGAACCGGAGTACCCGGAGGAAACCCACGCAGGCACAGGGAGAACATGCAAACTCCAGGCAGGTGGTGTCGTGGTTGGGATTTGAACCAGTGACCCTTTTTACTGCTAGGCGAGAGTGCTCACCACTACACCACTGTGCCGCTTTGCTGCAGAGGTTGAAGGGGTGGATGGGGGGGTCAGCCTGTCAGTGCTCAGACCATACGCCGCACACTGCATCATATTGGTCTGCATAGCTGTCGTCCCAGAAGGAAGCCTTTTCTAAAGATGATACACAAGCAAGTCTGCAAACAGTTTGCTGAAGACAAGCAGACTAAGGACATGGATTACTGGAACCATGTCCTGTGGTCTGATGAGACCAAGATAAACTTATTTGGTTCAGTTGGTGACAAGCGTGTGTGGCGGCAACCAGGGGAGGAGTACAAAGACAAGTGTGTCTTACTTACAGTCAAGCATGGTGGTGGGAGTGTCATGGTCTGGGGCTGCATGAGTGTTGCCGGCACTGGGGAGCTACAGTTCATTGATGGAACCATGAATGCCAACATGTACTGTGACATACTGAAGCAGAGCATGATCCCCTCTCTTCGGAGACTGGGCCGCAGGGCAGTATTCCAACATGATAACGACCCCAAACACACCTCCAAGATGACCACTGACTTGCTAAAGAAGCTGAGGGTAAAGGTGATGGACTGGCCAATCATGTCTCCAGACCTAAACCCTATTGAGCATCTGTGGGGTTTATCCAGATGTTTATCCTGGATGTGGAGACTGGATTCCCCCGGCTCAGACTTGAATGTCTCCCTATTGCTGCTGAGCATCAGTTTAGCTCAAATAGCCAACATTCATTCTCATTAAAGAATGTGCTTCATGCATAACAATGTGACAAGGAATATTTATTAGCACTCATCTAGAGAGCAAAGTAACAGAGAGATGAGCTCCTCGGTCTGCTGCTTCTCCTTCACTGTCCAATCACTGGCTGGGGGAGGGATAAGACCTGCAGCAGAGAAAAATCTGGTCTGCCAGACTGGACTGTGCTATGTGGAAAAGTTTGTAAATCTTAGGACTGGATGAACAAATGTACAAATTTCTTGGCAGGTAAAACGGCTCCCATACACTGTATGCATTTTATCTGTGTAACTATCTGTTCGCCTGAAGTTAAAGTAGCAGTCCGGGCTTTTGGGAACTAAGTTTAAATCTGCTCCCACCCCCTTCTAATGCCGCGTACACACGATCGATTTTCTCGACGGTGAAAACACCGTCGAGAAAATCACTGGGAAAAAAGAGGAACGGCTTGTTCCCCTACACACGGCCGTTTTTCCCGACCATTTTTTCTCTTGGTCGAGAAAAACGACCGTGTGTGGGCTCCCCGGCAGTGTTTCCCTATGGGAAAACTACTGCGGAAAAAAATGCAGTGAATCACGACGAGGAAAATTAGAGCATGTTCTAATTTTTCTCGTCGTGATTAATGCCGTTTTTCTCGTCGGGAAAAATGACCAAAAGCCCACACACGGTCGTTTTTCTCGTCAAAGAGAAAAAATTTAATTTTTCCCAACGAGAAAAATGGTCGTGTGTACGCGGCATAACTCCTACCCCAACTACCCTGTAGAAGGAAAATGTGCATACTTGCCTGGTCTCAGGATCTCCCCAACAACCAGCTTCAGGGAAGAGGAGAGATCACCGACATTGGCTGCAATACCTAGGCGGTGACGTCACCTATAGACTTATTTTGGGGTATCCATTGTTGGCTGTCCCTCCTCTACACTGAAACCGCCGCTGGGAACCAATCATGCGGCCAGACACGAGCTCTATGAGATCAGGTAAATATAAGCATCTTCCTTCTTCAGGGGTAATAAATTATGATTTAGAAGGGGGGTGGGAGCAGGTTTAAGTTTACCTAGTAATAATCGCCTGGAATTACACTTTAAGTTTTAAAGCTTATTTAGCTGTTTACCTGGAGTTACATTTTAAAGCTTAAACTGGGTATAGCTATGATGACTAGTTGGGCTCTTGCAACCAGATGTCAGGATTTTACGATTTCTACAATTAATTTTAGTTCTTCATGGTGTATCCCCGATGTACTTGTGGTTTGTATCACTAATCTTCCTTGGTTGTGTTATATTGGATTGACTCTATGACGTACACCTTGCTTTTTATGCTGTAATACTATCCAGTTCCATGGCCTTAAGTGTCAGATGTTAATGCAAGGATACATTAAAGTGGGAGTAAACACCCATGCATGAATTTTACCTACAGGTAAGCCTATAATACCTATAGCCCCGTACACACGATCGGTTTAACTGATGAAAACCGTCCGATGGATGGTTTTCATCAGACCAACCGATCGTGTATGGTACCCATCGGTCTTTTTTCCTTCGGATGGAAAAAATAGAACTTGTTTTAAAATTTTCCGATGGATAAAAAACCGATGGGAATTTCCGATCGTCTATGGGCAAGTCCATCGGTTTAAAAACCCACGCATGCTCAGACTGAATTAGGAGACGGGAGCGATCGTTCTTGTAAAACTAGCGTTCGTAATGGAGATAGCACATTCGTCATTCTGCAAGTTATTGCTTCGTTTAATGCAGCGCATGTTTTTTTGCTTTCGAACGGTCTTTAAAATGTCATTTTGGCAGCAGAACTTTCTCCTGAGTTCTGACAAATGTATGTCTTTCTTTTTTCTAGTGATCTTAGGAATAATTATTAAAATTCTGCAAGGCCGACCTCCCAAATTACACCTTTATGTTTTTTGACTCTTAAAATTTGTTGTGCATTTTTTGGTGTGTCAATTTCTCAGAACAACATAATATTTAATTTTAGAAAAATCATGGAGGTTGGTGTCCCTTGTTCTTAATTACACATTGTACTTATGCAATCTTATTGCTACTTCTCAAAAAAACACATCAGGCATGTAGGTTGGCTGAAATCAAATGTCCCTTTTATTTCGGGAAAAAAAACAAACAAAAACCGAAGGGCAACTGTTCAGAAATTAGCAGAGAATATGAAGTCATTAGATCCCAAATGCAGACCTGACTATGATCAATAATAAAATCAACAACAGCATGAAATCAGGAGCAGCAGCCAAAGACATACATCATCCCAAGCTGTGGTACTCCATCAACCTTCAATTTCTGGATGAGCAGCTCGAGGCCAGGGAATCACCTCCTGCTCTTCCTTGTAGCCTTCCTTCCATGCCTCTCTGCAGCGTTCTCTCCACGGCCCCGTCCATGCACCCTTGCAGGCTGGGCCACTGTGGGTGGTGATGTGGCAGGAGGAGGAGGAGAAGGAGAGGGATTGGGCTGATGTGAGATATGGGTGGCCTCAGTCAGTAGCCCCCTCGCCCCCATGTGTACGGCCATATAGATGAGATGCTCACAGAGGGCCCGTTGTCCCGCCTCCATTCTGAGTAGCTTATCCGCCAGATAGGTGCTAAGCCCCTCCGTAGGGTTGAGGGGGGGCCCTCATAATGGCAGCAGCCTCCTGAATCATCTTTAGTGACTCCTCCTCCACTTGTGTCATCCGCCGTTGTTTTGGCGGTCTGACGTGGAGGGGAGCCACTTGGGAGACGGTGCTGCCACTAGGTCTGGGGACCTGCTGAGTCCCACTGGGCCCTGCCTCCTCCTGCCTGTCACACTCCTGACCCTCTTCCTCCTGGCTTGCCTCATCCTGTTTATAAAATAAAATGTAGATTTCTATTATTTGAGGAATCAATCACACACAATTTTGATCTCATTACTGGTTTATTTTGGAGGGGGGGGTGGGATCATTTATGGCTAAGCCAAACAGTTCAACTCCATATTACTTAGTGGACAATAATTAGCATCAAAAATACTATACCGGGCTGAAGATGTGAAGATCTGGCTCTTATAGCTCAGGAGGCTCCTCCTCCGCCTCTGCAGGGGTGGAGGGAAGAGTGGAAGGAACGCTGGAGGGAAGGGTGGAAGGAAGGGTTGAGGGAAGGCTGGAAATAGATTCCCTGGCCTCGATCTGGTCATCCAGAAATTGAAGATGTCTGTAGTACCACAGCTTGGGCTTTACTACATTGTCGGCTGCTGCTCCTGATCTCTTGGACTGGCGCACGTCCTTGAATTTTTTTTTATAAGAATTGCGCAGGTTGTTGATTTTATTATTGATCATAGTGTAGTCTGCATCTGGGATCCATGGCTTCATATCCTCGGCTAATTTGGTAATAGTTGCCCGTCGTACATCACTTTTGTGATACGCAGGGTGTTTGAGCTCCCAAAGGTTGCGCTGTTCCTTATACTTTTCAATAAAAACAAGCATCACCTCCGGCTCTCTTAGTTTATGCATCTATTAGGATCAGCAAGTACAAAAAAAAAAGGATCAGAATTGATTCTCCTCAACTTATCACAATATTGCCCTTTACAATCATGACCCATTAATATGCCACTGCAGGCCCGAGTTCCCTTCTTACCTTAGTTCACTTTGTGGGTTCACTTCCGGTCGTCCTTACTCCGCGCATCCCTAATAACTTCTTTCCCCTTTTTATACCCTGCGCATGCGTGTAACTCCGCCCTCGTCGCCCGCCCATGACGGACTTTTTCTGCATTTCCCCGCCCCTTAACGATCGGCGCACAGTGTGAGACGGCGACATGTCGCAGACACAGGTGGCTTCTTTAGTTGAAATTACCGACGAGGAAAGCCCGGAGGCGGAAACGTCCCGATCCTGTAAAAAAAGATACAAGGCGACTAATATGTCTTTTTCTGAGATGGCGGAGATGGTGGACATTCTGCAGAGGAAGGATTACGACGGCAAGCATGGCCCATACGACACCCCTAATCTCCGGAAGTCACAAATTATGGATAAAGTGGCGAAGACTCTTTATAAAAAATATGGGGTCAGGAGATCCAAGGAACAACTCCGTAAAAGGTGGTCAGACCTGAAGCTCAGGGAGCCGGAGCAGTATAGGAAGCTTATAAAAAGCATAGAAAAAAGTAAGTATATTTTACTGTGTTCTTTCACATTGTAATATGTATTCTTCCATGTTTTGCACCATGTGCTTGGCTTGACTGGGTTCACATTTTGAAATCTCATCTTTTAGGTTAAGTGGAGAGTCCACTTATTTGCCCAATGTTTTGACCAATAACTTGCTGCTCTTCCCCCAAACATGTTTGGCACATATCCACGTAAACTACATGTGGGCATGCCTCATTTTACTTCAACAATGTTTATCTACACATTGTTGGCTAGATGATGTGTTGTAAGGAAATTTAGAATGTGACTGAAAGAAGAAACTGTATTCTGGGTAAAGGAGATGACACTCCAGCAGTTGTGTACTCTTTTTTGTTCTTCAGCAAGATACTATACTCTGGGCCACATGACCAAATTTCTTAACGGTGTCACACACAGGTGCTCCAGTGGATACCTTGGTGGTTATCCAAGTGTATTTGTGAGTGTCCTCCAAAATAACATGTTGCTTTGTTGAGTTTGCAAGATCACATATGTTCATGTTGGAACTCAGGGCCAAATATCAATTGTACCCCACTTCAAAACATTGAGGATCCCTTTTCAGGCCTTAAAAAAGTCTGTGTGCTAAAGTATACATTTTGTTGTAAATTCCCATAGGGGAGAGGAGAGTGGGAGGACACCATGCTCATGAGACGAGGAACCCAACACCACAGAAAATCCCTGAAGCTCCCAAAGCAGACCAAGATCAGCAGGTTCAGGAAGCGGAGGTGGAGGAAGCGGAGGTGGAGGAAGCGGAGGTGGAGGAAGCGGAGGTGGAGGAAGCGGAGGTGGAGGAAGCGGAGGTGGAGGAAGGGGAGGTGGAGGAAGGAGAGGTGGAGCTTATCAGCACAACAGGTCAGTGTCTGTCACCACAACTTCAAGGTAAATACAGATGTAGGACTGCCTAGTGTAAAACCTTTTTTTTTGTTTTAGGGACTGAACGTGGGGGTGTGTCAGGAAGTCCAAATCCGCCATTCTCGAGTGCCAGCGCCAAAATAATCATTCAGGAAATCATGGAATGCAGTAGCGAAATGGACATTATGAGAAAGAGAATGATTGTGATTGAGCAAAAATATAAAAACATGATAGATATTTTGGGGAGAATAGTGTGAACCCCCCCCCTTTTTGTGTTTTTTGTTATGCGTCTGAAATTATCTCAGGGATTTCCAACATCCCAAATGTGAAGATGCAGACACTGAAGACTCAACATGTGCTATCTGCCGTCACAGGATATCTATGTCCCTGTTTTGGGGGTGCAACCTCTTCCTTCCTCCTCAAGTAGGGGAGAGGAAGGGTTTACATCCCCAAAGCACGACCATTGATCCCCCATTAAGGCAGATAGCACATGTTTACCCTAGCCATGGGATCTTGTTGAAGATACCCATTTGAGCCCCAAAAGAAAGTGTGTTTGTTAACATTTGGGATGGATCAGGGGTACCATCACCCCATCTCCAGTTGGTATTTTTCACAGTGTTATTTTATTACTTTTTCTGACTAAAAAAAAATGGCTTACGACCCATGCATGTTTCTGCAAAAAAAGCCGCACATAAAAAAAAAGGCTAGTATTTCTAAAAAACAAAAAAAAAATGCGGTGCAAAGAATAAAAACATTTGGGAAGTCTAAAAAAGGTGTGCCTTGTTCTTTCTATGCTCAAGAGCAGTTCTGAAGATGCAAAAACCATGTTTTTCGCTCTGAGTTTTGAGGCTATTTACTAAGGACAATTACACTTGGCACTACTAGAACCTGGGAGACACATAAACCCAAAATACAAGAATGACAACACAAGTTTGTAGGAATTCCATGTTTTTTTTTATTTTTAAAAGGTTTAATACTTGGTCAGATGTGGTCTGGCATTGCAATGGCCCCCCTACCCGTGAAGTACTCTACGTATTTCTGGCGTACTTCACGGGCACTTTGGGGGGCCAAGCCAGTACGGGCAGTGCTGAGGCCGGTCAGATTAATCAGTTCAGATGGACCGGCCTCAGGCCCAAACGATGATACATAATTGGTTGCAAATTTGCGTAGAAAATTGTGCAATATGCAGCAGCAGTAGACGATGTGGTTCAGTTTATAATCCGCCAAATGTATCGCTGTCTGGAACAGGCGGAACCGGCTGGCCATTATCCCGAAGGCATTCTCCACAACTCTCTGGGCTCTGGCCAGCCGGTAATTAAAAACCCTCCTCTCCGGGGTGAGGGTGCGTTGGGGAAACGGCCGCATCAGGTGTGGTCCTAGTCCAAAAGCCTCATCCGCAATGAAAACGAACGGGAGCCCTTCAACGTTCTCTGCATCTGGAGGCAGTGCAAGACCCCCAGCCTGCAGACGGTGAGCGAACTCCGTCTCCGCGAATGATCCGCCATCGGACATCCGGCCATTCTTCCCCACGTCCACATACAGGAACTCGTACCGTGCCGACACCACCGCCATTAACACTATGCTATTAAAACCTTTATAGTTGAAATAGTATGACCCCGAACGGGGGTGGCGGCACTATGTGGACGTGCTTCCCATCAATTGCCCCTCCACAGTTGGGGAAATCCCACCGCTGGGCAAATTGGGAGGCCACAGTCAGCCATTCCTGTGGTGTGCTAGGGAACTGTGGAGTCAAACAAAAAGAAGACATTAGTACGGTTTATGGTTACAGTGCAAGCAGATTACACACCAAAAAAATTGTTGAGTAACATTATTATTTAAGGGAGTTTTTCCGAACAATAAACAAAGGCCCACTTAGCAGATGCCTCACCCCCGCTGAGTGGACATTCTAAAGCAGGGATATGCAATTAGCGGACCTCCAGCTGTTACCAAACTACAGGTCCCATGAGGCATAGCGAGACTCTGACAGCAGCAAGCATGACACCCAGAGGCAGAGGCATGATGGGACTTGTAGTTTTGCAACAGCTGGAGGTCCGCTAATTGCATATCCCTGTTCTAAAATAATCTAAGGGAGGGGGCCTAAGGTGATTGTGGGGGATCCCAAAAAAGTCTCTACCACTTTGCTGGGCTTGATTGAGAACTACTAATTTTTTAACATCTTTGGGGGGGGGGGGGGGAGGGAGGGTTGTCAAACTACGAGGGCAATGACCCCCCAAAAATAAAAAAGGAAAATAGAAGGCTAGCTGGGTTTGCGCCCACGATAGCATGCTGGAGAGGTTAGTGGAGGGAAATAGGCATGTAGGGCCCAAAAAGGGGTTTACAGGTTAAAAAAGGCATGTGGAAAATGGGGACATTACCAGGATATTACAAACAGGCATATTTGTGTTAGGAGGAAAAAAAAATAAAAAATAAAGAGAATAAAAAAAGATAATGTGAGGTTAAAGGAGCATAATTACCTTCATATAGTCCTTCTGCAGGACCTGAATGATGGCCGAACACGTCTCAGGGATAATGATCCCGAGAGCCTGGGGGGAGATGCCTGTTGACAACTTGAGGTCCTGCAAGCTTCTCCCAGTCGCCAGGTATCTCAACGTGGCAATAAGCCTCTGCTTGGCAGTGATGGCCTGGCGCATCACAGTGTCCTGCCTCGTGATATAGGGGGACAGCAAATCCAACAGACGGTGAATTCGGGGTCCGTCATCCTGAGATAATTCCTGAAATCATCAGGGTTATTCTCATGGATTTCCTGCAGCAGAGGCATATGAGAGAATTGGTCCCGCTGGAGCAACCAATTCTTATGCCGCGTACACATGATCATTATTCACGGCGGTTAAAAAACCGCTGTGAATAATGACAGGAAAAACGAGGGAACCGCTTGGTTCCCTACACACGGTCGTTTTTCCCGTCATTTTTTCTCTTGACGAGAAAAACGACCGTCTGTGGGCTCCGCGGCAGTGTTTCCCTATGGGAAAACTGCCGCGGAAAAAAATGCTGGAAAAAACGACGAGAAAATTTAGAACATGTTCTAATTTTTCTCGTCGTTTTTTATGCCGTTTTTCTCGACGAGAAAAACTACATAAAGCCCACAGACGATCGTTTTTCTCGGCGAAAAGAAAAAATGCAGTTTTTCTCGTCGAGAAAAGCGGTCGTGTGTACGCGGCATTAGTCCATAAACTCCTCCTCACCCTGTTCACAGACTGAACTCGGGTTACAGTGTTAACTGCAACACCAAGCCCAAAGCCAGCACGAGCTCGAGAACGAGAACGCACTTCACACATGGTTTTAAACCGGTCGGCTGGTCAGAACGCACTCAAACAGAACGCACCGTGGAACAGCAAGGCCTGAAAAGAACGATCTGAAAAACAGTAAACGAACGGCCAAGTCGGCACTGCAAGGCAGTAACGACCTGACTGCACGCACTGAATCACAAATACAAACCCACAAGCACAAACTGAACAACAGGAAACGATCTGCAAAGCAAGGAGACTGAAAAGCGCGAATCGGCTCTCACCAAACTTTTTCTAACACGCAGTAACACGAAATCAGCAAAAGCAGCCCAAGGGGTGGCGCCATTAGATTTGTTCGGCCCTTTTATAGCGCGTCGTACGTTTTGTACGTGCCGTCGTTTTGTTGCCGTCGGTTTTTAAACTGATGGTGTGTGGCCAAGACTGATGAAAAACAGTTTCATCGGATTTCCGATGGTTAAATCCATCGGACGAAAATCCATAGGTTATCCGATCGTGTGTACAGGGCTTATGGGTACTGTGCATAGGTGGGAGTGACGTCATCGTGCCACTCGCACAGCTGGAGTCTGCGAACTCGGAAGAAAGACGGGGAGAAGATGGAAGCCCTGTCAGGGGAGACAGCTTGCCGCTGGAGGGCTTCATTCTAAGGTAAGTTTCACATAATGTGTCAGTATGCGATGCATACTAGCCCATTATAAATTTGCCTTGCAGATTTAAAAAAATATAAAAAAAATCACCAGCAGTTTACTACCGCTTTAACTGCTTGCCGGCCATATATTTTATATATAAGGTGGCAAGGCGGCTCTCCTGGGCAGGATCATGTACCTGTATGTGATTCTGCACTTCCGTGTCTGAGTGCGCATGTGCATCACTGGTGACCCGTTTCCGCTGTGATTGGACACAGCGGGAGCCAATCAGTGGGACGAGATGTCCGCCGGGACCCGCCGATCATTCGGGACACAGGCAAAATGGAGGTCTGAAATGTATGTATGAATCCGCGCAATGAAGAAGAAAGTATGTCAGAAGAGATAATAGAAATGGAAGGGATGTGGACAGGGGTCCAAAAAAAGGAGGGAATAACAAGGATGTATTTCTGGACAGCCGTACTCTGAACAATAGTTGCCTTTATTAAAATTCGGACAGCACTACAAGCCACAGCAAACAAAAACTTGGACAGTTGACGCGTTTCACACTATATCTAGTGTTTAGTCATAGCTAAAAAAAAAGGAAAAATAAAGCAGCTGCCTCTACATATTATTCCACCTGAGTGGAGTAAATAAGTAAATTGGAGGTGTAAACAAGGCAGATTGCCGTTTTGTGAGACGGGAAGGTTGTGATCTTGTGTTCCTGACAAGCAGGAACTCGGATCTCTGCCTTCCCATAGGAAAAGCACCTCACATAGTAAGCAGGCACAGGTTAGGCACACAGTTAACCCTTTGATCGCCCCTGATGTTAACCCCTTCCCTGCTGTTGTCATTAGTACAGTGACAGTGCATATGTTTATCACTGATCACCATATAAGTGTCACTGGTCCCCAAAAAGTATCACTTAATGTCCGATTTGTCCATCGCAATGTCGCAGTCCCGTTATAAGTCGCTGATCGCCTCCATTACTAGTAAAAAATAAATAAATAAAATTTCCATAAATCTATCCCAAAGTTTGTAGACGCTATAACTTTTGCGCAAACCAATTAATATACGCTTATGGGATTTTTTTTAACCAAAAAACGTGTAGCAGAATACATATTGGACTAAAATGATGAAAAAATTAGATTTTTTTTTCATTGGATATGTTTTATAGCAGAAAGTAAGAAATATTGTTTTTTTTTTTTTTTTTTCAAAATTGTCAGTCCTTTTTTGTTTATAGCGCAAAAAATTAAAACTGCAGAGATTATCAAATACCACCGAAAGAAAGCTCTATTTGTGGGCAAAATGTTTTCTTTGGGTACAGCGCCGCACAATTGTCAGCTAAAGTAACGCAGTGCCATATCGCAAAAAATGGGGGGGGGGTAAACCTTCTGGAACTGAAGTGGTTAAGTAAAATAAATCTTTAAACAAACAAGAGAGTTGACATATACATATACTGTATATTTTAGCTGTGTAATAACTGTTTTGCTGGGGTTTGGTTTAGGTAGGCTCATTTAGCATTAGTACTATTTTAAAGATGACAGGGATTATATATTGGTCTCTTATGCTGCGTACACACGGTCTGACTTTTTGCCAACAAACTTCAAAATGAGCACGTTTTCCAAAAAATCAGACCGTGTGTACGCTCCATCAGACAAACTTTTTCGGTTTTCATCGGACAAAAGTTCGCGCTGCAAACGGACAAACTTTTCGGCAACAAAAGTCCGATGGTGCAAAGTCCGACCGTGTGTACAGAAATCCATCGGACTTTTGTCCGAAGTACAAATACGCATGCCCAGAACCAATGCTAAAATCAACCAACAATAGCAGAAGTTGACCACAGGGTGGCGGTAAAGAGCAGAAAACTACGTGATGTTGGGAAAGTTTGCAGAAAAGTCCTGCCGTGTGTATGCTATGGGTGTGCCCGGCCAACTCCCTTCGGACAAAAATCCACGGAAAAGTTTGTTTGAAGTCCGACCGTGTGTATGAGGCTTTAGAATGAATGCAAGGAAAAAGGGGAATGGCTCCCACCTTTAACTTTGTCACCAGGCTACTGGGCACAATGCATAAGAATACTCTTGGAAATGATTATTATGGTCATTGCTGGGCAATGTGCTTGGGATACCACCACACAGAGTGCTTGTTGTTAGTGCCAGACATGATACTTGTGGTTACCGCTGGGTATAATGCTTGTGGTCAACAGCGGAAATAATGCATGCTGTCAATGCTGGACTTAATGCTTAAAACTGAACTCCAGACAGATCTACAATTTAATAACCCCCATTAACAACATTATTGGATGTATTTTTAAAGTAAAACACTGGGCAAAATAAAAAACTACATACAGTAGACAAACTGTATATGCTACCGTCTGTTACTAGCATTAGAACAGGCCTCCTTGTTTTTCCCCTCTGTCCCCCATTGTATCATCATTGTATTACCTGGTGATCCTTCCAGAAAGTATGTTATTTTCAACTTATTTTGTACGTCGGCAGAAGCGAGGCGTTTTACACCCATCTGACAAGTTGCCTGTTGGTTGTATGATGGATCACTTCCAAGCACCCCAGTACACTTACTCTAAACCCTCCTTCCATGTTTCTTGGCTCTACAATCCCATCAATATACCAGCATGGCAGGTGCCACAGGGTAGAGGGGTGGGAGACCAGCAAACATCCATTCGCTGATCTCCCCGTGCCTACTTAGTACCCAGAGGACACATCGCTTCAGAGGCCAACTGTCACTTTTGCCGGCCACGGTGGCCCTGGAAGAAGCTAATGGAGCATGATCTGTTCACCATTAAACTCAGTGGAGGGCAGGTGAAACATCAGGGGTTTCAGTAAAGAGAACCTGTCACAAAAAGTGTCACATAGGGAATTTTTGTTTTGTTGAAAAAAAATAAAGTGTAAAAAAACAAAGTTGCACATCAGCACCTAGACCCCACACATGAATGGAAACACATGTGACAGGGGCTGTACGCATAAAGCTGTCAATTGTTTTACATCTGCTACATATCGCTGTGCTCACCGGAGTAAGAGCAATAATTCTTCACCCAATATTCATGGTTAACTATAAACTGATGAGCTGTAGTGGATTTTAAGGCATCATTAATTGAAATGCAACTAGTACACAAAGGGGATTTTTTCTTAGAGAATAGGTGCAGGAACTCCCCCCTTCTGAGTCCCCCCTTGTCTCTGCACCCTACCCACCTCCAAGCACCATCCCTTGGTTCCACCCCCTACCCATCTCCCAGTACTGCCCCAAGTATCATTTTGTGGTGCTAAATAATTTGTATTGACTTGTCTAGTAACAAGAAAAGCAGTAAAAATAAATCCCACCTCAACAACAATAGGTCCCCCCAAGCAACAATAGAGCCCCCTCCCCAGCAACAATAGTTCTCCCACATAGAAACAATGGACCATCCACAACAAAATACCACCCTCAGCAACATTAGACCCCCCAAGCAGCTGGCTCGCAGTCTCTGCTCTAATTCATCCCAAAGGTGTTCTATTGGGTCGAGGTCAGGACTCTGTACAGGCCAGTGAAGTTCCTCCACCCCAAACTCGCTCATCCATGTTTTTATGGACCTTGCTTTGTGCACTGGTGTGCAGTCATGTTGGAACAGGAAGGGGCCATCCCCAAACTGTTCCCACAATGTTGGGAGCATGAAATTATCCAAAATGTCTTGGTATGCTGACACCTTAAGAGTTCCCTTCACTTTTACTAAGGGGCCAAGCAGCAAAAACAGATCTTCCAGCAGCCAGCATCAATAGACCTCTCCCTCAATAGTACATCCCTACCAGCAACAATAGCTCCCCCACCAGCAACAATAGACCCTCACACAAAAACAGATCCCTGCCAGTGACAATAGATCCTTCAGCAGCCAGCATCAATAGACCCTTCAGCACACCCCTTGCTATTACATACATTCAGTGCTGGAGGTGCCAGAACTGCGTTCCCCGCTGAAAAAAAGCCCTGAGTACAAGTACCTGAATTTGATCTTCTACTCTCTTTCAAAGCAGAACTTAGACTGGGAAAAGGAGAGGCAGCATTGGGGACCAATTCGTTGTGCTGTAGTGTACATGGGATCACAAGGAACATGCTAACAGGAGGAGAGTGTTGACTCATCAGTCTGCTGCTTCTCCTTCAGTGTCCAGTAACAGGCTAGGGATGAGGAGGCAACCAGGCTGAGTTACTTAAAGCGGAGTTCCACCCAAAAGTGGAACTTCCGCTCATCGGATTCCTCCCCCCCCCCTCCGGTGCCACAATTGGCACCTTTCGGGGGGAAGGGGGGGATATGTCAAAGACGGGTATCCTTTCCCACTTCCTGGAGTCCGGCCGCCGCCGTAACGTCACCGGGGGGCTCCCTCCTCCTCCTCCCCTGGCCGCCGGGCTAATAGGAGAGAGGAGCGGGGCCTCGCGCATGCGCAGTAGGGTTCCCGGCATGAAGCCGAAAGGCTACACTGCCGGGTTCCCTTACCCGCAATGGCGATGGAAGCACCCGACAGCTGATGGGAAACATCAGCTGCGGTGCTGACATTGAGGGACTGCAGGACAGGTAAGTCTCCATTTATTAAAAGCCAGCAGCTGCAGTATGTGTAGCTGCTGGCTTTTAATTTTTTTTTTCCCGTCACAGGCCGGAACACCCCTTTAACTTGAGAAGAGAAAGTCTGGCCATACGTTTAGCTCTATCTGGCAGGGCTGTGTATATCTCAGGACTGGATGGATTTTTATTTATTTTTATTTTTGGATAGATAAACCAGCTACCCATATATGCAGCTCAACTGTTTTCTTGAAGTTTAGCTTTAGTTAACTGGAGCCATTGCTAGTGATCTGCATTAGGCATGATGTCTACAATCAGAACTAGGCATTATATATGTGTTTTGTGAAATAATTGCTAAGAAAAACACAGACATTCTTAGGAACATTGAATGCATTTACTTGTGGTAATGAAAACTGATGTGGTTACTGCAGGAAAAACGTGGTCAGTGTGGCATTTAGCTTGTTACCCTGCTCTACACTTCTGCAGAAAAGTAACTGCCCACAACTCTGACCCTAAGCCCTGGTTCACACTGGTGCGATTTGACATGTCAAATCGCATGTCAAATCGGCGATATGTGCCGCAAATTGCAGGCAATGGCACCGTCCTAATCTGCGGCGCTGCACTGATTTCAAAAAGTAGTTTCTGTACTGCTTTTTGCGATTTCGGGCCTGCACAGATGTCTCTGTAATCACGGCCGAAATCGGGACTGACAGGCAGGAGTGAAATCGTGCGAGTTCAGCTGAACTCTCACGGCTTCACTCCCGCAGCCCCAGTGTGAACCTGGGCTAAGATACGAAAGAAGAAGTCAGTGAAACCGCCACTTCTTCCTTGGAAGAAACTGGGCAACTTGGGCCCCCATTTCTCAGCTACAGAAACTGGAATCCAATTCGTTGCTTAGAATTCAAGATCTTCAACCATCAACATTTTGGATGTAAATGAATAAATGAGAAACAAGCTGACATGTTAAATTACACTCTCAGAATAATTTAACTCCATGGATGAAGTATACTCCATAGTCCATATATAACCAATAACAGCATCTCTGTCCACTTCTGTCACTCCTTTCTTTCCTTTTGTTCTCCTCTTGGTATTTTTGGGGAATATGCACAAGTAGATATACACTACATTACCAAAAGTATTGGGACACCTGCCTTTACACTCACATGAACTTTAACGTCATCCCAGTCTTAGTCCGTAGGGTTCAATATTGAGTTGGCTCACCCTTATAGCTATAACAGCTTCAACTCCTCTGGAAAAGCTGTCCACAAGGTTTAGGAGTGTGTCCTATGGGAATGTTTGATTATCCTTCCAGAAGCTCATTTGTGAGGTTAGGCCAGTGGCGGCTGGTGTTTTTTTTTTTTTTTTGCAAACATTGCACCCACAGCCCCCCCGCCTGGTCCGGTAACCTGCACCCCCCCCCCCTCTCCCTGGTTCGGTTGGACAGGCCCGGAGCACTTACCCCATTTATAGCGGGCAGCTATTTACCTGGACAACAGGCGGCCGGCATCATGGGCGGCTTCTCTTTCCCCTGCTCTCCTTCATGGGCATCACGGTGGCTTCTGTTACCTCCCGCCTCTTTGGCGGCCAATCTGAACGCTTCTCTTTGCGACCAGACCCGCTTCCTGATTGGCTGGGAGGAGAATCAGTGTGAAAATATTCATTCGTTATTGTCACACAACTGGGTGGGCTCGGTTCACCCCAAGCCCACCCTTTTTTGAAGCCTATTAGAGTCTCTGAATCAGGTGCTTCACCCCCCCATTGGAACTCATGCATCTGGGTCCTGCATGGGGGGCTGGACGCATGCATAGGGGGTGCGGCACCCATGCGCCCCTAATGGATGGGCCCCTCTGGGTTAGGCGCTGATGTTGATGGAAAGGCCTGACTCACAGTCTCCGCTCTAATTCATCCCATTGTACCCGAAGCGCATTTGTGAGGTCAGGCACTGATGCTGGAATAGAAGGCCTGGCTCGCAGCCTCCACTCTAATTCATTCCAAAGGTGTTCTTTCGGGTTGAGGTCAGGACTCTGAGCAGGCCAGTCAAGTTTCTCCACCCCAAACTCGCTCATCCATGTCTTTATGGACCTTGCTTTGTGCACTGGTCCAACTCGGTGAAGGGGGGATTATGGTGTGGGGTAGTGATGAGCCGAACACCCCCGGGTTCGGTTCGCACCAGAACCCACGAACGGACCGAAAGTTCGAACGAACATTAGAACCCTATTAAATACAATGGATGCGAACGTTCGAATTCTAAAGTGCTAATTATAACAACTATTATGCATGTTATTGTCATAAATAGGGTTTGGGAACCCGGGTTGTGCACCAGGGGACATGTATCAATGCAAAAAGAAGTTTTAAAAACGGTCGTTTTTCGGGAGCAGTCATTTTAATGATGCATAAAGTGAAAAAAAAAAAGTCAAATATTCCTTTTAAATATCGTACCTGGGGGGTGTCTAAAGTATGCCTGTGAAGTGCCACGTGTTTCCCGTGTTTAGAACTGTCCCTGCACAAAATGACACTTCTAAAGGAAAAAAAAGCCATTTAAAACTGCTTGCGGCTTTAATGTAATGTCTGGTCCCGGTAATATGGATGAAATTCTTTAAGAAAAATGGCATAGCTACCCCATGACCCCCCCCTACCCCAGCCCATTACCAGCCCCTTTGGGTCTTGTATGGATATTAAGGGGAACCCCGCACATAAAATAAAAAAGGCCCTATATACTCTGAACAGCCGTATACAGGCGGTGCATACAAGACAGGGACTGTAGGTTTGTTCTTATGTAGAATCTGTTTGTAATTTTGAACAGGTACATTGTTGAAGTGTAGCTCCAGCCCAAAAATCTATTTTTAAACTTTTTGGGAAACATAGGTAAGGGTTATCACCCCTGTAACATTTGTTTTGCTGTCTGTGCCCCTGTTCAGAACATTTCACCTCACTTTCCGTCCCAATGACAACTGTTTTTGAAATGTGGTGTTTTTCTTGAAACAAGGATTGCTGATAAAGCATCAGTACAGATGAGACCCCTTTCTCCCATATTTATTCTTACAGGAGAGAATTTTCCTTTCTAGGGGTAGATTTCCTCTCACTTCCTGTTGTCTTCTTTCGTTTGCAAGTAGGAGTCGTTTGTAAGTTGGATGTTTGAAAGTAGGGACCTGCCGTATATACTCTGCAGAAATAGGCCCCTTAGTTGTTGGTGTTGGCACAACACTGTAAGCACTCAGTTACTCTTGGTTGGTGCTGGAACGCCCTGCTGTCAACTATTATATCAGGAATTTTAATTACATATAATTGTTGAACAGTGGTAGTAAAAATTGGGGCTTTGATGGTGGTGCTGGTGCCACAACACTGTAAGCCCTGACAGTTACTCTTGGTGGGTGCAGCAATGGGCCCTGCTGTGAATTATTAGATCAAGAATTGTAATTACATGCCCCTTTTGAACAGGGGCTGAAAAATTGGGCCTTTCGTGGTGGTGGTGGTGGTGGCGTTGCCACAAGACTGTAAGCCCTCAGAGTTACTCTTGGTGGGTGCAGCAATGGACCCTGCTGTGAATTATTAGATCAAGAATTGTAATTGCATGCCCCTGTTGAACAGGGGCTGAAAAATTGGGCCTTAGGCACTGGTGGCACAACACTACAACCCCTCACAGATACTGTACTTGGAGCACAGCAATGAGCCCTGTTGCAAAGTATTGCTTCAAAAATTGTAATGACACGCCCCTGTTAAACAGGGGCTGAAAAATTGGGCCTTAGGCACTGGTGCCACAACACTCCAACCCCTCACAGATACTGTACTTGGAGCACAGCAATGAGCCCTATGGCAAATTATTGCTAAAAAAATTGTAATTACACGCCCCTGTAAAACAGGGGCTGAAAAATTGGGCCTTAGCCACTGGTGGCGGCACCCATAAACAAAAATGATCTTCCAAGCTATCATCATCAATCGTATCATTGAGGACTCGGAGGAGGAGGATAGCCAGTCAACATAACAGCACAGGCACTCAGCATCAGCATCAGTCTTGAAGGGATGTGACATGTTAAAATCAATTAGTCTGTTATATCAGCATCAGGTGTGTGGTAGCTGGTGGTGATCCAAGACTGGTTCATCTTGATGAAAGTCAGTCGATCAACCGAGTCGGTGGACAGGCGCACCCTGTGATCCGTGACAAATCCTCCAGCAGCACTGAATGTGCGTTCCGAAAGAACGCTGGATGCAGGACAGGCCAGTAGCTCAATTGCATACTGTGCAAGCTCTGGCCAGTGATCCATCCTCAAGACCCAGTAAGCCAGAGGATTTTCGGTGGGGAAGGTGTCCAAGTCTGACCTTGCCCCTAGATATTCCTGCACCATGTTTATCAGACGCTGGCGATGGTTGCTGGAACCGATCATACTTTGGGGCTGCGGACTAAAGAATTGTCTGAACGCATCGGTCAGACGGCCACCTTCCCCACCGCTCCTTCTTTGACTGGCCGAAGCCTCAGCAACTCGTTGTCCAGGACCAGGAGTTTGTAACCTCCCAGTCTCTGGGAACGCGTTGCACAGACCTTTCTGCAAGGCCTCCCGGAGTTGTCTCATCCTCTGCTCCCTCTGCGACGGTAACATAAGGTCCGCAACCTTACCCTTGTACCGTGGATCAAGGAGAGTGGCCAGCCAGTAATGGTCCCTCTCCTTGATCCGAAGAATACGAGGATCCTTCCGCAGACTTTGCAGGATCAGGGAGGCCATGCAGCGTAGGTTTGCTGAGGCATTCGCTCCGGAGTCCTCTGGGTCACTAAGGACGACATGATCCGCAGCCACCTCCTCCCAGCCACGTACAAGTCCACTGGTTTCTTGGGACTGTAAATCATCCCTAAAAGACTGCTGCTGATGATGCTGAGTGCCAGCCTCCACCTCCATGCTGACACAATCCTCCTCCTCCTCCTCCTCCTCCTCCTCCTCCTCCTCCTCTTCCTGTGCGATGGGTGGGACAGAAGGAACACTGTCTGGGTAAAGGGGGCCTTGAGAGGCAAGGAAGTCCTCCTCTTCCTGCCTCTGTTCTGCCTCAAGTGCCCTGTCCATTATTCCACGCAGCGTGTGCTCCAACAGGTGGACAAGAGGTACAGTGTCACTGATGCATGCACTGTCACTGCTCACCATCCTCGTGGCCTCCTCAAATGGTGCCAGGACAGTGCATGCATCCCTGATCATGCCCCACTGGCGTGGAGAAAAAAAACCAAGCTCCCCTGACCCTGTCCTGGTGCCGTAGTCGCACAGGTACTCATTGATGGCCCTCTGCTGCGTGTGCAGCCGCTGCAGCATGGCCAACGTTGAGTTCCACCTGGTGGGCATGTCACATATAAGGCGGTTCTTGGGCAGGTTCAACTCCTTTTGCAGCTCAGCCAGGCGAGCACTGGCATTATAAGATCTGCGGAAATGCACACAGACTTTCCTGGCCTGCCTCAGGACATCCTGTAAGCCCGGGTACCTGCCCAAGAACCGCTGCACCACCAGGTTAAGGACGTGAGCCACACAGGGCACATGGGTCAGTTGTCCCTGTCGGAGGGCGGAGAGGAGGTTGGTGCCATTGTCGCAAACCACCATTCCTGGCTTAAGCTGGCGTGGCGTCAACCACCTCTCGGCCTGGCCCTGCAGAGCAGACAGGACCTCTGCCCCAGTGTGGCTTCTGTCCCCCAAACACACCAGCGCAAGCACGGCATGGCATCTTTTTGCCTGCGTACTTGCGTAGCCCCGTGAACGGCTACGGAGCACCGCTGGTTCATAGGACAAACCACAGGAAGAGGCCATGGAGGAAGAAGAAGAGGAGGGGGTGGAGGAGAGAGGTGTGTCACAACCAGTAGTAGCATTTTGGAGGCGTGGCGGTGGGACAACCTCCAACACTACTGCACCTTGTCCTGCATCCTTCCCAGCTGCCAAAAGAGTGACCCAATGGGCCGTGAAAGAAAGGTAACGTCCCTGTCCATGCCTGCTGGACCATGAGTCAGCGGTAATATGCACCTTACCGCTGACCGCCCTGTCCAGCGAGGCCAAGACATTGCCTTCCACATGCCGGTAGAGAGCCGGAATAGCCTTCCGTGAGAAAAAGTGGCGTTTGGGAACCTGCCACTGAGGACCGCACATTGCACAAACTCACGGAAGGGGGCCGAGTCTACGAACTGAAAAGGCAGCAGTTGAAGCGCTAGCAATTTAGCCAAGCTAGCATTCAACCGCTGGGCATGTGGATGGCTGGGAGTGAACTTCTTTCGACGGTCCAGCAGCTGGGGCAGGGAAATTTGCCTGCTAGAATCGGACGTCGGTGTACTGCTAGCAGAGTGGCCGCAAGTACTTGGCTGTGACACACCTAATTCTACACCTTCATTCCTCTCAGTGCATGTTTCAGAGAGGACTGAAGTTATAGTGGGGTTGGAGATCCCAGCTGATGCGGTGCAAGGAGAGGTCCGCTTTGTTCTTTGGTGTGGGTCTTTGAGGTAGGCTTGCCAACGAGCTGCATGGCAGGTCAACATATGTCTGGTCAGGCATGTGGTACCCAAGCGGCTGATGTTTTGGCCACGCGATATACGCTTGAGACATATGTTGCAAACAGCAGCTGTGCGATCTGATGCACTAGCCTCAAAAAAGGCCCACACCAAAGAACTTTTTGAATGACGGGCAGAGGCAGCGCCCTGCACAGGCGGAGCTCTGCGGTGTGATTCCGTCGGTGTACTGCCCTTACGCTGGCCACCAAAGGGCATCCTGCCTCGTTGGAGATGTGCCTCCTCCTCATCCTCCTCCTCCTCCTCCTCTCTCCTATTAGGCACCCACGTGGAGTCAGTGACCTCATCATCACCTCCCTCCTCATCACTGGAGGCAATCTGGCAGTATGCTGCAGCTGCTGGAACATGACTGCCAGATTGGTGTCCTTCTTGAGCATCCCCTCTGTCTGCTCTCACGCTACTGCCTTCCTCTAGCTGGGTTTCATCATCAGACCCTTCGAAACGCTGGGCATCCTCCTGGAGCATGTACCCAACACTGTGCTGAAACAGTTCGGGGGACTCCTCAGGAGGAGGACATGGTGGGTCTAGGGAAGGAGTGACTGATGATGAGTCTGACATTGATACCAGGGAAGAGGACGCTTTGGCAGCTGCTTTTCCAGTACCCTGAGCCTGGGTGAGAGAGGATGAGGAGGAGGAGGAGGGCTTGGTCATCCACTCTACCAAGTCTTCGGCATGATGTGGCTCAACATGTCCAGCTGCCGAAAAGAAGGACAAGCGTGTCCCATGGCCATGTGCTGATGACAATGCACCGCGTCCACGACCAGCACTGTTGCCCCCAGACACAGAGCCTGCTTGCCCTCTTTTATTGCCTCCTGACTGTCTGCCTCTCCTTGTTTGCCTTCCAGACATTCTAATAGATGGCCTGCAGGGAGATGGGAAAAAAGCAATAAGGGCTACCTTCAGGTGTCCTTCTCTGTCCCTTGAAACAAGGACTTTGACAGTGAAAGAAACTGACACACTCTCCCTGCCTACAGTTTTCTGTCCCTAGAAAAAATGTTTTTTTTAAGCACAATTTAGCACAAGGAGAATTACCTCACTGTCCTTCCAGGTCCCTGGAAACAAGGACTTTGACAGTGAAAGAAACTGACACACTCTCCCTACCTACAGTTTTCTGTCCCTAGAAAAAATGTTTTTTTTAAGCACAATTTAGCACAAGGAGAATTACCTCACTGTCCTTCCAGGTCCCTGGAAACAAGGACTTTGACAGTGAAAGAAACTGACACACTCTCCCTACCTACAGTTTTCTGTCCCTAGAAAAAATGTTTTTTTTAAGCACAATTTAGCACAAGGAGAATTACCTCACTGTCCTTCCAGGTCCCTGGAAACAAGGACTTTGACAGTGAAAGAAACTGACACACTCTCCCTACCTACAGTTTTCTGTCCCTAGAAAAAATGTTTTTTTTAAGCACAATTTAGCACAAGGAGAATTACCTCACTGTCCTTCCAGGTCCCTGGAAACAAGGACTTTGACAGTGAAAGAAACTGACACACTCTCCCTACCTACAGTTTTCTGTCCCTAGAAAAAATGTTTTTTTTAAGCACAATATAGCACAAGGAGAATTCACTCACTGTCCTTCCAGGTCCCTGGAAACAAGGACTTTGACAGTGAAAGAAACTGACACACTCTCCCTACCTACAGTTTTCTGTCCCTAGAAAAAATGTTTTTTTTAAGCACAATTTAGCACAAGGAGAATTACCTCACTGTCCTTCCAGGTCCCTGGAAACAAGGACTTTGACAGTGAAAGAAACTGACACACTCTCCCTACCTACAGTTTTCTGTCCCTAGAAAAAATGTTTTTTTTAAGCACAATTTAGCACAAGGAGAATTACCTCACTGTCCTTCCAGGTCCCTGGAAACAAGGACTTTGACAGTGAAAGAAACTGACACACTCTCCCTACCTACAGTTTTCTGTCCCTAGAAAAAATGTTTTTTTTAAGCACAATATAGCACAAGGAGAATTCACTCACTGTCCTTCCAGGTCCCTGGAAACAAGGACTTTGACAGTGAAAGAAACTGACACACTCTCCCTACCTACAGTTTTCTGTCCCTAGAAAAAATGTTTTTTTTAAGCACAATTTAGCACAAGGAGAATTACCTCACTGTCCTTCCAGGTCCCTGGAAACAAGGACTTTGACAGTGAAAGAAACTGACACACTCTCCCTACCTACAGTTTTCTGTCCCTAGAAAAAATGTTTTTTTTAAGCACAATATAGCACAAGCACAAAACACACTGACACTCTCCCTACCTATCCTTCTCTTTCCCTAAACTAAAGGAATCCAGGTTAAGCAAGAAAGAAATAAAAGTCACTGTCCCTGCCTATGCTGCTCTATCCCTGCTCCGGAACACACTACACTAGGCCGCCGTGCTGGCGGCCTTTTATAGTGTGGGGCGTGTACTAAACCCCCTCAGCAATAATTGGCCACAGGCATCCTGCCTGTGGCCAATCATTGCTCTCCTCGCTGCCGGCGCTGTGATTGGCCAAGCATGCGGGGTCACAGTGCATGCTTGGCCAATCACAGCGCCTGGATGACACTGCGATGGCGTAGTGCATTGTGGGCCGTTCGCGTCACTCGAATTTGGCGCGAACGGCCCAAATCGTTCGATCTTCGTCGAACGATCGAACAGCCGATGTTCGAGTCGAACGTATGTTCGACTCGAACACGAAGCTCATCCCTAGTGTGGGGTTGTTTTTCAGGGGTTGGTTAAGAACTGACGTAAAGAACACATTTGCTTTAATTCATGTATATTTCTGGAGTAGTCTTGCCCAATTTTTTAAAATGTATAATCATTAGGCTTGTGCACAACGGAAAAATTCGGTTAGTTTCGGTTCGTTTCTTTTCGGTCCTGTTGATTCGTAATCATTCGTAATTTTGCTAGACGGGATTTTTCGTGTTCAGACTAATTCGTATTTTCGCAAGCGACATTTTTCGTTGAATTTTTAGTTGATTTATAATTCGTACTTTCGGTAGAGTACATTGTTTTTCGTTGATTCTGGACACAACTCCGACTTTCATAACTTTTTTTGGGTTCGTTGATTCGTAATTTTCTGTGTCTCTCTCACGACGACGCTGCCTATTATGCCTAATGTGCTTCGAATGGATTTGTACTTTTCTAAATACATAGCGGTTATTTGTAACGATTCGAAATCTCGTATTTTACTTTCGTTTTTTACATGCGGCTATAGCCTCCGCCCCTGTACACCATTTTGAGAGGGTTCAGCACGGTGAGGGAGAAGCAGAGAGCAGAGCAGAGTGTTATTGTGCTTCGAATGGATTCGAAATCTCGTATTTTACTTTCGTTTTTTACATGCGGCTATAGCCTCCGCCCCTGTACACCATTTTGAGAGGGAGTTCAGCACGGTGTGGGAGAAGCAGAGAGCAGAGCAGAGTGAGTGTTATTGTGCTTCGTATGGATTCGTACATTCGTAACTTTTTCATAACGAATTATGCCGAAGACATTCGGGCATTCGCTATTTGCGGTATAATTTATTTCGGATTCGGTCTTATTCGTAATTGCTTTGTTCGGAAATTCGAATGCTTCCGAATGTCCGAGAGTTGCTAAATTCGGACGAATTTCGATTCGTTACGAAACGAATTGCACAAGCCTAATAATCATGTATGTAGTTTTTCCTTTAGGAAAAAAAACAAACAGGAGGTCGCAAACGCCTAGTGCATTATCAAGATTTATTGATGAATAAGCAGTAAAAGCCAATTGCATACTCACAAAAGAAGAAAAAATGTAAGCATTGTATCACACCAATGACAGATCCAGTGTTGGTGAAGTGCCACCCGATGCAATGCACCACAATGGCGGCAAGCTGGAGCTCTAAGTGGACACGTCCCCCAAAAATTGTCAGCCTACCAACATTGTGTTGCATTGAATCAGGAGGCAGTTCACCAACACTGGATCTGTCATTGGTGTGATACAATGCTTACATTTTTCTTCTTTTGTGAGTATGCATTTGGTTTTTACTGCTTATTCACCATTAAATCTTTCGGCAATGCACTAGGGGTTTGAGCACTCCATTTTTTTTCCCTACAGTTTTTGTGAAACTCCCCTCTCTGAGGAGGGCTGCACCGGTTGAGAATTCCAGTGAAAGATTCTTTATTGACTCGAAATTACTGCGTAGTATCGAGATTGTGTAGAGGTCCCCTGAGCACCTTAGTTTTACCCTAAAGCCTCGTACACACGGCCGAGAATCTCGTCAGGAAAAAACACGTTGTTTTTCCTGACGAGATTCTTGACAAGAATCTTGTCCCGGCCGCGTGTACACACGTACGATTCAAAAGAACCGCCGTTCTTTTGAATGGAACGAACGCGGTGACGTCATCGACTACGACGAGCGTGCGCTCGTCACATTCGATGCCGCCCCCGCCATCTTGCTACACCCTACCTATGCCTAGGAAGCTACCGCGCATGCGTCAAAGTCATTTTGAGCATGCGCGGGTTTCCACGGCGACAGGTAAGTGTACGAACTCTCGGGTTTCTCGTCGGGAAACAGGCCGACAAGAATCTCAACGAGAAAATAGAGAGCAGGTTCTCTATTTTTCTCGTCGAGATTCTGGCCAGTTTTCTTGACGAGAAACCTGAAAGCCTCGTACACACGGCCGGTTTTCTCGGCAAGAAAGCTCTCCCAACAGTTTTCTTGTCGTTTTTTGCCGAGAAAATCGGTCGTGTGTACGAGGCTTTAGGCTAAGCGATATGAGCTTGATCCAAAAATAGGTCAGGTTGGGGTAAAGAGAAATCGATCTGTTCATAGACCACCATATTTCGGGCCCAGGTTTAGGGCAAGTGTATTGGGGTGAATAAGAGCCGGTTCACACCATGGCGGCACGACTTGTGGGGGCGACCTCGGCGGCGCGATCTCAAGACGACTTGAGACACCCGCCGAGGCGATTTGCATAAGACTTCTGTATAGAAGTCAATACAGGTCGCCTTGGGTCGCCCCCAAAAGTAGTACAGGAACCTTTTTCTAAGTCGGAGCGACCTGAGTCGCTCTTACTTAGAACGGTTCCATTGAAAATCGTGGGACGAGACTTGTCAGGTGACTGAGTCGCCCTGGTGTGAACCGGCTCTTAAGGTGCCCCCTATGTTTGGCTGGTAGGTGTCAGGTAAAGGTACAGGCGAATGAGGACATTCCCTGATCCAGACGTTAATAGTCTGGATAATATTCGTATGTGTATAACATCTTAGTGTTTAGGAAAGAATAGTAGATTTTCTACAAACTACCTAGTGTTAATAGTGTTTGTCTCTTAAGACCAGGTGTCACCTTTTAGGTACCAGACAATGAGCCTGGCAATCATCTTCCCAGGGTTTCTAAAGTATATAAAGGTTTTGGCTGTTTTTTCTCCTTTAAACTGACCTAACAGATCCCAACACCCTCTCCAGAGATGCATGCTTACCTCCAACAGTCGCGGCCTACGTGATTGTTTACATCCAGCGCCTCAAGTCCTCTGTCTCCTAGCCATGTAAAACCAGGGCTTTTTTTCCCAAACAATAGGTGCTGGAACTTAACCACGGCCCCACAAAACCCCTCCCCCCTACACACACCCTCCAAATCACATCAAATAGTGGGTGTGGTCAGTAAAATTTCACGAAAACAGTAGGAGGGTCTTAAAGGGACATTAAATACCAGGATTGCATTACATACAGAGTGCAGAGCTGTCACTTGTAAACACAGAAACCGGACTTCTGTGTAGGGTTGCCTTTTTTTCTTCAAGTCAAACCCGAACACTTTAGCGGCGCACAGCAATTTTTGTTATTTATAGTATAAACCATACATATATTTTGCTATTAAATAACATTTCTAATCATATGAAGTTAATAACAAGAGCAGCGTTGCCAACCCCCTGAAGTGAAATTTACTGGCAAGGATGCCAAAATTTCTGTACGGCACCAATTTCTTACTGGCAAAAATAATGAAGATTACTGGCAGAGCCGCATTTTTTTACTGACGCTGCAAAAACAGTACCTAAAATTACTGTTTTTAGTGCTAAACAGTGCAAATATCAACATTTCAACTATAAACACACAGCTAATGCTAATATCAATGTGTTTAAGTTAAACAAAAGTAAAAAAACATATTTCTCAATTCACATGAAGGTTAGGATACTATAACCCAGCCAGCACAGAGTTCCCTCTTACATCAGAGTCTGCAGTATGCCCCCTTACAGTGCAAGGGAACTCTTATGTAAAGGGAAATGCTGCAGATCATGATGTAAGGGGGAACTCTGATGTGGAGGGGGGCTCTGGTGAATAGAGACCACCTTCCACAGAGTGAATACACTAAGATAAGGGGGGGTACTAATATAAGGGGGAAACCTTTATATCAGTGCCCCCTTACATTATTGTATTCATTCACCTTCTTACATCAGTGACCCCCCCCCCCCCCCCTCAGAATGGCCTGGCGGCACTGTCACTTACCTCCTCCCAGGTGCACAGTGTGGGGCTCAGTCAGACGGCTCCAGCTTGGTGGCTCTGATCTCCTCTCCCCAGTCCACACGTCTGTTTCTTCCTGGGCCGTAACCCCCATCCCGGCGGCACTCCCACTCTTGACTCCTTTCTAGGATCCCCTCATAGACTGTAGACATGACAAGAGATGGTCAGAGGCTGCGTACACGATACAGGAAGTAGACAGAGACTGCAGACACGATACAGGAGGTGGACAGAGGCTGCGGACACATTACAGGAGGGGGACAGAGACTGTGGACACACTACAGGAGGGGGACAGAGACTGCGGACACACTACAGGAGGGGGACAGAGACTGCGGACACACTATAGGAGGTGGACAGAGACTGCGGACACACTACAGGAGGTGGTCAGAGACTGCAGACATACTACAGGGAGGAGGACACTGGACAGAGACTGCGGACATACTACAGGAGGTGGACAGAGACTGCGGACATACTACAGGAGGTGGACAGAGACTGCAGACATACTACAGGGAGGTGGACACTGGACAGAGACTGCGGACATACTACAGGAGGTGGACAGAGACTGCGGACATACTACAGGGAGGTGGACACTGGACAGAGACTGCGGACATACTACAGGGAGGTGGACACTGGACAGAGACTGCGGACATACTACAGGAGGTGGACAGAGACTACGGACATACTACAGGGAGGTGGACACTGGAGAGACTGCGGACATACTACAGGGAGGTGGACACTGGACAGAGACTGCGGACATACTACAGGAGGTGGACAGAGACTGCGGACATACTACAGGGAGGTGGACACTGGAGAGACTGCGGACATACTACAGGGAGGTGGACACTGGACAGAGACTGCGGACATACTACAGGAGGTGGACAGAGACTGCGGACATACTACAGGGAGGTGGACACTGGAGAGACTGCGGACATACTACAGGGAGGTGGACACTGGAGAGACTGCGGACATACTACAGGGAGGTGGACACTGGACAGAGACTGCGGACATACTACAGGGAGGTGGACACTGGAGAGACTGCGGACATACTACAGGGAGGTGGACACTGGAGAGACTGCGGACATACTACAGGAGGTGGACAGAGACTGCGGACATACTACAGGGAGGTGGACAACACTGGAGAGACTGCGGACATACTACAGGGAGGTGGACACTGGAGAGACTGCGGACATACTACAGGAGGTGGACACTGGAGAGACTGCGGACATACTACAGGAGGTGGACAGAGACTGCGGACATACTACAGGGAGGTGGACACTGGAGAGACTGCGGACATACTACAGGGAGGTGGACACTGGAGAGACTGCGGACATACTACAGGGAGGTGGACACTGGAGAGACTGCGGACATACTACAGGAGGTGGACAGAGACTGCGGACATACTACAGGGAGGTGGACACTGGAGAGACTGCGGACATACTACAGGAGGTGGACAGAGACTGCGGACATACTATTGGAGGTGCCGGAGACACTCTGCGGACATGATGGTGTCCTCCTCACCCCCTCACAGTAGCCTCCTCCTCTGTCCACCACCATATTATTTCTCCACATCATCAGTGTGCTGTGTCCTCCTCCTGTGCCCCTTTCACCTCTCCACAGGTCAGGGCAGCACTGTGCTGCCCTGACCTGTGGAAAGGTGCACAGGAGCCAGCACACTGATGATTTCTAGAAGTAATATGGTGCCGGTAGACAGAGAGCACATCAGTCTCTGTGTCCCCTGCATGGCACCATTGGCACGGCTTCACGCTCCAGGCTCACTCACTGACCCCCCCAGTTTCACTCACCTCGAGTCTGTCTCTGTCCTCCACCCTGTCAGTGCTCCGCTCGCTCCTCCACCGGCACCTATGATGATGAGTGCTACTGCAGGACTGAGGACTCGAGTCGCGCGGCTCGCACCAGTCGCTGTGGTCACGCCGGTGTATTCAAAAATGGCGCCAGCGGCGCCATCACATTACTGCGCGTGCGCCGCCCGGCCGAGCGTGAATACGTTTTCCTGCGCTCGGCCGGCTTCGGAACGGCGCATGCGCAGTTGTATGGCCGGCTCGTGGCCATCTTTTTTATGGGCGCCGGTGCCCATAGCGGACATTAACGTACACCCCAAAAAAGGGGTTAAATTCACGTACCGTACGTAAATCTACGTACGGTTGGCAACACTGAACAAGAGTCCCCTTTTACATCAGAGTCCAGAGAGTTCCCTTTTACATCTGAACTTACACTGTAAGGGGGGACTCTGCAGACTCTGATGTAAGTGTAGCGGCCTCACCCCTCTCCCTTTCTTTATCGGTTATATGGCTGTTGTCTAGGGGTACCTGGGAGAGAGAGAGAAAACACACCACGGCACATGTCCTCCGTAACTAAGAGGTGAAGGCCAGAAGATTGGGCTTTTGTGTAGGTGTCCTAGAGTCAAGTCCAGTCCTTCGTCCCTGACTCCTTTGCTTTAGTAACCCAAGTTCCACACAGTGAATAGGTACAACTCAGTTTTATTCTTCTTGCCAAGCAATAAAACAATCTTTCTCCTTTGGAAAATGGGGACAGATCGAGGCACAATCCTTTCCCTTCTTGCTGCTGCCCACTGTGCTGTCACCAGTGGTGAATAGTCACTGCCACTGACTAGGTAATATAGAACGTGGATTACCTTCACTCACTTTGCCCCTGTCAGAGGAAGAAATCCGTCCAAGGGAGAAATGGAGGCCTCTCTGTCACCAGCAAAGCTGCGCCGGACTCTTCAGAGAAGTTACTGCGCACCAGTCCTCACAAACTCAGACACGGGCACCCAAGGAGTTAGGGTCCCCTCGGATTCCTCCACCCCCGCAGAACTCAGTCGAAGGTACTGAGCCCCAGGCATCCGCCATAGTACCTCACCCCAGGCTAAAGGTGCCTGAGATGGACTCCATCTCCGCTCCGGCTAGGCCAAGGGCGCCTAGGCCCGGAACACCAAAACGCCAGCACCCAAGCTGAAGGTGCCTGGGTGCGGCCGCGTCCTCCAACTCTCTGCCCCGAAGCTCAGGGCGTCCGCCCCTTTTATGACCTCTCCCTTGTGTCACAGCGGGTTCCCCGCCCTGCTGTACCAGCTCCAGGGGAGGACAAAAAGGCACAGTTTGCGGTGTGAGTTCAGCTCCGGCCCAAGGCAACAACGCCACCTGTAGGCCCCAAGGAACCTCACATCACCAGAGTCCTCACATAATTCAAATACCCGCTACATAAGGGAGAGCTCTGGGGACTCTAACATAAGGGATGCTCTGGGAACCCTGATTTAAGGGGGAACGCTGAGAACTCTGATGTACGGAGAGGACTCTGATGTAAGGGGGAACACTGAGAACTCAGATGTACGGAGAGGACTCTGATGTAAGGGGGAACACTATGGCCTCTTGTGTAAAGGGGAAGTCTAATGTAAAGGGTGGTCTGAGAGCCCTGATTTACCTTAGTGTACTCACTCAGAGACTCTGATGTAAGGGGGAACACTATGGCCTCTTGTGTAAAGGGGAAGTCTAATGTAAAGGGTGGTCTGAGAGCCCTGATTTACCTTAGTGTACTCACTCAGAGACAGGAGAGAGAAGGGGGAGACTTCAGTCACAGACAGGGATGGATGGAGAGCTCACTCACCCTTGGCAGTCAGCACCTCTCATCCAGATGTATCTGAGGCTGCTTAAATTTTAATTTTAATTTCTGGCCCCCACTTTCCTTTTCTGAGGAAGAGCGCCAGAGATTGAAGTGTGGGCAGACACAGAGGGGTAGGGGCAGGAGGAATAGGAGCAGATCGAGCCCTCTCCTGTCTGTGTGTGTGTGCGGTGGGGGAGGGGGGATTGTTAGGTTAGTGCTAACTTTGGGCAGAGTGAAAGAGAGTGTACCAGACACACTCGGCTTAGACAACTGCAGCCAGCAACCCTGCTGGGAAATCATAGTTCAGTCTGAATAATGTGTCCTGGTTTCAGGCAGTCTTAAATCCGGACACATGATTCGAAACCCGAACTGTCCGGATGAATCCCGGACAGGTGGCAACCCTACTTCTGTGTTTATAAGTGATTGTGGTGAGCAGGCACCAAAGGGTCTGAGCCAAAGGTGGTGGAACTGAGTTCCTCCATGTTCCCCCTGAAATAAAGCCCTGTGTAAAACCCTATAAAAGTCTGAGGCCTGTCTACCTCCGTCCATGATGACGCAGGGAGATGGGAGCCTCATATTCTTCTATTACAATTTTGGGGGTTTGAATACCCTGTAACATGTTAAAGCTAAGATTTTAGTGATTAGGTTGAATTTTTTTTAACCCAAATCTGTTGCTTTATCCTGCACAGACAAAGAACAGGTTAAACGTTCAGTTTAAACCTTTTTATGTTCTTGATATCTGCTTAGAAGAACAGATGAGGTCTTTGCACCTGATGTATAAAATACTTGAGTTCGGTCTACCGCATGTTAGGATCACATGACATCAGAGACCTTTGTACGCCTTGATTATTAATATAACAATGTATGTATTATCAACAGTAACAGAAAGCAGTGCATTTTGTCTTTAAAAGGGTTAAAAGGAAATGCTCAGCCATAAATTAAATCTGCTCTCTCTGGCCAGCCTCTTACTTATGTTTGTTCCTCTTTTTGGTTTCTTCTGTCCTGCACCCATTGTTCCACCCCCGCTTCTCTCTTTACGTCCCCACTCTCTCTATGCTCCCATTCCTCTGCCATCTTTCTATCTGAAATGTATGCATAATGTTAGTTTTCTCTTCTCACCTAAAGGAACAATACATGCAGAAAAAATATAATGCCTACTTTGAATAATCTTCTTTTCTTTGTTTTTTTAAGATATGTTTATTGAGATTTTACCAGGTCGTGCCTCCGTAGTCTCACAAATAATGTGTCCATACATGAAAATACAGCTGCAACGCTAAGATCTGATTTATAGCAAAAAATGTAACGTATAACACATGTATTAGTCACTGAGTCATGCAGGGAAGAAAAATGTCAGCCCTGTACACTAACGCTGGATACACACTATACAATTTTCTGTAGATTTTTTCCTTTAGATTTACCAAAAGCATATACGGTAATATAAGTGTAGCGGGCTCTTCCTCCCCTCTCCCAGTCCCCTCTATTCAAGTTCTGCTCGCTATGTCTCTGGTCTAGGGGTACGATAGGGGAGGGAGAGGGTGCGCTACGCCTGGCTTCCACCACAGATGTATAAGTGGTATCAGCAATGCCTTCCTTTACCTTCGGGCCTGTATTGTGCATCGGATCCTCCCTCCAAGAGTCTCCAAGAACCTTGTCTGCCAGAAACTTGAGCCCCACACCGTTAAAGTCCAACACTCCTTTATTTAGCACATAACATGGACTCCCTTGGCTATAGAACAGAAAAGGAGGTGTGTGTACGAATAGGCCCAGACACAAGTTTGATCCTCCACTCTCCTCCAAAGAGTGGGTTATGGTCTCCGCACGAGGGAAATTCACCTTCCGGACGGTCTCCGACAAGAGGCTCACCCGTCACCGGCAGTATGCTGCACCGGGTCTTCAGATGAGGAGCTCTTCCCGGTCCATTACGCCCACCTTGGATTCAGGCATCCATCTCTGGAGTACCTTAGGATCCTTCCCTCGCGGAACTCAGTGTTGGGCACTGAGCTCCGGACCGCCGTCCGAGTACCTCACCCCAGGCTAAAGGTGCCAGAGATGGAACACGATCTCCGGTGGTCCTCTCGGCCTAGTCCGCCTAGAGGACAAACACGAACTCCGTCCGCAGGCTGAAGGTACCAAGGACCAAGACTCCCGTGACCAAAATGGCCGGCCCTTTTATCCCCTCTCCCAGCAAGCACGGCGGGTTCCCCGCCCCACCATACCGCTGCCCAGAGAGGACAAAAGTAAGCTCAACACACAGCGGTATCCGTCCGTCGGCCCACAGTGACAGCGCCACCCAGTGGACCTCTGGAGATACACCACTGGTGTCACCAAAAAAATTCAAAAACTTACGGCGGGAAAGTAAGTACCCGCTACATAAGGTTAAACCTTAAAGTGGTTGTAAACCCTTACATACCACTTTTTGTTACAGGTAAGCCTATAAAAGGCTTACCTGTAGCTATTCTGGATATCTCCTAAACCGAAGTTCACAGTTTAGGAGGTATCCCCCTGTATCTGCATGTGCTGAAGACATCGGCACATGCGCACTGCTTCAGTTGGACTGTGCCGTTTCCGGCAGCTCCCGAACGCATGCGTGGGAGTGACGTCACGCAGCTCCGGCGAATCACAGAGCCGTTGTCCGCGGCCCCGAAAGGAAGAGGGGCGAGAAGATGGACGCAGCCGTTTGCAGGTAAGTGTCACATAATGGGCTAGTATTCGATGCATACTAGCCCGTTATGTTTTTAATTGGCAGGCTTTGCAGGGAGCAAAAGAGGTAGTAAAACCCATCAGGGTTTACTTCCTCTTTAAGCATTTCAATTTGTATGCAATCGGGCAGGCCCTTGCACTACATGGTAAATCTAAAGGAAATCAGACAAGAAAAGTTGTATAGTGTGTATGGGGTCTAAGTTCCTGAGCTCAAAGGTGCTAAGGTAAGAGGACTAGATAGCCATCTATTCCATAATTTGTCAAAGAGGAGAGGTTGTTTTCGTAGCTCAAAAGTGAGCTTATATAAAGCCCGGTTCACATAGGGGCGACTCGTCAGGCAACTCGGTCGCCTGACGAGTCGCGTCCCGCGCTGTTCAATGGAACCGTTCTAATAGGAGCGACTCGAGTCGCTCCGACTTAGAAAAAGGTTCCTGTACTTCTTTGGGGGCGACTCGTGGCGACTTGCATTGACTTCTATACAGAAGTCATTTTGCAAATCGCCTCTCAAGTCGTCTTGAGATCGCCTGCACGAGTCGCCCCCAAAGTCGTGCCGCCCCTGTGTGAACGAGGCTTAAGGGTAGACTATTATTAATCAATTGAAGCCAGGTGGTTACAGTGGGTTGGGAGGTCCCCGTCCAGCTCAGGAGAATAGTCTTTCTGGCATAACAATATAAAATATAATAATCGTTTAATGTGTGTAGAAACGGCTAATTCACCAAAAATACCCAATAAGTAGTGATGAGCCGAACACCCCCGGGTTCGGTTCGCACCAGAACCCGCGAACGGACAGAAAGTTCGTACGAACATTAGAACCCTATTAAATACAATGGATGCGAACGTTCGAATTCTAAAGTGCTAATTATAACAACTATTATGCATGTTATTGTCCTAAAAAGGGTTTGGGAACCCGGGTTGTGCACCAGGGGACATGTATCAATGCAAAAAGAAGTTTTAAAAACGGTCGTTTTTCGGGAGCAGTCATTTTAATGATGCATAAAGTGAAAAAAAAAAAGTCAAATATTCCTTTAAATATCGTACCTGGGGGGTGTCTAAAGTATGCCTGTGAAGTGCCACGTGTTTCCCGTGTTTAGAACTGTCCCTGCACAAAATGACACTTCTAAAGGAAAAAAAAGCCATTTAAAACTGCTTGCGGCTTTAATGTAATGTCTGGTCCCGGTAATATGGATGAAAATCTTTAAGAAAAATGGCATAGCTACCCCATGACCCCCCCCCCTACCCCAGCCCATTACCAGCCCCTTTGGGTCTTGTATGGATATTAAGGGGAACCCCGGACATAAAATAAAAAAGGCCCTATATACTCTGAACAGCCGTATACAGGCGGTGCATACAAGACAGGGACTGTAGGTTTGTTCTTATGTAGAATCTGTTTGTAATTTTGAACAGGTACATTGTTGAAGTGTAGCTCCAGCCCAAAAATCTATTTTTAAACTTTTTGGAAAACATAGGTAGGGGTTATCACCCCTCTAACATTTGTTTTGCTGTCTGTGCCCCTGTTCAGAACATTTCACCTCACTTTCCGTCCCAATGACAACTGTTTTTGAAATGTGGTGTTTTTCTTGAAACAAGGATTGCTGATAAAGCATCAGTACAGAGGAGACACCTTTCTCCCATATTAATTCTTACAGGAGAGAATTTTCCTTCCAAGGGGTAGATTTCCTCTCACTTCCTGTTGTCTTCTTGCGTTTGCAAGTAGGAGTCGTTTGTAAGTTGGATGTTTGAAAGTAGGGACCTGCCGTATATACTCTGCAGAAATAGGCCCCTTAGTTGTTGGTGTTGGCACAACACTGTAAGCACTCACAGTTACTCTTGGTTGGTGCTGGAACGCCCTGCTGTCAACTATTATATCAGGAATTTTAATTACATATAATTGTTGAACAGTGGTAGTAAAAATTGGGCCTTTGATGGTGGTGCTGGTGCCACAACACTGTAAGCCCTGACAGTTACTCTTGGTGGGTGCAGCAATGGGCCCTGCTGTGAATTATTAGATCAAGAATTGTAATTGCATGCCCCTGTTGAACAGGGGCTGAAAAATTGGGCCTTTCGTGGTGGTGGTGGTGGTGGTGGTGTTGCCACAACACTGTAAGCCCTCAGAGTTACTCTTGGTGGGTGCAGGAATGGGCCCTGCTGTGAATTATTAGATCAAGAATTGTAATTGCATGCCCCTGTTGAACAGGGGCTGAAAAATTGGGCCTTTCGTGGTGGTGGTGGTGGTGGTGGTGGTGTTGCCACAACACTGTAAGCCCTCAGAGTTACTCTTGGTGGGTGCAGCAATGGGCCCTGCTGTGAATTATTAGATCAAGAATTGTAATTGCATGCCCCTGTTGAACAGGGGCTGAAAAATTGGGCCTTTCGTGGTGGTGGTGGTGGTGGTGGTGGTGGTGGTGTTGCCACAACACTGTAAGCCCTCAGAGTTACTCTTGGTGGGTGCAGGAATGGGCCCTGCTGTGAATTATTAGATCAAGAATTGTAATTGCATGCCCCTGTTGAACAGGGGCTGAAAAATTGGGCCTTTCGTGGTGGTGGTGGTGGTGGTGTTGCCACAACACTGTAAGCCCTCAGAGTTACTCTTGGTGGGTGCAGCAATGGGCCCTGCTGTGAATTATTAGATCAAGAATTGTAATTGCATGCCCCTGTTGAACAGGGGCTGAAAAATTGGGCCTTAGGCACTGGTGGCACAACACTACAACCCCTCACAGATACTGTACTTGGAGCACAGCAATGAGCCCTGTTGCAAAGTATTGCTTCAAAAATTGTAATGACACGCCCCTGTTAAACAGGGGCTGAAAAATTGGGCCTTAGGCACTGGTGCCACAACACTCCAACCCCTCACAGATACTGTACTTGGAGCACAGCAATGAGCCCTATGGCAAATTATTGCTAAAAAAAACTGTAATTACACGCCCCTGTAAAACAGGGGCTGAAAAATTGGGCCTTAGCCACTGGTGGCGGCACCCATAAACAAAAATGATCTTCCAAGCTATCATCATCAATCGTATCATTGAGGACTCGGAGGAGGAGGATAGCCAGTCAACATAACAGCACAGGCACTCAGCATCAGCATCAGTCTTGAAGGGATGTGACATGTTAAAATCAATTAGTCTGTTATATCAGCATCAGGTGTGTGGTAGCTGGTGGTGATCCAAGACTGGTTCATCTTGATGAAAGTCAGTCGATCAACCGAGTCGGTGGACAGGCGCACCCTGTGATCCGTGACAAATCCTCCAGCAGCACTGAATGTGTGTTCCGAAAGAACGCTGGATGCAGGACAGGCCAGTAGCTCAATTGCATACTGTGCAAGCTCTGGCCAGTGATCCATCCTCAAGACCCAGTAAGCCAGAGGATTTTCGGTGGGGAAGGTGTCCAAGTCTGACCTTGCCCCTAGATATTCCTGCACCATGTTTATCAGACGCTGGTGATGGTTGCTGGAACCGATCATACTTTGGGGCTGCGGACTAAAGAATTGTCTGAACGCATCGGTCAGACGGCCACCTTCCCCACCGCTCCTTCTTTGACTGGCCGAAGCCTCAGCAACTCGTTGTCCAGGACCAGGAGTTTGTAACCTCCCAGTCTCTGGGAACGCGTTGCACAGACCTTTCTGCAAGGCCTCCCGGAGTTGTCTCATCCTCTGCTCCCTCTGCGACGGTAACATAAGGTCCGCAACCTTACCCTTGTACCGTGGATCAAGGAGAGTGGCCAGCCAGTAATGGTCCCTCTCCTTGATCCGAAGAATACGAGGATCCTTCCGCAGACTTTGCAGGATCAGGGAGGCCATGCAGCGTAGGTTTGCTGAGGCATTCGCTCCGGAGTCCTCTGGGTCACTAAGGACGACATGATCCGCAGCCACCTCCTCCCAGCCACGTACAAGTCCACTGGTTTCTTGGGACTGTAAATCATCCCTAAAAGACTGCTGCTGATGATGCTGAGTGCCAGCCTCCACCTCCATGCTGACACAATCCTCCTCCTCCTCCTCCTCCTCCTCTTCCTGTGCGATGGGTGGGACAGAAGGAACACTGTCTGGGTAAAGGGGGCCTTGAGAGGCAAGGAAGTCCTCCTCTTCCTGCCTCTGTTCTGCCTCAAGTGCCCTGTCCATTATTCCACGCAGCGTGTGCTCCAACAGGTGGACAAGAGGTACAGTGTCACTGATGCATGCACTGTCACTGCTCACCATCCTCGTGGCCTCCTCAAATGGTGCCAGGACAGTGCATGCATCCCTGATCATGCCCCACTGGCGTGGAGAAAAAAAACCAAGCTCCCCTGACCCTGTCCTGGTGCCGTAGTCGCACAGGTACTCATTGATGGCCCTCTGCTGCGTGTGCAGCCGCTGCAGCATGGCCAACGTTGAGTTCCACCTGGTGGGCATGTCACATATAAGGCGGTTCTTGGGCAGGTTCAACTCCTTTTGCAGCTCAGCCAGGCGAGCACTGGCATTATAAGATCTGCGGAAATGCACACAGACTTTCCTGGCCTGCCTCAGGACATCCTGTAAGCCCGGGTACCTGCCCAAGAACCGCTGCACCACCAGGTTAAGGACGTGAGCCACACAGGGCACATGGGTCAGTTGTCCCTGTCGGAGGGCGGAGAGGAGGTTGGTGCCATTGCCGCAAACCACCATTCCTGGCTTAAGCTGGCGTGGCGTCAACCACCTCTCGGCCTGGCCCTGCAGAGCAGACAGGACCTCTGCCCCAGTGTGGCTTCTGTCCCCCAAACACACCAGCGCAAGCACGGCATGGCATCTTTTTGCCTGCATACTTGCGTAGCCCCTTGAACGCCTACGGAGCACCGCTGGTTCCGAGGACAAACCACAGGAAGAGGCCATGGAGGAAGAAGAAGAGGAGGGGGTGGAGGAGAGAGGTGTGTCACAACCAGTAGTAGCATTTTGGAGGCGTGGCGGTGGAACAACCTCCAACACTACTGCACCTTGTCCTGCATCCTTCCCAGCTGCCAAAAGAGTGACCCAATGGGCCGTGAAAGAAAGGTAACGTCCCTGTCCATGCCTGCTGGACCATGAGTCAGCGGTAATATGCACCTTACCGCTGACCGCCCTGTCCAGCGAGGCCAAGACATTGCCTTCCACATGCCGGTAGAGAGCCGGAATAGCCTTCCGTGAGAAAAAGTGGCGTTTGGGAACCTGCCACTGAGGAACCGCACATTGCACAAACTCACGGAAGGGGGCCGAGTCTACCAACTGAAAAGGCAGCAGTTGAAGCGCTAGCAATTTAGCCAAGCTAGCATTCAACCGCTGGGCATGTGGATGGCTGGGAGTGAACTTCTTTCGACGGTCCAGCAGCTGGGGCAGGGAAATTTGCCTGCTAGAATCAGACGTTGGTGTACTGCTAGCAGAGTGGCCGCAAGTACTTGGCTGTGACACACCTAATTCTACACCTTCATTCCTCTCAGTGCATGTTTCAGAGAGGACTGAAGTTATAGTGGGGTTGGAGATCCCAGCTGATGCGGTGCAAGGAGAGGTCCGCTTTGTTCTTTGGTGTGGGTCTTTGAGGTAGGCTTGCCAACGAGCTGCATGGCAGGTCAACATATGTCTGGTCAGGCATGTGGTACCCAAGCGGCTGATGTTTTGGCCACGCGATATACGCTTGAGACATATGTTGCAAACAGCAGCTGTGCGATCTGATGCACTAGCCTCAAAAAAGGCCCACACCAAAGAACTTTTTGAATGACGGGCAGAGGCAGCGCCCTGCACAGGCGGAGCTCTGCGGTGTGATTCCGTCGGTGTACTGCCCTTACGCTGGCCACCAAAGGGCATCCTGCCTCGTTGGAGATGTGCCTCCTCCTCATCCTCCTCCTCCTCCTCTCTCCTATTAGGCACCCACGTGGAGTCAGTGACCTCATCATCACCTCCCTCCTCATCACTGGAGCCAATCTGGCAGTATGCTGCAGCTGCTGGAACATGACTGCCAGATTGGTGTCCTTCTTGAGCATCCCCTCTGTCTGCTCTCACGCTACTGCCTTCCTCTAGCTGGGTTTCATCATCAGACCCTTCGAAACGCTGGGCATCCTCCTGGAGCATGTACCCAACACTGTGCTCAAACAGTTCGGGGGACTCCTCAGGAGGAGGACATGGTGGGTCTAGGGAAGGAGTGACTGATGATGAGTCTGACATTGATACCAGGGAAGAGGACGCTTTGGCAGCTGCTTTTCCAGTACCCTGAGCCTGGGTGAGAGAGGATGAGGAGGAGGAGGAGGGCTTGGTCATCCACTCTACCAAGTCTTCGGCATGATGTGGCTCAACATGTCCAGCTGCCGAAAAGAAGGACAAGCGTGTCCCATGGCCATGTGCTGATGACAATGCACCGCGTCCACGACCAGCACTGTTGCCCCCAGACACAGAGCCTGCTTGCCCTCTTTTATTGCCTCCTGACTGTCTGCCTCTCCTTGTTTGCCTTCCAGACATTCTAATAGATGGCCTGCAGGGATATGGGAAAAAAGCAATAAGGGCTACCTTCAGGTGTCCTTCTCTGTCCCTTTACTTAAGGATTTCTAAATATGGTTGAGGATGATTGCTTTTGCACAGAATAGCACAACGACAATTTCCCTGACTGTCCAAAAAAACAAGGATTTCAAAGATGGTTGATGAGGAATGCTTTAGCACACTATAGCACAAGGAGAATTCCCTCACTGTCCTTCCCTGTCCCTAGAAACAAGGATTCGCACAGTAAAAGACACTGACACTCTCCCTACCTATAGTTTTCTGTCCCTAGAAAAAATGTTTTTTTAAAGCACACTATAGCACAAGGAGAATTCCCTCACTGTCCTTCCCTGTCCCTAGAAACAAGGATTCGCACAGTAAAAGACACTGACACTCTCCCTACCTATAGTTTTCTGTCCCTAGAAAAAATGTTTTTTTAAAGCACACTATAGCACAAGGAGAATTCCCTCACTGTCCTTCCCTGTCCCTAGAAACAAGGATTCGCACAGTAAAAGACACTGACACTCTCCCTACCTATAGTTTTCTGTCCCTAGAAAAAATGTTTTTTTAAAGCACACTATAGCACAAGGAGAATTTCCCTCACTTTCCTTCTTTGTCCCTAGAAACAAGGATTATCACAGTGAAAGAAACTGACACTCTTCCTACCTATAGTTTTCTGTCCCTAGAAAAAATGTTTTTTTAAAGCACACTATAGCACAAGGAGAATTTCCCTCACTTTCCTTCTTTGTCCCTAGAAACAAGGATTATCACAGTGAAAGAAACTGACACTCTTCCTACCTATAGTTTTCTGTCCCTAGAAAAAATGTTTTTTTAAAGCACACTATAGCACAAGGAGAATTCCCTCACTGTCCTTCCCTGTCCCTAGAAACAAGGATTCGCACAGTAAAACACACTGACACTCTCCCTACCTATAGTTTTCTGTCCCTAGAAAAAATGTTTTTTTAAAGCACACTATAGCACAAGGAGAATTCCCTCACTGTCCTTCCCTGTCCCTAGAAACAAGGATTCGCACAGTAAAACACACTGACACTCTCCCTACCTATAGTTTTCTGTCCCTAGAAAAAAAATTTTTTTAAAGCACACTATAGCACAAGGAGAATTCCCTCACTGTCCTTCCCTGTCCCTAGAAACAAGGATTCGCACAGTAAAACACACTGACACTCTCCCTACCTATAGTTTTCTGTCCCTAGAAAAAATGTTTTTTTAAAGCACACTATAGCACAAGGAGAATTCCCTCACTGTCCTTCCCTGTCCCTAGAAACAAGGATTCGCACAGTAAAAGACACTGACACTCTCCCTACCTATAGTTTTCTGTCCCTAGAAAAAATGTTTTTTTAAAGCACACTATAGCACAAGGAGAATTTCACTCACTTTCCTTCTTTGTCCCTAGAAACAAGGATTATCACAGTGAAAGAAACTGACACTCTTCCTTCCTATAGTTTTCTGTCCCTAGAAAAAATGTTTTTTTAAAGCACACTATAGCACAAGGAGAATTCCCTCACTGTCCTTCCCTGTCCCTAGAAACAAGGATTCGCACAGTAAAAGACACTGACACTCTCCCTACCTATAGTTTTCTGTCCCTAGAAAAAATGTTTTTTTAAAGCACACTATAGCACAAGGAGAATTCCCTCACTGTCCTTCTTTGTCCCTAGAAACAAGGATTATCACAGTGAAAGAAACTGACACTCTTCCTTCCTATAGTTTTCTGTCCCTAGAAAAAATGTTTTTTTAAAGCACACTATAGCACAAGGAGAATTCCCTCACTGTCCTTCCCTGTCCCTAGAAACAAGGATTCGCACAGTAAAAGACACTGACACTCTCCCTACCTATAGTTTTCTGTCCCTAGAAAAAATGTTTTTTTAAAGCACACTATAGCACAAGGAGAATTTCCCTCACTTTCCTTCTTTGTCCCTAGAAACAAGGATTATCACAGTGAAAGAAACTGACACTCTTCCTACCTATAGTTTTCTGTCCCTAGAAAAAATGTTTTTTTAAAGCACACTATAGCACAAGGAGAATTCCCTCACTGTCCTTCCCTGTCCCTAGAAACAAGGATTCGCACAGTAAAACACACTGACACTCTCCCTACCTATCCTTCTCTTTCCCTAAACTAAAGGAATCCAGGTTAAGCAAGAAAAAAATAAATGTCACTGTCCCTGCCTATGCTTCTCTTTCCCTGCTCCGGAACACACTACACTAGGCCGCCGTGCTGGCGGCCTTTTATAGTGTGGGGCGTGTACTAAACACCCTCAGCAATAATTGGCCACAGGCATCCTGCCTGTGGCCAATCATTGCTCTCCTCGCTGCCGGCGCTGTGATTGGCCAAGCATGCGGGGTCACAGTGCATGCTTGGCCAATCACAGCGCCTGGATGACACTGCGATGGTGTAGTGCATTGTGGGCCGTTCGCGTCACTCGAATTTGGCGCGAACGGCCCAAATCGTTCGATCTTCGTCGAACGATCGAACAGCCGATGTTCGAGTCGAACGTATGTTCGACTCGAACACGAAGCTCATCCCTACCAATAAGCTATTTTTTGGATGAAAAATATTAGCCCTTTGAATTCTATGCCCTCTAATGTGCTTGCCTAAGCATTATTCGACTTTATGAAAGGGGCTTGAAGAAAAGACATTCCCAGAGCAGGCCAATCCACAACTCTGCGTGAACATCGTTTATTTTCTTTGGCTGTAGTACTGGTTACATGATCAGTGCCAGAAAGAAAATAAGTTCCAAGGAAATCTGCATTTTGGGTTTTTGAAAACATTGATGTAGCACCCTGATGTTTAGGCAGAGCTGCTATCAAATTTAGTTCCCAGGCGATAGTTGCCTTGTCCAATTGTTAGAAGAACAATTGATTTTCCCCTAATTCTGTAATTGCTACACATCTCTTCTGTCACTAGGTGGCATTATAGCTGGTGACATTGGATAAGACAAGGGCAAAGCAAGGACAGATTATGAATGAATGGGGTGTCTCAGCCAATGGGCAGGGACTTTCTTTGGTCCCTTGGCCTGCTGGGAGCGCCTATTTATTTGGGTGGAGTCAGGTGATCAGGGTTCTGTGCCACCTGGACGGCTGTCTGGGTGATTGTGTGTCGTATTGCCCCAGGCTGCTAGGCCAGAAACCTAAGGCCTATCCTGCGGACATCTGGCTGCTAGATTGTCTGAGGGCCATAAGCAGGAGAAGCAGCGTAGGGTTGGGACTGTGGGCTTGTAGTCCAACCAGAAGTAACGGTTCTGCCGGCTGGGGAACCAGTTGTGGTCGGAGGTAGGGGGGAAACTGTCGCCACTAATGGACCATCCACTTTGCTACCGGAGACCACAATGAGTGAGCTGAGGCCAGTACCAGAGCAGACGTCTCGCCAACCAGGGACGGTGAAGAAGTGGTAAAACTTCAGCAAGTGCCAAGTCAGGGACCCAGTGGGTCAGCATAGGTGACGCTTGTGGAGCATCAGTGAGTGCCAAGCCAGGGACCCAGCAGGACAGCGGGAGTGACGCAGGGGAAGGTACTGAGTGCTAAAGTTGAAGAGCTCAGGGGATCCAGTGACTAGTGGATCTGAAGTCTAGTGAGAGAGACTGGGAGCTCGTTGAGTGAAGACCCTCAGTGAGTGATGGTGGTGTAAACTAAGAACTGTTCGTGTTGCAAATAGTTGACTTCAATTGCTGTTAGTAACCGCTATAAGATTGTTGCCATAGGAGACAGCGGTCTAACCTATACAGAAGTGGTGTCCGGCTGGAGGCCTTCACCTGTATAGCTGTCTGCCTATTATCTTTGCATCTATCTAAAGCCTCATACCCACAATCAGACTTCCATCGGACAAATCCGTGGATTTTTGTCTGAAGGGCGTTGGCCGTGAACTTGCTCTGCATACAGACGGCAGAACTTATTCAGTCAACATTCACGAAACGACGTGTTTTTTTCTGCTCTTTAGTGCCACCCTTTGGGCAACTTCTGCTAATGTTGTCTTATGGTTAGCATTGGTTCGGAGCATGCGTGTTTGTACTTTGGATTTTAGTCAGACGGACTTGTCTACACACGATCGCATAATCCGACGGAACACATTTGTTGTCGGACAATTTGAGAGCATGACCATCCAACATTTGTTGTCGGAAATTCTGACGACAATTGTCCGATGGAGCATACAGATGGTCGGATTATCCGACAAAACACGTCCATCGGACAATTGTTGTCGGAATATCCGATCGTGTGTACGGACCTTAAGAGACAATAAATCTCTTTGCATTCAAAAAGTGTCTGGTGCCCACCTGTTCATCATGCATTACTCCCACCATGCCTTGCAACCCACTCTACACAGAAGGATGTCAGCTATCCCTAACTCTGGAGGTCCCCATTAGGCTTTGAGGGGCCCGGGACTTTGCTACATCATCCTACACTGTTACTATTGTAACACCCGGGCCACTTTTCTCTCCCGTCTTTGGCTCACTTACAGGAGGAAAAGGCGCTCGATGCCCCCATGCCCGTACCCTCTGGTTTGCAGAGGTTAAGCACACTTGTAACTTACAGGTCTTGCAGCAAGGTTCTCCTTAAAGTTGGTTCTCGTCCCCTAGAATGTAAAGAACAAGTCTCTATACCCCCAAGTAACTCTAAGGTCCACACCAGTAGCAACTCCAACGTAGAGTTTATTTTCCTTATGCATGAATAACCACAAAGTTGAGAAGAGAGAAAGGTGTTAGAAAAGCAGATCAGATTCAGACACTCCTGGCTTCTTCGCCACTCGATCCTGAGTGGTTATAGCTCACCCGGATAGTCACCCAATGGCACTAGCAGCCGGCATGTAGCTTGAACAGTCAGATTCCCTTAATAGATGTGATCGGGAGATCCCCTGCCACAGAATCTATAGTGTCCCGAACCTCCTCATGGTTACGTTGTTAGATCCCTTTTCGGATGGATGACATCCCTCCAGAGAGTTACTGGGCCCCTTCCTTCACTGTGATCTCTCACCAGTCCTTCACAACGGTCCTCCCCCAGTCTCCTCTCCCAGATGCGGGTCCCCTTGCAAGGCGGCACCCTGGGATTCTTCCTTCCCGAAGTGGGCTCCAGCTAAAGCTGCTGGGCCCAGGGCTGAAGTTGCAGTCCCAGGACTAAAGGTGCCTGGGACTGAGGCGCATATGGCCCCATGGTCTGGAGGACCATGCACTTGAACTTGAACCGTAGGTTCTCCCTCCGGGCATGGGCCCCGGGAATTGCCTTACCTCCCATGGCGTCCGCCCCTTTTGTACCCTCTCCCGGCATGCACAGCTGGCAGACCACGCCCACTGCACGGCCGCCGAGAGAGGACACTCAATCGCCACTCCATCACCTGTGGTTCAACCCCGAGTACAAGTGAAATCGACACCCATACTTCCAAGGGGAACTGCACGCCAGGTGAAAACAGCAGCAAGGCAGAGTCCAATAAGAATTGGAAGATCCGAGCCAACTACCACTCGAATCACCCCTAAATTTAGCATAGCTGCCCCCTAAATTGAGACCCCCACTACACTATTATATACATTAGGGAATCACATTGACATGCATATTTAAAAATAAATCTGTAAAGACTAGAGATCTCCTTCAAGTAACCTGACCATGCTGCCTATTTATCTGTGTTAGCTGCCACGTAGGAATAAAAAAGACATCATCAACTGATTGTGGACAGGAATCTAGGTGAACATCTAGGATTGCCCCGAGCGAAGTCCCCTTCATCTTAAATATTTTCTGTAATAATCAACTACACATTTATCCATAAATGTGATCATTTAATATAAAACAGATTTTAACGTGTATTAAATCGCCTTCAAACTGCCTGTCTGTATCGCCAACTCAGTCACGTGGTCTGTTTTCTACAAATACAACTGATTCATTCACCCCCCCCCCCCACCCCAATCCTCCCAAGCTGATTTGGGCTTCTTCCGTATCTACTGCTCCCTCTCTCTCACACAAGACACAGCATAGACATCTGTTAGGTGGAAGTCCTGGTTATGGTCATGTCTATGACTGTACGCCCACGCCTTCTGACAACCTGCCAAAACAAAATTAACTCTGCACTTCCTTGTCCCCTGTTCTTGCTGCCAAGTTTTAAAGTTACAGAAACTTTCCTTTATTAATAACTTTCAATAACAAAGATTGTAGAAATGAACAACATTTTTGTATTGATAATTGCTGTTTTTATTAAATTTTTGGGCTTCTTTTATGCTCTGCATCACATCACAATGTGCTGCACAAAAATGCAAAATAACCGAAATTTTCCCAGCACACACCAACACAGTGAAGTAGTGTGTACTGCAACAATAACACATAAGGCTGTTTGTCTTGTCCTTGTGCTGGAAGTGTGTTGGACAACACAACCCAATGCTGGTGGTGTGACTAAGCTTTCAAGGATCGCCGCCAGCCCATTTCAAATGTATAGGCTGCCTTGAAACAGCGTACCTTGACATAATCAACACGTTTTAAAGTACTTGTTTTGATTCCATATACCTAAAGGTTAGGGTTTGCTTTAAAGGGAATTTATAAAGTTTTCATGGGCGGATTGCCCGGCTCAACTCAAGGCAGATGCTCTCTGTATGCCCAAACAGAGGCAGCTCTAGGCTTTGTGAGGCCTTAGGCAAAATTTAGACATGAAGCCCCATTCACGTCTCCAAAATGGGAAAAAAATTCAAGCAAGAAAAATGGCTGCAGAAAGATGCACGGATCTAACACACGGGTGATCAACACCCTCCTCACCCATCAGATATATGCAGCCAATATAACATCTGGGCCCCATCAAGGTGACAGCAGGGAACAGAAAACACAGGGCAGCGTCGGAGGTGGTGGCACGCCATCCTGGTGATTAATCACAGTCAAATTAGATGGCCGCGAGGCCCCTGTGAGTGGCAAGGCCTTAGGCGACCACCTAATTAAAGAGCCACCTCTATGCCCAAACAATTCAGGGGTATGGGCTTCCCTCAGCCCTGTGTATTACTATCTATCCCCCCATCTGGTCAGGGTACTGATGTGGCTAAAGCATACAAACTTTGAGGCCGGGTTTACACTATCCACATCCAATTTGCATGTCAGGAGCCTGTGACCGACTCTCAATGGAGCCATTTCACACTGCTCCGGGATGGCTGCGGAGCGAATTGCACAGGAGTCCTGTGTGTCTTCTGGTCTGTTTCAGGTCCGTATTCAGCCCACAATTCGGACCGAAATCGGACCTGAAACAGTGAACATGGATGCACCAGACCCCTGCTGAGGTGTGAACCCAGCCTAAGAGTTGGGTCTCTGTGGAAAAAGCCCTGTCTCCTGTTTGCTTGTGAGCTCTCCTATGGTTGCGGAATTTCTGTGCCACAGTAGACAGAGACCATCCGATTATTGGAACCACTCTCCAGCAACCAGCCCTAACGCAATTATCATGGATATCACCTTGCCTATGTTCCCCATTATAGAGAACTCTGATTTTCCCACCCGGGCTCAGCAATCCCAAGTTTTTGGGCTCCCACTGCTGTTAAAGGAGTAGTCCAGCCTGAGCTTTGCACTTCTGTGACCCGTTTTCAGTGGAGAGCGGTCTGAAGTCCGCTCTCCGCTGACGTCACTGCCATCAGTCGGGACAGCGCGTCCTCACGACTTCCCAAGTCGGGATCCGCCAGCTGCCCTGATTGATGGCAGTCTTAGCGAACCGCTGAGACAGCCTCTCCCCGCCCATCCATGGCTCAGCGCTCCAATGAGCGTGGAGAAGCAGAGAGGAAAGAGGCTGACTGACAGTCAGCCTCTTTCCTCTCGGGGATCTGTGAGAACCGAGCCAACGGCGATGTTCGGTGGCTCGGTTCTCAACTCAAATCCCATACTTCTCCTTTAATCAAACTCTGTGATGGGGGGGCCGGGGCATGCCCCTGAAGTGGCACATTCCTAAACACTGATCTTTCCAGTGAAGAGCTGTGCAGGGGACGTGTCAGCAGCACACATCTGACCATTGGAGAACAGGCAGGCTATGCTCCCAAGAAGAATGCAAAAATGAAAACTGACCATGCTGGGAAGGATGTGCTCTCATGCCTAGTGTGGTCCGTTTGCAATAGGAAAGCAGGGGGACTGACATGTATTTCACAAAAGGGAAGCAATACAAAAAGAACAGGCTACTTTTTATAACACAAGTACATGGTACAACAGGAATATGAAATGAAACAAAGAAGGGGGGATGGGAATTGGCATTATAGAGCTGCCTCAATAATAGGAATAACAAGGATTGCTTAAAAACTAATAATGTTTTATTACATAAATGTTGTAAACATACAATAGAATCATGTGTGCTTAAAAACAATACACAAATGCATATGGTATTTAATACAGGCCAGAGTATTAACGGCCTACTGAGGTTACAGGTTAATGTTCCCTACATGTTTCGCCAAAACGTTGGCTTCTTCAGGGGAAATAATTGTAACCAATATTGTATAAGTGGCTCCGGGTACCTCCAAGTAACCAGTTCGGCACCGAAACCACCCAGAAACCGCAGCTCTGCACCGCAACAGTGTGGCTGCAGGGGGCAGAAGAGGACCTGGCTCAATAGTTAGTGTTTAGGGATTTAGGTTCGGGTACTGGGGTGCTGGTAGTGACCAAAATAGCAAAGCAGGCAGAGGGTATAACAATTGGGGTCAACCCAGATCAAATTAACTAGGATGTCCTCAATACTTAAGAGTGTTGACCAGACAAAGGGGATGCAGATGTTAGAGACACGATGAACCTAGTGTGTCTAGAAATACCGTCAAAGCGCCCCAGGAATCCAGCTGCAACTTTTCGTGTCTTCTCAGTGATCACCATTGCATATATCTCTCCCCCAAATCCCTTTTTAATAGGTCTGGATTGAATATAGTCTAGTTTCCTACCATTTCTGAGGGACATTGGAATCATGATCATGTGTCATCCTTTTCTTACTGTTCTCCCCGCCTATCTCTGCGGTGTCCTTGAAGTCGGAATTGTTTACTGACTGAGGCTCGGGTTGATTTACTAAAGGAAAATAGACTGTGCAGTTTGCAAAGTGCAGTTGCTCCAGAGCTTAGTAAATGAGCAGAAGCTCTGCTGACTTCCATCATCCAATCATGTGCAAGAAAATTATTTTCCTTGCATGTGATTGGGTATTCTTTGCAAAGTGAAGCTTTATCTCATTTACTAAGTTCTGGGGCAACTGCACTTTGCAAAGTGCATACTCTATTTGCCTTTAGTAAATCAACCCCACAGTGTCCAACTTTTCTTGCCATTTGAACATTATCCCTATTTTGTAGTCTAGAATATCCCTGATATATTTTTCTTTTTTACTCTTTTTTTGTTGAAGTTTCTCTCTCTCCAAAACCTTTTTGTCTGTTAATGATTTATATTCCACCTCGTTTATGTAGAAAATTCACTTCTCCTTCCATTCATCGATTTTTTCACCCTGTTTGACCAACTTCCTTTTTTTCCTCTTGAACTAGAAATTGATGGAAGCTGAGGCCTTCTGGATTAACCTATTTGAAACAGTATCGTCTTTTTGAGGGTTCACCTCTTACCTCAATAACAATGTCACATGCCTGACGAAAGGGTCCTGCATGACTCCGAATCATTGCACTAACTTTTTTTGTGATGTAATAATGCTTTAATAAAAACTGTTTGGACTCTACTTGATGATCCGTTGTGCACTGGCAAATATCCTCATTGTGGCTTTTTGATCCAGTCTCCAGCTGGTGGTTGCTGCAGCACCCAAAACTCCAGAGCTTTCTCCAGGAACGTGTGTGATGGGAATATGGAATAATACACTTCCTACCCCAGACTTCTGGTGACCATACCCTCTGCAATGTATCGATTTCTGTGCTCATTAAATTCTTAAAAGGAGTAAAGATCAGTGGCGGCTGGTGCTCCAGCTGGGGTAGAGGCAAACAGACTACACGATCCCCCATGGGTGGTACTCACGCGGTCGGGCTCTTGGCGGCGATGCAGAGCAAAGAGATCGCTCTGATGCTCTGATGTCGGCGGCCGTCTCCCGGATCTCCCTGTACGTCATCCCCGCCTTGTACTGCGCCCTGAGCCCACCCTTTTTTGAAAACAATTAGAGCCTCAGGCTCTAATCATGTGCTTCCAAAAAAAAAACCCCATTGGAATGCTGATGATGACCCCTCAGCCTTGTATTTTTTGAAAGGCCTTCTCCTTTTGCTTTTATATGCATTTTTACATTGGAGTTAAGCCACCCAGGACTTTTATTAGCTCTTTTAAATTTATTTCCCATTGGGATGCACTGGCTAATACCCTTATTTAATATGCTCTTAAAGCACACCCATTTTTCCTCCATTTTCATTGTTACTAGGATTTTATCCCATTTAATATCTTCTAGCAAGGAGCGTAGTTTTTGGAATTTGGGTCTTTTGAATTTCAATGTCTTTGTATTCCCCTTATGTTTCCTATTTGTGTGATTTATACTGAAACTAATTGACCTGTGATCGCTGTTTCCTAAATTGCCCCGTGTTTCCACATCCGTGATCAGGTCTGTATTGTTAGTAATCAGTAGGTCTAGTAACGCTTTGTTTCTTGTTGGTGCATTTACCATAAAATTGTCCTGCAAGCAGGGCCGCTGATAGGCCAGTACAACCTGAACAGATAGATAATTAATGTCAAAAGAAAATAAAAATCCTCCAGCCGAACATGACCGAACATCGTCCGTCCGACTGGCAAGCATTTCCCTCTTATACGCTCGTTTTTTTTTTTCTTTCTACTAGCACTGTAACTTCAATGCTTGTAGGTGGCGGCAGGGGGATGGACTATTTCTTCTTTTTCGGGCGCGGAAGAATGCCTCTTTCGTGCCCGCTCCTCATGCTGGCTCAAGTCCCAGCCAGCACGTCCTCTATATTGCCTTCCCTGGCGCCGCGGAGGGAGAGGAATCACTCTTTTGAGAGAAGCAGTGAGGCGAGCGGCGGTGGCAGAAGAAGAAGCATCTGGCATCCAGTCCAGGCAGCAGCAGGATCAGGGAGGAAGTGACTTCTGGGGCCTGGCCGGCTAACAAAGGTGTGTCGTGTGTGCTTGCTTGGGGGGGAGGAAGATTCAAGATCTACTACTACTGCAGCAGCCAGTATGTATACATTATGGCATTGGCGGCATGGGTGGCACTGTCTGCAGGTAGCACATGCGTTATGGCCCATAACGCATGTGCTGCCTGCAGAGACAGTGTCACCCATGCCGCCAATGCTGTAATGTGCTGCAGACAGTGCCACCCATGGTGCTAATGCCAAAACGCATGTGCTACCTGCAGAGACAGTGCCACCCATGCTGCCAATGGCATTATGCCATTGGGGGCATGGGTGGCACTGTCTGCAGCACAATATGGCATTGGCAGCATGGGTGGCACTGTCAGCAGGTAGCACATGCGTAATGGCATTAGCATCATGGGTGGCACTGTCTGCAGCACATTACGGCACTGGTGGCACTGTCTGCAGGTAGCATATGCGTTACTGCCCATAACGCATGTGCTGTCTGCAGAGACAGTGCCACCCATGCCGCCAATGCCCTAATGTGCTGCAGACAGTGCCAACCATGCCGCCAATGCCGTAATGTGCTGCAGACAGTGCCACCCATGCCGCCAATGGCATAATGCAGCACATGCTTTTTGGCATTAGCGTCATAGGTGGCACTGTCTGCAGCACATTACGGCATTGGCGGCATAGGTGAAAAAAATAAATATCACTTGTAGGCAAACCTGCACTTTGTTTCAAGGCGGGGTCTGGGGAGGGGCCAGGGGTGGGTCTGAAGGAGGGACCAGGGGCGGGACCAGGGATGGAGCTGAAGGGGGCCCCCTCAGGTAGGCTGTACGGGGCCCCATGATTTCTATCAGCGGCCCTGCCTGCAAGACATTTAGGGAATGGGGAGCCTTAGACGAATGCGCTGTTCCTTCCGCCCAGTCTATGTCTGGATAATTTAAATCTCCCATTATAATGAACTAGAAGCAACTTTTATGCATGACAGTTGCTTGCTACAACCCATGGCAAAGGAGAACAATTCTGAATATGGAATCAGCTGCCTATATGCACAGATCTAATGATTGTTTTGGCATTCACCTTTATTATATGTTCAAGCCCAAGTTTGCTGCATTACCCACTTGGAGAGCAGATAAAGTGGACAGTTAAGGCTGTGTGTTTCAGATACTAAAAGCACCTCCTGCTTTAGACCCCTTTCACACTGGGGCGTTTTAGCGCTAAAAATAGCGCTTGAAAAGCGCCTCTCATGCCTCTCCAGTGTGAAAGCCTGAATGCTTTCACACTCGGGCGGTGCTCTTGCAGGACGGGAAAAAAAAGTCCTGCAAGCAGCATCTTTGGGGCGGTGCAGGAGCGGTGTATATCATTGGCACTGTGAGATTTTTGCTACACTGTAATTAGCTGCAACTGTTACAGTAAGTGCATTTAATTACAATGTAAATCCTGTAAACACTGCACCCTCTATACATGATTACAACAGATATCTGAAAAAAATTACGCAGAACTAAACTCACTCAATCAACTATGTTTAATCCTAATGCTGCTAGCATTAGTTAAGACTGTAGATAGGAAGGTATATTATATTTACTTGTGTTAAACTTTTTTTTTTTTTCTTCTTCTTCACTGGCTTTCTGGGTTCTGGCCTTGGCCAAAATTTTGTCAGAGCCCTCGTACACACGGCCGAGATTCTCGTTGAAAAAAACATGTCGTTTTTTTCGACGAGATTCTTGGACAAGAAACTTGTCCCGGCCGAGTGTACACACGCTCGTTTCAAAGAACCCGCGGTTCTTTGAATGGAGCGTACGCGGTGACGTCATCGAATACGACGAGCATGGGCTCGTTACATTCGATGCCGCCGTCGCCGCCATCTTGGTATACCCTACGTATGCCTATGAAGCTACCGTGCATGCGTCTAATTCATTTCGAACATGCACGGGCTTCCGGGAGGACAGGTAAGTGTACACACACTCACTTTTCTCGTCGAGAAACATGCCAAGGAGAATCTCGACGAGAAAATAGAGAGCAGGTTCTCTATTTTCTCGTCGAGGTTTCTTGTCGTTTTTCTCGACGAGAAACCCGATAGCCGCGTACACACGACCGATTTACTCGGCAAGACCTCTCTGCCAGCAAGTTTCTTGCTGGTTCTTGCCGAGAAAATCGGCCGTGTGTACGAGGCCATACATCACAGTCTTCATGGGCATTTCTTTCTTTCATTCTGAGGAGAGGAGGAAGGGTTTTCTCAGCTAAGCACACCATCCTGCCTGCATGCCTGAGCTAAGAGCAGATGGATTCAAGGAAGTAAATGTTACATGAATCAACTGCCCTTACTCAAGATGGCCGCAGCTAGGGGAGTGTTTTTGAAAATGTTTTTTCAAGATAAGACATGGAGACACGGATGGATGGGGGAGTATCCTTTTGAATATTAAAAATAAATTAAACAGCGTTTTCAGTTTGTGGTGCTCAGATACAGTTTAGCTCCTCTTTACAGAGGGAAGCCTCCAATTATATAATATACTGTTCATTCCTTTTTTGTTCACAGAGTAAAAATAACAAAAAGATAAACAATTAATAAATCACACTATAAGCCTGGATTCTACTATCATTTTAGCAAATGTATTCTTCTATAGATGTTAATTAATACTGAGTCCTTGTAAACACATAAATCATCCAATATAGTTGAAATGTGTACAGTTAAACCTCGGATTGCGAGTAACGCGGTTAACGAGCGCTTCGCAATACGAGCATTTTTTTTTTTTTAATTCTGACTCGGTTTGTGAGAGTTGTCTCGCAAAATGAGCAAATTTTTGAGTAAGTAAGTAAGTTCCAAATGATTGGAGTACCGCATTTTGGCCAGAGGTGCGGGGGTGTCAAAGCCAATCGGAGCCGTTCGTAGATGTTCGGAGGCACTCGGAAATACTCAGAAATACTCCGTTCCCAAGCCTTTCTGAGGGTTCCCGAGTTCAGCCGAGCTGCTCCCGACTATTTCCGAGGCTCTCCGTGGCCCCACCACCTCTGGCCACATGCGGTATTGCATGTCATAGAAGTCAATGTGGAACAAACTATTTTCGTTTCCATTGACTTCTATGGGGAAACTCGCTTTGATATGCAAGTGCTGAAAAGAGAAACTGAGTTTTGCTGGGATGTTACCCAATTTCAGCATTTGATGGATAAGTACCACATTGGCCACTAGCTGTATTATGAACAATATGAATACATCCTCCTCTGATACCACGGCTGCATTTCCTATCAAACATTCCGCCATTGTTAGGTCTTATTTCTGCCTGGATTCTGCCTATACGTTGACCCTTTTCCAGAAGACAGCCCCTCTTTACTGAAAGTCCTTTACCGGATGGCCTAATAACTATGATTTACACCATACCACTGGCAGACTCCTTTCTAAAGAAAAGAAGGGGGATTTAAGTATAATGGTGACCATTAGCAAGATTTTATAAATTTTTGTAGTTTGTAATGGAAACAGTTTCATGGATGTCTCTTACGTAGTACATTAGCACCGTAGTTCAGTTTAGCTGTGATGGTCTCTTACAGGCATCCAAGCTTGTATCTTATATGGGTGAAATGTCTATTCATATGTGGAGGGCATGTTGTCTTCATGCCTGGGACGTCAAAGATATGCCCAAACTCGCCCTTTAAGTGGAGTCATCTCTGGTTCTGCCCTTGACACTGTCATTCCTGATAACTCCAGTGGTCTTCATGTACACCTGCCTCAACACAAGAGATCTGTGAATGGGGTGGAAGAACCCAATTTTTCATCTGTACTTATAGTAGTATCTTGTGGACTATCACAGTCTACCTCTCACTCAGATCTGGGTGCCAGAATTTGTCTGTCTCATCTGCTTGGCTCTCAGCATGAAGGTATGCCCCTTCTTTGGCAAGTAGTGGGGTTATTTAATCACCCTACTGGGTTCCTTTGTGGTTTGTCTCTTTGGAGTCTGGATTCTCAGGCTTCGCTTTGTAGCGTCCACTCTTAACCCTTATATTAGGCATATATTTTAGCTGTTGCATCGGCAGGGCTGGTGCACGGATTTTTGACACCCTAGGCGAAACCTCATTTTGCTGCCCCCCTTGGCTCCACCCCTGACCCCACCCCCTTTGCCCTGCCCATGTATACCCCACCTTTTTAATGAAGCGCCAACGCCCATCAAATGCAGCCTCACCAGCACCCATCAATACAGCCTCACCAGCGCCCATCAATGTAGCCTCACCACCACCCATCAATGTAGCCTCACCAGCACCCCTCAATGTAGCCTCACCAGCCCCCATCAAATGCAGCCTCACCAGCGCCCATCAAATGTAGCCTCACCAGCGCCCATCAATGTAGCCTCACCAGCGCCCATCAATGTAGCCTCACCAGCACACATCAATGTAGCCTCACCAGCACCCCCCAAAACAGTGCTTGTACAGCTCAGTTTCCAGTGTGCTCCTCACTCAGACTGGGTCATGATTAAGTCACGTGCCAGTGACGTAACGCGTAGGGGGAGGAGCCTAGTGACGCTCGCAGCAGCAGCAGTCTGAGTGAGGAGCACACTGGAAACTGAGCTGTACAAGCGCTCTTTTGGTTCGGAGGATATGTGAGTGCAAGCCACAGCTGTTACAGGTTGTGTCTTGTGTAAACCACACTGCGCAATGATTTGTTTGTTTCTTTCTTCTTTCTACATATGCATGGTAATGTTCCGGGATCGGGGATATATGTAAGAAGAAGGAGTCCGTCCTAGGAGCCGTTTACTGCTAATCTTATAGCGGTGTAAAAAAGATTTTTTGAATTGTATTGTTCAGTGGTCTACATGAATGTGGATTGGGGACAAGCTTTATAAAGGAATTGTTTTAGTACGCATTGGAATTTATGCTGCCCTTGGACACATTACACATGAATTCTGTGGATTAGGGGCAATTTTGTATTATTGTTTCCACTGCAGATCGTTTGGCTTTAGCACGGAGTATTTGTTTGAACATTGTCACATGTGCACTATAATTAGGTTGATGTTTAGCGCATCATTAATTTGATTACGTAGTAAGGGCCCAGGATTGGCCCCTTACTCCGATCTGTGATGAGCTGAGTCTGCAGGGGGCACACAGACAGCTCATGCACAGGAGGACTTCTATTGATGCCCTCCTGGAAATTATGGCCTGGGCTGTAGCCATCAATCGGCGATAGCGTGGGCGGGAAGTGGTTAAAATTTGCCACAGATTCACCAGCCTGTTGCAACTTGCCTAAAAAAAAAGCTCTCCCAAACGCATTGAAGGAGTGTTTTTCAGAGAATTGTATCTGGTTAATGTCACAATTGAGACCCCGTTCACACTTGAGCATTTTTAAGCTCAAAGCTCGACGCTCAAAAAACTCTCAACAAGCAAAACCTCATTCATTTCAAAGGCCCCTGTTCACATCTGAGCATTTTGTTGGCCAAAAAAGTACATGAGCTTTTTTTTTAGGCAGATTTGAGCGTTTTTGTCCCCAAAGTCTTCAATGGAAAGCGTCTGAACAGTAAAATTAGCATTTTCTTTCTGGCGTTTTCAGCTCAAACAGCAGCTCCCCTCCTTTTTTCTAGTATCACTGCACACCTTACATTGGCCTCAGCAAAAACAACTAAATAAAAAACGCCTATAATATTTGCAAATCTGCTCAAAAAAATGCTCAAATACATCTGAAAACACTCAGTTTAAGTGTGAATGTAGCTTTAATAATGTGGAAGATTGCTGCGTTAATTCTTCTGCAACAAATGTGCGAAAACTGACAGACATCCAACAGGAAGTGGCACGGCACGCGGGGCGGAATATGAACGATTAATTATTGGCACACAGTCATGTGTTGCAACATTTGGAAACAGGGAGCAACTGCATTCATTAATAACCAGTCAAAGAGGAGGAGCGCTCAGGGCCCATTGGTGCAATTCATTCCATTATGATAATCCTCACAGGGTTAGATGGATAGAATGCTGGATGTAAAGAGTCTGCCCAATGAAGGCAAAAATCCTTTGTTTATTCCAAATGAATGTAAAGCCGAGTCATTAAAATACACACTATATTACCAAAAGTATTGGGACGCCTGCCTTTACACGCACATGAACTTTAATGGCATCATAGTCTTAGTCCGTAGGGTTCAATATTGAGTTGGCCCACCCTTTGCAGCTATAACAGCTTCATCTCTTCTGGGAAGGCCGTACACAAGGTTTAGGAGTGTCTATGGGAATGTTTGACCATTCTTCCAGAAGCACCTTTGTGAGGTCAGGGACTGATGTTGGATGAGAAGGCCTGGCTCGCAGTCTTCTCTCTAATTAATCCCAAAGATGTTCTATCGAGTTAAGGTCAGGACTCTGTGCAGGCCAGTCAAGTTCCTCCACTCCAAACTTGCTTGTCCATGTCTTTATGGACCTTTCGTTGTGCACTGTTGTGCAGTCATGTTGGAACAGGAAGGGGCCATCCCCAAACTGTTCCTACAAAGTTGGGAGCATGAAATTGTCCAAAATGTCTTGGTATCCTGACACCTTTAAGAGTTCCTCCCACTGCAAGGGGCCAAGTCCAACCCCTGAAAAACGCCCCCACACCATAATCCTCCCTCCACCAAATGATTTGGACCAGTGCACAAAGCAAGGTCCATAAAGACATGAATGAGATAGTTTGGGTGGAGGAACTTGACTGGCCTGCACGGAGTCCTGACCTCAACCCGATAGAACACCTTTGGGATGAATTAGAGCAGAGACTGCGAGCCAGGCCTTCTCATCCAACATCAGTGCCTGACCTCACAAATGCGCTTCTGGAAGAATGGTAAAACATTCCCATAGACACTCCTAAACCTTGTGGGTAGCCTTCCCAGAAGAGTTAAAGTTGTTATAGCTGCAAAGGGTGGGCCAACTCAATATTGAACCCTATGGACTAAGACTGGGATGCCAATAAGTTCATGTGCGTGTAAAGGCAGGTGTCCCAATACTTTTGGTAATATAGTATACCCAAAGTTGTGCGCAGCCTATTGCATTAGGGTGTGCACCTCAAAGCTCCAACACATATACATTTGTGACATATTAACCAGCCTCTTCCCTGCTCCTCATCCTGAAACAATGGGGGGGGGGGGGGGGCAGGGGAGCACACAGGGGGACCTGAGCAACAAAAAGAAGAGGAACAGGGACAAGAGGGGTGGCATATATTGGTACCGATCCCCTGTATTTTCCTCTTGTGGCAGCTGATTGTCGGCGAGAGGGAGAGGAGGAGAAGCCTACTTTCATCTGCTGCAGAAGAAAATACAGATCGGTTCCACTAATTTCCACCTCTGCTGCCTATCCTGTCCAGGTTCTGGGGGTCGGCAAGTAAGGATCGCGGCTTACCTGTCTTCTGCCCATGATTAACGGGTTACCAACTCCAGGATTAGGGTGTGCCCAGGCACACCTGGCACACCCCTTGCGCGCGCCTATGAGTATACCTTTTCTCATCAGCAGTATATAGCAGTCTTGTGACTTCCATCAGTGTCTGGCCGAGCACTGGTTAAAGCTTGTAGGAGTAGTTTTCATTCTCCTCTGACTGCCCTATGAGGCTGCAGGACCCCTGACCCTCTGCCTGGACAGTGCTAATTGGCCCTGTGCTGATGACATGCACCCTCCCAAGAAAAAAAAATACTCTCTAGCAATACATACCAAACTGAGCATGAGCAGAGTGCCCCCAAGGCTCTGTACTATCAGGAGATATATTGGGCACTCTGAAGGAAGGGGAGGATCAGAGAGGACAGGATCAAACAGCCTTTTTAGACAATGAGGAGGATTAACCCCTTAGGTCCCACAGTGAGTATAAAGCCTCGTACACACGGTCGGACTTCAAACAAACTTTTCCGTGGATTTTTGTCCGAAGGGAGTTGGCTGGGCACACCCATAGCACACACACGCTGATGCCGCGTACACACGATCATTATTCACGGCGGTTAAAAAACCGCCGTGAATAATGACATTAAAAACGAGGGAACGGCTTGTTCCCCACACACGATGGTTTTTACGACATTTTTTCTCTTGTCGAGAAAAACGACCGTCTGTGGGCTCCGCGGCAGTGTTTCCCTATGGGAAAACTGCCGCGGAAAAAATGGCGGGAAAAACGACGAGAAAAATTAGAACATGTTCTAATTTTTCTCATCGTTTTTAATGCCGTTTTTCTCGTCGAGAAAAACGACAAAATGCCCACAGACTATCGTTTTTCTCGTCAAATGGAAAAATTTTTGTTTTTCTCAACGAGAAAAACGGTCGTGTGTACGCGGCATCAGACTTTTCTGCAAACTTTCCCAAAACTTTCCCAACATCACGTGGTTTTTTCTGCTCTTTACCGCCACCCTTTGGTCAACTTTATTGTTGGTTGATTTTAACATTGGTTCTGGGCATGCGTATTTGTACCTCGGACAAAAGTCCGATGGATTTCTGTACACACGATAGGACTTTGCACCATCGGACTTTTGTTGCCAAAAAGTTTGTCCGTTTGCAGAGCGAACTTTTGTCCGATGAAAACCGAAAAAGTTTGTCCGATGGAGCGTACACACGGTCGGATTTTTTCAAAAACGTGCTCATTTTGAAGTTTGTTGGCAAAAAGTCAGACCGTGTGTACGGGGCTTTACAAGCATACTTTACTGCATATACAGACTGATTTTACTGTTGTGGGATTAGTAACACTTTAATCAATACCTATTGTAACTTTTTAGATTGACAATTGTAAACTCTTTGATTATAGAAGGATATTGTATCCAAGTAGAATGTTACTATTATTGGTCCCCCTTTCAAAAATGTTTCATTTTATTTGTGTCTCTTTTATTTGAATTGTATAAAGATCTTCTTTCTGTGGCATGCTTTCTTATTACATTTTGATACAATTTCCATCTGATGGTTGTCTTATTATATGATATATTTGTCTAATAATTTGTCTTTAAGCACTTTGGCAGTAGTTTGTGTGTGATTAATTTCCCTTGAATGTATGATTAATCCCCCCCCCCTTTTTTTTTTTGCTTGCTAGCGTCTGTTTAGTTATATTGTCAGCTAGTTTGTTTACTTGATTGTTTACTTTTTTACTTTGTTTACTTGATTGTTTACTTTTTTTACTTTGTTTACTTGATTGTTTACCTTTTTACTTTGTTTACTTGATTGTTTACTTTTTTTACTTTGTTTACTTGATTGTTTACCTTTTTACTTTGTTTACTTGATTGTTTATCTGCATCATTTACATATTTATTGTATGTATATGTGGTCATTATTTCAATGTAAACTTTAAAATAAAAAAGTGAATGTTGTTGTGTATTCAATAATACATAATAAAATGGATCAGCCTTCTGCAGTCCCTGGATAGCAAAGCTCAGAGTTCTGTTCTTATTTTTTCTGTCCTATTTAGTTTTACTCTATTATATTCTATTCTTTTATTTTCTGTAATATTCTTTTCTATTCTATTTTTTTCTATTCTATTTCTTTTATTTTCTATTCTATTTTATTCTCTTTGGAAATTGGAAAACTATTACAAATTGATTTTGAAAACTTTTTGAATCGATTCAACTTCTAATTCGAAACTATTTGAATACAAATAAACAAAACTAATTCTGAAAACGAATTACACGGATTAAACGAATTAAACTAAACACATTTATGTAAATAATTCATCGAAACGAAATAAAACAAATTTTTTCGTTCTGCACATGTCTAGCTCAGCCTCAGACTGGAAAAGGCAGAAGCAGCACAAGGAGCCAATGAGTTCATGTGCTGAAAGGGAGCATGCTAGTAGGAGTAGAAATCAGAGCGACAGAGAGATGAGCTCATCAGTGGGCTGCTTCTCCTTTAGGCTAGGCTCACACCTAGGCGTTTTGCGTTATGCAGTGCGTTTTCTCAGGTTTAGAGAAATGCATTACGAGTAATTTAACCACTTCCAGACCGCCGCACTACTATATACGTCGGCACTTTGAAGCGGGATATCTCTGTTATGGCAGCAGCTAGCTGCCATAACCTAGATATCCTCGTCTTCAGGTGGCGGTCCGGTTTCCGATAATGGTGGTCTCTGCGGCAAATTCGCAGCGAGATCACCGTTATCGGCAGCGGGAGAGGGCCCCTCCCACCACTCTCCCGTGCCTTCCACCGCTTACCGGAGCCGTCGGGACCTGTCCGTGGCTGGGTATGGAGACGAGTGAGGGGAAGATGGCCCCCTCCATAGCAGGGCGGAAGTGACGTCAAAACGTCACTTCCGCCCATAGCTCGTAAAGGGACATTATTTTTTTGTCATTTTTTCAAATGACAATTAATCCTATGGGAAGTGGTCGCCTGACTGTGGAGTATCGGTAGTGAATGTGTATCCAGGAGAGGGAATCGCTTAAGCGGCGTTAACCCCCTTTCAGATTTGGGGTGCCGTTACAACAATTTTTTATTTTTTATTGCATTTAAGTCTAAATATGAGATCCGAGGTCTTTTTGACCCCAGATCTCATATTTAAGAGGACCTGTCATGCTTTTTTCTATTGCAAGGGATGTTTACATTCCTTGTAATAGTAATAAAAGTGACCCAATTTTTTTTTTTTTTATTATTTAAAATTTTATGGAAAATGTAAAAATAAATAGAATAAAGTAAAATAAATACGATTTTTTTTTAAAGCGCCCTGTCACGACGAGCTTGCGCGCAGAAGCGAACGCATACGTGAGCAGAGCCCGCATATGAAAACGGTGTTCAAACCACTAATGTGAGGTATCGCCACAATCATTAGAGCGAGAGCAATAATTCTAGCCCTAGACCTCCTCTGTAACTCAAAACATGCAACCTGTAGAATTTTTTAAATGTCGCCTATGGAGATTTTAAAGGGTAAAAGTTTGTCGCCATTCCACAAGCGGGCGCAATTTTGAAGCATGACATGTTGGGTATCAATTTACTCGGCATAACATTATCTTTTTACAATAGAAAAAAAAATTGGGCTAACTTTACTGTTGTCTTATTTTTTTAATTCAAAAAAGTGTATTTTTTTTTCCCAAAAATTTGCTTGTAAGACCGCTGCGCAAATACAGTGTGAGAAAAAGTATTGCAACGACCGCCATTTTATTCTCTAGGGTGTTAGAAAAAAATGTATAATGTTTGGGGGTTCTAAGTAATTTTCTAGCAAAAAAAAAATGTTTTAACTTGTAAACACCACATCTAAAAAAGAGGCTTGGTCCTTAAGTGGTTAACGTGATTTCCTATGAGTCACATTCACATCTTTGTGTTTTTAAATCGGTGCGTTTTTTTGGAAAGGGTCCCGTTTTTCTTTTGCCCGCAGCAGGTTGTGTTTTTGGTTCCATAGACTTCAATGGAAACACATCAAAAAAGCAGAGCTTGCGTTTGATGCGTTTCCACTGTGTTTTTGCTGGTCTCTGCTGCATGATAACAGACACCTCACAAAAACACGTGTCAAAAATGACAAAACGCACCGAGAAAACGCATCAACCGCCACAAGCATAGGTGTGAACCATTGGTGTGTGTAGCCTATGGCATTAGGATGTGTACCCCAGAGCACAAACACACATGTGTATATTAGCAGAGCAGTAGACGGTGTCAGTAGAGCAGAGATTGGTGTCAGTAGGACAGTGGATGGTGTCAGTAGAGCAGACATTAGTGTCAGTAGGACGGTGTCAGTAGAGCAGACATTGGTGTCAGTAGTGATGAGCCGAACACCCCCGGGTTCGGTTCGCACCAGAACCCGCGAACGGACCGAAAGTTCGTACGAACATTAGAACCCTATTAAATACAATGGATGCGAACGTTCGGATTCTAAAGTGCTAATTATAACAACTATTATGCATGTTATTGTCATAAATAGGGTTTGGGAACCCGGGTTCTGCACCAGGGGACATGTATCAATGCAAAAAGAAGTTTTAAAAACGGTCGTTTTTCGGGAGCAGTCATTTTAATGATGCATAAAGTGAAAAAAAAAAAGTCAAATATTCCTTTAAATATCGTACCTGGGGGGGTGTCTAAAGTATGCCTGTGAAGTGCCACGTGTTTCCCGTGTTTAGAACTGTCCCTGCACAAAATGACACTTCTAAAGGAAAAAAAAGCCATTTAAAACTGCTTGCGGCTTTAATGTAATGTCTGGTCCCGGTAATATGGATGAAAATCTTTAAGAAAAATGGCATAGCTACCCCATGACCCCCCCCCCTACCCCAGCCCATTACCAGCCCCTTTGGGTCTTGTATGGATATTAAGGGGAACCCCGCACATAAAATAAAAAAGGCCCTATATACTCTGAACAGCCGTATACAGGCGGTGCATACAAGACAGGGACTGTAGGTTTGTTCTTATGTAGAATCTGTTTGTAATTTTGAACAGGTACATTGTTGAAGTGTAGCTCCAGCCCAAAAATCTATTTTTAAACTTTTTGGAAAACATAGGTAAGGGTTATCACCCCTGTAACATTTGTTTTGCTGTCTGTGCCCCTGTTCAGAACATTTCACCTCACTTTCCGTCCCAATGTCAACTGTTTTTGAAATGTGGTGTTTTTCTTGAAACAAGGATTGCTGATAAAGCATCAGTACAGAGGAGACACCTTTCTCCCATATTAATTCTTACAGGAGAGAATTTTCCTTCCTAGGGGTAGATTTCCTCTCACTTCCTGTTGTCTTCTTGCGTTTGCAAGTAGGAGTCGTTTGTAAGTTGGATGTTTGAAAGTAGGGACCTGCCGTATATACTCTGCAGAAATAGGCCCCTTAGTTGTTGGTGTTGGCACAACACTGTAAGCACTCACAGTTACTCTTGGTTGGTGCTGGAACGCCCTGCTGTCAACTATTATATCAGGAATTTTAATTACATATAATTGTTGAACAGTGGTAGTAAAAATTGGGCCTTTGATGGTGGTGCTGGTGCCACAACACTGTAAGCCCTGACAGTTACTCTTGGTGGGTGCAGCAATGGGCCCTGCTGTGAATTATTAGATCAAGAATTGTAATTGCATGCCCCTGTTGAACAGGGGCTGAAAAATTGGGCCTTTCGTGGTGGTGGTGGTGGTGGTGGTGTTGCCACAACACTGTAAGCCCTCAGAGTTACTCTTGGTGGGTGCAGGAATGGGCCCTGCTGTGAATTATTAGATCAAGAATTGTAATTACATGCCCCTTTTGAACAGGGGCTGAAAAATTGGGCCTTTCGTGGTGGTGGTGGTGGTGGTGGCGTTGCCACAACACTGTAAGCCCTCAGAGTTACTCTTGGTGGGTGCAGCAATGGGCCCTGCTGTGAATTATTAGATCAAGAATTGTAATTGCATGCCCCTGTTGAACAGGGGCTGAAAAATTGGGCCTTAGGCACTGGTGGCACAACACTACAACCCCTCACAGATACGTTACTTGGAGCACAGCAATGAGCCCTGTTGCAAAGTATTGCTTCAAAAATTGTAATGACACGCCCCTGTTAAACAGGGGCTGAAAAATTGGGCCTTAGGCACTGGTGCCACAACACTCCAACCCCTCACAGATACTGTACTTGGAGCACAGCAATGAGCCCTATGGCAAATTATTGCTAAAGAAATTGTAATTACACGCCCCTGTAAAACAGGGGCTGAAAAATTGGGCCTTAGCCACTGGTGGCGGCACCCATAAACAAAAATGATCTTCCAAGCTATCATCATCAATCGTATCATTGAGGACTCGGAGGAGGAGGATAGCCAGTCAACATAACAGCACAGGCACTCAGCATCAGCATCAGTCTTGAAGGGATGTGACATGTTAAAATCAATTAGTCTGTTATATCAGCATCAGGTGTGTGGTAGCTGGTGGTGATCCAAGACTGGTTCATCTTGATGAAAGTCAGTCGATCAACCGAGTCGGTGGACAGGCGCACCCTGTGATCCGTGACAAATCCACCAGCAGCACTGAATGTGCGTTCCGAAAGAACGCTGGATGCAGGACAGGCCAGTAGCTCAATTGCATACTGTGCAAGCTCTGGCCAGTGATCCATCCTCAAGACCCAGTAAGCCAGAGGATTTTCGGTGGGGAAGGTGTCCAAGTCTGACCTTGCCCCTAGATATTCCTGCACCATGTTTATCAGACGCTGGCGATGGTTGCTGGAACCGATCATACTTTGGGGCTGCGGACTAAAGAATTGTCTGAACGCATCGGTCAGACGGCCACCTTCCCCACCGCTCCTTCTTTGACTGGCCGAAGCCTCAGCAACTCGTTGTCCAGGACCAGGAGTTTGTAACCTCCCAGTCTCTGGGAACGCGTTGCACAGACCTTTCTGCAAGGCCTCCCGGAGTTGTCTCATCCTCTGCTCCCTCTGCGAAGGTAACATAAGGTCCGCAACCTTACCCTTGTACCGTGGATCAAGGAGAGTGGCCAGCCAGTAATGGTCCCTCTCCTTGATCCGAAGAATACGAGGATCCTTCCGCAGACTTTGCAGGATCAGGGAGGCCATGCAGCGTAGGTTTGCTGAGGCATTCGCTCCGGAGTCCTCTGGGTCACTAAGGACGACATGATCCGCAGCCACCTCCTCCCAGCCACGTACAAGTCCACTGGTTTCTTGGGACTGTAAATCATCCCTAAAAGACTGCTGCTGATGATGCTGAGTGCCAGCCTCCACCTCCATGCTGACACAATCCTCCTCCTCCTCCTCCTCCTCCTCCTCTTCCTCTTCCTGTGCGATGGGTGGGACAGAAGGAACACTGTCTGGGTAAAGGGGGCCTTGAGAGGCAAGGAAGTCCTCCTCTTCCTGCCTCTGTTCTGCCTCAAGTGCCCTGTCCATTATTCCACGCAGCGTGTGCTCCAACAGGTGGACAAGAGGTACAGTGTCACTGATGCATGCACTGTCACTGCTCACCATCCTCGTGGCCTCCTCAAATGGTGCCAGGACAGTGCATGCATCCCTGATCATGCCCCACTGGCGTGGAGAAAAGAAACCAAGCTCCCCTGACCCTGTCCTGGTGCCGTAGTCGCACAGGTACTCATTGATGGCCCTCTGCTGCGTGTGCAGCCGCTGCAGCATGGCCAACGTTGAGTTCCACCTGGTGGGCATGTCACATATAAGGCGGTTCTTGGGCAGGTTCAACTCCTTTTGCAGCTCAGCCAGACGAGCACTGGCATTATAAGATCTGCGGAAATGCACACAGACTTTCCTGGCCTGCCTCAGGACATCCTGTAAGCCCGGGTACCTGCCCAAGAACCGCTGCACCACCAGGTTAAGGACGTGAGCCACACAGGGCACATGGGTCAGTTGTCCCTGTCGGAGGGCGGAGAGGAGGTTGGTGCCATTGTCGCAAACCACCATTCCTGGCTTAAGCTGGCGTGGCGTCAACCACCTCTCGGCCTGGCCCTGCAGAGCAGACAGGACCTCTGCCCCAGTGTGGCTTCTGTCCCCCAAACACACCAGCGCAAGCACGGCATGGCATCTTTTTGCCTGCGTACTTGCGTAGCCCCGTGAACGGCTACGGAGCACCGCTGGTTCATAGGACAAACCACAGGAAGAGGCCATGGAGGAAGAAGAAGAGGAGGGGGTGGAGGAGAGAGGTGTGTCACAACCAGTAGTAGCATTTTGGAGGCGTGGCGGTGGAACAACCTCCAACACTACTGCACCTTGTCCTGCATCCTTCCCAGCTGCCAAAAGAGTGACCCAATGGGCCGTGAAAGAAAGGTAACGTCCCTGTCCATGCCTGCTGGACCATGAGTCAGCGGTAATATGCACCTTACCGCTGACCGCCCTGTCCAGCGAGGCCAAGACATTGCCTTCCACATGCCGGTAGAGAGCCGGAATAGCCTTCCGTGAGAAAAAGTGGCGTTTGGGAACCTGCCACTGAGGAACCGCACATTGCACAAACTCACGGAAGGGGGCCGAGTCTACCAACTGAAAAGGCAGCAGTTGAAGCGCTAGCAATTTAGCCAAGCTAGCATTCAACCGCTGGGCATGTGGATGGCTGGGAGTGAACTTCTTTCGACGGTCCAGCAGCTGGGGCAGGGAAATTTGCCTGCTAGAATCGGACGTCGGTGTACTGCTAGCAGAGTGGCCGCAAGTACTTGGCTGTGACACACCTAATTCTACACCTTCATTCCTCTCAGTGCATGTTTCAGAGAGGACTGAAGTTATAGTGGGGTTGGAGATCCCAGCTGATGCGGTGCAAGGAGAGGTCCGCTTTGTTCTTTGGTGTGGGTCTTTGAGGTAGGCTTGCCAACGAGCTGCATGGCAGGTCAACATATGTCTGGTCAGGCATGTGGTACCCAAGCGGCTGATGTTTTGGCCACGCGATATACGCTTGAGACATATGTTGCAAACAGCAGCTGTGCGATCTGATGCACTAGCCTCAAAAAAGGCCCACACCAAGGAACTTTTTGAATGACGGGCAGAGGCAGCGCCCTGCACAGGCGGAGCTCTGCGGTGTGATTCCGTCGGTGTACTGCCCTTACGCTGGCCACCAAAGGGCATCCTGCCTCGTTGGAGATGTGCCTCCTCCTCATCCTCCTCCTCCTCCTCTCTCCTATTAGGCACCCACGTGGAGTCAGTGACCTCATCATCCCCTCCCTCCTCATCACTGGAGCCAATCTGGCAGTATGCTGCAGCTGCTGGAACATGACTGCCAGATTGGTGTCCTTCTTGAGCATCCCCTCTGTCTGCTCTCACGCTACTGCCTTCCTGTAGCTGGGTTTCATCATCAGACCCTTCGAAACGCTGGGCATCCTCCTGGAGCATGTACCCAACACTGTGCTCAAACAGTTCGGGGGACTCCTCAGGAGGAGGACATGGTGGGTCTAGGGAAGGAGTGACTGATGATGAGTCTGACATTGATACCAGGGAAGAGGACGCTTTGGCAGCTGCTTTGCCAGTACCCTGAGCCTGGGTGAGAGAGGATGAGGAGGAGGAGGAGGGCTTGGTCATCCACTCTACCAAGTCTTCGGCATGATGTGGCTCAACATGTCCAGCTGCCGAAAAGAAGGACAAGCGTGTCCCATGGCCATGTGCTGATGACAATGCACCGTGTCCACGACCAGCACTGTTGCCCCCAGACACAGAGCCTGCTTGCCCTCTTTTATTGCCTCCTGACTGTCTGCCTCTCCTTGTTTGCCTTCCAGACATTCTAATAGATGGCCTGCAGGGAGATGGGAAAAAAGCAATAAGGGCTACCTTCAGGTGTCCTTCTCTGTCCCTTTACTTAAGGATTTCTAAATATGGTTGAGGATTATTGCTTTTGCACAGAATAGCACAACGACAATTTCCCTGACTGTCCAAAAAACAAGGATTTCAAAGATGGTTGATGAGGAATGCTTTGGCACACTATAGCACAAGGAGAATTCCCCTCACTTTCCTTCTTTGTCCCTAGAAACAAGGACTGGCACAGTGAAAGAAACTGACACTCTCCCTACCTACAGTTTTCTGTCCCTAGAAAAAAAGGTTTTTTAAAGCACACTATAGCACAAGGAGAAATCCCCTCACTTTCCTTCTTTGTCCCTAGAAACAAGGACTGGCACAGTGAAAGAAACTGACACTCTCCCTACCTACAGTTTTCTGTCCCTAGAAAAAATGTTTTTTTAAAGCACACTATAGCACAAGGAGAATTCCCCTCACTTTCCTTCTTTGTCCCTAGAAACAAGGACTGGCACAGTGAAAGAAACTGACACTCTCCCTACCTACAGTTTTCTGTCCCTAGAAAAAATGTTTTTTTAAAGCACACTATAGTACAAGGAGAAATCCCCTCACTTTCCTTCTTTGTCCCTAGAAACAAGGACTGGCACAGTGAAAGAAACTGACACTCTCCCTACCTACAGTTTTCTGTCCCTAGAAAAAATGTTTTTTTAAAGCACACTATAGCACAAGGAGAAATCCCCTCACTTTCCTTCTTTGTCCCTAGAAACAAGGACTGGCACCGTGAAAGAAACTGACACTCTCCCTACCTACAGTTTTCTGTCCCTAGAAAAAATGTTTTTTTAAAGCACACTATAGCACAAGGAGAATTCCCCTCACTTTCCTTCTTTGTCCCTAGAAACAAGGACTGGCACAGTGAAAGAAACTGACACTCTCCCTACCTACAGTTTTCTGTCCCTAGAAAAAATGTTTTTTTAAAGCACACTATAGCACAAGGAGAAATCCCCTCACTTTCCTTCTTTGTCCCTAGAAACAAGGACTGGCACAGTGAAAGAAACTGACACTCTCCCTACCTACAGTTTTCTGTCCCTAGAAAAAATGTTTTTTTAAAGCACACTATAGCACAAGGAGAAATCCCCTCACTTTCCTTCTTTGTCCCTAGAAACAAGGACTGGCACAGTGAAAGAAACTGACACTCTCCCTACCTACAGTTTTCTGTCCCTAGAAAAAATGTTTTTTTAAAGCACACTATAGCACAAGGAGAAATCCCCTCACTTTCCTTCTTTGTCCCTAGAAACAAGGACTGGCACAGTGAAAGAAACTGACACTCTCCCTACCTACAGTTTTCTGTCCCTAGAAAAAATGTTTTTTTAAAGCACACTATAGCACAAGGAGAATTCCCCTCACTTTCCTTCTTTGTCCCTAGAAACAAGGACTGGCACAGTGAAAGAAACTGACACTCTCCCTACCTACAGTTTTCTGTCCCTAGAAAAAATGTTTTTTTAAAGCACACTATAGCACAAGGAGAAATCCCCTCACTTTCCTTCTTTGTCCCTAGAAACAAGGACTGGCACAGTGAAAGAAACTGACACTCTCCCTACCTACAGTTTTCTGTCCCTAGAAAAAATGTTTTTTTAAAGCACACTATAGCACAAGGAGAAATCCCCTCACTTTCCTTCTTTGTCCCTAGAAACAAGGACTGGCACAGTGAAAGAAACTGACACTCTCCCTACCTACAGTTTTCTGTCCCTAGAAAAAATGTTTTTTTAAAGCACACTATAGCACAAGGAGAAATCCCCTCACTTTCCTTCTTTGTCCCTAGAAACCAGGACTGGCACAGTGAAAGAAACTGACACTCTCCCTACCTACAGTTTTCTGTCCCTAGAAAAAATGTTTTTTTAAAGCACACTATAGCACAAGGAGAAATCCCCTCACTTTCCTTCTTTGTCCCTAGAAACAAGGACTGGCACAGTGAAAGAAACTGACACTCTCCCTACCTACAGTTTTCTGTCCCTAGAAAAAATATTTTTTTAAAGCACACTATAGCACAAGGAGAAATCCCCTCACTTTCATTCTTTGTCCCTAGAAACAAGGACTGGCACAGTGAAAGAAACTGACACTCTCCCTACCTACAGTTTTCTGTCCCTAGAAAAAATGTTTTTTTAAAGCACACTATAGCACAAGGAGAAATCCCCTCACTTTCCTTCTTTGTCCCTAGAAACAAGGACTGGCACAGTGAAAGAAACTGACACTCTCCCTACCTACAGTTTTCTGTCCCTAGAAAAAATGTTTTTTTAAAGCACACTATAGCACAAGGAGAATTCCCCTCACTTTCCTTCTTTGTCCCTAGAAACAAGGACTGGCACAGTGAAAGAAACTGACACTCTCCCTACCTACAGTTTTCTGTCCCTAGAAAAAATGTTTTTTTAAAGCACACTATAGCACAAGGAGAAATCCCCTCACTTTCCTTCTTTGTCCCTAGAAACAAGGACTGGCACAGTGAAATAAACTGACACTCTCCCTACCTACAGTTTTCTGTCCCTAGAAAAAATGTTTTTTTAAAGCACACTATAGCACAAGGAGAAATCCCCTCACTTTCCTTCTTTGTCCCTAGAAACAAGGACTGGCACAGTGAAAGAAACTGACACTCTCCCTACCTACAGTTTTCTGTCCCTAGAAAAAATGTTTTTTTAAAGCACACTATAGCACAAGGAGAATTCCCCTCACTTTCCTTCTTTGTCCCTAGAAACAAGGACTGGCACAGTGAAAGAAACTGACACTCTCCCTACCTACAGTTTTCTGTCCCTAGAAAAAATGTTTTTTTAAAGCACACTATAGCACAAGGAGAAATCCCCTCACTTTCCTTCTTTGTCCCTAGAAACAAGGACTGGCACAGTGAAAGAAACTGACACTCTCCCTACCTACAGTTTTCTGTCCCTAGAAAAAATGTTTTTTTAAAGCACACTATAGCACAAGGAGAAATCCCCTCACTTTCCTTCTTTGTCCCTAGAAACAAGGACTGGCACAGTGAAAGAAACTGACACTCTCCCTACCTACAGTTTTCTGTACCTAGAAAAAATGTTTTTTTAAAGCACACTATAGCACAAGGAGAAATCCCCTCACTTTCCTTCTTTGTTCCTAGAAACAAGGACTGGCACAGTGAAAGAAACTGACACTCTCCCTACCTACAGTTTTCTGTCCCTAGAAAAAATGTTTTTTTAAAGCACACTATAGCACAAGGAGAAATCCCCTCACTTTCCTTCTTTGTCCCTAGAAACAAGGACTGGCACAGTGAAAGAAACTGACACTCTCCCTACCTACAGTTTTCTGTCCCTAGAAAAAATGTTTTTTTAAAGCACACTATAGCACAAGGAGAAATCCCCTCACTTTCCTTCTTTGTCCCTAGAAACAAGGACTGGCACAGTGAAAGAAACTGACACTCTCCCTACCTACAGTTTTCTGTCCCTAGAAAAAATGTTTTTTTAAAGCACACTATAGCACAAGGAGAAATCCCCTCACTTTCCTTCTTTGTCCCTAGAAACAAGGACTGGCACAGTGAAAGAAACTGACACTCTCCCTACCTACAGTTTTCTGTCCCTAGAAAAAATGTTTTTTTAAAGCACACTATAGCACAAGGAGAAATCCCCTCACTTTCCTTCTTTGTCCCTAGAAACAAGGACTGGCACAGTGAAAGAAACTGACACTCTCCCTACCTACAGTTTTCTGTCCCTAGAAAAAATGTTTTTTTAAAGCACACTATAGCACAAGGAGAAATCCCCTCACTTTCCTTCTTTGTCCCTAGAAACAAGGACTGGCACAGTGAAAGAAACTGACACTCTCCCTACCTACAGTTTTCTGTCCCTAGAAAAAATGTTTTTTTAAAGCACACTATAGCACAAGGAGAAATCCCCTCACTTTCCTTCTTTGTCCCTAGAAACAAGGACTGGCACAGTGAAAGAAACTGACACTCTCCCTACCTACAGTTTTCTGTCCCTAGAAAAAATGTTTTTTTAAAGCACACTATAGCACAAGGAGAAATCCCCTCACTTTCCTTCTTTGTCCCTAGAAACAAGGACTGGCACAGTGAAAGAAACTGACACTCTCCCTACCTACAGTTTTCTGTCCCTAGAAAAAATGTTTTTTTAAAGCACACTATAGCACAAGGAGAAATCCCCTCACTTTCCTTCTTTGTCCCTAGAAACAAGGACTGGCACAGTGAAAGAAACTGACACTCTCCCTACCTACAGTTTTCTGTCCCTAGAAAAAATGTTTTTTAAAAGCACACTATAGCACAAGGAGAAATCCCCTCACTTTCCTTCTTTGTCCCTAGAAACAAGGACTGGCACAGTGAAAGAAACTGACACTCTCCCTACCTACAGTTTTCTGTCCCTAGAAAAAATGTTTTTTTAAAGCACACTATAGCACAAGGAGAAATCCCCTCACTTTCCTTCTTTGTCCCTAGAAACAAGGACTGGCACAGTGAAAGAAACTGACACTCTCCCTACCTACAGTTTTCTGTCCCTAGAAAAAATGTTTTTTTAAAGCACACTATAGCACAAGGAGAAATCCCCTCACTTTCCTTCTTTGTCCCTAGAAACAAGGACTCGCACAGTAAAACACACTGACACTCTCCCTACCTATCCTTCTCTTTCCCTAAACTAAAGGAATCCAGGTTAAGCAAGAAAGAAATAAATGTCACTGTCCCTGCCTATGCTTGTCTTTCCCTGCTCCGGAACACACTACACTAGGCCGCCATGCTGGCGGCCTTTTATAGTGTGGGGCGTGTACTAAACACCCTCAGCAATAATTGGCCACAGGCATCCTGCCTGTGGCCAATCATTGCTCTCCTCGCTGCCGGCGCTGTGATTGGCCAAGCATGCGGGGTCACAGTGCATGCTTGGCCAATCACAGCGCCTGGATGACACTGCGATGGCGCAGTGCATTGTGGGCCGTTCGCGTCACTCGAATTTGGCGCGAACGGCCCAAATCGTTCGATCTTCGTCGAACGATCGAACAGCCGATGTTCGAGTCGAACGTATGTTCGACTCGAACACGAAGCTCATCCCTAGGTATCAGTAGGACGGTGGACGGTGTCAGTAGAGCAGACATAGGTGTCAGTAGGACAGTGGATGGTGTCAGTAGAGCAGACATTGATGTCAGTAGGACAGTGGATGGTGTCAGTAGAGCAGACATTGGTTTTTAGTAGGACGGTGTCAGTATCGCAGACATTGGTGTCAGTAGGACGGTGGACGGTGTCAGTAGAGCAGACATTGGTGTCAGTAGGACGGTGGACGGTGTCAGTAGAGCAGACATTGGTGTCAGTAGGACGGTGGACGGTGTCAGTAGAGCAGACATTGGTGTCAGTAGGACGGTGTCAGTAGAGCAGACATTGGTGTCAGTAGGACGGTGGACGGTGTCAGTAGAGCAGACATTGGTGTCAGTAGGACGGTGTCAGTAGAGCAGACATTGGTGTCAGTAGGACGGTGGACGGTGTCAGTAGAGCAGACATTGGTGTCAGTAGGACGGTGGACGGTGTCAGTAGAGCAGACATTGGTGTCAGTAGGACGGTGTCAGTAGAGCAGACATTGGTGTCAGTAGGACGGTGGACGGTGTCAGTAGAGCAGACATTGGTGTCAGTAGGACGGTGTCAGTAGAGCAGACATTGGTGTCAGTAGGACAGTGTCAGTAGAGCAGACATTGGTGTCAGTAGGACAGTGTCAGTAGAGCAGACATTGGTGTCAGTAGGACAGTGTCAGTAGAGCAGACATTGGTGTCAGTAGGACAGTGTCAGTAGAGCAGACATTGGTGTCAGTAGGACAGTGTCAGTAGAGCAGACATTGGTGTCAGTAGGACAGTGTCAGTAGAGCAGACATTGGTGTCAGTAGGACAGTGTCAGTAGAGCAGACATTGGTGTCAGTAGGACGGTGTCAGTAGAGCAGACATTGGTGTCAGTAGGACGGTGTCAGTAGAGCAGACATTGGTGTCAGTAGGACGGTGTCAGTAGAGCAGACATTGGTGTCAGTAGGACAGTGTCAGTAGAGCAGACATTGGTGTCAGTAGGACGGTGTCAGTAGAGCAGACATTGGTGTCAGTAGGACGGTGGACGGTGTCAGTAGAGCAGACATTGGTGTCAGTAGGACAGTGGATGGTGTCAGTAGAGCAGACATTGGTGTCAGTAGGACAGTGTCAGTAGAGCAGACATTGGTGTCAGTAGGACGGTGTCAGTAGAGCAGACATTGGTGTCAGTAGGACAGTGGATGGTGTCAGTAGAGCAGACATTGGTGTCAGTAGGACAGTGTCAGTAGAGCAGACATTGGTGTCAGTAGGACGGTGTCAGTAGAGCAGACATTGGTGTCAGTAGGACGGTGTCAGTAGAGCAGACATTGGTGTCAGTAGGACAGTGTCAGTAGAGCAGACATTGGTGTCAGTAGGACAGTGTCAGTAGAGCAGACATTGGTGTCAGTAGGACGGTGTCAGTAGAGCAGACATTGGTGTCAGTAGGACGGTGGACGGTGTCAGTAGAGCAGACATTGGTGTCAGTAGGACAGTGTCAGTAGAGCAGACATTGGTGTCAGTAGGACAGTGTCAGTAGAGCAGACATTGGTGTCAGTAGGACAGTGTCAGTAGAGCAGACATTGGTGTCAGTAGGACGGTGTCAGTAGAGCAGACATTGGTGTCAGTAGGACAGTGGATGGTGTCAGTAGAGCAGACATTGGTGTCAGTAGAGCAGACATTGGTGTCAGTAGGACAGTGTCAGTAGAGCAGACATTGGTGTCAGTAGGACGGTGTCAGTAGAGCAGACATTGGTGTCAGTAGGACGGTGTCAGTAGAGCAGACATTGGTGTCAGTAGGACGGTGTCAGTAGAGCAGACATTGGTGTCAGTAGGACAGTGTCAGTAGAGCAGACATTGGTGTCAGTAGGACGGTGTCAGTAGAGCAGACATTGGTGTCAGTAGGACAGTGTCAGTAGAGCAGACATTGGTGTCAGTAGGACAGTGGATGGTGTCAGTAGAGCAGACATTGGTGTCAGTAGGACAGTGTCAGTAGAGCAGACATTGGTGTCAGTAGGACGGTGTCAGTAGAGCAGACATTGGTGTCAGTAGGACGGTGTCAGTAGAGCAGACATTGGTGTCAGTAGGACAGTGTCAGTAGAGCAGACATTGGTGTCAGTAGGACGGTGTCAGTAGAGCAGACATTGGTGTCAGTAGGACAGTGTCAGTAGAGCAGACATTGGTGTCAGTAGGACAGTGTCAGTAGAGCAGACATTGGTGTCAGTAGGACAGTGTCAGTAGAGCAGACATTGGTGTCAGTAGGACGGTGTCAGTAGAGCAGACATTGGTGTCAGTAGGACGGTGTCAGTAGAGCAGACATTGGTGTCAGTAGGACAGTGTCAGTAGAGCAGACATTGGTGTCAGTAGGACAGTGTCAGTAGAGCAGACATTGGTGTCAGTAGGACAGTGTCAGTAGAGCAGACATTGGTGTCAGTAGGACAGTGTCAGTAGAGCAGACATTGGTGTCAGTAGGACAGTGTCAGTAGAGCAGACATTGGTGTCAGTAGGACGGTGTCAGTAGAGCAGACATTGGTGTCAGTAGGACAGTGTCAGTAGAGCAGACATTGGTGTCAGTAGGACGGTGTCAGTAGAGCAGACATTGGTGTCAGTAGGACGGTGTCAGTAGAGCAGACATTGGTGTCAGTAGGACGGTGTCAGTAGAGCAGACATTGGTGTCAGTAGGACGGTGTCAGTAGAGCAGACATTGGTGTCAGTAGGACAGTGGACGGTGTCAGTAGAGCAGACATTGGTGTCAGTAGGACGGTGTCAGTAGAGCAGACATTGGTGTCAGTAGGACAGTGGACGGTGTCAGTAGAGCAGACATTGGTGTCAGTAGGACAGTGGACGGTGTCAGTAGAGCAGACATTGGTGTCAGTAGGACGGTGTCAGTAGAGCAGACATTGGTGTCAGTAGGACGGTGTCAGTAGAGCAGACATTGGTGTCAGTAGGACGGTGTCAGTAGAGCAGACATTGGTGTCAGTAGGACGGTGTCAGTAGAGCAGACATTGGTGTCAGTAGGACAGTGGACGGTGTCAGTAGAGCAGACATTGGTGTCAGTAGGACGGTGTCAGTAGAGCAGACATTGGTGTCAGTAGGACGGTGTCAGTAGAGCAGACATTGGTGTCAGTAGGACGGTGTCAGTAGAGCAGACATTGGTGTCAGTAGGACAGTGGACGGTGTCAGTAGAGCAGACATTGGTGTCAGTAGGACGGTGTCAGTAGAGCAGACATTGGTGTCAGTAGGACAGTGGACGGTGTCAGTAGAGCAGACATTGGTGTCAGTAGGACAGTGGACGGTGTCAGTAGAGCAGACATTGGTGTCAGTAGGACGGTGTCAGTAGAGCAGACATTGGTGTCAGTAGGACGGTGTCAGTAGAGCAGACATTGGTGTCAGTAGGACAGTGTCAGTAGAGCAGACATTGGTGTCAGTAGGACGGTGTCAGTAGAGCAGACATTGGTGTCAGTAGGACGGTGGACGGTGTCAGTAGAGCAGACATTGGTGTCAGTAGGACAGTGTCAGTAGAGCAGACATTGGTGTCAGTAGGACAGTGTCAGTAGAGCAGACATTGGTGTCAGTAGGACAGTGTCAGTAGAGCAGACATTGGTGTCAGTAGGACGGTGTCAGTAGAGCAGACATTGGTGTCAGTAGGACAGTGGATGGTGTCAGTAGAGCAGACATTGGTGTCAGTAGAGCAGACATTGGTGTCAGTAGGACAGTGTCAGTAGAGCAGACATTGGTGTCAGTAGGACGGTGTCAGTAGAGCAGACATTGGTGTCAGTAGGACGGTGTCAGTAGAGCAGACATTGGTGTCAGTAGGACAGTGTCAGTAGAGCAGACATTGGTGTCAGTAGGACGGTGTCAGTAGAGCAGACATTGGTGTCAGTAGGACAGTGTCAGTAGAGCAGACATTGGTGTCAGTAGGACAGTGGATGGTGTCAGTAGAGCAGACATTGGTGTCAGTAGGACAGTGTCAGTAGAGCAGACATTGGTGTCAGTAGGACGGTGTCAGTAGAGCAGACATTGGTGTCAGTAGGACGGTGTCAGTAGAGCAGACATTGGTGTCAGTAGGACAGTGTCAGTAGAGCAGACATTGGTGTCAGTAGGACGGTGTCAGTAGAGCAGACATTGGTGTCAGTAGGACAGTGTCAGTAGAGCAGACATTGGTGTCAGTAGGACAGTGTCAGTAGAGCAGACATTGGTGTCAGTAGGACAGTGTCAGTAGAGCAGACATTGGTGTCAGTAGGACGGTGTCAGTAGAGCAGACATTGGTGTCAGTAGGACGGTGTCAGTAGAGCAGACATTGGTGTCAGTAGGACAGTGTCAGTAGAGCAGAAATTGGTGTCAGTAGGACAGTGTCAGTAGAGCAGACATTGGTGTCAGTAGGACAGTGTCAGTAGAGCAGACATTGGTGTCAGTAGGACAGTGTCAGTAGAGCAGACATTGGTGTCAGTAGGACAGTGTCAGTAGAGCAGACATTGGTGTCAGTAGGACGGTGTCAGTAGAGCAGACATTGGTGTCAGTAGGACAGTGTCAGTAGAGCAGACATTGGTGTCAGTAGGACAGTGTCAGTAGAGCAGACATTGGTGTCAGTAGGACGGTGTCAGTAGAGCAGACATTGGTGTCAGTAGGACGGTGTCAGTAGAGCAGACATTGGTGTCAGTAGGACGGTGTCAGTAGAGCAGACATTGGTGTCAGTAGGACGGTGTCAGTAGAGCAGACATTGGTGTCAGTAGGACAGTGGACGGTGTCAGTAGAGCAGACATTGGTGTCAGTAGGACGGTGTCAGTAGAGCAGACATTGGTGTCAGTAGGACAGTGGACGGTGTCAGTAGAGCAGACATTGGTGTCAGTAGGACAGTGGACGGTGTCAGTAGAGCAGACATTGGTGTCAGTAGGACGGTGTCAGTAGAGCAGACATTGGTGTCAGTAGGACGGTGTCAGTAGAGCAGACATTGGTGTCAGTAGGACGGTGTCAGTAGAGCAGACATTGGTGTCAGTAGGACGGTGTCAGTAGAGCAGACATTGGTGTCAGTAGGACAGTGGATGGTGTCAGTAGAGCAGACATTGGTGTCAGTAGGACGGTGTCAGTAGAGCAGACATTGGTGTCAGTAGGACGGTGTCAGTAGAGCAGACATTGGTGTCAGTAGGACGGTGTCAGTAGAGCAGACATTGGTGTCAGTAGGACAGTGGACGGTGTCAGTAGAGCAGACATTGGTGTCAGTAGGACGGTGTCAGTAGAGCAGACATTGGTGTCAGTAGGACAGTGGACGGTGTCAGTAGAGCAGACATTGGTGTCAGTAGGACAGTGGACGGTGTCAGTAGAGCAGACATTGGTGTCAGTAGGACGGTGTCAGTAGAGCAGACATTGGTGTCAGTAGGACAGTGGACGGTGTCAGTAGAGCAGACATTGGTGTCAGTAGGACAGTGGACGGTGTCAGTAGAGCAGACATTGGTGTCAGTAGGACAGTGGACGGTGTCAGTAGAGCAGACATTGGTGTCAGTAGGACAGTGGACGGTGTCAGTAGAGCAGACATTGGTGTCAGTAGAGCAGACATTGGTGTCAGTAGGACAGTGTCAGTAGAGCAGACATTGGTGTCAGTAGGACGGTGTCAGTAGAGCAGACATTGGTGTCAGTAGGACGGTGTCAGTAGAGCAGACATTGGTGTCAGTAGGACAGTGTCAGTAGAGCAGACATTGGTGTCAGTAGGACAGTGTCAGTAGAGCAGACATTGGTGTCAGTAGGACGGTGTCAGTAGAGCAGACATTGGTGTCAGTAGGACAGTGTCAGTAGAGCAGACATTGGTGTCAGTAGGACAGTGGATGGTGTCAGTAGAGCAGACATTGGTGTCAGTAGGACAGTGTCAGTAGAGCAGACATTGGTGTCAGTAGGACGGTGTCAGTAGAGCAGACATTGGTGTCAGTAGGACGGTGTCAGTAGAGCAGACATTGGTGTCAGTAGGACAGTGTCAGTAGAGCAGACATTGGTGTCAGTAGGACGGTGTCAGTAGAGCAGACATTGGTGTCAGTAGGACAGTGTCAGTAGAGCAGACATTGGTGTCAGTAGGACAGTGTCAGTAGAGCAGACATTGGTGTCAGTAGGACAGTGTCAGTAGAGCAGACATTGGTGTCAGTAGGACGGTGTCAGTAGAGCAGACATTGGTGTCAGTAGGACAGTGTCAGTAGAGCAGACATTGGTGTCAGTAGGACGGTGTCAGTAGAGCAGACATTGGTGTCAGTAGGACGGTGTAAGTAGAGCAGACATTGGTGTCAGTAGGACGGTGTCAGTAGAGCAGACATTGGTGTCAGTAGGACGGTGTCAGTAGAGCAGACATTGGTGTCAGTAGGACAGTGGACGGTGTCAGTAGAGCAGACATTGGTGTCAGTAGGACGGTGTCAGTAGAGCAGACATTGGTGTCAGTAGGACAGTGGACGGTGTCAGTAGAGCAGACATTGGTGTCAGTAGGACAGTGGACGGTGTCAGTAGAGCAGACATTGGTGTCAGTAGGACGGTGTCAGTAGAGCAGACATTGGTGTCAGTAGGACGGTGTCAGTAGAGCAGACATTGGTGTCAGTAGGACGGTGTCAGTAGAGCAGACATTGGTGTCAGTAGGACGGTGTCAGTAGAGCAGACATTGGTGTCAGTAGGACAGTGGACGGTGTCAGTAGAGCAGACATTGGTGTCAGTAGGACGGTGTCAGTAGAGCAGACATTGGTGTCAGTAGGACGGTGTCAGTAGAGCAGACATTGGTGTCAGTAGGACGGTGTCAGTAGAGCAGACATTGGTGTCAGTAGGACAGTGGACGGTGTCAGTAGAGCAGACATTGGTGTCAGTAGGACGGTGTCAGTAGAGCAGACATTGGTGTCAGTAGGACGGTGTCAGTAGAGCAGACATTGGTGTCAGTAGGACAGTGTCAGTAGAGCAGAAATTGGTGTCAGTAGGACAGTGTCAGTAGAGCAGACATTGGTGTCAGTAGGACAGTGTCAGTAGAGCAGACATTGGTGTCAGTAGGACAGTGTCAGTAGAGCAGACATTGGTGTCAGTAGGACAGTGTCAGTAGAGCAGACATTGGTGTCAGTAGGACGGTGTCAGTAGAGCAGACATTGGTGTCAGTAGGACAGTGTCAGTAGAGCAGACATTGGTGTCAGTAGGACAGTGTCAGTAGAGCAGACATTGGTGTCAGTAGGACGGTGTCAGTAGAGCAGACATTGGTGTCAGTAGGACGGTGTCAGTAGAGCAGACATTGGTGTCAGTAGGACGGTGTCAGTAGAGCAGACATTGGTGTCAGTAGGACGGTGTCAGTAGAGCAGACATTGGTGTCAGTAGGACAGTGGACGGTGTCAGTAGAGCAGACATTGGTGTCAGTAGGACGGTGTCAGTAGAGCAGACATTGGTGTCAGTAGGACAGTGGACGGTGTCAGTAGAGCAGACATTGGTGTCAGTAGGACAGTGGACGGTGTCAGTAGAGCAGACATTGGTGTCAGTAGGACGGTGTCAGTAGAGCAGACATTGGTGTCAGTAGGACGGTGTCAGTAGAGCAGACATTGGTGTCAGTAGGACGGTGTCAGTAGAGCAGACATTGGTGTCAGTAGGACGGTGTCAGTAGAGCAGACATTGGTGTCAGTAGGACAGTGGATGGTGTCAGTAGAGCAGACATTGGTGTCAGTAGGACGGTGTCAGTAGAGCAGACATTGGTGTCAGTAGGACGGTGTCAGTAGAGCAGACATTGGTGTCAGTAGGACGGTGTCAGTAGAGCAGACATTGGTGTCAGTAGGACAGTGGACGGTGTCAGTAGAGCAGACATTGGTGTCAGTAGGACGGTGTCAGTAGAGCAGACATTGGTGTCAGTAGGACAGTGGACGGTGTCAGTAGAGCAGACATTGGTGTCAGTAGGACAGTGGACGGTGTCAGTAGAGCAGACATTGGTGTCAGTAGGACGGTGTCAGTAGAGCAGACATTGGTGTCAGTAGGACAGTGGACGGTGTCAGTAGAGCAGACATTGGTGTCAGTAGGACAGTGGACGGTGTCAGTAGAGCAGACATTGGTGTCAGTAGGACAGTGGACGGTGTCAGTAGAGCAGACATTGGTGTCAGTAGGACAGTGGACGGTGTCAGTAGAGCAGACATTGGTGTCAGTAGAGCAGACATTGGTGTCAGTAGGACAGTGTCAGTAGAGCAGACATTGGTGTCAGTAGGACGGTGTCAGTAGAGCAGACATTGGTGTCAGTAGGACGGTGTCAGTAGAGCAGACATTGGTGTCAGTAGGACAGTGTCAGTAGAGCAGACATTGGTGTCAGTAGGACAGTGTCAGTAGAGCAGACATTGGTGTCAGTAGGACGGTGTCAGTAGAGCAGACATTGGTGTCAGTAGGACAGTGTCAGTAGAGCAGACATTGGTGTCAGTAGGACAGTGGATGGTGTCAGTAGAGCAGACATTGGTGTCAGTAGGACAGTGTCAGTAGAGCAGACATTGGTGTCAGTAGGACGGTGTCAGTAGAGCAGACATTGGTGTCAGTAGGACGGTGTCAGTAGAGCAGACATTGGTGTCAGTAGGACAGTGTCAGTAGAGCAGACATTGGTGTCAGTAGGACGGTGTCAGTAGAGCAGACATTGGTGTCAGTAGGACAGTGTCAGTAGAGCAGACATTGGTGTCAGTAGGACAGTGTCAGTAGAGCAGACATTGGTGTCAGTAGGACAGTGTCAGTAGAGCAGACATTGGTGTCAGTAGGACGGTGTCAGTAGAGCAGACATTGGTGTCAGTAGGACAGTGTCAGTAGAGCAGACATTGGTGTCAGTAGGACGGTGTCAGTAGAGCAGACATTGGTGTCAGTAGGACGGTGTCAGTAGAGCAGACATTGGTGTCAGTAGGACGGTGTCAGTAGAGCAGACATTGGTGTCAGTAGGACGGTGTCAGTAGAGCAGACATTGGTGTCAGTAGGACAGTGGACGTTGTCAGTAGAGCAGACATTGGTGTCAGTAGGACGGTGTCAGTAGAGCAGACATTGGTGTCAGTAGGACAGTGGACGGTGTCAGTAGAGCAGACATTGGTGTCAGTAGGACAGTGGACGGTGTCAGTAGAGCAGACATTGGTGTCAGTAGGACGGTGTCAGTAGAGCAGACATTGGTGTCAGTAGGACGGTGTCAGTAGAGCAGACATTGGTGTCAGTAGGACGGTGTCAGTAGAGCAGACATTGGTGTCAGTAGGACGGTGTCAGTAGAGCAGACATTGGTGTCAGTAGGACAGTGGACGGTGTCAGTAGAGCAGACATTGGTGTCAGTAGGACGGTGTCAGTAGAGCAGACATTGGTGTCAGTAGGACGGTGTCAGTAGAGCAGACATTGGTGTCAGTAGGACGGTGTCAGTAGAGCAGACATTGGTGTCAGTAGGACAGTGGACGGTGTCAGTAGAGCAGACATTGGTGTCAGTAGGACGGTGTCAGTAGAGCAGACATTGGTGTCAGTAGGACAGTGGACGGTGTCAGTAGAGCAGACATTGGTGTCAGTAGGACAGTGGACGGTGTCAGTAGAGCAGACATTGGTGTCAGTAGGACGGTGTCAGTAGAGCAGACATTGGTGTCAGTAGGACGGTGTCAGTAGAGCAGACATTGGTGTCAGTAGGACAGTGTCAGTAGAGCAGACATTGGTGTCAGTAGGACGGTGTCAGTAGAGCAGACATTGGTGTCAGTAGGACGGTGGACGGTGTCAGTAGAGCAGACATTGGTGTCAGTAGGACAGTGTCAGTAGAGCAGACATTGGTGTCAGTAGGACAGTGTCAGTAGAGCAGACATTGGTGTCAGTAGGACAGTGTCAGTAGAGCAGACATTGGTGTCAGCAGGACGGTGTCAGTAGAGCAGACATTGGTGTCAGTAGGACAGTGGATGGTGTCAGTAGAGCAGACATTGGTGTCAGTAGAGCAGACATTGGTGTCAGTAGGACAGTGTCAGTAGAGCAGACATTGGTGTCAGTAGGACGGTGTCAGTAGAGCAGACATTGGTGTCAGTAGGACGGTGTCAGTAGAGCAGACATTGGTGTCAGTAGGACAGTGTCAGTAGAGCAGACATTGGTGTCAGTAGGACGGTGTCAGTAGAGCAGACATTGGTGTCAGTAGGACAGTGTCAGTAGAGCAGACATTGGTGTCAGTAGGACAGTGGATGGTGTCAGTAGAGCAGACATTGGTGTCAGTAGGACAGTGTCAGTAGAGCAGACATTGGTGTCAGTAGGACGGTGTCAGTAGAGCAGACATTGGTGTCAGTAGGACGGTGTCAGTAGAGCAGACATTGGTGTCAGTAGGACAGTGTCAGTAGAGCAGACATTGGTGTCAGTAGGACGGTGTCAGTAGAGCAGACATTGGTGTCAGTAGGACAGTGTCAGTAGAGCAGACATTGGTGTCAGTAGGACAGTGTCAGTAGAGCAGACATTGGTGTCAGTAGGACAGTGTCAGTAGAGCAGACATTGGTGTCAGTAGGACGGTGTCAGTAGAGCAGACATTGGTGTCAGTAGGACGGTGTCAGTAGAGCAGACATTGGTGTCAGTAGGACAGTGTCAGTAGAGCAGAAATTGGTGTCAGTAGGACAGTGTCAGTAGAGCAGACATTGGTGTCAGTAGGACAGTGTCAGTAGAGCAGACATTGGTGTCAGTAGGACAGTGTCAGTAGAGCAGACATTGGTGTCAGTAGGACAGTGTCAGTAGAGCAGACATTGGTGTCAGTAGGACGGTGTCAGTAGAGCAGACATTGGTGTCAGTAGGACAGTGTCAGTAGAGCAGACATTGGTGTCAGTAGGACGGTGTCAGTAGAGCAGACATTGGTGTCAGTAGGACGGTGTCAGTAGAGCAGACATTGGTGTCAGTAGGACGGTGTCAGTAGAGCAGACATTGGTGTCAGTAGGACAGTGGACGGTGTCAGTAGAGCAGACATTGGTGTCAGTAGGACGGTGTCAGTAGAGCAGACATTGGTGTCAGTAGGACAGTGGACGGTGTCAGTAGAGCAGACATTGGTGTCAGTAGGACGGTGTCAGTAGAGCAGACATTGGTGTCAGTAGGACGGTGTCAGTAGAGCAGACATTGGTGTCAGTAGGACGGTGTCAGTAGAGCAGACATTGGTGTCAGTAGGACGGTGTCAGTAGAGCAGACATTGGTGTCAGTAGGACAGTGTCAGTAGAGCAGACATTGGTGTCAGTAGGACAGTGGACGGTGTCAGTAGAGCAGACATTGGTGTCAGTAGGACAGTGGACGGTGTCAGTAGAGCAGACATTGGTGTCAGTAGGACGGTGTCAGTAGAGCAGACATTGGTGTCAGTAGGACGGTGTCAGTAGAGCAGACATTGGTGTCAGTAGGACGGTGTCAGTAGAGCAGACATTGGTGTCAGTAGGACGGTGTCAGTAGAGCAGACATTGGTGTCAGTAGGACGGTGTCAGTAGAGCAGACATTGGTGTCAGTAGGACAGTGGACGGTGTCAGTAGAGCAGACATTGGTGTCAGTAGGACGGTGTCAGTAGAGCAGACATTGGTGTCAGTAGGACGGTGTCAGTAGAGCAGACATTGGTGTCAGTAGGACGGTGTCAGTAGAGCAGACATTGGTGTCAGTAGGACAGTGGACGGTGTCAGTAGAGCAGACATTGGTGTCAGTAGGACGGTGTCAGTAGAGCAGACATTGGTGTCAGTAGGACAGTGGACGGTGTCAGTAGAGCAGACATTGGTGTCAGTAGGACAGTGGACGGTGTCAGTAGAGCAGACATTGGTGTCAGTAGGACGGTGTCAGTAGAGCAGACATTGGTGTCAGTAGGACAGTGGACGGTGTCAGTAGAGCAGACATTGGTGTCAGTAGGACAGTGGACGGTGTCAGTAGAGCAGACATTGGTGTCAGTAGGACAGTGGACGGTGTCAGTAGAGCAGACATTGGTGTCAGTAGGACAGTGGACGGTGTCAGTAGAGCAGACATTGGTGTCAGTAGGACAGTGGACGGTGTCAGTAGAGCAGACATTGGTGTCAGTAGAGCAGACATTGGTGTCAGTAGGACAGTGTCAGTAGAGCAGACATTGGTGTCAGTAGGACGGTGTCAGTAGAGCAGACATTGGTGTCAGTAGGACGGTGTCAGTAGAGCAGACATTGGTGTCAGTAGGACAGTGTCGGTAGAGCAGACATTGGTGTCAGTAGGACAGTGTCAGTAGAGCAGACATTGGTGTCAGTAGGACGGTGTCAGTAGAGCAGACATTGGTGTCAGTAGGACAGTGTCAGTAGAGCAGACATTGGTGTCAGTAGGACAGTGGATGGTGTCAGTAGAGCAGACATTGGTGTCAGTAGGACAGTGTCAGTAGAGCAGACATTGGTGTCAGTAGGACGGTGTCAGTAGAGCAGACATTGGTGTCAGTAGGACGGTGTCAGTAGAGCAGACATTGGTGTCAGTAGGACAGTGTCAGTAGAGCAGACATTGGTGTCAGTAGGACGGTGTCAGTAGAGCAGACATTGGTGTCAGTAGAGCAGACATTGGTGTCAGTAGGACGGTGTCAGTAGAGCAGACATTGGTGTCAGTAGGACGGTGTCAGTAGAGCAGACATTGGTGTCAGTAGGACAGTGTCAGTAGAGCAGACATTGGTGTCAGTAGGACAGTGTCAGTAGAGCAGACATTGGTGTCAGTAGGACGGTGTCAGTAGAGCAGACATTGGTGTCAGTAGAGCAGACATTGGTGTCAGTAGGACAGTGTCAGTAGAGCAGACATTGGTGTCAGTAGGACGGTGTCAGTAGAGCAGACATTGGTGTCAGTAGGACGGTGTCAGTAGAGCAGACATTGGTGTCAGTAGGACAGTGTCAGTAGAGCAGACATTGGTGTCAGTAGGACAGTGTCAGTAGAGCAGACATTGGTGTCAGTAGGACAGTGTCAGTAGAGCAGACATTGGTGTCAGTAGGGCAGACATTGGTGTCAGTAGGACGGTGTCAGTAGAGCAGACATTGGTGTCAGTAGGACAGTGTCAGTAGAGCAGACATTGGTGTCAGTAGGACGGTGTCAGTAGAGCAGACATTGGTGTCAGTAGGACGGTGTCAGTAGAGCAGACATTGGTGTCAGTAGGACGGTGTCAGTAGAGCAGACATTGGTGTCAGTAGGACAGTGGACGGTGTCAGTAGAGCAGACATTGGTGTCAGTAGGACAGTGGACGGTGTCAGTAGAGCAGACATTGGTGTCAGTAGGACGGTGTCAGTAGAGCAGACATTGGTGTCAGTAGGACGGTGTCAGTAGAGCAGACATTGGTGTCAGTAGGACGGTGTCAGTAGAGCAGACATTGGTGTCAGTAGGACGGTGTCAGTAGAGCAGACATTGGTGTCAGTAGGACAGTGGACGGTGTCAGTAGAGCAGACATTGGTGTCAGTAGGACAGTGGACGGTGTCAGTAGAGCAGACATTGGTGTCAGTAGGACGGTGTCAGTAGAGCAGACATTGGTGTCAGTAGGACGGTGTCAGTAGAGCAGACATTGGTGTCAGTAGGACGGTGTCAGTAGAGCAGACATTGGTGTCAGTAGGACGGTGTCAGTAGAGCAGACATTGGTGTCAGTAGGACGGTGTCAGTAGAGCAGACATTGGTGTCAGTAGGACGGTGTCAGTAGAGCAGACATTGGTGTCAGTAGGACAGTGGACGGTGTCAGTAGAGCAGACATTGGTGTCAGTAGGACGGTGTCAGTAGAGCAGACATTGGTGTCAGTAGGACGGTGTCAGTAGAGCAGACATTGGTGTCAGTAGGACGGTGTCAGTAGAGCAGACATTGGTGTCAGTAGGACGGTGTCAGTAGAGCAGACATTGGTGTCAGTAGGACGGTGTCAGTAGAGCAGACATTGGTGTCAGTAGGACGGTGTCAGTAGAGCAGACATTGGTGTCAGTAGGACGGGGGACGGTGTCAGTAGTTTTCTATTTTTATTGTTTTATTTTTATTACATTTTTTAAAATTTTTATTATTTTTCACAATATATATATATATTTTAGAGGCCCCTGTTGGGGGGTTTTGGTAAAATATCAGGGGTCTAAACAGACCCCTGAGGTCTCACATTTGAGACAGGAAGGGATTGAGGACAGAGATCCCCTAGTCCCTTTCTTTGCAGCCTTTAGCTGCACTGGAAATTGAATGGGTTGGAAGTGCTCTGTGCTGAGCGGCTTCCTGTTCATTCACAAACTGAAGCAAAGTAAACACAGTTAAGAATGAACACATGAGTGATCGGTGCAGATCACTCACTGAGTTCATTCAGAAAAGGAAGGGGCTGGTAAATGAAATATTTACCAACCCCTTCCCCACTCTCCATCCTAAAACATCCCCCAGCATTAGACAGTGGGAAAGGAGAGGAGGAAAGTTGAAAGCACTACAGGGGGGAGACGGGTACCAGGAAGCAGGGGAAATCGGCACCTCACGGGGTGATTAGGGTGTGCCCAGGCACCTCCGGCACACTCTGTGCGCACGCCAATGGGGGGAACCTAGCCTTATTGGCTAATCACAGATTGTTTTCAGGTCTGTGATAGCCTGGACTTGTGGAGAGAATAATGCTGGCTGGTGTTCTACCAAGAAGTACAGATGGGGCACCACCGAGGGCAAGTTTGGCAGCAAAATCTGATTTTTTTCAAAAAATCTTTTAGTGGGTTATTATTATATTTTCATTTTACTAGTTTGGCTTTAAATTGGTATTTATAGTAAAAACGTGTTGGCTTTGTGTCTAGTACTGTAGCAATCATCAGACATGGTGGCTGCATTTGTTTTCTTTTTTTTTAAGGATTTTTTCCCTGTTTTCCCCTGGTGATCTGGCCAATAACACCCCTCCTGTATTAGAGTGCCCCCCACTCTGGATGAAGGAGCACAGGGGCACCTTTGAACAGCAGCACTGCCAGTCTGGGGGGAGGGGAGTGTTAGATGTACTAGCAGGTTTAGGTACATTAACAAACTGAAGGCAAACTCCAACTCACACTTTATAATCAGTTACAGCAAACCGTTTTGTTCCTTTTGGGATAAAGGTTTTACATAAATAAAAGCTGATCATTGTAAGCACCCCTGTCACCCCTGTTAAATGGTTTGTCTCATTTCTGTAACTGATACAATCTTTTGAAAAACAACAGACCTACTGGCTGGATCACCAAATGAAAATAGAAGAAAGAAAGACTAAAAAAATAAATCTAATGCAGCCATCACATCTAATGGCCCCGTACACACGATCCGAAAATCGGACGACAGATTGTCTGACTTTTTTCGCTTTCTAGTCGCAAGTAGAGATTGAATAGGTTACTAAAGTCCCGAAAATTCTCGTACGACAGAAAAAAAAATGGGAAGTGATGTGGTGTTGTAATGTATCTGTATTGTATTTTTGGACGACAACTGTACTGACTAAACGAAAATCGTACGATCTGGTATCGTACGAGGAAAATTTTCGTGCACGTCTGATCGAATAATATCGGATGAATTGTCGTGATCAGCTCTCGAAAGCTCTGTACTAACGATCCGATTATCGTACGATTCTTCCTCGGACGATCGTTTTCGTACAATATTCGGATCGTGTGTACCGGCCATAAGGTCTAAGAGTGGTTTTAGAATTATCAATCAGCGGCAGCACCTGCAGGGTTCTAATGAGGAAAGTGGCAGGGTCTGCACCCCTTTAGACGTGATTTCCCTTTGGCAGTATCTCACCAAAAATTATATTTTCGTTGCAGAGATTGCTCGAAACCTGACTTGTATCTTAGTGCAGACTTCTGGGAAAATCAATAAACCAATCACATGAGCAGGAAGTGACATTTCTGGGGCGGGGGTGTTCTGTATACCATCTGTGTACAGAACATTTACTATATGGCTTGTGTCGCTCGCTCTTGTAGATATGCTATATTCAATTATTTAATTGTTTTTGCATTTTTTTCCCTGAAAAGTGGAGTTACCCTTTAAGTGGTTTGTTATTGCTCTCTAGCCATAGGCGTGCGCACAGGGTGTGCCAGGTGTGCCCAGGCACACCCTAATCACCCTGTGCAGAACACTACTGACCTGGGTCCCCCTCCTTCCCTCCACAGCACTGCCGGCTTCTCTCCTCTCCCACCGGTTCTTGCTGTGGATGTCTTAAGATGAGTGGGGGAAGGGGCCAGTAAATATGCCATTTACCGGCCCCTTCCCTTTCTGAATGAACATCGTGAGTGATCAGTAGAGTGTGTTTGAGCTTTGGGGTGCACACCCTAATGCCAAAGGCTGCGCACACCTATGTCTCTAGAATAGCAGTAACGGCTCAAAATCATGAGTACTGCTTGACTCTTATTGAGACCCCCATGACATCAGACTGTGTATAAAGGGAACAATGTCAAAGTGTAATATTAATGTCAGTGAACTGGGTGGAAAATTGCATAAAGTTGTTTTTCTTGTTGTCAGCTTTCATGGAAAAAAATAAAAAAGCAAGATTCACTTTTTTCAGAGGGGGGAGGGGCGCCATACTAACTTTTTTGCCCAGGGCTCTATATAACTTAAAGTGTTACTAAACCAAGGTCCCAGCATTCACTATATCTGGTATCCCACAGTACACAGAACATGGAAATGCAATTACTTAAAGTAAAGTAAATATAGACGGATGAGTAATACCTTTTCTCATCAGCAGTATACAGCAGTCTTGGGACTTCTATCAGTGTCTGGTTAAAGCTTGTAGGAGGAGTTTTAATTCTCCTCTGACAGTCCTATAAGGTTGCATGACTCCTGACCCTCTGTCTGGACAGTGCTGATCGCAAAAAAAAAAAAACTCTCTAGCAATACACACCATGTGCAAAGTGCTACATAGGCAGTGGTGGCTGGTGCGCCTTTTTTTTTGGAGGGGGGGGGGCAAACAAACCACCCGTTAACCCCCCCCCCCTGTTCAGGTGGTTCATCAGTCAAAACCCCCCCATCGCTCAATCGATCAGCAAACCACTCATTAAACCCCCATCACTCGCCCATCCGTCCACCAGCCCCACACTTACCCCATCTAGGTCGCTGGCAGCTTCAATGGCTCCCCCCTGCGTCTCCTTCTCGGCGACCAATACTGTCACTTCACCTCTCGGCCAATCGGGTGACGGGATGCTTCCTGACTGGCCGGGAGGAGAAGCAGGAAGACAATAGTGAATATTATTTGCTATTGTCACACAACTGGGCGGGCTCAGGGCGCAGTGCTCTGCGCCCCGAGCCCACCCTTTTTTAAAGCCAATTAGAGCCTCGTGCTCTAATCACGTGCTAAAAACAAAACAAAAAAACATTGCCATTGAAATCCATGCGTCCGGCACCCTGCATGTAGATTAGGGGCTGGGTGCATGGATTAGGGGGGAGGCGCCCCTGCACCCCTAATGGAGTGGCTGCCACTGCTCATAGGGCACTGTACTACCAGCAGATGAATTGGGGACAGTGGAAGAAGGGGAGGATCAGAGAAGACAGGCTCAAACAACCTTTTTACACAATGTGGAGGATTAACCCCTTAGGTCCCACAGTGAGTATAATAAGCATGCTTTACTGCATATACAGACTGATTTTACTGTTGTGCGTTTAGTAGCACTTTAAAGTTGGTCCTAACTAGTCACTATATATTGAAGCTCAGAGAATAGTGAAATGTTGTCAAGCTGGCCACACATGTTACAATCCGATTGTGCAATCTCTGTGCAAACCCCTTATGAGGCCTCATTCAGATGGGCACACTACAGCATACAACCATGTGTGGACCTCGTTTGCCCGCATTGGGGGTGCACAGGGTGATCCATGCATACCCGTGCAGACAGCCCCATTCTAGTCAATTGGGATGCAGCCACTGTTCCCAGTTTATAAATCTTACTTCAAAAAAACTGCGTTACCACTACTAGTAAATATACCTGTTTCCCTTTTGACAGCCTTGCAGGTGCGGGTGCATGGCCCCAAAGCAAGCGCTGTCTTCGCTCAGGGCGTTCGGTTTTACTACCATTGAAATGTCACAACATGACATTTAATTCAACTTTATGCGCCACAACGCCCTGCGCTGCGTAAAAATGAAGCATTTCCTATTTTTCAGCACACGCCAACCCAGTGTATTGGTGTGATCCGAAACCGGACATCAGGCGAATTGCCTTTTCTATGTGTTGGGATTGCGTTAGACGATGCTGCACAGCGCAATGCATATGCTGTTAATGTGCTCTTTATCCAACTAAGCAGGTCAAATACCACCAAAAGAAAGCTCTATTTGTGGGAAAAAAAGGACATGAATTGTGTTTGGGTACAGCGTCGCACAAGCGCACAATTGTCAGTTAAAGCGACGCAAAAAATGGCCTGGTCATTAGGGGGGGTAAATCCTTCTGAGGCTGAAGTGGTTAATTAGTACAGTATTCGTTGTATAAAAAAAAATCAAACTGCTTTTTAGCCCCGGTTCACACAGAATGCGACTTTGAAATTGCGCTGAAGTAGCGATTTCATGGGTGACTTGCCGACATCTGTGTGACTTCGTGCACAGATCTCTTTGCAAGTCGCACATGAAATCGCCAAAAATAGGGCAGGAGCTTTTTCTAAATCGGTGCCAGTCGGAGTCGCACCGAACAGTTTCATAGGTAGAAATAGGACTTGTCATTATTATTATTCTGATTCGGGATTTATATAGTGTTACGGAGATAGCGGCGACAGTTTACGCCGCGCTTTACAATATAAAAGGGAGACAATACAGTTATAATACAATAAAATACAAGAGGATTTAGAGGGCCCTGCTCAGAAGAGCTTACAATCTAATATGCGAGTTTTACCCTCTGCACAACATTTTTCTGTAATAATCTTAAAATGAAATGAATAATAGACACAGAAAAGAAATGCGACAGATTGCGGCGACTGTAGTGCCGTCTTGGTGGTCGGTGTAGGTAGGAGATCAATTTGCCATCGTTTACAGCTCAAGGAACCCCTAGCAACCTCAGGAGGAACCTTAGAGTTCCACGGAACCCTGGTGGAGAAAGGCTGATCTACACAATGTAGACCAATAAGCTTGCGTCTTCTGGTAAGCTTCGCCTTTGCCGGGAAATTCCGTGACCCCGTGGACCAATCAGAGAGCAGAATATGATAGCTGATGGAGGAGGAGGAGGGGGGGGGGGTGTGAGATCATCACATGTTAGGAGGAGAAGGCAGTGGGAGGAATGGCTATAGACTTTCAGGAAGAAGAAGAAGAGAAAAAAAAGAAAGCATTGAAGTCAAGCAGCAAAGTGTGCTGAGATCAGGGAGGGGGTTGGTAGGAAAGAGAACACAGGAGGCCAAAGTGGGACAGAGGAAGAAGCCAACGTGAAAGTCCACCGGGGAGGCAAAGGAAATCGGCATACACCGGTAAGAAAAGGGGGGTGCCACCCACCAACGACACTTTGTACTGAACTTTGCTGCTGTAGCCGGCTTCGCAGACCTGCAGCAACACAGTTTAGTACGTTCTGTGATCCTTTTTTTATTTGCACTAACAGTTACATTTTCAGGACAAGCTTTGGGGAGGTCTACCTCCTTCTAAGGTCCAAGCAGGTCCTCATCCCATAGTACAAGAACCGTGTGACTGGCACCGGAACTCTGACTGCCATTAACCCTGTTGGTGCTTCTCTATGAAACTGCAAATATAATGAATGCTAAACGTGGGACTGGCTTGTCATTACAAATTCTGTATTTGGCATTTATTACCGGCCAGCTTACTTATGGCAAGCTGGGATCATGAGGGTTAAGGGTATGCAGAGCGTGCGTTCAAGTCAATGCACCTTACAGGCATGCAAGCCCTCAAGGGGTGGGCTAGAGGGGCGCATGCAAACCCTCAAGGGGTGGGCGAGAGGGGCGCATGCAAGCCCTCAAGCGGTGGGTGAGAGGGGCGCATGCAAGCCCTCAAGCGGTGGGCGAGAGGGGTGCATGCAAGCCCTCAAGCGGTGGGCGAGAGGGGTGCATGCAAGCCCTCAAGGGGTGGGCGAGAGGGGCGCATGCAAGCCCTCAAGCGGTGGGTGAGAGGGGCGCATGCAAGCCCTCAAGGAATGGGCGAGAGGGGCGCATGCAAGCCCTCAAGGGGTGGGCGAGAGGGACGCATGCAAGCCAGCAAGGGGTGGGTGAGAGGGGCGCATGCAAGTCCTCAAGGGGTGGGCGAGATGGGCGCATGCAAGCCCTCAATGGGTGAGCGAGAGGGGCGCATGCAAGCCCTCAAGCGGTGGGTGAGAGGGGCGCATGCAAGCCCTCAAGGGGTGGGCGAGAGGGGCACATGCAAGCCCTCAAGGGGTGGGCGAGAGGGACGCATGCAAGCCAGCAAGGGGTGGGCGAGAGGGGCGCATGCAAATCCTCAAGGGGTGGGCGAGAGGGCGCATGCAAGCCCTCAAGGGGTGGGCAAGAGGGACGCATGCCCTGGGCGCAATGGTTTATTGTAGGGATGGGGGCACCTTCCTTCTGTTACACGGCTGGCAGGAGTAATGATAGCGGCAGTGATCTTCACAAGTGAGTGACTCCTGGAGGTAGGATCTCCTAAGCTTGCACATCATAAATGGGGGAGGGGGGCAATTTTGCATCTTTACCCTGGGCATTGGATGACCTTGTCCTGGCACTGCCTCCTTGTCTAGTTTGGCGGCTGGCCTTTATCCTTCAATTTTACTACGGGGCTGATTTACTAAAGGAGTAGAAGCTGTTCACTTAGCAAAGAGAATGCTCACTGCAGAAAGTTTGTGTTCACTTTGCAAAGTGAATGTTCTCTTTACTTTTTATACTCTTTTTGTTCACCTTGCAAAGTGAACAGCCTTAATTCCTTTAGTAAATCAACCCACTTATGCCTATGGAACTTCTTGCATGTGAGCATACACTAATTTCTATGTGATTTATTTCATCTTAAATGTATCGCTGGGGGAGATTTACTAAGTGGCAGTTCACACTTGTGCGCTGCAAAATCGCAGCGGATTCCGCACCGCATCTATAATCATACCCCGTTAACGCAAACCGCTGCGGGTGCGTATGTTAAGATAGCGACACCCTGAAAATTGCATTGCAAAACGCAGTGCGATTTGGAGAATCTGATCGCATAGGTGTGAACACCCATGTGATCCGATTCTGGAGTGGCCATAAAAGGGTCCTGCATGATTTTGGTGCGATTTGAGCCATACAGAATAATGGCTCAAATCGTGCTGCTGAAGAATCGCATGTGATTTGAACAGGAATGTGGTGCGATTCCTGCTTAAAATTGCACCGCATAGTGAAACGGTACTAAAACTGGTGACGCAGAATCTGGTGCAGCTCTGCATCGTAATCAATCAGCTTCCAAAACTCAGCTTGTTCTGTTAAACTTTGACAACAAGCCCTGGTTCGTGTCGGTGTGATTTGTCGTGCGATTTGACAGTTCCAAATCGCAGGACAAGTCGCACAACATTGCCAGCAATGGAACCGTTTATATTGATTATGAAAAAGGTTCCTGCGCTACTTTTTTTCTGATTTCACTGCGACTTGCATAGACTTCTGTTAAATGAAGTCGCAAGCCGCAATTAAACCAGCAGCGCAAATCGCACTGATCTGCGTCTTTGAAATCTAGCTGAAATAGTAGTACTACTTCAGCAGGATTTCAAAGCCGCACAAGTATGTAGGCACCCCAAACGCAGTGTGATCCTGCCTCGATTGTTGCACGGCGCAATCGCCCGCCGTTCGTGACAAAACGCCAGTTTTAAAAACGTGATGCGCAAACCATTACGTGATCGGGCTGCCCTGTGTTCAACACTTTGGTTTGCTCAACCAAAATCGCGAGCAGCAATGCAAAAGTGTGAATGCATCATAAAACCTCGAAAGCTGATAGGCTACCATGCACAGCTGCACCAGTTTTAGTAAATCCCCCACCTTGTCTAGTTATAAAGAGAGGAGGAGTTGCTATTTTGCTTTTCTGTGCGGCTATTCTATAGTAGCAGATAATACAGGCAAAAGATACACATGTTGCAGTTTCCAGTAGTTCCTGGTGGAATTGATTGATACAAAGTCAGTTCAATACAATACCTTAAAGGAGTTGTAAAGGTTCGTTTTTTATTTTCTAAATAGGTTCCTTTAAGCTAGTGCATTGTTGGTTCACTTACCTTTTCCTTAGATTTCCCTTCTAAATATTTTTTTTCTTTGTTTTCTTTGTCTGAATTTCTCACTTCCTGTTTATCCTCAGTAAGCTGTTCAGTAAGCTGTTCTGGATGACTCCACACCACTCGGATGATGGTGTGGAGTTCAGTGAGGAGAAACAGGAAGTGAGAAATTCAGACAAAGAAAACAAACCTTTAGAAGGTAAATCAAAGGAAAAGGTAAGTGAAGCAACAATGCACTAGCTTAAAGGAACCTATTTAGAAAATAAAAAATGTACCTTTACAACTCCTTTAAGAGCCGGTTCACACCAGGGCGGTGCGACGCGGCACGACTTGTGGGGGCGACCTCGGCGGTGCGATCTCAAGACGACTTGAGACGCCCGCCGAGGCGATTTGCATAAGACTTCTGTATAGAAGTCAATGCAGGTCGCCTTGGGTCGCCCCCAAAAATAGTACAGGAACCTTTTTCTAAGTCGGAGCGACCTGAGTCGCTCTTACTTAGAACGGTTCCATTGAAAAGCGTGGGACGCGACTTGTCAGGCGACTGAGACGCCTGACGAGTCGCCCTGGTGTGAACCGGCTCTCAGTACTGATGAACTCCAAAAACGTTAAAGCTGAACTCTGGGCACAAAAACGTTCAATTAAAGATATTCCTTTAATAGCTACAAAGGATATAAATTCTGAAGAAAATGCATTTGAAAACCCAGATATTATCTTGTAAATGTAGCTGTGACATCATCGCTGTGCTGTACATAGCCTGTGCAGAGAGCAGAGCTGTGGGAGGGGTCCATTATGCTCCACCCACCACACGTTGCCTGTAGAAAACTATAGAGGGGGCGGAGACAAGACCAGTCACCCCACACAAGGACAGAGAGCAGCAATGACCGGTCTTTATTACAGGAAGCTCCAGATCTGGAAGCACGCCAAGATTCAACAAAGAATACACATGACGAATGTAATTAGACAATAAGTGCTTATCCCGGAGTTCAGCTTTAACGCATTTATCACTAAACATTATTAAAGTTGTTTTATATGAACCAGGTTGTTTATAGCTGCTTTACTATGTTCTTATCGTGTCGGATACTTTGATTACTGGATTATTGGATTGTCGGATACTTTGATTACTTGATTATTGGATTGTCGGATACTTTGATTACTGGGGTGAATTGCACACAGGCTCCACATGTACCCCCTGAGCACTGTAGAGGAAATCCCTCCATTGATAGCCCCCCCCCCCCCCGGCCCACCTGCTCTGCCTGTTCCAGAAGGAGTTCACTCTGCTTGTAGGATTTTTTATTCATGTTACAATATGGAAATGGCAGCAGGAGGACCAGGGCCATCTTTAACACAAGGCAAAAGGGGCAGCTGCCCCAGGCCCAGTCATTGTTGTGGGGCCCAAAGCAGCTGACCCTCGAGCCTACACTGCCCTCAAATAAGTAAGATAAGTGGATTCGGAAAAGGGTCCAATCAATATTAAAGACGGCCCTGAGGAGGACTGCAAGTCTTCTGCTGCAACAAGAAGAGTGAGACTCCATGGGGGCGCCATTATCTCCAGGGGGTCATTATCTCCACTGGACTCCCCAACAGGCAAAAAGCAGATGATTGCACCTACACTATATTACCAACAGTATTGGCATCCCAGTCTTAGTCCGTAGGGTTCAATATTGAGTTGGCCCGCCCTTTGCAACTAGAACTTCAACTCTTCTGGGAAGACTGTCCACAAGGTTTAGGAGTGTGTCTATGGGAATGTTTGATCATTCTTCTAGAAACGCATTTGTGAGGTCAGGCACTGATGTGGATGAGAAGGCCTGGCTCGCAGTCTCTGCTCTAATTCATCCAAAAGGTGTTCTATCGGGTTGAGGCAGGCCAGTCAAGTCCACACCAAACTCGCTCATCCATGTCTTTATGGACCTTGCTTTGTGCACTGGTATGCAGTCATATTGGAACAGGAAGGGGCCATCCCCAAACTGTTCCCACAAAGTTGGGAGCATGAAATTGTCCAAAATGTCTTGGTATGCTGACACCATAGGAGTTCCCTTCACTGGAACTAAGGGGCCAAACCCAACCCTTGAAAAACATCCCCACACCATAATTCCCCCTCCACCAAATGATTTGGACCAGTGCACAAAGCAAGGTCCATAAAGACATGGATGAGCGAGTTTGGGGTGGAGGAACTTGACTGGCCTGCACAGAGTCCTGACCTCAACCCGATAGAACACCTTTGGGATGAATTAGAGCGGAGACTGCGAGCCAAGCCTTCTCATCCAACATCAGTGCTTGACCTCACAAATGCACTTCTGGAAGAATGGTCAAACATTCCCATAGACACTCCTAAACCTTGTGGACAGCCTTCCCAGAAGAGTTGAAGCTGTTGTAGCTGCAAAGGGCGGGCCACCTCAATATTGAACCCTACGGACTAAGACTGGGATGCCATTAAAGATGATGTGTGTGTTTAAAGGCAGGTGTCCTAATACTTTTGACAATATAGTGTATCTGGAAAAAAAACAATATTATATGTGTAGACTATACAGGCACTACGGGTGCATTCACACTGATGCAGTGTGGTTTCCCCGCACGGCAGGTGAAGCGCAGTGTACTCACAGTTTTAGTGCGGTATAGCTGCACTTTGTCATAGACTTCTATTATGTCTGCAGTTTTGGTGCACATTTTTAAAGCACACCATAAGTCCAGCACTCAGGAGTTCTGGTGTGCTTTCAGAATGCACACCAAAACCGCTGGGCATAAGTCTATAGCAAAGCGCAGCTAACCCACATGAGAACTGCGGGCACACAGCGCTACACTCATGGTGCGGGAACACCGCACTGCATCAGCGTGAAAGCGTTCTCAATATTGTATGGATGAAATCAAAGGGAACCTGTGGTGATAGAAATAAGGAAGCTGCCATTGCTGCATTTGGATTTTTAAAGATACAGAACTGTTCTCCAGTTCCTGGTTTAGGCCCCTTTCACACTGGGGCGGGAGGTGCGACAGCGGTAAAGCGCCGCTATTTTTAGCGGCGCTTTACCGTCGGATTTGCGGCGGTATTCGGCCGCTAGCGGTGTGGTTTAACTCCCCGCTAGCGGCCGAAAAAGGGTTAAAAACCACCGCAAAGCGCCTCTGCAGAGGCGCATTGCCGGCGGTATAGCCGCGGTGTCCCATTGCTTTCAATGGGCAGGAGTGCTGGAGGAGCAGTAAACACACCGCTCCAAAGATGCGGCTAGCAGGACTTTTTTTACCGTCCTGCTAGCGCACCGCTCCAGTGTGAAAGCCCTCGGACTTTCACACTGGAGAAACAGCAGCCGCTGTTTCAGGTCGGTTTGCAGGTGCTATTTTTAGCGCAATAGCGCCTGCAAACTGCCCCAGTGTGAAAGGGGTCTTAAAGTACATCTTCCCAAAGAAAACTTACTGCCATTGCTGGACTATTTCTGAAATGCTAGTTGCCTGGCTATTGTGCTTATACTCTACCTTCTATGCTTTGAGTTACTGAGCCAGACTAACTGCACAGAACAATCAGAATAAAGGTAGAAGTCCCTACGGGGTCAGTGTTGGTTTGGTTCACACTGCCACGACTTGGGATCCGACTTGTGAGACCCCAAGTCGCATGGCACGTGAAATCCCATGTTAGTCAATGAGAGCCGTCTTAATTAGCACTACTGATGTCGCGCCGACTTTAGAAAAGGTTCCTGTACTACTTCAAGGCGACTTCTATCCGACTTGTGCTCATAGATTTTAATGGAAGTCGCCTCCAAGTCGGATCCTCATCTTAATTGATGTGATTTGGATCCAACATTACTGGAAGATTACCCAGGCATTCCCTTACGTTTCTTCAAAGTTGCTTCAAAGTTGCTTCAAGTCGCATCAAGTCACACTGAAGTCACCCAGCAAAGTCGCACGACTTTTCAGGTCACGGCAGTGTGAACCAAGCCTTAGACCCCTTTCACACTGAGTCGTTTTGCAGGCACTATTGCGCTAAAAATAGCGCCTGCAAACCGACCTGAAAGAGCCGCTGCTGTGTCTCCAGTGTGAAAGCCCCGAGGGCTTTCACGCTGGAGCAGTGCGCTAGCAGGACGGTAAAAAAAGTCCTGCTAGCAGCATCTTTGGAGCGGTGAAGAGCGGTGTGTATACTGCTCCTCCACCGCTCCTGCCCATTGAAATCAATGGGGCACCACGGCTATACCGTCGGCAAAGAGCCTCTGCAGAGGCGATTTACGGTGGTTTTTAACGGCGCTTTACCGCCGACGCACCTCCCACCCCAGTGTGAAAGGGGCCTAAAAGTAATAGCACAAGAGGGTCAGTACAACAGTCAGGCAACTAGCATTAGCAGAAGGAGAAGTCAGTAAGGCCCCTTTCACACTGAGGCGTTGCAATAACGCGCTAAAAATTATTAGCCTTATTACCGCTTTCCTACCGCGTTTTTATCGCGTTAGCGCTAAAAATAGCCTATGCGTTTTTACCGCGTTAGTGCTCAGGGCTTTCACATTCAGAATACTGGGGCAGGATTATTTCAGGCGTTTTTACACCGCTATTTATAGCGCTAAAACGCCTGAAAAACGCCTCAGTGTGAAAGGGGCCTTATGGAAGTCTCATGACAAGTCCCCTTTAATTACTGAAGCAGTCACTGACCTGAAACAAACTTGGCACCTGTGAAGTCTGGGAAGTCAGAACTCCTGTCCTACATGTCAGTGACACACTTGGTAGTGAAGCTGGGGTCAGGATGACATCTTCGGAGCTTGTATCTGAAAAAAAAATCAATAATGTCAGCTCATTTATTCCTCTCATCACAGATTCCCGTTTAAAGTTCAACACTTTGTAACCAGCTAGCCACATAAATGAAATACATATGAAAGTTGTTTTACCTGCCTTGTCCCTCCCCCAGCCTGTGATTGGGCAGTGAAGGAGAAGCAGCAGACTGATGAGCTCATCTCTCTGTCACTCTGCTCTCTCCTCCTACCAGCACTACAGTACAAATGATTGGCTTCTTGTGTTGCCTCTCCCTTCTGCAGTCTGATCTCTGCTGTGTATGTTTTTAGGCTGCATTCACACCTGAGCAGAGCAGTTTGCTGCCATTGTTATTTGAACGTGTTTATGAGCGTATACAAGTGTTTGAGAAGCGTATTACAAGCATTTTACGCGTGTTTTCAGGCTTTAGGCATCATTGTTTTAGCCACTGGAAGGCATGGGGGACCAGTTCTTGCATGCTCAAAAATGCCTTGAAAATGCTCAATTTGAGGTTCCAATTCAAGTGCATGGAGCCAAAAAGGCCCCAATCTGCCTCGGAAGTTGCTCATGTAGCTTTTGGAGCTCCAGGCATATATCCCCCCCATATGTGAACAATCACCATTGCGCGCGGGAGCCACCGGTAACGGCACACGGACAGAGGCAACGGCACATAGGTGCCATTGCTTCAGTTTGCCCCAGTGCGCATGTGCCGATTACATCGGCACATGCAGGGGACAGGGGATATCTACTAAACCACAGGTGTCAAACACAAGGCCCGCGGGCCGAATCCGACCCTCCAGGCCATTTCATGTGGCCCTCGCACCTCTCCTGCAGCTGCAGGAGAGCTCCAGCCCTCCTCTGGTCCTACTCCAGACCCTGTACTTTTTGCTTTCAAGCACTGCATCCAGCTTCTTCCCAGCAGCAGCATAAGGAAAGGGGGGTGCACTGTGATGTAAGGGAGAGTGGGGGACTCAACTTCTGATGGTGGGGTGGCTCTTGACATCTAATGTAAAGGGGAGGGGGATGAGCTGGACATCTAATCTTACAGATACAACCGGCCCTTTTGAGGGCAATCATAATGCTGATCCGGCTCGCGACAAAATTGAGTTTGACACCCCTGTCCTAAACCGTAGCTACAGGTACCTTAATATAGGCTTACCTGTAGCATAATGTTGTTGTAATGGGTTTACAACCACTTTAATCCCCACTGAGTTGTTGTTTTTTTGATAGATGGCACTAATGGCCACTGATAGGCGGCACTGATTGGCAGCACTGATGGGCACTGATGGGCAGCCTTTATGGGCACTGATAGGCGGCACTAATGGGCACTGATGGGTGGCACAGATGGGCACTAATAGACGGCACTAAAAGGCAGCCCTGATGGGTACTCATTGGCATCACTGGTGGGCACAGATTGTCAGCGCGAGTAGAGGAATACCAATAACTGGCACTTCCTATTTACGCTGTGATCAGCTGTGATTGGACACAGCTGATCACATAATAAAGAGCCTACATCATAGGCTCTTTACCGTGATCAAAGATGTGGTGTGTGTGGGCATCACACCGCACCACCGATCGCCAGGGGCACGCACAGCTGCTTATTCTGAAGAACGTCATATGACGTCCAGTCAGGACAATGGAGCCCCCGCCCGCCCATCATTCTGCTATAGGCCGGGCAGGAAGGTGTTGTAATAACCCCAAACTTCTACATTAACATTACACTGAGAAGATTATATATGATATAAGATGCCTTTTACCAATATATAAAAAAGACACTTAAGTGGATGTAAACCTGAATTATTTTTTTTTTGCTGTCACAATGTAGTGTATAAGATTTCCTATCATTTGTGCCAGGTCTTGCCACAAAGAGTTAATCCAGCTCTGAGCAATCGTCTTTTATTGTTCAGCGAGATAAAACGGACAAACAGAGAAAATCCTTTGTCCGTTCCGCCCCCTTGCTTTGAGTGACAGGTTATTTACATATCTTGTGCACTAGCTTTAAACAGGCATTATTTTTTATTCCCACCCCACTCCTTTTCTGAAGTCATGTGGTTACTTTTCTGGATTTTGACTGGATGTTAGTGATCATAGCAGAAGGAATACACAGGAGAAAATGCATGTTGACAAGGGGAGTGTAGAGGTGGGCGGGGAGTCTACTGACATCACGACTCCACCCACCGAGCTCCAGACAACAGATCCACCCACAGAATCTGCAGTATTTCTGTTCTCATAACAGACAGAGGGGAGACATTTGACAGATAAGGATACATGCAGGAGGCATCTATATCCTTATAGATCAGCACTATGGCAGTAGTTTAGAAAGGATGAGAGTGGGTTTACATTCACTTTAAGACTATAGATTACCTCTACCGCCCAACTGAAACCCAAACTTGGTTTTAGTTTAGGATATGGGGAAGGGTTAGGACCACTGTGAGATTTTTATTGCTGTCAGTGTCCCCATTGGGGAGATTCAACCTCTCTTCCTGTCTTGGTGACACTTGTGTGTTAGCAGGACAGGAAATGAGTGGCAATCAACCCCATGAGAACAAAGACAGCAATAAAACCTGGCCAGACCTGGGCTGTATTCATAAACCAACCACAACGAATCCAGGATTGTTGACTTGTTAAGTAAACACAGCGACAATTTGTTGCCAGGCACTAAAAAAATCATATCTATTTCCTTGATGCCATTCTTTTCATTGGAAGTTTGGACCATGTACAGTAGAAGATTATGCTTTATGGTGTTATATGATATGACGGGCTGCTATCTACACTCCGCTCACCTGCTAGAACAATCATTATCACATACCAGTGATTGTAAAAGAGGAAAAACTTGTGTCACTATCAAACAAAGAGCAATTTAAACCTATAATTGATACCAATTAACAATATGCAAATAGTCTAGGGAATAAGAATCATTTGTTTTTTTTGTGGCTACCAGATTTTGGATCATACCATCCAGTGGAGGTCATGTTCTGTTTGTGCCCTGCCCTACAGTTGTCAGCAATGACATGCTATGGCGGAGGAGTGACCACTCACAGCTCCTACTTTTTTACAGGTGCTTGATGCAAACATTGCTTGTAACGAGTTGTTCTGTCAATTATACATTTCAAATTATTTTCTGCGATAAAGTGTTCTATTAGTATTTAAAGGGTTAGTCCACTATACCCATGGGTAGAACCTGCTTGGCCAAATCATTCACTTGCCTCCTATAGATTAGTTAGAGCTAGAGACCATGCCGGACTGGTTCAGACAGTTAAGCCTCGTACACACGACCGGTTTTCTCGTCAATGAAACTGCTAGGAGAGCTTTTTGTCGTGAAACCCGTTCCGGTGTATGGTTTCTCGTCAGGAAAACTGCCGGGAATCTCAACGAGAAAAATAGTTTTCCTGCCGAGAAAACCGGTCGTCTGTATGCTTACCTGTCCGAGGTAAACCGGCGCATGCTCGAAAAAACTTTGACGCGTGCACGGTAGCATACAAGGTTAGTGCGGGGTGTAGCAAGATGGCGACGACGGCATCGAATGTGACGAGCGCCGTCTCGTCGTAGTCGATGACGTCACCGCGTTCTTGCCATTCAAAAGAACGTCGGTTCTTTTGAATGGTTGTGTGTGTACACTCTGCGTGCAAGGCAAGCTTGCCAGGAATCCCGTCGAGAAAACCGAAGTTTTTTTTTACGACGGGATTCCCGCCCGTGTGTACAGGGCTTTACTGATAGTTTTAGGTGGTTCCGCAAGTAAACGGTGGAGCTGATCTCCTTTAGACCCCTTTCACACTGGGGCGGGCAGGAGCGGTGGCGGTATAGCAGCGCGATTTTCAGCGCTGCTATACTGTCGTTCTTACCGCGGTATGCGGTCGCTAGGGGGGTTAATTTAACCCCCGCTAGTGGCCGAAAAAGGGTTAATACCGCCCGCAAACCGCGGCTATTGCCGCGGTTTGCGGGCGCTATTACCGGGCTGTCCCATTGATTTCAATGGGAGACCGCGGTAAAGGAGCGGTGAACACACCGCTCCTTTACCGCTGTAAAGAAGCTGCTAGCAGGACTTTTGGAGCGGTCCTGCTAGCGCACCGCTTCAGTGTGAAAGCCTTCGGGCTTTCACATTGAAGGCACAGGGCAGGATTTTTTCATGCGGTATAACAGCGCTATTATTAGCGCTAAACCGCATGAAAAACGCCCCAGTGTGAAAGGGGCCTTAGGATACTGATACGAGGAGCTGTTGCTTCAGTAGAACCAATGCTTGAATGAGAAGGGAGGAATGCCCAATGTTCAAACAAGTGAAACTCTTGGCGTGAGATTACATTAGTTTATTGAAAGTGTGAGAATGTACAGGTTGGGCCAGAGCGTTTCAGGGGAACGGCCTCCCCCTCCTCAGGGCTGTTGGTACGTGCTAACAGAGATGGATGGACTCCTTGTTAGTACCAGCATAGGTGTGTGCAGCCTATTGCGTTAGGGTGTGCACCGCAAAGCTCCAACACATATGCGTTTGACATATTTACCGGCCTCTTCCCCGCCCTCCATCCTGAAACAATGGGAGAAAGGGGGAGCAAAGGAGCACATGGGGGACCCAGACAACAGAAGGAAGAGGAACAGGGAAAAGAAGGGGTGGCATATATTAGTACTGATCCCCTATATTTTCCTCCTGTGGCAGCTGAATGTTGACAAAAGGAAGAGGAGGAGAAGCCTACTTTCAGCTGCTGCAGGAGGAAAAGACAGATCGGTTCCACTAAATTCCACCCCCGCAACCTCTCCTGTCCAGGTTCTGAGGGTCGGAAAGTTAGGGTTGCGGTTTACCTGTCACCTGCCCACCATTGACAGGATGTCAACCCCAGGATTAGGGTGTGCCCAGGCACACATGGCACACCCCTTGCGCACGCCTATGAGTACCAGAGTTCTTCGTGGAGCAAATGCCAGCTTATAAAATGCAAAAGAACTGGCGGCTCCCCAGAAACGCATTGGTTCAACCTTTTCATTCAAGCATCTCTTATAGCTTAGGGCAGCCTTTCTCACCCAGGGTCTTGTGGATCCATAAGGTTCCTTCAGAAGTTGCTAGGAGTTCCATGAGCACTGAGCAGTAGTCCAGAAAGAGTGGAACATCGCTCAGACTGTGGATAAAAATTTCCTTTGTGGGTGCTGGCCCGGCTCACCACCGTCAATGGTAATTGAAGAAAAAGAAAAATTGGTCGCACACCATGGAAGGAAGAACTTCTGTAGAATAGTTACTTTATTGTCAAGGTACCAAAGGACGTTACAGGAACATTGGTTGACCGGTTTCAGGCGGATAACTCGTGCTTGTTCAGAATTGATCTCCCACCTAAACTGACCACCCAAGCAAGGGGGCACTTTTGCACTGACTACCAGTGTAAGGGGTACTTTTACGTTGACCACTTAGGTTTGGAGACACTACAAATTTCACTGTCTGCATATATTTTAGTTATAATTCATCTAGAGCTCTTTCAAGCCAACCCACTTACATTATGCGCCATATAACACGTGTGCGCTGGTGTGTGTTGTGAACAATAAATTGTTACAACGCATAGCACTTTTATTTTTTCCTTAAAACATAAAAATTTACAAGTCAAAAAATGTGATTATATCCAACCCTACTCATCACAGCACATTGCAAGTCAAGAAAAAAATAGATATTTTAGGTATTTGAGGATTATGTTTTACTGTACATCAGTGGCGGCTGGTGCTCTAAATTTTTTGGGGGGCACACAAACTGAAAAAAAAACCCATCAATTGCAGCCACTGTGCCCATCAAACGCAGCCACTATGCCCATCAAACGCAGCCACTGTGCCATAAAACACAGCCACTGTGCCCATCAAACGCAGCCACTGTGCCCATCAAACGCAGCCACTGTGCCCATCAAACGCAGCCACTGTGCCCATCAAACGCAGCCACTGTGCCCATCAAATGCAGCCACTGTGCCCATCAAAGGCAGCCACTGTGCCATCAAACGCAGCTATTGTACCCATCAATTGCTGACACTGTGCCCATCAATTGCCGCTACTGTGCCCATAAATTGCTGCCAGTGTGCTCATCAATTGCCGCTACTGTGCCCATGAAATACTGCCAGCGTGAATCCCCCCCTCGCCCGGCACTTACCTTGTCTCGTTGGGGCAGCGAGTAGCGGCGGAGATGTCCTCCACGCTCCTCAAACTCTTCACCCGCCCTCTCTTCTGGTCCTCTGTTATGATTGGACGCCTGATAGGCGGCGTCCAATCATCGCGCCTGTCGATTCAGCCAGGTTTCAGCCAAGTGACAGGTAACAGACCCGAGCACCTGATTGACTGAGAGGCGGTTCAGTGTTAGCAAAGCGAATTCCTTGAGTGAACAGCGAACGCACAGCATTGCGCCCGCTGTTCACCATTTTGGACGCCTATTACAGCCTATGGCTCTAATCAGGTGCTTCCAAAAAACACCCCCGCCACTGTAATTCAGGTGCCCGGCACCTGAAAAGGGGCCAGACACCTGAATAGGGGGTGTCAGCGACGACCGTAGATAGATTCATGCAATGCATGAATCTATCTATGGTGATAGAGTGGTGCCAGAAGAGAGGGGGTGGCGCCCATGCGCCCCTTATGGACGCACCACAATTGCAGTACATAATCAATATCAGCCATTCCCAACTAGGGTTTCACGGAACCATAAGGTTCTTTCAGAGATTGCTAGGGGTCCTTGATCTTTATAGCTGATTATCTTCCCATCTGATGGTGCCTGCATAGCGGCCTTTTTTGGGGGCATCAGATTGGCCCGGGGGGTGGCTGTGTCAGTTTCATTCCGGGACACTGTATTGTCCTGGAATGAATGTGCCCGGGACAGACCTGCAAAATGCGGGACTGTCCCGGGCAATCCGGGACACGTGGTTACCCTAGTATACATATCATTAAAAACCAAACACAGGAACAAGACTACTAAAACTAACATTTATTCATAAAATCTATAAGCGGATCCCATTTACATATACAGTCTGTCAGATAAAAGAGAAGAAATAATCATGGTTTCCCCTATTATATATAGACTCAAGCAATAATAACGAACAAGTCAATGAAACTGTGGCAACCAATCAGACTTCAGTTTACTCAGGTCACATACCTGGAAAACCACATCTGATTGCTTATAAAGAACGATTGTACAATGCACATTATTTTTGCCTTGTGTAGAAAAGTTCTTAGGGAATTGTAGTACTAGTCATAGCAAATAGTTTCTCAGCCCCGAGATGTCCCACCCTACTTTCACTTATTATTTGTTTAAGAGATAAGCTACCATTTGCTGCACAGACACTGCCAAAATGTAATCTGTTTTTATAAGAACAATGACTTCTGTTAAAGGGAGTGCACATACACAAAAAAAAGTATAATCATATGCAAATATTGTGCACCAACGGACTTTGTCACATAATTGTGCTAAGCAATAAAACAATGGGGATCATACCTCACATGCAGCCTCTATGACTGAAAAAGACAACACCAAAAGGCCAAAATGTACAAAGAAATACCAAAACTATGAGGCTCCGTTCACACCTAGGCGATTTAAATTAAGGGCGGAATCGCATCGTTTCTGCCCCTGATTCCAGAATCGCGGCAAAACGCAGGACGCATTTGCGATGCCATTACTTCTTAATGGCGCTCCAAATGCGTTGCGATTTTGCAGTCAATGTCGAGCAAAAAAACGCGCTAAAATGGCAATGCCGAACATAAGCTTCATAAGCTTCTTTGGAGCGTTTTTGGAGCGGAGAGAGGCCCATTCAAATGAATGGTGCCGCTCCAAAAACGCTACACAAACAAACACAAAAAAGCTTAAAAAAACCCGCTGTGCAGCAACTGTCTCTGCGCTTGCTCAGGTGTGAATGGAGCCTAAGTGTGTACCATAGAACATAACTACTATACCCTATGTGTAAATCAATGGCTGCATAAAAACACCTTAACACGGTTGTCCATGTAGGTTTTCAAGCCTTTCAAGCCTTGGTTGCTAGGTTCAGGCAGCCACCTGCATCATAGCAACCTAGACTGGGGCCATTTGCATGCTAGCAACTAATAAAAAGACAGATGGATAAAACAGGGGAACTGACACACCCCCTCCTCCTGCAGGCCTAGTGACTGCGCTTGTCTCAGAGAAGCTCCTAGATCCTGGGACAATCGCTGTCATAGTTAATTTAATATTCGTCGCCTTGCTAGACACATGGTTGAAAAGCAATTAGGGGAGGGGGCCCGCTGTCGAAAACACTTTAATATGTCCTATTGTCATAATTATCCTGAGCTTTCTTAAAGAGAAAATTGGGAATTAGAAAAAATAGAAAACATTTATACTCACCTAGGTGGATGCAACATCAATCCGATGCTGCATCTGTCCTTCTCTGACTCTGCATTGAGAATTGAGCGATCAAAAAATGTTGATTGCTCAGTTCTCAGCATTCTGCGAGCAGAGAACCAGGGACTGTCAGTCAGTGGCTCTCTGCTCTGCCCCTCCAACGCTCACTTAAGAGCTGGGCTGTGGAGGGGGCGGGAGGGGCTGGCTCAGGCTCTCAGCGGATTGCTGAAAGGCTGAGCCAGCTGTTGGTCCAGGCTTCTGGGTGGATCCCAACCATATGGTCAGAATCTTTTCAGAGCTTTAACCAGTTCTGTGATGTCAGCTGACAGAGGGGGGAAAACGGATCACAGGAGTGCAGAATGAAATGCATTCCTGTGATCCATAAAAGAAGTATAGTCAAAATAGCTTGGGGTATACTTCTTTTAAGGTACCAACAGTTCTTGGAAGTGCCTGTGTTAATGTTCAAATGGATCCATGTGTTCTTGGATCCTAGGCCCAGGATGTACCTTGGGTCTTGACTTTTGTCTAAGTCAGTCCGGCCCATGATAGTTAACGGTCAAATGCCAGAACTTATGCAGAGGATTTTGCAATGATCTGACAGGGGTTGGACTTTGTGTCAGGATAGAGTAGGACTTACCGTATTTATCGGCGTATAACACGCGCCGGCGTATAACACGCACCCCAAGTTTAGGAGGGAATTTTAAGGAAAAAAACTTTTAGGAGGGAAATTCATCCATCTGTCCATCTGCAGCCTTGCCCAGTGCCTTTGCAATCTTGTCAGTCTCGCCGTTTTTTTAAATTTGGCGCCGATTTCTGTGGAAAGGAGCGAGCGGGGCCGAGTGTACTTCGGCTAGACTCGGCTCCTCTCGCAGTCCCGCCCATCTCCACTGACTGCGCCGCTGACAGAGAAAGCCGAGTGTACTTCGGCTAGACTCGGCTCTGCTCACAGTCAGGGGCAGGACTGCGAGAGGAGCCGAGACTAGCCGAAGTACACTCGGCTTTCTCTATGTCAGCGGCGCAGTCAGAGATGGGCGGGACTGCAAGAGGAGCCGAGTAAAGCCGAGTGTACTTCGGCTTCGGCTCCGCTCGCTCCTCTCGCTCGTTTCAGCAGGGGAATTCGACGGAGTATCGGCGTATAACACGCACCCACGATTTTCCCCTGATTTTAAGGGGGAAAAAGTGCGCGTTATACGCCGATAAATACGGTAATCATGACTTGGCCAGAAGTCAAGGTCCCATGGTCAGCCTTAAGGTACCAACAGTTCTTGGGAGTTCCTGTGTTAAAGCGGAGGTTCACCCACAATAACAACACTATCCTATTTGCATGATCCCACAACATACACATACAATTGCCATAAGAATTTTTTTGTAATCTTTTAATTACCGTAATAGAGCAGTTCAAAGTCTGACTTGCGGTTTTTGCCTCCCGCGGGAGTAGGCGTCTCTACTCCTTTTCCCCGGCGCCGCAGTGTTTTTCTGGGAGCTCTCCGCAATGTCTCCTGGGAGAACAGTGTCATGCTTCCCAAGAGACAATGCGGAACGCCGTCCTTCCAAATCCCGCTAGATTTACTAGCGTTGCCATCACAACGGGGGCGGGAACTTTCAACGATGCTGCACGCCTTCAACAATCAGCATGCGCGGGATAGAGCAGTGAATGCTGGGAAAGACGCATTCACCGCATACAGGAAATACGTGCTTGTGGGCTTCTAGTGCCCACCAGCAAAATGGAAACGTCCCGCAGGAATTTTTATAACTGATCGTTTAGAACGATACCGGACTGTGGAGGTTGAAGAAAACAGAAAAAGTGAGTAACGATTTCTAATGGGGTACGTAATCTAACGGTCTACAAAAAAAAAAAGGACCTCCGCTTTAATGTTAAAATGGATCCATGGGTTCGTGTGGGAGCCCCTTGGATCCCAGGCCCAGGTTGTACCTTGGGTCTTGACTTCTGTCCAAGTCAGCCCTGCCCATGATAGTTAACTGTCAAATGCCAGAACTTATACAGAGGATTTTGCAATGATCTGACATGGGTGGGACTTTGTGTCAGGATAGAGTAGGACTTAATCATGACTTGGCCATAAATCAAGGCCCCTTGGTCAACCTTAAGGTACCAACAGTTCTTGGGAGTTCCTGAATGTTCAAACTGATCAGTGGGTTCTTGTGGGGGCCCCTTGGATCCCAGGCCCAGGGTGTTCCTTGTGTTTCAACTTCTGTCGAAGTCAAGCCTGCCCATGATAGTTCACTGTCAAATGGTAGAACTCATGCAATGATCTCTCAGGGGTAGGACTTTGTGTCAGGATGGAGTAGTAGGACTTAGACATGACTTGCCCAGAAGTCAAGGCCCCATGGTCAGTCTGGGAAGATAATCCAAAGGGTTCCACAGGAACACATAGAACTGAAGACTAGCACAGGCCTGCACTTCAAACTACTCAAACTTTAAAAATGTTTTAGCTAAGGCAGGTTCACTTTAAGGTTACCGCCATTCAATCTCTTTTTTTTAGATTACCATCCAAAGGAAAATCTGTCCAATAGTGTCCGTGGTGTCTGGCCTGAACCTAGTTAAAATGTGTGCAGTCAGAGGCCCAGGCTGAGTGAGTCACTCTTAGAAGGATATCCTGCAGTCCTCAATGATTAATCTCACAAGCACGCCTGGCTGCACATACACATTGCACGCTATACTGAAGTCTGGAGTGGAGGAGGGACACAGGTGGTGTTGATTATCACCCTGCAAACCCAGCAAAATACAGTACAGCAGATGTGGGTCAGACTGAAAAGTCAGAGCCCCAGTCTACAGTGCCGGGATGCTATGGTACATTTACAACATAGACTTTTTCAACAAATTTTTTCAACAATGGTTTAGAATTCTATTTTACAGCTGAACTCCAGGAGACTTAATACTTTGCAATGGTGGGCCTGCACCTGCACTGCAAGGCTTAGAGTGACACTAAACAATATCCTTTTCTTCAGAAACCATTTAGGCTAGGTTCACACATGACTTTACCCTCTTTTTTCACTGCAAATTTCCTAAGCAGCCATTCAGCTGCGATTTTAGATGCGGTTCAGATGCAAATTTCTGGAGCTGGCGGCCACCAGTGTCTTTAACTTTGGCTGGTTGTTAAGGAGCGGGCCGGGAAGCTGGCCGCCGTGTCCCTAACAACGGAAGACTCATATAAAGCCCCGTACACACGGTCGGACTTTTGGCCAACAAACTTCATTTTGAGCAAGTTGGACCAACAATCCGACCGTGTGTACGCTCCATCGGACAAACTTTTTTTGCTTTTTTCTTGTTCTCATCGGACAAAAGTTGGGTCTGCAAACGGACAAACTTTTGCCCAACAAAAGTCCGATGGAGCAAAGTCCGACCGTGTGTGCGGAAAACAATCGGACAAAACAAATGTTAAAATTAACCAACAATAGCAGAAGTTGACCAAAGGGTGGCGGTAAAGAGCAGAAAAGAGCAGAAAAACCACGTGATGTTGCAAAAAGTTTTGAGAAAGTTTGCAGAAAAGTCCGAGCGTGTTTATGCTATGGGTGTTCCCGACCAACTCCGTTCGGACAAAAAAACAAAGAAAAGTCCGATGGAAGTCCGACCGTGTGTACGAGGCTTTAGACTCAACGCAAGCAGACAGCGGGAGCCTTCAGCGTGAGCTGGGCTTTTTTTTTCTTTTTGGGGTCAGCGGTGTGGCGGGCGTCACGATTGACGATGGATCTACACCAGGGGACATTTTTTTATTTATTTGTTAATAAAGGACTTGTGTTGTATCTTTACTCACTTTTTACACTTTTTTGGTGAATCGGTAGGCCATACTCATTTACTTAGGGGGGATCTGGGGGCCCCTTTGTTAAAGGGGGCTTCCAGATTCTGATAAGCACCCTGCCCACAGACCTCTACAACCACCGGCCAGGGTTGTTGGAAAGAGGCCCTTGTCTCCATCAACATGGGGACAAGATGCTTTGGGGGGGGGGGGGGTCGGACCCTATGCAGTTTTTTTCCTGATTTGTTTTTATTGCCGCTGACAGCTGGATTAGGGGGACACCCACGCCATTTTTTTCCTGATTTTCTTATTGCCGCTGACAGCTGATGACTCATCGGTTGTTAAGGGTGTGGTGGCAGAATTTCCAGCCTGCTCCTTAACAACCAGCTATACACAGTTTGTTATGGAGCAACAAAAAAAAGCAAAACGCATCAAAAACGCAACACTTGCACTTTTGGTGCGGGTCCATTGAAGTCTATTACACGCAAAATGTAATCTGCTGTGGGGAAAAAAGTCCCTGACCCTTTCCAAAAATGCACTGGCTGAAAAACGCATAGATGTGAACGTGTACACAACCATGTTAAATGGACTGTAGTGCGTTTCTGCAAACTGCCTTCGACTATCTGTGCATGCACAGTGTTGACGTCACACCAGCTGATCGGCTGATCAGCTGGCGTGACGTCACATCTGTGCATGTGCTGATCGTCTGAGGCATAAGCCAACGATCTGCAGTAATCGACAGAACACCGGCTGTACAATATAGTTGTATGAAAAAGTATCCTGTTCTCTTTGTATTGCTTCCCTAGTGAAATTCCTGGTGTTCCTGTCAGTCCCCCTGCTTTCCTATTAAAAACTGACCACGCCAGGCATAGAAGCACACCCTTCCCAGCCTGTTCAGTTTTCTGGCTGTGCTGGGAGATCAGCTTGCCTGTCCTCCAATGATCAGACTTGTGCTGACACGTCCCCCTCTTCACAGCCATTCACTGGGAAGATCAGTGTCCTGCTGTTTCTCCTACCTCAGCTCTCCAAACTCCTTTTGCAGCTGAGAACAGTGGGAATGTGGCCACTTATAAAAAAAAAAAAAAGGGAAAAAAGTTATTGATAATGTTTTATACACCTATACAAAATTTTTTTCCTGTTATTTCTATTGTAAACGGAATAGGTTGTTTTACAAGGTGTGGGATCACATATACTTTAATGCAGCCTGTTTACAAAAAACGTTGCATCTGCTCAGTGGCAGTTGACAAACTGTTCATCATGCTGCATTTTCCCTGGAAGATGTGATGGCTTCTTACATGTGTGGAACTTGCATGTATCTTGTGATCATGGCCTTTGGGTCCCATGAAACCCGCCGCAGGCGATGCCAGTGTTAGCATGCTGCCTCCTGCTTCCTGTTTGTGACAGCGATACAGTTTCCAGAAAGGCAAAACATTTCTCAAGAAGTGCAGATCTAGACAGAGAGAGTGTGTGAGAGAATGAGGGGGAGGAAGGCGGCTGGCTGTACAAGGCGTGGCTCCCATTTCTTTGTTAACACTGTCGTGTAATGTCATAGTCCAGACACTTAACTGTTGTTGTCTTGTAACTACGAGGCGACTGGACGCTTATTACAGTGGAAATCTGTGCAAAATCAAGGATGACTATATGTATTATATGTACTATAGTTTTGTAGCGGCCTCACTCTCTCTCCATCTTTATCGGTTACACACCAACTCATGTCTAGGGGTTCCTGGGTTGTGAGAGTGAGATGCGCCACGGCCCATGTCCTCCCCATTGTAGTAGGGAGGTGAAGGCCACTTCCTGATGTTTCCTCGGGCCGGTGTGTTCTGTGAATGCACTGAGTCTGTAATTGCAAGCTCACCAGCCTCCCCTTTGCTTCCAGTAACTGGAGTTCACACACCGGAGAAAGGTCCAACACTTGTTTATTTGACACTCCAATACGCAAAGCACAATAAACAGTTCTTTTGCAGCAGACTGGTTGGGACCTATAACCTTGCCAACGGTGGGGCGAGCAGATCGAGGCACTTCCTAAAGTTTAAGTTCTATGCCACTGTACTATGACCAGCGGCGCCTAAGCCAATCCGGCTGTTACAGAACAGGAAAGATGGGGTCTCTTCCAGCAACCCCTATGAACAGCAATGGAGCCCTCTTCGATACGCTGTGGCCCCTATCAGGGGGATGTGTCCTCCCAAGAGAGTTCCCAGAGGCCCACTGTCACCGGGTTGGTGCTGCTCCGGGTCTCCAGTGGGTAACCTCTCTGGCCTCCTCACCTCAGATACGAGTCCCTCCGCTCAGGGACCCTCGGACAGTCCACCCTAGCGGGACCCAGTCGAAGGTACTGGGCCCCAGGCCTCCTCGATAGTACCTCACCCCAGGCTAAAGGTGCCTGGGATGGACGCCAACATGACTCCGGACCAGGCCATGGGCACCTGGACCAGACTCCTGGATCTCCAGCACCCAGGCCTAAGGGGCCTGGGTGCGGACCGCAACCCTCCTCCTCCGAGGACCTCCTTCTCCGCAAGACCTCGTGGTAAGGGCGTCTCCCCCTTTTATCTCCTCCCATCAACGGCCCGGCGGGTTCCCCGCCCCAGCCATACCATCTCCGGGAAGGGACAAAACAGGGAGCACTGCAGGAGATGATTCTACCTGAAGCCTGTGGGTACCCCGCCACCCACAGGCAAAGGAGAATACTACATCCTCCAATCCTCCACGAAACAAAAAGGGGTCTGAACCCTAACACAATTATACACCTGGGTCACACTATTCCCCAGGTGTGTCCCATCAATTTGAGGACCCCGCTACAGTTTATTATCTGGTCATCCAGAAGGTAAGTCTGTTATTTTTCAACTGCCATTACCCAACAAAACTGTCCAGCAAAAGTGGCAGTTATGCCGCGTACACACGACCTCTTTTCTCGACGAGAAAAACGGCATTTTTTTTTTTCGCCGAGAAAAACGATCGTCTGTGGGCTTTATGTCTCGTTGAGAAAAACGGCATAAAAAACGACGAGAAAAATTAGAACATCGTTTTTTCCAGCGTTTTTTTCCGCAGCAGTTTTCCCATAGGGAGACACTGCTGCGGAGCCCACAGACGGTCGTTTTTCTCATCAAGAGAAAAAATGACGGGAAAAATGACCGTGTGTAGGGAACCAAGCGGTTCCCTCGTTTTTCCTGTCATTATTCACGGCGGTTTTTTAACCGCCGTGAATAATGATCGTGTGTACGCGGCATCAGAGTGTTGAGAAAATCCATTTACCATTGGGGTGCCTACAATGGTCAGTTTGTTTTCATTTATGTGAAACCTTTATCCCAAAAAGGAAAAAAAATCGTTTCTGTAACTGCCTAAAAAGTATTAGCTGGAGTTTGGCTGTAATGTATTAGTTACATATGTAAAGTCTATCTTAACCACTTGCCGACCGCCTCCTGTACATTTACATCGGCAGAATGGCACGGACAGGCACATCAACGTACCTGTACGTCCCCTTTAGGTGCCTGTCCGTGTGGTCGTGCGCGCGCTGCTGGCGGCGCACTCGCGACCCTGCTGCCATCCCCATGAGTCGGACCGCAGTTCCCATTGACTCACTGCAGGGATCCCCGTGATCGTCTCACGGAGGTATAGAGCGGGGAGATGCCTGTGTAAACAAGTATCTCCCCGCTCTGCCTAGTGACAATGACACGGATCTCGGCTCCGTGTACTCAGAGCGGAGATCGGTGTCATGTGACACAGAGCCCATCCCCCCTACAGTTAGAAACACTATGCAGGGAATACTTAACCCCTACAGTGCCAACTAGTGGTTAACCCCTCCACTGCCAGTGTCATTTTTACAGTAATCAGTGCATTTTTATAGCAATGATCGCTGTAAAAATGACAATGGTCCCAAAAATGTGTCAAAAGTGTCCGATGTGTCCACCATAATGTCGCAGTCACGAAAAAAATCACTGATCGCCGCCATTACTAGTAAAAAAAAATAAAAAATTATAAAAATGCCATAAAACTATCCCCTATTTTGTAGACGCTATAACGTTTGTGCAAACCAATCAATAAACGCCGATTGCGATTTTTTTTTTTTACCAAAAATATGTAGAAGAATACATATCTGCCTAAACTGAGGGGAATTTTTTTTTTATATATTTTTTGGGGATATTTATTATAGCAAAAAGTAAAAAATATTGAATTTTTTTCAAAATTGTCGCTCTATTTTTGTTTATAAAGCAAAAAATAAAAACCGATGAGGTGATCAAATACCACCAAAAGAAAGCTCTATTTGTGGGGAAAAAAGGACGTCAATTTTGTTTAGTAGCCACGTTGCACGACCGCGCAATTGTCAGTTAAAGCGACGCAGTGCCGAATCACAAAAAGGGGCCTGTTCTTTAACCAACCAAAATGGTCCGGGGCTTAAGTGGTTAAAGGATAACCAAAGGTTCCTTTTTTTTAAATTACAAACATGTCATACATACCTTCTCTGTGCAGTTGGTTTTACACAGAGTGGCCCCCGATCCTCCTCTTCTGGGGTCCCTCAGCGGCGCTCCTGGCTCCTCCTCTTCTCGGGTGCCCCCTCAGAGAAGCGCTCTCCCTCGGGTACCCCGTGCGGGCGCGCTCCCGTGTCCTGCTGCTGCATCAATTGACACAGACAGCAGGACTTGGCCCCGCCCCCAGCTCCCGCATCATTGGATTTGATTGACAGCAGCAGGAGCCAATGGCTGCGCTGCTATCAGTCTATCCAATCAGGACCCGAGACAGCGGCTGGGGCGGGTGTGCTCATCCCCGGCACAGGAACGATCGGGCTCAGGTAAGTAAAAGGGGGGCTCTGGAGGGCTGGTGCACTACAAGAGGTTTTTCACCTCAATGCATAGAATGCCCGAGAGGGTTTACAACCCCTTTAATGCACTAGTTCATCTAACACTATCCTCACCAAGGGTGGCTACATTGCTCCTCCATAGACAGAGTGGAGGAGTAAGTGTGGACATTCTAAGACAGGATGTGTGTTACTGGCAGGATCACCAGATGAAAATAAAGAAAAACACGTCGGGAAAAACAAAAACAAAACTAATGCAACCACCACATCTAATGATTGGCAAACGGCAAGATATTACATTTTTCTTTTGGGGTTTAGATACGCTTTAAATGTCACACAGGCAGTAAATCAAACCCAGCTTACTCTGCACATAGGAATAGTACACTATGTTGTCAAAAGTATTGCGACACCTGCCTTTACACACACATGAACTTTAATGGCATCCCAGTCTTAGTCCGTAGGGTTCAATATTGGGAAGGCTGTCCACAAGGTTTAGTAGTGTGTCTATGGAAATGTTTGACTATTCTACCAGAAGTGCATTTGTGAGGTCAGGTACTGATGTTGGATGAGAAGGCCTGGCTCGCAGTCTCCATTCTAATTCATCCCAAAGGTGTTCTATCAGGTTGAGGTCAGGAATCTGTTCAGGCCAGTCAAGTTCCTCCACCCAAAACTCTCTCATCCATGTCTTTATGGACCTTGCTAGTCTACCAGTGTAAGTCATATATGTTACAATTAGGGCTAGTTTACACTTGCTTCAAAACAAGGCTTCGGACAGGCTTTGTTAAAGCTCTCTGAACGCCTGTCACTAAAAAAATGGTTAGCTTACAGTCCTGTTTACACCTTGCTTTTGCTTGGTGCTTTAATGAGGCTTTGATGAGGCTTCGGTGGGACTTCAATGAGGCTTCAGTGAGGCTTTGGTGAGGCTTTGGTGGGGCTTCGTGAGGCTTTGGTGGGGCTTCGATCAGGCTTCAGTGAGGCATTGGTGAGGCTTTGGTGGGGCTTTGTGAGGCTTTGGTGGGGCTTCGTGAGGCTTCGATCAGGCTTCAGTGAGGCTTTGGTGAGGCTTTGGTGGGGCTTCGTGAGGCTTTGGTGGGGCTTTGTGAGGCTTCGATGAGGCTTCAGAGAGGCTTTGGTGGGGCTTTGGTGGGGTTTTGGTGGGGCTTCAGTGAGGCTTCGATGAGGCTTTGGTGGAGTTTTGGTGGGGCTTTGGTGGGGCTTCAGTGAGGCTTTGGTGGGGCTTTGGTTGGGCTTCGGTGAGGCTTTGGTGGGGCTTTGTGAGGCTTCAGTGGGGCTTCAAGCGAGCTTTGCCATAGACTTCTATGGAGGCTTTGAAGATGCTTTGAAGCACCACTAAAGCTACATGGGGTATAATTTTGGAAGCAAAGCAAAAGCAGTGCAAAGCAAAAGCAAGGTGTAAACAGGACTGTAAGCTAACCATTTTATTTAGTGACAGGAGCTTTGATTGGCGTTCAGAGAGCTTTAACAATGCCTGTCCGAAGCCTTGTTGAAGCCAAAGCAAGTGTAAATGAGTCCTTAGCTACTTGGCATGCAAACTGTCAAACCACCACCAACAACAAACCTTAGAATACAAATCCTGTTACCGAAGAGAAAAAAAAAATAGCAAAGGATGAATATGATGCAGGATAATATGAAATAAAATGGAGCAGAAAGGGAAAAAGGCGGGGTGATTAGCCGGCATGGGCTGCGAAGTAGCGGGAAGAGAAGAGGGGTGCAGGAGAGGGGTGATAGAGAGGAGGAGATAGGCGAGCATGGAAAAGGGAGGTTCTCTTACTGGCAGGCTTGGCTGACCTTACTACAGAAACCGAAAGTGCGATCTATGTATACAGGATTAGCACTGTTCAAACTCTTCAGTTTCAGGCATATGGAGGCTGCAGTCAGCTGTCTGAGTAAGTCTTGGCATTTACAGAAATGAAGCGCACTGCTTATAGGGGGACACTGCATTAGCTTTTTTTCTGTTCTGCTATACATCTGGTAATCCTGCAGTCAGCAGTTTATAGGCACCTCTGCTTGCAATGCACTTAAACCTTTGTAATGTATAGAATTCAACATGCTGTACTGGGCTCAGGTGTTATTTGTCCACCAGTTGGGCGTTATGGGATTTATATTTGAGACATTGGTATACTATATTGTTGCAGCCCTTTAGTTACCAATGGTATAACTTCCCTGCTATTCTGACTGTTATCGTATAATAGGATTTTTATAACAGCTTACCTGTAAAATCCTTTTCTTGGAGTACATCACGGGACACAGAGCGACATAGTCATTACTAATGGGTTATATAGATACCGTCAGGTGCTGGCACTGGCAACTTCCAAAACCGGAAGTACCCTCCCCTATATAAGCCCCTCCCATCCGGGAGCACCTCAGTTTTGTAGCAAAGCAATAAGTGTCCCCAAAGAGGGGCGGGAGCTCTGTGTCCCGTGATGTACTCCAAGAAAAGGATTTTACAGGTAAGCTGTTATAAAAATCCTATTTTCTTTCTCGTACATCACGGGACACAGAGCGACATAGTCATTACTAATGGGATGTCCTAAAGCAATGCCCAATGAGGGGGGGGATACACCATATATAAGCTGAGCGCTATCAGACATGAGGATCTTTTGCGGCCTGCAACACACTGCGCCCAAAGGCGACATCCTCCTGACTTCTAACGTCCACCTGGTAGAACCTAGTAAACGTGTGAACTGAAGACCATGTTGCGGCCTTACAGATTTGAGCCAGGGAGGCCTGGTGATGCACTGCCCATGAAGTTCCAACTGCTCTCGTGGAGTGCGCTCTAACTTTGAACGGAGGCGGTCTCCTTCTCAAGCCATAGGCTTGTATTATGACCTGTCTAATCCACTTGGCTAAAGTAGATTTTGACGCTGCCTGACCCTTTCTGGGGCCTTCCGGCAGAATAAACGAAGTATCCGTTCTGCGAATCTGAGCAGTGGCTTTTAGATAAGCTTTAACTGCTCTTACTACATCCAAAGAATGCAATAACTTTTCCTCTACCGAAGTAGGTTTGGGGAAAAAAGAAGGAAGAACCACATCTTGGTTCAAATGAAAACTCGATACCACCTTAGGAAGAAAGGCTGGATGAGGACGTAACACTACTCTGTCCTTATGGATAACCAGATATGGCTCTTTACAGGACATAGCTGCTAATTCCGATACTCTTTTAGCCGAACAAATGGCTACTAGAAAAAACAATTTCCTGGTGAGAAGCACCAAGGAAATATGCTGTAATGGTTCAAATGGTTGTTTCTGTAGAACCGACAGAACCAAGTTTAGATCCCATGGACATATGGGAATATTAACCGGAGGACTAATACGCATCACTCCTTGTATAAAGGCTTTGACTAGTGAATGCGAAGCCAAGGGCCTTTGAAAAAATATTGACAAGGCCGAAATCTGACCCTTGATAGTACTCAAGGCAAGCTTCCTATCTACAGCCCATTGTAGGAAGTCCAGAATCCTACCTATTACGTATTTACGTGGATGCCATTTCTTGGCCTCACACCAGGCGATGTACGCCTTCCAGATTCTATAGTAGATCTGCCTGGATACCGGCTTCCTGGCATTGATCATGGTAGATACCACAGAATTAGAGAGCCCTCTCTTTTTTAGAATGTGGGCTTCAATAGCCAGGCCGTCAAACCTAGGGCTGGTAAGGAAGGGTGGTATATCGGTCCTTGCGAAAGCAGGTCCGGACGATGTGGGAGGGTCCAAGGACTCCCCACAGACATTTTTACAATCTCCGCGTACCATGCTCTTCGGGGCCACGCTGGAGCCACCAGAATCACTGGTTTCTTTTCTACCCTGATTCTGCGGAGTAATCGAGGTAACAATTGTGGCGGTGGGAATGCATATATCAGCTTGAACTGATCCCAAGGGAACACTAGGGCATCCGAGCCGCACGCTAGGGGATCCCTTGTCCAAGAGACAAACCTGTCCACTTTTGTGTTGAATCTGGATGCTAGCAGATCTACATCCGGTGTTCCCCACCGCTGACATATTGTCCGGAAAACCTCGGGATGAAGGGACCATTCCCCTGGGCATAATTGTTGGCGACTTAGAAAGTCCGCCTTCCAATTCTCCACTCCTGGAATGAATACCGCAGATATGGCTGGGACATATCTTTCTGCCCATCTCAGGATGTAATTTACTTCCCTTTGGGCTGCACGACTCCTGGTGCCCCCCTGACGATTGATATATGCCACTGCTGTGGCATTGTCTGATTGAACTCTGACAGGGGACCCTTGGAGTTTGGATGTCCATGCTACTAGGGCATACCGGGCTGCTCGTATCTCTAAGAGATTGATGGGCAGGGCCTTTTCTGCTTCTGACCACTTGCCCTGGAGAGACCATTGCTCCAGTACTGCTCCCCAGCCTATAAGGCTGGCATCTGTAGTGACCACCTTCCAGGAAATCGGACTGAAGGATTTCCCTCTTTCCAGATTCTGGGGAACCAACCACCAGCGGAGGCTCTTGCGAACGGAAGGGGACAAGGACATTGGTAAGTCCAGAGCCTGAACTTTTTTGTTCCAGGCTGACAGTATGGCCCTTTGCAATTTCCTTGAATGGAATTGACCGTAGGGTACTGCTTCGAATGATGCCACCATTTTTCCCAGCAGCCTCATGCACAGGCGTATGGATGGCTGTCTTTTTGAACCCACTAAGTGGATCAAATCTCTCAAAGACGACCCCTTTTCTTGAGGCAAGCAAAATTTTCTCTGGTCTGAATCCAGCCTTAGCCCCAAGTATTCCAGACTTTTGACTGGTTTTAGGGCTGACTTGTCTCGGTTGATAATCCAACCGTGATATTCCAGAAACTTGATTGTCTCGTGAACAACCACTTCTAGTTTTTCCACTGAGTGGTCTATCAGCAACAAGTCGTCTAGATATGCCATTATCGTTACACCTCGTGTCCTTAGATTGGCCAATAATGGGGCCAGAATTTTTGTGAACACTCTTGGTGCTGTGGCCAGACCGAAGGGTAAGGCTCTGAACTGAAAATGGCGCCCTTCTACCGCAAAGCGTAGAAATTTTTGGTGGGCTGGAAAGATGGGAATGTGCAAATAAGCATCTTTGATGTCGATCGAGGCTAACCATTCCTCCCCTTGTAGGGCAGTGGCTACCGATCGGATCGACTCCATCCGGAAAGTCCTGATATGTAGGAATTTGTTTAGCCCTTTTAGATTTAATATGGGCCTCACGTCCCCGTTTGGCTTCGGAACTGTAAAGAGGTTTGAGTAAAACCCGAACCCCCATTCTTCCAGGGGAACCTCTATAATTACTGCTTGGAGCAATAATTGTTCCAGTGCCAACAGGAGGGATCCTCTCTTCTGGGGATCCCTTGGCACGTTTGACCTTATAAAGCGGGAAGGAGGGGAGTTTTTTAACTCCAATTTGTATCCCAGATTTACTGCGGAGAGCACCCATCTGTCTCGGATCGTGTCCCGCCAGGTCTCTGTGAACAACTGAAGTCTTCCCCCCACCCGATTGAGTGGGGGCAACCCTTCATGCATTTGACTTTGGGGGAGGTTTTGTACCTCTCCTGCTCCAGGGCTTCTTGTTACCCTGCAACTGTCCCTGATTTTTACCTCCGGGATTTGACCGAGGAGGCCGTCGGAACTGTTTCACAGCCGATGTCCTAGGGACTGGAGAAGCCGGCCTCTTAAAAGAGGGACCTCTAACTCTATTTTTAACCGGCAAAAGTGTACTTTTACCGCTGGAAATTCTCTGGATATACTTGTCCAGGTCTTCCCCGAATAAGCGCTCACCATGAAATGGGAAGCTGACCAGCAATTTTTTACAGGGAGCTTCAGCAGACCAGTTTTTGAGCCATAGAAGCCTGCGCATATGTACTACAGACAGCGTAAGGCGGGAGGCCTGATGGATTGAATCCTTTATGGCGTCCACCGCAAAGCATAAAGCTCTAGGTAGATCAGCTAGGGCAAGAGCCTGCTGATCTGGCAAGTCCCTTAAGACCTGTTTCAACTGATCCTTCACTGCTTGGCAGACCCCTATAGCTGCCACTGCTGGTTGTGTCACCAATCCTGCTGTAGAAAAAGCAGATTTTAATAAGGACTCCAATTTTTTATCTATTGGGTCCTTGAACATTTGGACATTATCCACCGGACATGTCAGTGATTTATTCACACAAGAGATGGCTGCGTCCACTGTAGGGACCTTCCATTTTTTGATGAACTTATCCTCCATGGGATAGACCACCGGAAATCTCTTAGGGGGAGTAAATATTTTGTCAGGATGCTCCCAATCCTGGTAAATGAGCCCTTCCAGTAAAGGATGGATCGGAAAGGAACAAACAGTCTGGGGAGCTTTTAGCGACCCCAACGAGGAGACAGAAGTGGATGATGGCTCCGCAAGTGGCATTTTAAATGCTGATCGGACCATATTAGTCAGGGACTGAACCCATAACCTTTCAGCATGTGATGCTGAGAACGGCTCTTCCACTGTTGATTCCTCTACAACCGAATCGACCTCATCCTGATCCCCTTCAGGTAGGTCGATCCCTGTATGGGACTGTTGCTCTGTTAACAGGCACTCTGAGGGAGGAGACGGAGATCGAGCGCTTTTCTCCTGTGACAGGGAAGCAGCGATCAATGCTGACAATCTCTCTTCCAGCCCTCCCAGAGCTGAGGAAAAAACCTCCTCTGTTACATACACAGGAGCAGGTGAACTGAGGACAGCCACAGTACCAGGTACTCCTGAGGGTGCTCTACGGTCACTAACCTCTGATTCTTCAGGGGAGACTGGTGCAGCCAAAGCATGCCCAAGATCCTCAGAGCCCGATGGAGACCCCCTATTCCTCCTGGAATTTCTAGTCCCGGAGTTTTTAGACGGCATATTCCTAAGCCACAAAGCTGAGGTATTCCAGCCGAAATACACCAGTTACTGACAATAGTCTAGCATAAATGCTGCTATAAGAAACAGTTGGTGTCTACTAATGTGCCTTTCTAGGGGATGCCTGTATCAACCGCTTGCTGTATGCCCTTTTTTAAATGTTGCCAGCTCTGTCTCTGTACTTCATAGCCAGCTCACCACACAAAATTGTGATTTTTAACATGCTGGGACGCCCGCACATGCGCAGAAGCGCTGCGGCGCGCACAGAGCGTCATCCCCAGGCTCCGCCCCCTTTTCCGGCTCACCTCTATATATAGAGGCGCGTGCACGTGCACGCGCGCGGCCACGTGCGCCTTTGGCGCTAATTTCGAAAAATGGAAACTAGGGACAAGAGCCAGGGCCCCTCTTTGCCGCAGGCCGGGGGATGGACGAGCATTGCAACATGGCAGAGGAAGCAGTTTCCCATAAGAGAACTCACCATCTGCCTGGACTTGCTCTGCTGAGAAGAAACTAGTCCACATGACAAGAAAACATTCCACAGCGGCCTCTAGTGGACAAACACAGGTACCGCAGTCTAATATATTAAATATATAAAAAAAAAAAAAAAAATTTCTTGACCACCATTAAAAATTATTACATTTTTTTAGTAGTTACAGGCATGCACAGAATTTTGCGGGAATACCATTAGGTAACAGACAGAAAGACAAATTAGGCTTGGGGGTCCCCCAATAGAACCAAGTTCCTGGGGGCCCCCACTTACCTGTTCCCCGCCGCAGGACTTTGTTTGGTCCACAAAAGCCCAAACTTCACCTATCACGGCAGGCATTGTAATCAAACCTTCAGGGACCGGGTTCCCAAGGATTCCACTCCCCTGGACCTGTATAGCACCCTGCACAGAAAACATCTTGGTCGTGGGTATGACCAGAGCTCTGGATCCCAGGGTCCAGCTCTCCTAAGAGAAGCATTACAGGCAAAACCTTGCTCTTCTCTGCAAGGCCCGGGTACCGACCGTTTAGCTATGAAGCTTTTTTGGTCGGATCCGGAATAGCTTACTGAGGCCCAAAAGAACCTGTACGCAAGCTCAGTGAAAAACACATGTTTCTTCTTGGCCAACACCTTAGACACTGGCAAAAAACTGAGGTGCTCCCGGATGGGAGGGGCTTATATAGGGGAGGGTACTTCCGGTTTTGGAAGTTGCCAGTGCCAGCACCTGACGGTATCTATATAACCCATTAGTAATGACTATGTCGCTCTGTGTCCCGTGATGTACGAGAAAGAAACATTGTTTTCATGCCTCTTTGTGGAACTATTGGTGATGAGAAGAGGAGGAGCTATTTTGAACTCCTGACTTAGTGCCCATTCACACCAGAGTGGTAAACGTGCATTTTTGCATGCGCAGTGACGTGCATTTGACACACTTTTTTTTTTTTTGCATGCATTTGTGTTGCATTTTTCCTAAGCTTGCATTCCCCTTGATGTCACATTTTTAGATTTTTTACAGTAACGGTCAGTATTACACCCAGGGTTTCTTAACCAGGGGTTCCTTTAGTAATGTGCAGTTTCTGCCTCTCAGATAAGTTCCCACTGACACCATTAATCTTTTTAGCTTATCTGTAAGGCCCCTTTCACACGGGGTGGATCTGTCCGAGCGGAATCCGCCTGCTCAGCAGGGGTCCTGTCCACCCCTCTATGCAGAGCGGACAAGGACAGAGCCTGCTCTCCTCTATGGGTCGGTCAGATGGAAACGGATTGCATGTCCGTTTTCATCTGATTGTCATCCGATCCGACCCGCTGGACGGATGGTGAACGTATCACCGTGCGTCTGTTTTCAGCAGATTTTGTCGGATGCCAGGTGTCCGCTGACATCCGCTTCCCCATAGAGGACAATGGGTGGCTTGATCGGGTCCGCCTGAAAACCGGACAGGCGGATCCGATCGTGTGAAAGGGACCTAAGGGGAACCACAAAAATGTAAGGAACATTCTTCCCACTGACAATCACACTAATGTATCATGACTTGTAGATATACAGTAAAACCTTGCTTTGAGAGTGTTTTGCAAGACGAGCAAAAATTTTTAATAAATTTTGACTTGATGTACAAGCGATGTCTTGATATACAAGTAGCGTCATGTCACAACTTAGTATAAAAGAGAAGAGAGGTGCCTCTAAGTGTAGCAATATGGTCACATTTAATGAAGGTACAACATTTAGCAAACTCACATGGTTGATGATTAAAGCAGGCACATCTAAGTATGCAGGCATCCGGGGTAAAGCTGTCCACATTGACCGTCCTTCTCACCGCCATTGATATCATCCTTTCCACGAGTGCATTTGAGCTTCCATTATTTCTTATGGGGAAATTCGCTTTGATATACAAGTGCTTTGGATTACAAGCATGTTTCTGGAACTAATTATGCTTGTGTAGCAACCGGCCCTCCTTCTCCACTCTTTGGCTCGTTCACAGGAGAAGAAGGCAAACCTCCTAATGGTCCTGTTGTGTAGATCCCTTTTTTCGGATGGATGACATCCCTCCAGAGAGTAACTGGGCCCCTTCCTTCACTGTGATCTCTCACCAGTCCTTCGGAACGGTCCTCCCCCAGCCTCCTCTTCTAGAAACGGGTCCCCTCGCAAGGCGGCACCCTGGGATTCTTCCTCCCGAAGTGGGCTCCAGCTAAAGGTGCTGGGCCCAGGGCTGAAGTTGCAGTCCCAGGACTAAAGATGCCTGGGACTGAAGTGCACGTGGCCCCATGGCCTGGAGGGCCACGTGCCACGCACCAGGACTCCGACTCTGGAACCAAAAAGAACCGACACCTCCTCCCAGAAGGCGTCTGCCCCTTATGTATCCTCTCCCGGCATGCACAGCAGGTAGACTACACCCACTGCACGGCTGCCGAGAGAGGACACCAAATCGCTGCCCCATTACCTGTGGTTCAACCCCGAGTACAAATGACAGTGCCACCCATACTTCTAAGGGGAACTACACACCAGGCAAAACAGCAGCAAGGCAGAGTCCAGCAAATTGAAAGATTTGAGCCAACCAGGGCCGGCCCAAGACATTGTGCTGCCTGGGACCAATAATGAAATGCTGCCCCCCCCCCCAAAAAAAATCACGCCCACCAAAAGGCCCCCCACATTCATTAAGTTATATCATAACTAAAATTTATTTTATCAGAAAATCAGTATAAAAATGCCATAAATCTATTCCCTATTTTGTAGACGCTATAACTTCTACGCAAACCAATCAATATACGCTTATTGGGTTTTTGTTTTTTTTTCTAACCAAAAATATGTAGAAGAATACATATTGGCCTGAACTGATGAAGACATTTTTTTAAAGCTATTGATCAGTAAGTTAGCGCTGCACTTTCTTTTTTTTTTGGTGGTGTGGGAACACATAACAGTGCTTAGGGGCAGGCCTTTTACTGACACTTTTTTTTATTTTACCTCCAGTAGTTTATTGAAAATTAGTAGTGTGGTGATTACCTATTATACTAAAGATCGGCATGTGGAATTAATAAACATCAACAGATTTTAGTTGTGCCCCACCAGGCCGGCTCCCCATGGACAATGTGCCTGGCTGCCGAGTTCATCGCCCCATTCCTGCACTCAGTTTGGCAGATTGGCAGCAATGGTTGGCAGACAGGCAGCAATGATTGGCACTGACAGGCGCCACTGATTGGCACTCATAGAAAGCACTGATTGACACTAATAGGCAGCACTTAGTGGCACTGATTGGCAGCGCTGATGGGCACTAATTGGCAGCACTGATGGGCACAAATTGGCATCACTGGGCGCTGATAGGTGGCACGCATGGGCATTGATTGGCGACACTGATGGGCACTGTTCGGAAGCACTGTCACTGATTGGCACTGGTAGGTGGCACTGATTGGAAACACTTGGCACCGATAGGTGGCATTGGTTGGCACTGATATTAGGCGGCACTTATTGGAAACACTGATTAGCACTGACTGGCACTGACAGGTGGCACTGATTAGCACTGACAGAGAAGAGGGAGTTTCACACTGAGCCGATATTGACCCTTAGTGAAAATGTGTGTGACACTGTCATGTAATCAGAGCTGCTGTTAGAAATTGCTGGGCCCTGTACAGTCTACCTGACACAAACACAACAGAATTCCTACTAAATCTAAAAGCTAAGAAAGTGTATTGAGAATCAAAGCTTTATGTGTGAATGAGGTATCGGGGCTCTTTCACAAGGGTACTGTGGCCTGTACAATGTGAATCAGTGGTTTGTTTATGTGGCTGGAGTCACCTGGAGCTGTGTGCAGGCAGAAAATGTTACACTATGGGTGACAGGTGTGTGAGTGCAGGTGTACGGCCCCAAAGGGCTCTTTCACAAGGACGTTCCGTATGTCTGTTTTTCATCCATCCGTTTTCGGATGAAAAAACGGACATGCATGTATCCCTATGGGATAGCGGATGTCAGCGGATGACATCAGTCTCCGCTATGGTCCGTTTAGCATGACGGAGGAAAATCCTACTTTTCCATCCGTCTGCGGATCGGATGAAAACGGACAGAAGGTCCGTTTTCATCCGATCCCCCCCATAGAGGAGAGCGGCGATCTGACCGTTCCGTTTCTGCACAATGTGCAGAGACGGACAAGTCATCCGCCGGCTCAGCGGGGATCAACGAAGCGATCTTCGCTAAGCAAGCGGATGTTCACGGGGTGGATCATCACGGGATCCGCCCATGTGAAAGAGCCCATAGTGCGCATTCAGGACCACTCCCCCACAATTGCACACCTGTCAAATTTGGACCTGTGGCTGTGTTTATACAACCACTGTGTCCCTAAGGCCCCTTTCACACATGCTGACCGTATGTCCGCTTTTTCATCCATCCGTTTACGGATGAAAAAGGGACATACATTGGTCCCTATGAGATTGCGGGTGTCAGCGGATGAATATCCGCTGACACCCGATCTCCTCCGTGTCCGCAATCCTCCGATTCTGCAGACGGAGGAAAATCCCATTTTTCAATCCGTCTGCAGAGCGGATCGGATGAACACGGACACAGACGGTCCGTGTTCATCCGATCCCCCCCCATAGGGGAGAGCAGAGATCTGACAGGGCGGTCCCTGCACAGTGTGCAGGGACCGCCCTGTCATCTGCCAGCTCAGCGGGGATCAATGGAGCGATCCCCACTGAGCAAGCGGAGCTTCACGGGGCGGATCATCACGGATCCGTCCCGTGTGAAAGGGGCCTAACAGGCAGCTCCAGCTGTGTGAACAATTTACTCATTCGCAAGGCCAGAATACATGGATGAATGAGTCCTTAGGGCTCATTTACACATGAGCTTGGGGGTGGTAAAAACCCATGGTTGAACAGTGTTTTTACTGCCTGACAAAATGCTACCCCCTTTAGCAGTGGAGGCAGTGGCTGGGGGTATACACATTCCATGACATTCGATGCCGTGCTTCACAGCCATAGCAGAAATTATATCCTTGTCGAAAAAGTCAAGTGAATAGTGCTGCTCTGCAAGTGTCCAACAGCATGCAAAGCACATGATTGCAGCGTGCTAGTGTGGGGTTAAAACAGGCAGTGAGGAGGCAATATGCCTCCTCACCACCTGTTAAAAGCTCTCTGAAGAGCAATCTAAATGCTGACAGCTCTTCAGATAGCAAAGTACATGTGAACGGCCCTTTATTTTTTGCTAATTATGTTTTAGAATTTAATTTTTTATTTTTTTTTGAATTGTATGTATTGTTCTGTGAGCATTTTTGATGCTGCTGGAAAGCACTACCCTTGTGATCTGCTGTGGGTGCTTTACGCCACCTGTAAAGCAGATTGCAAACACACCACCAAAAAGTAGTGCATGCACAGTTTTTTTCTGTGTTCTGGTGTGAACTAAAGCCCATTTAAAATGAATGGGCTCCAAAATCGCACCACATGGGAACGCTGACGACAACCAAACCCCTTCCTTTCAGTACAAATCTCCCCTCCAAGGTCATATTCTACCATGAAGATCCCCCCCCCCCCCAAATCCCCACTCAGTACAGATCTCCCCCCCACAGTCCTAAACTCCCCTCAGCACAAACCACCATTCCAGCCCCATCTCAGTACAGACCTTCTATTAGGGACAATGGTGGGCACAGGGACATAATAGAAAATATAGAAGGAGCTCCTGCACTTGCAGCCTTCCTTTATTAAATCCAGCAACCATATCAGTGCACCTCAGCCAGGTACAAGGAGCTGGGCAGACCCTGTGAACTAGAAGCAGCCCCTTCTCCCCACCAACCTCGTTCTGTGTAATCAGATGGTCAGGAACTGCAGTCTATTAGAAGGTATAACACTGTCCTTTGCTTCAGAGGCTCCCAGATGTTTGCAGCCTCAAGGTGTCTGATCACACAACAAAACAGAGCACATGCAGAGGGGACTGACACTGGTCTGTCTGCCCTCCTCACTACATCTCTGCCTGGATTCCGCATCTACTGTCATAAACACTGTAACAAGTATGTCTCCATACTTCCTCTCAGGCTCTCAGTGTTCAGGATTGCAGCGCCCAAATCTCTGCCTGGTGTAACATGGAATTCAGTGTCAGCATAGGCAGTGCAGAGAGAGACCAGCTTTCAAAATTCAGCGGTGATGTGGGGTGGGCGGGACCCAGCAGCTATCGAGCACCAGCCAATGATTGTCCTGTTTAAGAAAGGGGGCGGGGCTACATACACACACATAGTGGCCCGCCCAGACCCCATCCCATTGGCTGGTGTTTGATAGCTCCCCCACCCACCCCGACATCAACTCAATACCGACAGCTAGTCTCTCTGCATTCAGGTATTTTACATCTCTGGCAAGTGTCAAAATCGGCTCAGTGTGAAACTGTCTCCAGGCAGTAAGGGCTGCACACAATAGATGCAGCCTTTCATGGCAGATCTCGGAAACAGCCGGGATGGCTGCCGCCCCTCTTAAAATGCCGCCTGGGACCATGGGCCCACTGGGTCCCATGGTAGGGCCGGCCCTGGAGCCAACTACCACTCGAATCACCCCTAAATTTGGTATAGCAATCCCTAAATTTAGGACCCCCGCTACACATGCAATCCAAGGTATTACTGTAGTGATTTTTAGCAGGGAATCTCAGATTTAACGCTGTGGAAGTCACTTTGCTTAAGAGATGGTTTTTGATTGGCTGCTTCAGGTTACTTTACTCTGTACATCAGCACAGCTCTTGACACCTTATTGTATAAGCCGGTTTATATTCATTCTTTAGTAGCACTGACAGGAGCTGTAATGGGGTGTCACTCTACACCTATCTCTTGACGTGTTCATTCACTTTTCAGGAAGTAATGTCAAATTTCTCAAAGAGCAACAAACTGGTCCAAACAAAATCCACCTACACCACTGAAGCCAATATTCTACATGCATCCATATACAACATGCAAATTTCATAAATTAATATAGTCGTACAATTAAGAGGATTAAGAAACTGGATTCCTGTTAAGGAAAGGCTTGTTTTTCATGGAAAAGCTGGATAATGTTCCATAACTACTGAAATCATGTTATACATCCATCAATGTATCTTCTTTCCTTGTTTAAAAGGGAGTGAAGTCCAGGAAGTGACATCCTGAAAATGTTGTCTGTGGCTGCCCACCAGTGTTGCCAACCATCAGTATTTTTACTGGCAGCCAGTAAATAAATGGGCACTTTTCTCCTGCCAGTAAATGCCAGTAGCAGGAAAAGGTTGCCAGTAAAAAAATATGGCTGTGACGCTCGGCTCAGAACTGCGCAGTTCCGGTCCACAGCCAGCCAAGACCGTCCGAGTGCCTGCTACAATGTGTTTGGGTGGCCAGCCTTGATATCTACCTTAATCACAATGCTAATTGCATATTGTATTTGTTTGTAGCCTAAATACTGAAATGTGCACTTAAAACTGTCATTTTGTAACTTTTGGAAATGCCAGTAAAAACCTGTCTGTGCCAGTTAATTTTGGGTGTTTTGTCAGTTAATTTCATTCTGGTAGGTTGGCAACACTCCTGCCCACATCATTACAGAACGCTCACTGACAGCTTAGCTTACCTGGAGCAGAACAGAGATTGCTTCATGGGGGCAATTTTTATGGTTCAAGTATTCTCATCTCTGACATGCTAATGACAAGAAGCAACCCCACATAAGTCATAATTTGCTTTAAAATAAACCCTGTCAGGTCCTTAAAAATCAAAATGGCACCTCTTTGCAATAGAAGAGGTGGTACATTCACCTCTCTAAAATGGCCGCTACAAAATGACCTATGTTTCCTTCATTCCAGCACTGCAGCCTCTGTCAGTCTCCTTAGCATTGGACACTTCTAAGTAGCATGGTCCCTTCCTCCGAACCCTGTGTCACTACAGAACTTAGCGGTGACACAGGGGTCAGAGAACCCCTATTTATTAACTATATTTTATATATATGTTTAGCTTTCTACAAATATATATATATATATATATGTATGTGCTATATTACCAAAAGTATTGGGACACCTGCCTTTACACACACATGAACTTTAATGGCATCCCAGTCTTAAGCCCCGTAAACACACGGCCGAGAATCTCATCAGGAAAAAACACGTTGTTTTTCCTGACGAGATTCTTGACAAAGAATCTTGTCCCGGCCAAGTGTACACACGCTCGATTCAAAAGAACCGCCGTTCTTTTGAATGGAACGAACGCGGTGACGTCATCATTCGATGCCACCGCCGCCATCTTGCTACACCCTACCTATGCCTAGGAAGCTACCGCTCATGCATCAAAGTCATTTCGAGCATGCGCGGGTTTCCACGGCGACAGGTAAGCGTACACAATCTCGGGTTTCTCGTCGGGAAACAGGCCGTCGAGAATCTCGACGAGAAAATAGAGAGCAGGTTCTCTATTTTTCTCGTCGAGATTCTGGCCAGTTTTTTGGACAAGAAACCTGAAAGCCTCGTACACACGGCCGGTTTTCTCAGCAAGAAAGCTCTTCCGGCAGTTTTCTTGTAGTTTTTTGCTGAGAAAATCGGTCGTGTGTACGAGGCTTTAGTCCGTAGGGTTCAATATGGAGTTGGCCCACCCTTTGCAACTATAACAGCTTCAACTCTTCTGGGAAGGCTGTCCACAAGGTTTAGGATGTTTGACCATTCTTTCAGAAGCGCATTTGTGAGGTCAGTCACTGATGTGGACAAGAGAGCCTGACTCAGTCTCCGCTCTAATTCACCCCAAAGGTGTTCTATCGGGTTGAGGTCAGTACTCTGTGCAGGCCAGTTAAGTTCTTCCACCCCAAACTCACTCATCCATGTCTTTATGGACCTTGCTTTGTGCACTGGTCCAAATCATTTGGTGGAGGGGGGATTATAGTGTAGGGTTGTTTTTCAGGGGTTGGGCTTGCCCCCTTAGTTCCAGTGAAGGGAAGATGTAAAATTTTGGACAATTTCATGCTCTTAACTTTGGGGATGGCCCTTCCTGTTCCAACATGACTGCGAACCAGTGCACAAACAAGGTCCATAAAGACATGGATGAGCGAGTTTGGGGTGGAGGAACTTGACTGGCTTACACAGAGAGCTTTATTTACTAAAACTGGAGAGTGCAAAATCTGATGCAGCTCTGGACAGAAACCAATCAGCTTCCAGTTTTTTTTGTCAAAGCTTAATTGAACAAGCTGAAGTTAGAAGCTGATTGGCTACCATGGAGAGCTACACCATATTTTGGACTCTCTAGTATTAGTAAATCAACCCCAGAGTCTTGACCTCAACCCGATAGAACACCTTTGGGATGAATTAGAGCGGAGACCGAGAACCAGACCTTCTCATCCACATCAGTGCCTGACCTTACAAGTGTGCTTCTGGAAGAATGGTCAAACATTCCCATAGACACTCCTAAACCTTGTGGACAGCCTTCCCAGAAGAGTTGAAGCTGTTAGAGCTGCAAAGGGTGGGCCAACTTCAATATTGAACCCTGCAGACTAAGACTGGGTTGCCAATAAAGTTTATGTGCGTGTAAAGGCAGGTGTCCCAATACTTTTGATAATATAGTGTATATATATATATATATATATATATATATATATATATATATATATATATATATATACATATACACATATATACACTCACACACACATACATATACAAGGCTTTTGCTCTGCTATAAACAATGTGGTAGGACTGGAATGCCTCCAAGCTATCTGTGGACATGACGTAAGGAAACAGAAAACTTTATGCTTCTGCAATAACCTGTTTAGCCTGCTCTGTCCATCAGACAAGCTCACTTCTGCTATCCTTTCACCTACATAACAAAAAAATATACATACACAATTTTGCTTTTTTTTTGCTTTTATCAGGAGAAGACATTATTGAGTATGCTGGTTCTGGTTTCAGATCTAGGGATATATTTGATTTTCTGTGGTTATAAACAGGCCCATTATAATAAAAGTTTTTCTTAACTCGGTCTGTTAGTACAGGTGCCCATTACAATGGGAGTTGGGCTATGAAAGTAAAACATGTCCAACACACACAAATATATTTAACCTTTTTTAACATTTTCTAACATATTCCAAAATATATATATTCTACGAGTGTAAAAAAAAAATCAGAACCTGCTAGCCTTAGTGCACGTGTCTATGGGCTTTGGGTTTATGCTGGTAGCATAAGCTTGACATCAGTATGAGATGCTTTTGGGATCATTTAGAATGAATTGACTTGCATTTGACCTGCAGTTAATCTCCTTTTGCAATCAGGGCCGCTGATAGGGGGGGACCACCAGCCCTCCTGTAGGGGGCCCGGGCAAACAGGGGGCCCGGACAGCAGAGGGAATCATTGTGGTCAGGAGGAGGGGCAATTACAGAATTACTTCCCCCGCACCGATCCCCCTCCCCGTTCTGCCTGCTTCTGATCCCCCTCTGTGCCTCCTGTCCCGCCCCCCCCCCCCCCCACGGCAATGCTGGCTTACCTGTCTCTTAAAAAAATAACAAATTGTAAAATAAAATACATTTTAATACATTTTAACATTCTTTAAAAAATTATATATAAAGAAAGTTTAAAGATTTTTAAAAACTTTTAAAAAAAGGGATAATTCACACAGGTTCTCTATTATGTTTGTATCCGCTAATAATGATTTTAGTGTATTTGTCTGTGAAAATATTGTTTTGATATATTTCGGGGGGGGGGGGGGGCTGGGGGGCCCTGTCAGGTAGGCTGTACGGGGCCCCGTGATTTCTAACAGCAGCCCTGTTTGCAATTAATCTGTTTCAAGTGGGATTTGCATTCTTATAGACCTTTTAGATGACTACAAAACCCATCTGATGCAAACAAAAACTTACTGACACAGGTCCTTAAGCTTTTTGGTTGTTACAAGTCAAGGTGAGAGATATCAAGGGAGTGAATGAGTAGTTTAGTGGTTTCATTAGCTTAAAAGGGGTGAATTTTTGAATTTTAGATGTTACAGAGGTGAAGTCTACAAGCTTTTAACAATGATTGGATCTGGGGCTGAAAGCAGTGGCGGCTGGTGCTCAATATTTTGGGGGGGGGAGGGGGTGGCAAACAAACCTGCCCTCCTCACTGGCACAAGCCCCACCCCTGCCCCCCGTGGGAGACAGACGGGAAGGCGGCAATCGGATGGTGGGCTGCGATCGGAGAAGATGCTTGCTCCCATTAAGGCTGCCATCCATGTCCTTACTTTCGGAGGTGGTGCTGGATCCTGGGGGAGGGCTCCTGGAAGCTGCCCCTCTGCCCCTCCACCTGCTGCAGCTTGCCGAGGGAAGAGCTGGGCCTTTGCTTCTCCTCCCAGCTGAACGGGGAGTGGGTCCTAAGACCCGATTGGCGGTGAGTCTAATACTCCCTGGCCAATCGGGTCTCAGGATCCGCTTCCTGATTGGCCAGGAGGAGAAGCAGGAAGACATTAGCAGATAATAATTTGGTAATGTCACACAACTGGGTGGGCTCAGGGCGCAGTTCTCTGCGCCCCAAGCTTTCCCTTTTTTGAAGCCAGTTAGATCCTCAGGCCCTAATCATGTGCTTCAAATACGGAAAAAAAAAACATTGAAATCCATGCGTCCGGCACCCTGCATGTAGATTGGGGGACGGGCGCATGGATTAGGGGGTGGCGCCCCTGCACCCCTAATGGAGTGTCTGCCACTGGCTGAAAGGACAGGTCAGAGTCTAGGATTACACGTGGCATGAGGGGAGGTATTGATGGTTGCATTATTGATTTTGATGGAAAAGTCATAGAGGGGAGCATGGGCAGGGGGAATTATCATTAGCTCGGTTTTAGAGAGATTTAGTTTAAGGAAGTGGTGCACCATCCATGCTGAAATGTCAGTTAGTGATGGGAGAGGAGACTGAAGGAGTAAGGTGAGGAGCAGAGAGATAGATTTGGGTGTCATCGACGTAGAGATAGTATTGGAAGCCATGGGAGGCTATCAAGTGACCAAGGGAGGAATCTTTCGGGAATTATCTCCAACCATAAATATATGTTAGTATAGTTCACACACAATTTTATGGCCATGCTACAATATCAGATTTTACCAGCAGGTGCAGGAGAAATCTATAATTATAGCAGCCAGTCACCCCTAAGAAAGGAAGAATTCCACTGCTTTATTACACAGAATTATACCCTAATATTTCTTGTTATTGATTACCCAGCTTTACAGTTTAACTCAATTTTATATCCACAGTTTTGTAATGATACAAACAAATTGTTACTGTACAGTAAACATTAATTATCTTTCAATATTTTGTCATTTCAGGCCGGCACATATTTGAAAAATGGCGATAGACTCCCACAAAGGTCAGGACCTGGTCTACGCCAAGGCCCCAGTGTACCCACCATTCAGTCTGTCTCAGTCTGCTGGGGTTCTGAAAAACAAAATGGGTGAACCAGAAAAATACTGTGCTCCTCTGGAAAATAAGGACAGCCACTGGGCCAAATTATTTTACAATGGGACGGCCACTGAGAAGAAAGAGAGTTCCGCCATGGGAATCTCCATCATAGCACAACCCGAATGTAAGAGTTTGTCATGGTCTCCACCCCATCGCCTTTCAAACTGCTTCTTTTTCCTTTTATGTCTTATTTTACTCATATTGTGACACCATTTTCTCAGAACGAATACATTAATATTCTTTTCCTTCATTTACAGACCTGCCCCATTGCTTAATGTTTCTACTAATCAAAATTTGTATAAATTTCTTTGCTTTCACACGTCCTGCTGTTACTTAAAGTCTAACATCACCTATAGCTTTATTTTTTCCATACACTATACCTCCACCTCCGTAGTACTGCCTTCTACAACTCAATATTCATTCTCTCTTTAACTTTGTTTTCTTTCATTTCCAGGTGAGAATAATCCACAGATATGCCCAACTTTCCAGGGAGGTCCCCTGTACATCCCAGAGTCAAAACAATACAAGTAAGACCTTATAATCTGTGTGTCCTCTGGAAAATGAACAATGCTGATGTGTGCAGCTTAAATAATCTTCCCTATCCTTTGATTTGGCTAGTTCATTAAAGTGGAGTTCCACCCAAAAATGGAACTTCCACTTTTTGGAACCTTCCCCCCCTCTGGTGTCACATTTGGCACCTTTCAGGGGGGAGGGGGGAGAAGATACCTGTCTAATACAGGTATTTGCTCTCACTTCCTGGCATAGATCACCTCGGTGATCTACGCCACTTCCGGTGCCTACTCTGTACCCCCGTTGCCTTCTGGGAGACACACAGCTCCCAGAACACAGCGGGGACCACTGAAGACGCACAGCGCAACTCGCGCATGTGCAGTAGGGAACCGGGAAGTGAAGCCGAAACGCTTCACTTCCTGATTCCCTAACCGAGGCATGGCGGCGGCAGCAGCCGACCCTCGAGCGACAGATTGGCTTCGGCTGCCGACATCGCGGGCGACCTGGACAGGTAAGTGTCCATATATTAAAAGTCAGCAGCTGCTGTATTTGTAATGCAGACAATGGAGAAAGTTTGGACAGCCGCATTCATGATGATGATTAAGCACTGAGCAACAGTGTGAAACGCGTCAGCTTGCATCTGGTTTTACTGTGGCATGTATTTTTGTGATTTGATTTTACAATAAAAGGAACATTTTTTGGAGTGCTGCTGTCCAAACTTTCTCCATTGTCTGCATCACCATATGCATTGGCAGCACCCGTGGCTTTGGATCCAGTGAAAAGGTTCATCAATCACACCTGAGCGGTAACTCCCTTCCTCTGCTGTATTTGTAGCCGCTGGCTTTTAATATATTTTTTTTTTAGTGGGACCTCCGCTTTAATTGAGATGTCCCCATAAAGCAGCCTTTTCCAACCAGGGTGCCATCTGGGTTCTTCAGGGGTGCCTTGGCAAAATGCCTAAAAATTACCACAAATTGCCCAAAAATTGTGTACAAGCCAGCGGGTTGATCAAGTCAACTTTTTGGTTACTCAAAGCCACAGGTTTCATTGTGCAGCATTGCAACCTTGGGCGCTGCGCAGGCCAGCCGCCAGTGTCCTAACAACCACTGACATCATTCATTGAAAAGAAGCACAACAGGCACCTACACAGCATCTTTGTTTGACCCCCCCCCCCCCCGACCCCTCTCTGTCAGCATTGGGGTCACATTAGCTGCGAGAGGGAGAGAAAATGAGGAAGAAATACTGGAATACCAGTCAGGCACCCAACACAAATCACCTCTAATGTTGGGTGGCCTACGTGTGTGGAGCTTTCACTACGCAAAATTATTAGTTTAATTTTCTTACATTTTAGAATGGGGTGCCTCGAGATTGTGCATAATTTTAAAGGGTGCCTTGACTGGAAAAAGGTTGAGAAACACTGACATAAAGTACTATAACTCTAAAAAAAAAGTTGGGTTCCAATTGTAGTTTTTTGGAGATTTGGTTACGTGGTCCCAAGGTGAAAGGGCAATAACACTCTATGCAAACTGCCAACACTACAGGAAATGCTTGCTGTACATTTCAACTCAATGATTTCATCATTCATGTCATGTTTCAATTAATAAATAATTCATATAAAAAAAGCAAGAGCCAACTATCCTCCCACCCATTCTCTTGGCAAATTTCAAACTTTCCCTCTGCCATATGTTTTATTTTCCTCTCGTAAGCTTGAAAGCTGGACACCGGACACAACTGATTTGTTCTAAACATTTAGCTGTCTCTATATTTTTTGAGATCACAGGGATTATCAATCAGGATATCTTCATAACGGTGCAAGAGAAGTAAAAAAAAATAAAAAATTTGCTTCATTAAATAGGGTAGTAAATAGAAGGTTTATATTGGATAACGCTGCTGTATGTACAGTAGTTTTAGCTTTAAATCAGAAGTATGGGTTAAAAAAAACAAAACATTTATTCTCACCTAGGTGGGTGCTGCATCTGTCCCCCACCGGCTCTATGACTGAGAACTGAATGATGAAAGAGTGCTGATCGCTCAGTTCCCAGTGTTCGTTGAGCAGAGAGCTAGTGCATAGCTCCCAACTGTCCCTGATTTCGAGGGACTTTCCCTGATTTGTCCCTCATTCCTCCTCATTTGTCCCTCATTTTGGTCTGATCTATATAGTTGTATATAAAATGCACTTATCATCTATCAAAAAGTGTTTCCCAGTGCTAAACCTTTCATCTGATTTCTAAATTGCTGCATTTGTAAATTCCAAAAGCCAATATAAAGGAATAGTAGTGGTAAAGAAAGCACTTGTGGGTTTAACCAATCTTGTTTTTTTGTACAATTCCCCTTTAAGGGGGAGTGGCAATAGGTGTGTCCTATGCCTACATACTTTTGCTGATAGGTGTCCCCCATTCCCATCTCAAAAAGTTGGGAGGTATGCTGGTGACTGTCAGTTACTTTCTCTCTGCTCTGCCCCTCCAGCACTCACTGGAGCACTGGGCTGTGGAGGAGGCGGGAGCACCTGGCTCAGGCACTCAGGGGCTCTGTGACATCAGCTGACAGCAGGCTTTAGCCTGCTGTCGGCTGAAAATGGGTCACAGGAGTGCAGAAAGAAATACACTCCTGTGATCCCCAGGAAAAGTATAGCAAAAAGAGCTTTGGCCTTCTCCATTAAAGGAAAAGTACAGCCAAAGCTTGTTTGGCTGTACTTCTCCTGTGGAAGCCCGCTGTCGGCTGACTTCACAGAGCCGGTTCAGGCTCGGGAAGGATCGCGACCATATGGTCAGGATCCACCCACATGCCTGGACCGGCACCCGGCTCAGCCTATCACCGAGCCACTGAGTGCCTGAGCCGGCCCCTCCTGCCCCCTGCAAAGCAGTGACTGACAGTCACCAGCTTTCTGTTCATGGAGCTGTGAGAACCGAGTGATCAGCAGTGTTTAATCGCTCAGTCCTCAGTCTAGAGTCGCTAGGTAGGTATGATTCAAACAAAAAAGCAAATCCCATGCTTCTCTTTTAAGGATCTCTAGGTGTTCTACCAGTGGGGAGGTGTGGGGTGATGCTGCTTCGGTATGATCAATATTTTTTCATTACTTTTTCCAGTCTGGCTGAAAGTATCGAGCACATCCCAAACAACGTGGTTCATTCAACAGAGGGTAAACCAGCACAGTCAAAACAATTTATCAGAAATAAAAGAAAGAAGCGTAAAAGAGGCCGGACCACTCCAGAACAGGAAACCCGAGCTCCGGTACCTGTACAGGTAAGAGCTGCAAAGTTTGAACACCCAATAAGATATTTGAAGCCACAGCGCCATCTTGTGGCAGTTAGGAATAACACACTCTTCTCCTCTGTGATTTCTGATCTACAGTTAAAAATAAATCCTGTGTGCAGCTCACTAGGGTAAGGGCTCATTAAGATTGGCAATATGGGGCAGCTGCTCGCATACAACATTTTCATGTCTGCTTGTGGCAGTCACTGGTTTTTGTATGCCATAATGATATGCGAGCAGCTACCGCCAGAGGTCTGTACAAATCAGGGACAGTGTAGCTAACTGACCAGTTTGTATACAATTATAGCCATAGGTGTGCACAGCCTATTGCATTAGGGTGTGCAGACCAAAAAATCAAACACATATGCGTGTGTGTGTGTGCATGTGTATATATACTGACAGCGTCATTAGAGCAATAGACGGTGTCAGTAGGGCAGTGGACCATGTCAATAGTTTTTATTTTTATTATTTTTTATTTTACTTTTTTTGGAGCCCCGTTAGGGGTAGGGTTGCCACCTGTCCAGGATTCACCCGGACAGTCCGGGTTTTGAAACTTGTGTTCGGGTTTCAGGCGGACTGAAATCCGGACACATTATTCAGACTGGGCTGTGGTTCCACACAAATTTGTTGCCATCTTGGCGCTGCGGGCAGCTGTCTGGGGACAGATTCAGTATCACTGGGAGGCAGGGCGATGATGTCAGCAAGAGCAATTTGTTTACACCCACTGTTCACCAGGGGCATTGCCATGTCTGCAAAAGATCTGGGGCTAGAGCCCATAGCAGCGATTACCAACCTTTTTGCAGGCGGGGGGGGGCACGCGGGTGGTAAGCGGTGATGCAGGGCGGGCGGAGAGAGATGCCATCTCTGCTCATCCGCCCGTTTGCTTCTCTCATGTAGCTCGCCGCACACTCCACCCGGCTGCAGGAAGGCCACAGCCTGCTGTAAGAGACTCGGGGCTATAGCCCCAATAGCCACCCCCTAGTGACGCCACTGCTGTTCACTATGCACACCACATTACTACTCTCCTTGGGGCACCCAAAGATGTCCCAGGCTGCTAAAGTGTTCGGGTTTGGCTTGAAGAAAAGGTGGCAACCCTAGTTAGGGGGCATGGTAAAATATCAAGGGTGGGAATCTGCACCACAAAGGTTTATTAGGGTGTGCCCATGCCTATGATTAAAGCACAGAGTGCTGCTACGTTCAGAGTTCACGTTTAGCCACCTCTGAAAGTGGCACCCTATACACCCCAGATCACCCGTTTGAATAAGCCATTTTTCCAGAAAAATCTCTTTCCATGCACCTCCTATTGAGCACCAATATTATAAACCCCTATCTGTCTAATTTTAGCATTTGCATTCAAATGACCAATTTATAAATTTTCTATTGTGTATTGTGTTGTCACAGGAAGATGAATCTTGGTCAAAGCCATGGGATAGCAATGACATATCGGACTACTGCTCCGGGAACGCCAAAAGAAAAATGGATTATCCACTGCAAAAAACACAGCCAATTGATGGCAACAAGAACTTTCTTCACAAGCTCATCAGCCCAGATCAGTGCATCTATCACATGGAAGCCATAAAACGACAGCCCTCTGATGCTCTGTATTGTAATGATCCAATACCTGGAATTATCAGTGCCTTAGGACTAGACAACTATGAGGAGAAGGTCAGCGCACCGTGGGACTACTACAAAATCACAGACTCCTGCACAGACTCAAAAGCCCATTCTGTGGAAGAGGGGGTGTTGTCAGCTCTGAGAGGAAGTGTGAGTGTTGGCGAGCCAGACGATCTGTGCTTAATCGCTAAGGCCTGGGATGAAGAGGACTCAGAGCCTGTAGACAATGAGGGGATCCTCTTCAAAAAGGTAAGACACTATCTGCTGCTCCTACCAAATTGCTTGCTCATTTTCTTCGGAGAGTGACATTGAGGTTGATATACTAAAGGCAAATAAACTGTTCATGCTGCAAGTACAGTTGCACTTTGCATGGGGAATTTGCTCCAGAGCTTAGTAAATGAGGGCAAACTTCACTTTGCAAAGAATACCCAATCACATGCATGGAAAATAAAAGAAAACAGCATTTTTTCCTGCACATGATTAGATGATGGAAATGAGCAGGCCTTCCCCATCAGCTTTCAGGTGCATTTAGCGTGCATTTGAGATGCCTCTAAATTCCATCACAGTCTCCGCTCTAATTTATCCCAAAGGTGCTCTATCGTATTGAGGTGAGGCACTGATGTTGGACAAGAAGGCCTGGCTCGCAGTCTCCGCTCTAATTTATCCCAAAGGTGTTCTATCGGGTTGAGGTCAGGACTCTGTGCAGTGCAGTCAAGTTCCTCCACCCCAAACTCACTCATTCATGTCTTTATGGACCTTGCTTTGTGCACTGGTGAGCAGTCATGTTGAAACAGGAAGGGGACATCCCCAAACTGTTCCCACAAAGTTGGGAGCATGAAATTATCCAAAATGTGTTGGTATGCTGACGCCTTAAGCGTTCCCTTCACTGGAACTAAGGGGCCAAGCCCAACCACTGAAAAACAACCTGACACCATTATCCCCCCTCCACCAAATTATTTGGACCAGTGCACAAAGCAAGGTCCATAAAGACATGGATGAGCGAGTTTAGGGTGGAGGAATAATGCACAAGGCTGGTGCGCCCTCTTTTCTTTCATATTTGTCATCCACATCAGTGCCTGACCTCACAAATGCACTTCTGAAAGGATGATTAAACATTCCCATAGACACTCCTAAACCTTGTGGACAGCCTTCCCAGAAGAGTTGAAGCTGTTATAGCTGCAAAGGATGGGTCAATGCAACATTAAACCCTACAGACTAAGACTGGGATGCCTTTAAAGTTCATGTGCGTGTAAAGGCAGGCGTCCCAATACTTTTGGTAATATAGTGTATATGGTGAGAAAAGAAGTTCTGATGCAAACAAATGCCAATGTACACTGACATTTCCAGTGGTGCCAGCATAAGATAAATTCAGTTAGTGGCTGAAGACGGCTAAAATGAAGCACACTGAAGAGCATGTGTTAAGAGATGCAGATTGTATAACATAAGCTCATACTTTGTACTTTAGGAAATGACGACTGAGGATTATGAATATCGAGAAGATATCCATTGGGAGAAATCTAAAGATGTTCTAGGCAGTGGTGCCTTTGGGGATGTTTACTTAGGAAAGGACAAAGCATCAGGATTTCAATTTGCAGCCAAAACGGTATGAAGTGAACCTTTTCAATGTTGTCAGAGGAAATCTGGCCCATTCTTGCCGGTGAACTCTCTCCTAATATGCATCCTCTTTCCTTCTCTCTGCCAGATCCACGTTAGCAGATTCCGATCTCAGGAACTGACCTGCTGCCTGTCTATGAATTCTGACAAAATAGTCCCAGTGTACGGGGCGATCCGAGAAGGATCCTACATCACTGTATTCATGAAGATGATGAAAGGTAACGTATTTATACACCATTCTCAACAATACTACAGAGTAAACACAATTCGTTATTTGGCCTCACTCACACGGGTGCTGAGGTGCATACACAGTGACTGGGCCTTTCTTTATACATTTTATAACTAAAATGCAGCGCTAAAAACTGAATCTCACCAAGTGAAAGGTGTCATAAAGTGCTCAGTGTAAAAAATAATTGAAAAGTCCACATAAAGTCCGTTCAAAGACCGTGGAATGGGATGTTCAGAACCAGACATGTGACAATATCGGTCATCTCATAAACCTTCAGACAAAGGAGTAAGGGAGAATACTCTTACCGGAACTGATGGATCTACTTATTAGGCAGATCGTTCAAGCGTATGAAATCCCAATGGCAAGTCGCATCAGCTGGCAGGAAGACTCTGGATTTACCACACGAATCGCAGATGGCCGTTCGTTGCAAGGGAATCCCAACGTCGAAGATTCACTGGATATCCCTGTGGTCTTCAAGTGATGACAAAATGACCTCCAATCTAGGAATCCTTTTCAGGACTGAAGGATGGTATGATGGAAAAAACCTCCAAGCAGCAACTCAATCCCCCACAATCATGAAAAAAAGGGAAAATAAAGAGGTGCTCCAATGGTGCGGGTAAATGTGGGTTTATTGGAAAACCGTCAAAATTTTAAAAGTGATCACAGTATAAAAAGATAAAAAAGGGCAATAAGTGGAGCGGTGAACCAATTCCGACGCGTTTCGTACACAAGTACTTCAACTGGGGCATCCAGTTGCTATACATTGCTATGTGCTACGTGCAGACAGCCCATTCAAACCTATGAGAAAGCAGTGACTGCAAGGACATTGCTACTTGTCCTAATGTGACAGGGTTGTGCCTGTGCAGCCCCCAGATGTTATATTAGAAAGAGAACATGGGTTAATTTATTAAAACTGGAGGGTGCAAAAATCTGGTGCAGAAACCAATCAGCTTCCAGATTTTATTGTCAAAGCTTGTATAACCACATCCCCCCTGGCCTATAGAAGAATGACAGCCAGGCAGGGGATCAGTTTTATTAACTGGAGCGTCATATGATGTCCAGCAGAATAAAGCCCACCGTGTGCGCCCCAGAGGGCATGCAGCGCAGGGATCGGTAGTGCGGTGTGTTGCTCTGACACACTGCATCTCCGATCTCAGTAAAGAACCTATGACGTAGGCTCTTTACCATGTGATCAGCTGTGTCCAATCACATCTGGTCACATCGTAACCAGGAAGTGACTATAATCGGCTTTTTCGGTATTCGTGCTGACAAGGCGCGGGTAGAGGAGAGCCGATCAGCGGCTCTCCTGACAGGGGGGGTCTGCGCTGATAATCAGTGCATTGATTATAAGTGCAGACCCATCAGGATGCCAACGCGTGCCCACGAGGGATGCCAACCCGTGCCCACCAGTAATGCTAATCAGTGCCCATCAGGGAAGCCAATCAGTGCCCATCAGGGATGCCAATCAGTGCCCACTGGGGATGCCAATCAGTGCCCATCAGCAATGCCTGTCGGTGCCTCTTCATCAGTGCTGCCTATCAGTGCCATCTATCAGTACCCATCAGTGCCACCTATCAGTGTTGCATATCATTGCCGTATATTAGTGCCTCATTATCAGAGCTCATCAGTGTCACCCATCAGTGCCCATCAGTGTCGTCTATCAGTACCCATTAGTGCCACCTATCAGTGCCCATCAGTGCTGCATATCAGTGCCGCCTATCAGTGCTGCATACTAGTGCCTCATCATCAGAGCCCATCAGTGCCACCTCATCAATGCTGCCTCATCGGTGCCCATCAGTGTCGCCTATCAGTACCCATTAGTGCCACCTATCAGTGCCGCATACTATTGCCTCATCATCAGAGCCCATCAGTGCACATCAGTGAAGGAGAAAACCTACTTATTTACAACATTTTATAACAGAAACAAAGAAAACTTTTATTTTTTTTGTAAATGTTCGGTCTTTTTTTATTTGTTTAGCAAAAAAAAAAACAACCCAGGGGTGATCAAATAGCACTAAAAGAAAGCTCTATTAGTGGGGGGGAAAAAATTATAAAAGTTTCATATGGGTACAGCGTTGCATGACTACGCAATTTTCATTCAAAATGCAACAGCGCTGAAAGTTGAAAATTGGCCTGGGCAGGAAGGGGGTGAAAGTGCCCAGTATTGAAGTGGTTAAACATGCTGTAGTTAGAAGCTGAATGGTTTTTATACAGTTGTGCACCAGATTTTGCACTCTCGAGTTTTAGTAAATCAACCCCAGTGTGTCTGGGCGTGCAGCATCTTGCCAGTTGGGGAAGCATGAACATACATCACCGTGTACGGTCCTCAGCGGCCTTTACATGTACCTTATTATCGTTTGGGATTAGAGAACCTGTTGGAATTTTTTTTTTGCATCCCTGCTAGTAAGATTCACCATCTTGATGTATCCTGATGACTATTGAGACCAGTAGTAAAAGTGAAGAAAATTTCAACATTTTGAGTTTTGACCAGAACAGAAGCAGAGGGGAAATCTTCCAATGGGGACACCTTTATGGTAATTTCCCCCTGTAGATAGATTTATTTTATGTCTAAGGGACAGAAAGTGAAGGGAAATTTCTCCAATGGGTAAAATACCCTGGTAGGATTTTTAAATGTTCCTTACTCTATTCAAAAAGAAAAAAATGGCTTTAAATGTACTTTAAAGTCCCATAAAAAGATCTTAGATTGTAAAGAGCAGGGTCCTCTGGTTCTACTTGTTTTGAATTGTATTGTAACTGTAATGTCTGCCTCCATCACTGCGCAAACTGTTGGCGCTATATAAATCCTGTATAATAATAATAATACTCACAAAAAAAAACTGGCCACCCCATCCCCTGTGTATCAGGGTCCATAGTAGCACACTTAACTTCATGTAAACATTCTGGATCCACATGTGCTAGAACATTTGGTTCTGTTCATGAAACATTCCTCAAATCTGCATTATATTACATGCAATATAACACAACTGGTAATACAATGGAATAACAATCGATATTCTTTCTTTCAGGAGGCTCTCTGGGCCAGCTGATCAAGAGAAGCGGCTACTTAACCGAGGACAGAGCTCTCTATTACTTGTCACAGGTTTTGGAGGGCCTCAAACATCTCCATGCTAACAGAGTGGTACATGGAGATGTTAAAGGTAAGCGCCACATACCTAATTTTTTGGGATTTATGGATTCCTATCAAGTTGTATGTATTCCTAAAGCCCAATTGAACGTTAATTTTAAAGCTGGGTTCACACTAGATGCGGTGTGAATTTGCTGCGGATTCGGCACCACATCTAGATCGCAACCTGCCTATGCGAACTGATTGCGGAGTGTATGTTAAGACACAATCGTATTTCAAAACACAGCGCAATTTGTAGAATCGGATCGCATGGGTGTTCACACCCATGCGATCCGATTCTAGTGCGGACAAAAAAAGGGTCCTGCACCAGTTTGGTGCGAATGCAGTGTGATTTGAGCCATACATATCAATGGGGTTGTTTTACTAAAGGAAAATAGAATCTACACTTTGCAAAGTGCAGTTGCACTCTGCAAGAGCAGTTGCTCCAGAGCTTAGTAAATGAGCAGAAGCCCTGCTGACTTCCATTATCCAATCATGTGCAAGAAAAAAATGCTGTTTTTTTTTTATTTTCCTTGCACTTCATTGGGTATTCTTTGCAAAGTGAATCCTTACTTCATTTACTAAGGAGCAGGGGGGCAAGTGCACAGTCTATTTGCCTTAAATCAACCCCAATAGCTCAAATCGCACATCAGAGACACTGCATGTAATTTGCACAGGAATGTGCTCTGATTCCAGTGTGGATTACATGCAGTGTCTCGCACCGAAGCAGTGTGAACCCGGGCTTAATCAGATGAATACATTCCAGGTGCATCAAAACAAAAAGCGGGCAAATTATTACAATTCATTACCAGGCATACCCCACTTTTAAGTACACAATGGGGTTTATTTACTATCGCTGGAGAGTGCAAAATCTGTCTCACTTCTGCATAGAAACCAATGAGCTTCTAACCTCAGCTTGTTCAATTAAGCCTGGTAATAAAACCTGGAAGCTCATTGGTTTCTATGCAGAAGTGAGCCAGATTTTGCACCCTCCAGCGATAGTAAATAAACCCCATTGTGTACTTAAAAGTGGGGTATGCCGTGTATCTTTCAAAAGTAGCCACAGCTTGCAGTTCTGCAATCAGCAAACTCATGCTCCTTCTGGTTGAAAAGCTCTAGCTATTGGACTTCTGCAGAGAGGCCACTAACTTCCACATGGAGTGCAAGAGGTCCAGAGCCAGAGCTATTCAATCAGATGTGGCTTTTCTAAGCGCAGAACTATAGGCCTGAAGCCTCGTACACACGAACGAGTTTCTCGGCAAAAACCAGCAAGAAACTTGCTGGCAGAGATTTTTTGCCGAGAAATTCGTTCGTGTGTATGGTTTCTCGTCAAGAAAAGTGACAAGTATCTCGACGAGAAAATAGAGATCCTGCTCTCTATTTTCTCGTCGAGATTCTCGTCGGCATGTTTCTCGACGAGAAAAGTGAGTGTGTGTACACTTACCTGTCCTCCCGGAAGCCCGCGCATGTTCGAAATGAATTTGACGCATGCGCGGTAGCTTCCTAGGCATACGTAGGGTATACCAAGATGGCGGCGACGGCATCGAATGTGACGAGCGCATGCTCGTCGTAGTCGATGACGTCACCGCGTACGCTCCATTCAAAGAACCGCAGGTTCTTTGAATCGAGCGTCTGTACACTCGGCCGGGACAAGTTTCTTGTCCAAGAATCTCGTCGAAAAAAACGACATGTTTTTTTCGACGAGAATCTCGGCCGTGTGTACGAGGCCTGACTCATTGGGGGCCTATCAGACCTCTGCAGAGAGACCACTGACTCCACACAGCAAGGGGTTTTCTCTGCAGCATGTTGGCAGGGTACAGGCATTTCAGGCTGTGGCTGCTTTCTAAATAAAACCACAACCTAACTTTTTGTTTTGATGTACAAAAATAATATATTTAGTGGATATTAACTGAAAGTTCATTTGGGCTTTAAGATGCTGCCAACTGTAAAAGCTCTGACTACAGAGCTGTGAGACTTTAGTTCACGTTGTGTAATGTTCCCTGTACTCAGGAACTCTGGTGCACCTCTCTTCACATGTCTTCTTAAACCATCATGTCTGTTTATAGCTGACAACATTCTCCTGACGGAAGACCATAGCACAGCTTACCTATGTGACTTTGGGCATGCTGCTCACCTCCCTCCTGGTAGCTCGGGCACAAATCTTTTGACAGGTGAGTAGTTCTGGTCTTTTACCTGTTCAGGCCCTTCTCCTTTTATAAGCTAGAATAAGTAAAATAGGTGTTTCATAGACGTCTTGCATGTGCGTGTACATATAGGGATTGATTTACTGATTTACTAAAGGCACATAGACTGTGTACTTTGCAAAGTGCAGTTGCTCCAAAGCTTAGTAAATGAGTTAAAGCTTCACTTTGCAAAAAATATCCAATCACGATCAAGGAAAAGAAAAAATGCATTTTTGCTCGTACATGATTGGATGATGGCAGTCAGCAGAGTTTCTGCTCATTTACTAAGATCTGCCTTCAGTACATGGACCCCATACTGTCTGTCAATCTGCACCTTAACCACTTGCTGACCAGCCGCTGTCATTATACTGCGGCAAGGTGGCACGATCCCGCAAATCGCTGTAGCTGTACGTCGGCTCGGGAACGCGCTTTTGTGGGCGCCTCCAGCAGCGCGCACGCTTCCATTGGCCAGGGGAGGAGCCAGTCACCGGGTCCAGTGAAATTCGATGTCCGCCGGCCACCCGCGATCATTCCCTGCAGTGACAGAACGGGGATCTGCCTGTGTGAACAAGGCAGATGTCCGTTCTGAAAGGGGAGATCACACAGATCCTGTCTTTATGCTAAGCAGAAAGATGGATCTGTGCATTTCCCCAGTCACACGGTCCCCCATACAGTTAGAAAACACAAACAGGGAACACATTTAACCCCTTGATCGCCCATGATGTTAACCCCTTCCCTGCCAGTGTCATTAGTACAATAACAGTGCATATTTTTAGCACTGATTACTGTAATAATGTTAATGATTCCCAAAAAAGTGTAAAAAATGTCAGTTAGGTGTCCGATCTGTTTGCCGCAATGTCGCAGTCCTGCAAAAAAATCACTGATCGCCACTATTACTAGTAAAAAAAATAAACAATGCCATAAATATATCCCCTATTTTGTAGATGCGATAACTTTAGTGCAAACCAATATACGCTCATTGCGATTTTTTTACCAAAAATTTGTAGCAGAATTTTTTTTACTTTTTTTTTTGGAAATGTTTTATAGCAGAAAGTAAAAAAAATGGGTTATTTTTCAAAATTGTCGCTCTTTTTTTTTGTTTATAGCGCAAAAAATAAAAACCGCAGAGGTGATCAAATACCACCAAAAGAAAGCTCTATTTGTGGGGAAAAAAAAAAGACATCAATTTTGTTTGGGTACAACGTTGCACGATCGCGCAATTGTCAGTTAAAACGACGCAGTGGCGTATTGCAAAAAATGGCTTGGTCATTAAGGGGGTAAATCCTTCTGGGGCTGAAGTGGTGAAAGTGAGCCTGTAAAAAAAACATAAGCTGAGCACAGAATGAAAAATGCATAAGCAAAGGTTACTATCAGTGAAAATCCCACTAAAAAGAATAAGTCTATTCAGAAATAAAGGCAGCTGAATTTCTAACCTTTTCTGAAACCACTGTGATAAGGGATAGTCACTTCTGCTTATAGTGTGATATGTTAGAATCTCCCAGGTTTGTAAAAGTTTTATTTTACATGGTCTCTTAGCTTTTAGTCCTAAAGGTTTTCTCTAAAAAAAAACATATATACTCAACATAACTTCAACAAATGTATTTTATGCCATCGTGATAACTGATCTTTTTGTTTTACTGCAGCCAACTATGTACCAGGGACTGAGACGCACATGGCCCCTGAAATAGTGCAGGGGAATCCCTGTGGCGCAAAGTTAGATGTGTGGAGTGCGTGTTGCATGCTTCTTCACATGCTGAATGGCTGGCACCCATGGAGCCGCACACATACTGCACCCCTATGCCTAAAGGTAGGTACCATACTCAGACAGCATTTAAAACTGCCATATATTATATTCATTTAATAAGAAGTGGGACATACTGATTTTTTTTTGTTTGCAGATTGCGAAAGAGCCTCCACCGTTGCAGGAAATTCCTCCTAGTATTCACCCTCTAATCTGTGACCTTATAGTGGCTGGATTACAGAAAGATCCAAATAACAGAGCAACAGCGTCAGAGCTCAAACACAGGGTGGATGCGACACTGACAACAAGTAAGCACTTTGCTAGAATCTAAACTAAACTAAACTGTTCTTTCTTCTAGACCAGGGATTCTTAACCTAGGGTCCATGAACCCCTAAGTGGTCAATGGTTGGGTTTCAGGGGGTCCATGAGAGTCAGATGAAAAAAATACCATTTAGGCCCCTTCCACACGGGGACGGATCTGTCAGCGGCGCCCGCCAGCTCAGTGGGAGATCTCTCCGTTGATCTCCGCTGAGCCGGCGGATGACAGGTCCCTCTCTGCTCACTGAGCGGGGAGGGGCTTGTCGAGCGCCGCTGCTTGCTATGGAGAGATCGGACGAAAATGGACAGCATGTCCGTTTTCATCAGATCTCACCCGATCTGATCCGCCATGGACGAATGTCGACGTATCGCCATCCGTCTGATTTTAGCGGATCGGATCAGATGTCAGCGGACATGTCACCGCTGACATCTGACGCTCCATAGACAAGTATGGAGCGGCCGTTCAGGTCCGCCGAAAAAACTGACAGGCAGACCTGAACGGTCCGCCCGTGTGAAAGGGGCCTTACATTCACTATACACCCCCCACCTTGTCACAATCAACGGTTTCCCCAAAGGCGTGCGCACAGGGTGTGCCAGGTTTTTGCCTGGGCACACCCTAATCACACTGTGCTGCGCAGATTCCCCCTGCTGCTTGGCTGCAGAGAAAGGGACTGGGGAATCTTTGTCCTCAGTCCCTTTCTCTGTTTCAAAAGTGAGACATCAGGGGTCTGTTTAGACCCCTGTTATTTTACCAAAGCCCCCCAATGAGGCTCCTAAAAAATTGTGGAAACAAAAAAAGATAATAAACTATTGTAAAAAAATAAATTAAAAAAAAATAGTAAAAAAGTCATAATAATAAAAATACACTTACACACACATGTGTGTTTGAGGTGCACACCTTAATGCAATAGGCTGCACACACCTATGGGTTTCCCATTGAAAGGAATGAAATAAAATGCACCCTGACGATCGCTAAACATGGACTCGTTGTTTGGCCATGTTTACCATTTAAATTTGTATCATCGTGGGGGGGGCGAAGATTTCATCAGATTTTTAAAGGGGTCTGTGACTCAACAAAGGTTAAGAATCACTTTTTTAGACAGACCTGATATTGTTCATTGTCATTGTTTATCAGAATACAAAGTATTAGGCAAGCTCTCTGTAGAGGTATGCCCATGGTAATGACTTGTGTCAGTGTGGTCATTTAAATGCCTTTTACTGCAGTAAAACGTGTACAAAAACATAACAAAATAGTCATTAAGGATGCACATCAACAAATATGTTGTGTTTTTAATGTAAATTTAATTAAATGTAAAATGTAAATTTAATGAGGCATTGATAAAACCTATTGGTCAACATCTTTTGGAATCATCTATCAGCAGAATTTTTTTTCATCTTAGTTTGTAATCCATAACAGTGCTAAGGTGCCTTGGCAAAGCAACCTCTGCACAGCAGGTAATATAGCAGGATCCCTACAGTAAATCTACTTGCTTTGCTAACCTCCCGGGATCTATAAATCTGCTGTGATAGATTTAAATAATATAGTGTCACAATAGGAGAGATTTACTAAAGCCGGAGCACTCAGAATCTGGTGCAGCTGTGCATGGTAGCCAATCAGCTGGTTCAGTTAGGGTTTGGCAAAAAAAAACCTGGAAGCTGATTGGTTTTATGCAGAAGTGAGCCTGATTTTGCACTCTTCAGCTTTAGTAAATAAACCCCTAAGTCAACTACCGTATATATACTCGAGTATAAGCCGACCCGAATATAAGCCGAGGCACCTAATTTGACCACAAAAAAATGGGAAAATGTATTGACTCGAGTATAAGCCTAGGGTATCCATCTGCATGCCTCACTGCCTCACTGTGCCCATGCCTCACTGTGTCCATGTGCCCATGCCTCACTGTGTCCATGACTAGACTGACGTTTAACATGGGAGTCTATGGAAGGGGTGCCCAGCTTTGAAAAATCGGTGCTCCCCGGCCGTAGGTCCCCCAGACAAAAAACTTTGCACACTTATAGAGAAATGGGGCTACATGTGTGCCAAGTTTGGGGTCCAAGGGACCTATGACCGGCCGGAACTGGGTCCCCAAATTCACCGGAGAAATTACCGTTTAACATAGGAGTCTATGGAAGGGATGCCCGCATTTGAAAAATCAGTGCTCCCTGGCCGTAGGTCCCCCAGACAACAAACTTTGCACACTTGTAGAGGAATAGTGAGGGTACATGTGTGCCAAGTTTGGGGTTCAGGGGACCTACAGCCGGCCGGTACCTGGTCCCCAAAGTCCGGTAGATCAGGCGCAAAAAGGTGACTTGAGTATAAGCCGAGGGGGGCATTTTCAGCACAAATATTTTTTCTGAAAAACTCAGCTTATACTCGAGTATATAAGGTATATTGTATAGCTCTCTGCTGGCTGAAAACACAGAGCCCTCAAACAAAATACATATTCTCCTTAGCAAAGGCACAACTAGACAACCCACCTTGGATACTTCTTTGTCTTTACCCTTTTTACCTCTCCCGAACCTACCTTACCTTCCTTTCCTCCCATTCCCCCCTACTATTCCCCCCTTCCTTTCACTTCTTGTCTTTGAGTGCATATTGGTGCCCGGGAGACACAGGTAGTGCCTACAGCCCATGCGAGCAGCCTGTCAAAATCATTGACAGGCTGAAATACGATTCAGTATGAACACACATCTGAGCAGTACTCATAAGGGCCGTATGCATACAGGGTCATAAGACCAAATGCCAGGGCTCGAACAGATTTTAGAAACCAGTGCATGGTTCACATAAAACAACTTTTGTAAGGAGTTGGCCTTTAAAATAAAAACAAATGCTCTTTCCAGTTTGTCTTTTCCCATATAAAAAAGGCCATAAAAGAGAGCTGTTCAGCATTCATCTCAAATGTGTACCGATCTGTCTGACAGTGAGATGCATAATCTGCCTTTAGAATTGTCAAAGCTGACCACTGTTTTTCTCTCATTACTCTTTTAGTTGGAGGCCTGAGCTCTCCATGTGATTCAGAATACAGAGAACCCAGAAAATTTCCTACGGCTAAAAAAGAACCTGAGACCACACAGTCCAAACCCAAGCTGTTTCCTGAAGAACCTGTACCTATGCTTAGTCATCATATCAAAAACATAACCCAAGACTCCTCTTTAACAACAAATGCCAGAAGCGTGGAGCAAACCAGAACTTCATGTGAAATGGAGATCGAGCGTCTAGAAATAGGTAGGATTACAGTTTTTGTGATCCCTTCCCAAATTTGCTTGTGAAAAAAATTGGAAAAAAAAGACCAGTGGTGTGTAATAGCTGTGTTCTTGTAGTAAAAGGTTTCCCTGTAGAACGTCTCTCACTGCACCTATGGAAATCATCTTTATTATGCTGCATGCAGCAGTTTGGGAGCACGCTACTAAAAAACCTGCAGCACTCGTTCCCTGGTCAGCTCTGTAGGTGGCCGTTTGTATGTACTTTTGCCAAGGACTAAGGCTGACCATACACGGTTTGGATCTCAGCCGGTTCAGCAGGAACCGGACGAGATTTAAACCGATAATGGGCAGGCTGAATGTATCAAGTTTATGTATCAATTAACTTGGGTACAACCAGCCTGCCGGATTCTCTTGTGATTATCGCTAGTGGCTGCTATAGTCTTCTCCTGGGGGGGAAGGCTTCTCCCACCCGCCCCGCCTCCCAGCTGGGAGCAGACAATTGCCAGGAGTGCCAGTGTTGATGGGGGAACTGCAAATTTCTTTCCTGCAACCGTGGTTGCAGAAAACAAATTCACACCATGTATAGCCGGCCTAAAATGTAAAGGAAAATTATATAATGTGCCCAAGAAATGTGTTCCTCGATGACTTTCTGAAAAGTTGTTGTTGTTTGTGCAGACCTGTACCGGGAAAACCTCTCCCAACTGTTCTCTCTAGAGGATACCCAGTTTCTCAGCGAGGACAGCCTGGATCCACTGCTCAGTGGCAAGGTATGGATAGATTTTGTTCAGTATTTATTTGCCTTTCATTGTCTCATCTCTTGCCAAGAAGGGTTAGTCCACCTAAAGCACCCAAGTCAGACTAGACATATGCCTTTCAGCTAAATCACTCAAATGTTTGTCAATTCATCTGAAAGTGAGATCTATTCCCTTGAGTCCATATACCATAACCATTAAGAGGACTTTAATCTTTCCTACTTGCTATTTCAATATGGAGAATACAGCAGAAGTAAAGCTAAGATCTTTGTTGGGAAGAGTTTACAGCTGACGTATCCAAGATATCGATAATAGACTTTCTGTGTCCAATACCCCAATGGCATCAAAAGCCAGATGATTTTTTGAGTTTCCACCCAAAATGATTGCCTTCAATGTTTCAAAGTTGGATCCCACTATTTCAGTTTGCTTTTATTTTCCAGTGTCTTTAAATAAAATCTACAAACCAAGGCCCCTTTCACACGTTTTTCATCCATCCGTTTTCGGATGAAAAACGGACATACATGTATCCCTATGGATGAACATCCGCTGACATCCGATGACATCAGTCTCCACTATGCTCTGAAACTGATGACAGAGGAAAACCCCATTTTTCATCTGTCTGCGGATCGAATGAAAACGGACAGACGGTCTGTTTTCATCTGATCCCCCCATAGAGGAAAGCGGAGATCTGACCGGTCCGTTTCTGCACAGTGTGCAGAGACAGACTAGTCATCCGCCGGCTCAGCGGGGATCAACGGAGCGATCCCCGCTGAGCAAGCAGATGTCCAAAAACGGATCCTCCCGAGATACGCACGTGTGAAAGGGGCCTAAGAGGAACTAAAGGGGCTAGCTACATGGATTACTAGCATAAGAAAAATACATGCCATATAACCGTCAGGAAGTCATTTTTATTTCCTTATAAATGCAAGTGGATCATTCCTCGAATCGATTTTTGCCTCTTGATTAGCTGTGGGTTAGAACTGTTAGATGGATTGAACCTGAAAGACATAGGTCTTCTTTTTAACTATGTACTCACTATTCTCTTATCAACACTACAGGAATCCATGAATACTTTGGATACTAGAAGTTCTGGAATCCATTCATGGGACAGCCAAATGGAAGCATGGAGCTTACAAAGCGACTCTCTATTCAGTGGGGGAAGCACAACCACCCCTAGTTGGTTCAATGGTATGTATATGCACGCCTTACAGCCTTAATCATAGCTTGATGTCATGTACAATAGTACTGCCTGCAACTACTATTGTCAAGTAGCACTTCGTTCACATACAATCCACTTCATAGAGGTGGGTCAATTAATCAACACTTTTGCATGATAAAAAAACAATAAAAAAACAGGGATATTATCGATAACATTTAGGATAAAAGTTTATATCCTAGTGGTTATTCAAAGCCAGGAGGATCCTGGAACCATAATGAATCCAATATATTTCCCGTTCAAAGAACCTCCTCATTGTGCACAATGACCATTGAACAACTTTGGTTCAATGGTAAGTAAACTGCAAGACAACTTTCTTCAATTGCACAGGCAACATTTTTTATACTCTAGATCAGCGTTTCGCAACCTTTTTTCCACTCCAGGCACCCTTTAAAATTATGGACGATCTCGAGGCGTCCCTTTCTAAAATTTAATAAACCAAACTAATAGCATAGCAGCATCCACAAACATAGGACACCCAACATTAGAGATGATTTATTCTTTCAAAGCAAGTGCACACTGGCACTGATTAGTATTCCAGCATTTCTTCTTTCTCACCTTCTACCACCTACACGGCTTACGTGACCCCAGTGCTGACAGAGAGGGATGAGGGTCAAACAAGGATGTTATGCAGGTGCCTACTGTCCTCCTCATCAGTGGTTGTTAGGATGCTAGCGGCTGGCTTGCACAGTACCCAAGGTTGTAATTGTGCACAATAAAAACCTGTGACTTTGTGTATCAAGAAAGCAAGCTGGATCCATCCGCTGACTTGTACACAATGTTTGAGAAATGTGGGGCAATTTTTAGGCATCTTGCCAAGGCAACCCTGAAGAACCCAGAATTCACTGCCTGGAGATTCAATAATAGAAATGAAGTTGTAACTAGCAGTAAGTCAGAATACAAATACTGATACCTTCTTGTTCATTTGTGTTTCAGGGGTAAAAGTACAACTGCAAACTTTCAGTGGAGAAACATTGAACATTTGGGAGTCTGGCAAAACCAAGCTGGGAGACCTGGCAGTAGGCATCAGCAGTCAGGTAAGAGGCTGAATTCTAAGTCCTGCACCAAATATGACAGGAAACAAAGAAGGTCCATTGTACAGCTGTATGCTATAAAATGTGCCTCAAGTTACCTGTTTAAAATAAAAGGTCCTTCATACTAGGCTTAAAATAAGGAGACACATCAGAAGTCATGAAAGGCATTTTCATATGAAATAATAGAAGTGCAACAACACACTGCAATAGCCAATAAACTGTTCACCTCTTAAAGAGAATTCCAGATATGGCATTCGTGGTTGAGCTAGGACCAATGTAACTATGGATATACCATACTTGCTGGAAGTCACTTTAGTAGGTAACACTACTCCAGTAATCTCTCCCGTGCCGAGTGGTTCCCCTGCTACATTGTGAACACAGGAAATCTGCTGCTCAGCACGGGCGCCATTCAGAAAATATTTTGTGTTTTTTGATAGGACGAGGTGGAGAGGCGGGGCAGTGACGTCACTCTCTGTTTCGTCCTATGAGAGAATGCTTTTCTTTCATTGAGAAAATGCAAAACATTATATGAATAACACCCATGCTGACCTCTTGTGTTCAGAATACAGCAGGGCAGCTGCTTAGCACGGGTGGTGGAACCAAGTGGAGATCACCAGAGTAGCAATGTCCACCAGTGACCTCCAGCTTCTAGAGGGATCCCACAAGTATGGTGTATGAACAGTTACACTGATCCAAACTAGACCAATGTGATATGTATAACATTTTCATACCTGTAATTCTTCTTTAAGCATCTTAAAGTGTATGTAAACCCTTACGATGTACTTCTATTTTCTCCATATTTTCACAAAGGTTCACAACACAGGCACTGTGTTTTTTTAATTTATTTTTTAAAGTCTGCTAGCCCTCTTAGGCCCCTTTCACACGGGCGCCTCCACGAAGCAGGGGATCTCTCCGCTGATTCCCACTAAGCATGTGGATGACAGGTCTGTGTCTGCTCCACTATGCAGAGCAGACACGGAAACAGCCCGCTCTCATCTATGGGGCAATCGGATGGAAATGGACCATCTGTCTGTTTTTTGCGGGTAAGATCAGATCGGGTGACGACAGGTGTCAGCGCACATGTGTCCACTGACATCCGCTGCTCCATAGAATAGACTGGAGGGTCTGATCAGGTCGTCTGAAAAACTGCCAGGCGGACCTGATCAGATCACCGGTGTGAAAAGGGCCCAATGTGAATAACCAGCAGGTGTTTCTAAGCTGTTAGAAACTGACTGAAGCCTGCCTATTCCTGTTCTTGTGACAACCCAAAATTTGGGATTTTTTTTCCATTTTCATTCTCAGTAATAATTGTAAACAGGACAAATAGAGAAGCTAAATCCTGGGACACAGGCAGCAATAAAAACCTTATAGGTGTTCTAACTACTCTCAACTCTATCCAAAGCTAGAAAAAGTTTTGTCTTTTGTTATACTTTAAAGCAGGGATCCTCAAACTACGGCCCTCCAGCTGTTGCGGAACTACAAATCCCATGAGGCATTGCAAAACTCTGACATTCACAGACATGACTAGGCATGATGGGAATTGTAGTTCCTGAACACCTGGAGGGCCGCAGTTTGAAGACCCCTGCTTTAAAGTGAAAGTCTAGCCAAATCCTAACTAAGTTTATACCTGCTCCTACCCCATTCTAAGCCCTATATTAACTCCTGTAAAGGAAAGATGTCTATACTTACCTAATCTTAAGGCGCTCCAGTCATGTGATCTCAACAGCAGCCAGCTTTAGGAGAGAGCAGCTACAATGGATGGAATGCCATGGCAGTAACGTCACCCATAGACTTACTATGGGGCATCCATTGTTGGCTGTTCTTCCTTTCCCCTGCAGCTAGAGCTGGGCGCCAATCCTGTGACTGGACCAGAGGGCACTTAGATTAGGTAAGTCTATTCCTTTATAGGATCGATAGTATAGTATAGGGCTTAGAATGGGGTTGGGAGCAGAGTTTATATTAGTTAGCTTTTGACTGAAAAAATACACTGCATACTCAAAGTGTAGCTGGTCCAGGAAAAAAAAAACTATTCAAAGAATGACCCAGTTTGCTTTAAAACAGATAAGTTCAGATAAGTTCCTGGACTGCAAGTTTACTACAACTTTACTTTTTAAGTTTGAGGCCTGAGCTCTTCGTGTGAATCAGAATCAGAATACATATAAGAATTACTCAATGGTACTGGAAAGAAGCTTGAATCACTGAGCATATTCCTCCCACAAAAATCAGTGACAAATCTCCAAGTATAGGCAAATCCAATGATTGTGGATAAATACATCCTAAAGTCTAGTACACGTGGGCTGAAGGTCAGGTGGCATTGGCCGGTTCAATAGAAACCGGCCGACATTTGGCCCCTGTGTGATGCCCCTGTGTACTTCTGTTGATGGGGTATGTCCAAAAAAGGTCTGATGACCGTCTCTCCATCAGCACTCTTTGCCAACCGGAGTGTTCTGGCGGGGGGGCTGTACAGCGGCTCCTCTGGTTTTTTCCTTCAGCCCTGCTGGGTTGAACGAAAAAAAAAACTACTAGCCTATACAAGGCTTAACACTTTGGTTTACCACCAATAATGCAGTAATAAGCTTTAGATGAAAGTATTCTTCTAATAAGAATGTAAAAGATCTTTAAAAGAATCTACATCAGCACTACTTGGCGATCCAAATATCTCTATTAAATCTACTTCTCTCTTTTGTACAGATCCCAATCAAACCATTCACTATAGTAAATTCAGAAGGAGATCCGATCCCATGGAAGACAGATATTGCAGACTGCGGTATTGAGCTGAAATGTTCCTTAGCACAAGACCGCGGAAGCACCTGGCTGTGGAGGGTCAGCAAGGGGAAGATAGAAGAGGGCCACCTAGAGGTGGCAGATACTGGTGGAGGAAGAGAAGGTTCAATCACCCTTATACCAGAGTGATCACTGCTTACAAGGACCTTCTAGTGTTCAACATCTGTATATGTGTCTTGCAGAAATGCCTTTCATACAACTTAGACAATGATTATACTTCACAGTGCCATTACTGAAAGTATCTAACGTTCTCCAATACTTACATAGGCTCTTTAGCACTTATTGTACCATTTTTAAACATGTTGTAAACATGGCAACATGCTCACATTTTCACTCACAAACGTTAAGAACGACGGGGAATATGTCTAAAACTTCTGAAACGATCAACAAAATGAAGGTTATCTGCTGTGATTATTCATGTACTAACATTTCTGTTGATACCAAAGGAAGCACAGATTCCCCGGCTTCATAAAGGAAGATGCTGCCTTGTCTACCCGTTCCAATCTTCATGTCACTAAACAGGATTATGTTGGTCTTACCCACAGCAACTGACCAGACTCTGATCAGAACAGCGCAGCTTAGAAAACTGATAGTAATATCTGGTTGGTTACAATGGGTTCCATATATCACACAGTCTCTTGCTCTACTTTTCCCAAATGATTTGAGTCAGTTCTTAAATGTGAAGAAGTAGCTGAATTGTCTTAAAGTTTCCTCGCACAAGGCACTTTAATTCTATAGGTCAACTTATGTAACAATAATTAGAGTTGTATAGACAACTATGATACAGGGTGACCATCTACAGCAGAGGTCTCCAAACTGTGGCCAGCGGGCCGAATGCAGCCCTTTGCTTTCCTTTAGCCGGCCCTCTGGGAACCATCCCTCCCACAGATACCAGCAATGGGGAACTATTCCTCCCACAGATACCAGCAATGAGGCACTATCCCTCCCACTGATACCAGCAATGAGGCACTATCCCTCCCACTGATACCAGCACTTGGGCACTACCCCCCCCCACTGATACCAGTAATGAGGCACTATCCCTTCCACTGATCCCAGTAATGAGGCACTATCCCTCCCAATGACACCAACGATGGGGCACTATTCCTCCAATACCAGTGACAGGGCACTATTCCCACTCCTACTGACCAGATGTGCTAAGTCTTTTTTCTTTTTTAATCCCACTGGGCACAAAGTCAGAAGCATTGTTTACTCCCACGGACTCTGGGCATTTGCTACTCTCGGGGGACCACAGTCCGGCCCCCCTAATGTCTTAAGGACAATAATCTAGCCCTTAGTTTAAAAAGTTTGGAGACCCCTGATCTACAGATGCCTGTCATTTTATACAGTAAAGGGGAACTACAGTGTTTTAATACATTTTGACATATATATGTGAAAAAGATGAACTTAATGTTAATGATATTGGTGCTTCTTTTAAAGTCTTAGAAACCTTTGTTTTATGTCTTTTGAAGTACAAAACTCTTTGCAGTTTTGGGTGACATGAAACACCCACAATGCCAAGAATATTTTTTTCCTACCTAGACACTGATTAATGTGAAATGTGAATTATAATGATTGAAAGATTTTAACACATGTATCCCATAAATACACTAAGGTGCTAGTTGCATCAACATGCTTAAGCTGGCCATACACCAATAGAATTTTGTTCAAACGTTCGTACATAAATTGTGAAAAATCATTTGTCAGAGCATTCATCCTTGCCATCATTGAGTCAACAAATCTAGTTTGCAAGCCCTTAAAAATCTGTCTAGATTTGCTACTTGAATGGAATCCCAGACACATTAAAAAAGTTTCTTTTGTGCCAAGAACATGTGCATTACAATAAAGCAGCCCAATAACTAGTCACTTTTTTATTTTTCGTTCATCCAATTGGTAGAACTAAAAACACAGACTCGATTAACCCCCCCCCATTTTTAAACTCGATGTGGATGGGGAATCCTCCCCACTAAGCTATTGTATTCTGACATCTGCCCGAATTTTGATCCATGTGTGGCCGGCTTAAGTATGATTCTCCAGAGATAAAACCATATTCACAGTTAAAATTTCGTTAGTTTGAGAAAATTTTTCCACCCTACTCTTTTGTATCTTGTCGTCACTATGGTCCAAAATGATTGCCGGTTTGAGCCTAGTAACCATCAGAAAATCAAACGTTCAGAGTCTTCCCTTGGAGGTAGACTCGGGCCGCTCGAGAAGCCAGTGAAGTCATCCGGGGAGGCCGGCGTGTCCTGGCTTGGCTTCTCAAGTCTACCTCGAGTCTACCACCAACAGCATGGGTATAGGCGCCCCCCCATATACCTCTGAATGCCGGACCAGGGGATATTAGCCCATCAACAACCAGTTTCCAGCGTGGTATCATTTGCTTTCTATTTTAATTTTATAATTTTTTAGCTTGCAATAACTTAAAGTGATTGTATCCTTGGCTTACTTTAGGTATACTTTGGGTCCCATTCCCCACGGCTCACTAATCTCATCATCACCATCCAGTCTATAGAGCTCTGGCCATCTTGTTGGATTTGGTCCTAATTAGTTGTTATCAGAAGTATTCTTAGGGCCCGTTCACACTAAAATGCAGTGCCAGAAAGACACGTTCCCGATTGGCTTACCGCACTTCATTCCGATCGCAATGCCCTTGCGTATCTACTGCGGGGGTCAGTTAAGGTTAACGACACCCCAAATGCAGGTTGCAAGTGCATTGCGTTTGCCCGCACCAGATCGTTTGGTACAAAAGTACCATACAATGCGGTTCCTGCACGTTTCAAAAAGTAGTGCATGTGCTACTTTTGGAGCGGTGCTATTTCAGCCCATTCAAAATGAATGGGGCTGAAATCGCACTGCATAGAACTGCATGTAAAGCGCACGGGAACCGCACAGCATTCCTGTGCGATTCGCATGCAGCTCCTAAATGGGCCGTTAAAGGTGAACTGTGGCCTTTTTAATGTTTTAGATATACTGTACATGTCTACAAACTCAACTGAATGTACTTAGTGTAATCAGTGTGTGTTATGCATTAAAAACCTTGTGTATTTGTATAGTTTGTTTTTATCTGTGTGCACAAATGTAACTTTCTTTGAATCTCTTCTCTCACTGCTTATTGATGAAAACCATGTGATCTGTGGTACTTTTTTAATTCAAATGAATAATGTATTTGGTAATCCTGCCATATGTTCTGTTGATTTATGTGAAGTGTAATGATAGATCCACTTTAAGCTATGTACTATCAGTGCTCTTAATCTCCACCCCACGTTCACCGCCCAACGTGTTTAACTGTGGCTGGTATTGCTACTATGGACGCTTCCGCTTGGTAAAGAGCATGAAAGGATTGGATCACTGCACAGTTTGCCCAGTGTCTGTACTAGCGGCAGGCCGCTGAGCATCCTAAGGAAAAGGTGCACATTTCATTTTAAGCTGACCCTAGAGCAGGGGGTCTCAAACTGGCGGCCCTCCAGCTCTTGCGAAACTACAAGTCCCAATGAGGCATTGCAAGGCTGACAGTTACAAGCATGACTCCCACAGGCAGAGGCATGATGGGACTAGTTTTGCAACAGCTGGAGGGCCACCATTTTGAGACCCCTGCCCTAAAGGGTACTGTGTGAAGAAAGCTCACCTTGGTGCATGGTGGTATCTGTCATGGTTCCTATTTGTAGCAGTTAAATTTTTTATAAATCTGAACCCAGAGATGTTTCTTGCAACACGGCCCCTGACTTTTGTCCGATTTCTCCTCTATCTGGGTTTTTGCATCAAAACACATTGGGGTTGATTTACTAAAGGCAAATAGACTGTGCACTTTGCAAAATGCAGTTTCCCCAGAGCTTAGTAAATGAGTTTAAGTTTCACTTTGAAAAGCGTACCCAATCACGTGCAAGGAAAATAAAAAAAAACAGCATTTTTGCTTGCACATGATTGGATGATGGAAGTGAGCTGAGCTTCCTGTCATTTACTAAGCTCTGGAGCAACTGCACTTTGCAAAGTGCACAGTCTTTTTCCCTTTAGTAAACCAACCCCAATGAATCTTGGACTGGTCAGTAATAAAAGACCAACAGGTGAACAAAGCTGATAGATACCCCTACAACCATATTTTGCATTTGGAACTCCAAAAAGGGTAGAATGTGTAAAAGAATCAAATTTAATGTATAAAAGAATCAAATCAAATACTGTATTAAAGTGTATTGTATTTGTACTGTCTACCCTCAAGTTGTGTAAACTGTATAATAATAATAATAAAAAATGATAAATGGAAGTTGATGCTACAATCATACTAATTTGTGATGTAGCTTGACTGCCATTTATGGTAATAGTAATGCGTCAAATGTAATAGCATTCTAAAGGTTACATGTAACCTAAACGTATTAGACTAATGCTGTATCGAAAGAATGGGTGCAATAATGGTTGTGATTGCAAATTCTTGTAATCTTTCTCTAAAAATTATAATAAAACAATTTATGATTGTGCATTAAATGAACAAGTTGTTTGTGTGTATATTACAGATTTTTATATGTTTGTTCATGTCTAGATAATTTTGTTCTGAGTCCTTTGTAAAGGTGAGAGCCCATTCACACAGGGGCAGCACGACTTGTGCCGCGACTGTGCTGGGCGATCTGCAGACGACTTCAAAGGAGACTTCCAAAATGACTTCTGTATTGAAGTCAATGGAAGTCGCCTTGAAGTGGTCTTGAAGTAGTACAGGAACCGTTTTCTAAGTCTGAGCGACTTCAGTCGCTCGGCTTAGAGCGGTTCCATTGTACAGAATGGGACGCGACTCGTCAGGCGGCTGAGACGCCTGACGAGTCGCCCCTGTGTAAATGGGGTCTTAAGCCATAGTCACAGATATAAAAAGCAACCTGCAAGATATGTAAATGCAAGATAAAAAGTCAAATAAAAAAAAATTATTACTAAACCCACAACAGTAAAATCATTCTGTATTTGCAGTAAAGCATGCTTGTTATACTCACTGTGGAACCTAAGGGGTTAATCCTCTGCTGTGCAAAAAGGCTGTTTGATCTTGTGTCCTCTGATCCTCCCCTTCTTCCACTGTCCCCAATCCACCTGCTGATAGAACTGAGTCTTGGGGCACTCTGCACATGCCTATTTTAGTGTGTATTGCTAGAGAGTTTTTTTTTTTCTTGGGAGGGTGCATGTGATCGGCATAGGGCCAATCAGCACTGTCCAGACAGAGGGTCAGGGGTTCTGCAGTCTCATAGGACAACCAGAGAAGGATGAAAACTCCTCTTACAAGCTTTAACCAGACACTGATATAAGTCACAAGACTGCTACATACTGCTGATGAGAAAAGGTATTTAGCAGTTTATATTTGCTAGAATAATTGCATTTTCATTTTTTGTGTACTGTGGGAGACCAAATATAGTGAATGCAGGGCACTGGGTTTAGTAGCACTTTAAGTAAGCCATAGATGAAAAGATGTTCTTTCCTTCAACCACGGGTGGAAGGAAAGAAAATTACTTGATTCCCCCATCAACAGTCAGTGTTGATGGGGGAATCCCTACTGCAGCACTATTGTATTACTGCTTGCGGGCAGCCTCCCCTGCCAGCAGAACATGATTACTGCTGGCAGCTATAGGTGCCGGCAGTAATCGCATACAAAAAAACCTGTCAGGCTGGTTGTCTTGAAGTTGATCAATGGATCGACTTGGGTACAACCAGCCTGCCCATAGATGAATCGAATCTCGGCAGGTCCCTGCTGGCTGAGATTCAATCCATCTATGGCCGGCTTAAGTCCATGATATATTTATTCCAGAATTCTAGACTTATTTATTCAACTTCTAATGCCGCGTACACATGATCGGTTTTTCTGATGAAAAAAGATCGATGGACTTTTTTCATCGGACAAACTGATCGTGTGTGGGCCCCATCGGTCTTTTTTCCATCGGTATAAAAAAAATAGAACATGTTTTAAATTTTACCGATAGCAAATTCCGATCGTCTGTGGGGAACTCCATCGGAGAAAAAACCCACGCATGCTCAGAATCAAGTCAACGCATGCTCAGAAGCATTGAACTTCATTTTTCTCGGCTCTTCGGAGTGTTTTACGTCCCGGCGTTTGGGACGGTCAGATTTTTGACTGATGGTGTGTAAGCAAGGCTGATGGATGTCAGCTTCATCGGATTTCCGATGAAAAAATCCATTGGATTTTATTCCATCGGAAATCCGATCGTGTGTACAGGGCATAAGTGTTATTACCTTATTAGTAGATTCCCATCACCATGTTCACACCATCTGAAATTTCACTTCAGGTAAAGATCCGCACTGGATGATGAAAAGAGAGGATATATATCGGGTGCCACCCTTCGTCAGGTGTCCCCATCAAAGCACCCCTATAAACACAGAACCCCAATCAGAATACCTTCATATATCAGTCGCCCCCATCAGTGTGGCCCCATCCACAAGCGCCAGTGTGCCCCCATATGCAAGCTCTTCGTGTGAATCAAAATACAATACATATAAGAATTACTCAATGGTACTAGGAAGAAGCTTGAATCACTGAGCAAATTCCTCCCACAAAAAATCAGTGACAAATCTCCAAGTATAGGCAAATCCAATAATTGTGCATAAATACATCCTAAAGCCTAGTACACATGGGTTGAAGATCAGGTGGCATCAGTGGGTTCAATAGGAGCTGGCCGACATTTGGCCCCTGTGTACTGCAGCCGGTCCGACAGAAGCCGGCCGTTCTATTGGCTTCTGTCGATAGGACATAACCATAAAAGGTTTGCTGACTAGCTCCCGAAGAAGTCCTGTTTGCAGTTTGGGAGAAACCATGTGGGGGACACAGCAAACATGTGGAAGAAGGTGCTCTGGTCAGATGAGACCAAAATTGAACTTTTTGGCCTAAAAGCAAAACGCTATGTGTGGTGGAAAACTAACACTGCACATCACCCTGAACACACCATCTCCACTGTGAAACATGGTGGTGGCAGCATCATGTTGTGAGGATACTTTTCTTCAGCAGGGACAGGGAAGCTGGTCAGAGTTGATGGGAAGATGGATGGAGCCAAATACAGGGCAATCTTAAAAGAAAAGCTGTTAGAGTCTGCAAAAGACTTGAGACTGGGGTGGATGTTCATCTTCCAGCAGGACAACGACCCTAAACATACAACCCGAGCTACAATGGAATGGATTCGATCAAAGCATATTCATGTGTTAGAATGGCCCAGTCAAAGTCCAGACCTAAATCCAATTGAGAATCTGTAGCAAAACTTGAAAATTGCTGTTCACAGACGCTCTCCATCCAATCTGACAGAGCTTGAGCTATTTTGTAAAGAAGAATGGGCAAAAATTTCACTCTCTAGATGTGCAAAGCTGGTAGAGACATCCCTAAAAAAACTTGCAGCTGTAATTGCACCGAAAGGTGGTTCTACAAAGTATTTGTAATTTTATTCGTAAAAAATGTTGAAAACCATTTATTATTTTCCTTCCACTTCACAATTATGTGCCACTTTGTGTTGGTCTATTACATAAAATCCCAATAAAATACATTTACGTTTTTGGTTGTAACATGACAAAATGTGGAAAATTTCAAGGATTGTGAATACTTTTTTAAGGCACTGTAATGGGAGTTCTCCTTCAAATCTCTGGTTCAACTGCAGGAGTAAATTTTTAATACTGTGTTACCCCGAAAATAAGACCTACCCTGAAAATAAGACCTAGCGCTATTTTCCAGGAGGGCTGCAATATAGGTCCTACCCCGAAAATAAGCCCTAGTTTGAAGTCCTTGTGTGCTTTTCGGGGTTATAATTCTCTGTTGCGGCGGTGTGCAGTGTGCTGTGTGTGACTCTGATCTCGGCCCCCTCCCTGCAGTGTTCAGAGCGGAGAACACAGCTTGGGGCTGGCCATGGAAGCGCTGGGTGTCGGCGGGGGATCTCGGTCCCCCTCCCTGCAGTGTTCAGAGTGGAGAACACAGCTTGGGGCTGGCCATGGAAGCGCTGGGTGTCGGCGGGGGATCTCGGCCCCCCTCGCTGCAGTGTTCAGAGCAGAGAAGACAGCTCGGGGCAGGCGATGGAAGCGCCGAGTGGCGATATACGGTAAGGGTGTTTGCACAGTTGTATTGCAGCAGCATCTTTTGCATTATATGATCCTTTTACTGGTATGTTCATACTGGGGATTCCTTCATGGCAAGCCCTACCCCGAAAATAAGCCCAAGTGTGTTTTTGGTGTCCAAAATGAATATAAGAACTTATTTTCGGGGAAACACTGTATATTCTGATAGACTAGCCTTCCTGAATCAGGGTCCCATGGAACCTTATGGGTTTCTTCAAAGGTTGCTAGAGGTTCCTTGAGTAGAAATTGCTGCCTCTCAGATATGTTCCCACTAACAACAATTATCTTTTTAGATATCTGTAAGAGGGAGATTCTTCACATTGATCACAAATGTAAGAAGCATTGCTCCCAATGATTATCATGATAATGTGCTGTGAGCTGTAGATAGAGTAACTTCTAGCAAGAGTTTCCTAAGACTGAGATCGAGAAAGGTTGCACTAGATGGAAGGTCATCTAAAATTGCGAAACATGCTATGGATGGACACAGATGGATGGAATAACATGCTGCCTTGTTATAATACTGCAGACTTGTAGGCACGTGCAGTTAACTTTCTCCACTGCAGGTGGTACTTATCAGCAGCGGCATTGCAGAGGGGAAGAAATGCAAGAGAAATATGGTTCATCTGTGGTTTCCTGGGTCCCTGGGGAAGTCATCTGATTGGATGCTGCTTTTCAATGCGACTCTAGCAGCCATCTTGGGTAAAGCAGAGTCTCTTTAAGGCCCTGGCTCCTGGGCTTGGCACGCATTTCGCATGTGGGTAGTTTAGGGACAGGTCACCCGTAATTAGCGGCAAGGAGAGGTTCCAGATTAGTAGGATAAGGATAGGGACACGCCATCCTTCCTGGAGATTTTCCTATTCGGGCATGGACCAGGCAGACTGCATTCTGCCCCTCAAGACAGATGCTGTCGGCACATCCAAGACCTGCTCTACTACACATCGCTGTTGTATGCTGCGAGCGTTCCCAGTCAGGCGCCTTCCCGTCATGCTTGTTATTAGTTGCCAATTTTAAACTTTAATACAAGTTCCGTTTTCTGCAGTTGGACTCTGAGTGTTTACTTCCACTGCACCTCCCCACAGACTGTCTTCCTGCCATGGTGTCTGAAAAAGAAGCTGTAGAAAGGTGGAGGGTGGAGTTTGGCATTTTGGTGGGTGTGTGGTGCTATGAACATTAGTATAAAAATTTGGCCACTTGGGGTTCCTAAGGAATAAAATATGTCAGTAGACAGTTTAACCAGCTATCATCTTATGTACAGAAAAAAACAGGAGGGCCAGACTAAAGTTGAGAGACTAAATCGCTAAACTTCAAAAGGACATGCTATTTGGGGAAGGGGGGGATCAGGGTTTAGAATCATGGATGGTCCCAGGTTTAAATGGGCTAAAAATTATAAATTAAAGAGGCGCTCCAGTCTCCCCCCCCCCCCCAATTTTTTTTTTTTAAAGCCAGCAGCTACAAATACTGTAGCTGCTGACTTTTAATATATGGACACTTACCTATCCAGTAATCCAGCGATGTCGGAACCCAAGCCGATTCTTTATTCGGCTTCGGGTGCAGCCGACGGCATCTTCACTAAAGGAAACGGACAGTGAAGCCTTCAGACTTCACAGCCAATTTCCTACTCTGCATGCACGGGTCGAGCTGTGCTTTTTGAATGGTCCCGTTATCTTCTGGGACCTGTGTGTGTCCCAGAAGGCTGCGAAGGGGTAGTAAGAGGGGCCAGACATACGTGTAGATCGCGTGGCTGTTGTCCTGGGAAATGGGAGCGGGTACCTGTCATAACCAGGTACCCCCCCCCCCAAAAAAATGTGCCAAATGTGGCAGTGGAGTGGGGGGGTGGGGGTGCAAACAAGTGGAGCTTCCCATTTTGGGTGGAGCTTCATTTTAAAGTGTTACTAAACCCATAACAGTTATACTCACTGTGGAATCTAAGGGGTTAATCCAGCGCATTGTGTAAAAGGGCTGTTTGATTCTGTCTTCTCTGCCTTCTTCCACTGTCCCCAATACATCTGCTGACAGTACAAAGCCTTGGAGGCACTCTGCACATGCTCAGTTTTGTGTGTATTGCTAAGAGTTATTTTTTTTTGGGAGGGTGCATGTAATCGGCACAGGGCCAATCAGCACTGTCCAGACAGAGGGTCAGGGGTCCTGCAGCCTCATAGGACAGTCAGAGGAGAATGAAAACTCCTCCTACAATGCTTTAACCAGTGCTCGGCCGGACACTGATAGACGTCAGAAGACTGCTATATACTGCTGATAAGAAAAAGTATTTAGTCGTTTATATTTACTAAAATAATTGCATTTCCATGTTCTGTGTACTGTGGGAGACCAGATATAGTGAATGCAGGCTCCTGGGTTTAGTAACACTTTAAGGCAGATCAGTGGCTTGGTGATTAGCATTTTTGGCATGCAGAACTCAGTTTGAAGCCCATCATGGTAACACCTGCATGAGCTTTGCATTATCGCCCTGTGCTTGTGTGAGTTTCCTCTATGTACTCCTCCTGCACTTGAAAGACATGCTGGTAAGTTAATTGGCTCCTGTCTGAATTGGCCATAATATATGTGTACGTGTAAGTATGCAGATGAGATAGGTACCTTAGATTGTAAGCTCCTTGAGGGCGGGGACTGATGTGAATGTACAGAACTGCATAAATTGTTGAGGCTTTATAGAAATACCTGTAATAAAGAAAAAAAAAACATTAACTACTAGCTGACCAGCTCACGCAGATATACTGCGGCAATTCGGCTCTCCTGTGCGAATCGCCGTACCTGTACAGCGTCACTGGCGGCACGCTCTCACTTCCGCTGCATGCTGCGGGAGCGTGCCTGCGGGGCGGGCGGACTCAATGTCTGTCGGCGACCCGCGATCACCTAGTAGAGAGGCAGAACGGGGATCTGCCCGTGTAAACAAGCGTATCCACATTCTGACAGGGGACATGTCAGAGATCTTCTGTTCCCAGTGATCAGGAAAAGTGATCTCTCTCATGTCCCTGGCAGCCAATCCCCCCTACAAATCCCCCCTACAGTTAGAACACACCTAGGGAACACAGTTAATCCCTTGATCGCCCCCTAGTGTTAACCCCTCTCCTGCCAGCGGCATTTTTTTGGTCCGCCACAATGTCGCAGTCCCGCTGAAAATCGTAGATCGCCGCCATTACTAGTAAAAACAATAAAAAATAAATAAAAGTCCCTAAATCTATCCGATAGTTTGTAGACACGATAACTTTTGCGCAAACTAACCAATATACTCCTATTGCAATTTTTTTTAGCAAAAATATGTAGAAGAATATATATCGACCTAAACTTATGAATAGATTTGTTTTTTATATATTTTTTTCGGGTATGTATTATAGCAAAAAGTAAAAAAAAAATTTTGTTTTCCCAAATTTTAGCTCTTTGTTTATAGAGCAAAAATTAAAACCGCAGAGGTGATCAAATACCACAGCAACGCAGTGCTGTATCGCAAAAAATGGCCGGGTCATTAAGGGGGCAAATCCTTCCAGGACTGAAGTGGTTAAAAGCTCAGGGGTTAAGGACATGCTTCAGTAGTTGATTGTTTAGAATGTTCAACTGTTCAAGCCTAAGACTATCCATAGCCTGCCAGGCTATTCTAAGCAGGGACCTGTTGGAACCATCAAAATGTGTTGGTTTGTCTTTTTGACATTTTATGATGAATTCTTTATGGTTGCTTAGAAAATTGTCTGGTCTGTTTTTACGGTACTTTTTACATGAAGTGCTCCCTAAAGGTCTCTTCGTGTTGATGAGCTGCCAGCAAAAACCCTTGTATGCTTCAATATGAACTCGATAATATTGACTTTGAAATTGATGTACATTGGGATCCAGTGCTTCTTATCTCCATCTCTAACCTAATAACCATATTCGGCAAGACAATGATGTGCCGGGTAGCCCATTTAGCTGATGCTCCTGCAGTAAACTGGAATTTGATTTCTAGACTTGACGTATCATAATTACTTTGTACTGCTTGACCTAATCAGACTAGTACAGAGTGAATTCTTTAGTTGCTATTGGTTACTGCCCTTGGCATGCTTTGCATCTTACAAAATGACCCTGTATTCCTGGCTTCTGCTTACTGCAGCTGTCTGGCCTTGTGTATATTCTGTCCACTTGTATAAAACAGTTGTCCTTTTCTTCCTCGTACATCTGTTCCTCCGTCTGACCCGACTTTCCCTTTAGATAGCATTCCACTCTCCCCAGCTGCTCAAGTTCCCTATTTGGGTGTCTACTATTTTCTTTATCTGTCCTCCACTGCATATAGAATGTGTGTGACAATTCTGACACTTGGGATCACCTATAGCAGGGGTCTCCAAACTTTCTAAGCAAAGGGCCAGTTTACTGTCCTTTTATACTTTAGGTGGGCCGGACTGTGGCCAGTGCGAGTAGAAAATGCCCCCCCGCATCAGTGCCCTATCATTGGTTGTAATGGGAAGAATAGTGCCCTATTGTTGATATCAATTGGAAACATAGTGTCCCATTGATGGTGTCAGTAGATGGAATGGTGCTCCATCATTGGTGTCATTTGGTGGAATAGTTCCCCAAGGGCCAGTTAAAGGCAAGCAAAGGGCCGCATCCAGCCCCCTGGCCACAGTTTGGAGACCACTGACCTAAAGTATACACACTTTCCCAGCCTTTCTCAACCTTTTTAATACAGAGGATTCCTTGAAACTACTTTCAGGTCTCAGGGAACCCACCTACATCTCACAATACATTAGTGTGAACAGTGAAGCCCTGTACACACGACCGGGATTCCCGTCGGAAAAAAAAAACTTTAGTTTTCCCGACGGGATTCCTGCCAAGCTTGACCGGATTCTGCCAAGCTTGTCTTGCGTACAGACTGACATTCAAAATTCAGTTGTTCTATAGCACGGTGACGTACAACACGTACGACGGCACTATAAAGGGGAACTTCCATTCCAATGGCGCAACCCTTTGGGCTGCTTTTGCTGATCTCGTGTTAGTAAAAGTTTGATGAGAGACGATTCGCGCTTTTCAGCCTTGTGCTTTTCAGTCCGTTACAGCGTGATGAATGTGATAGCTCCATTACGAACGCTAGTTTTACCAGAAGGAGCGCTCCCATCTCATACTTGTGTAGCGGGTGGTTACATTTAGGGGAGGCATCTGAGTGATAATGGCTCAGGTGCAGCAATTGTTAAGGTTCATGGACCAATTTATGCCAGTGGAGGATATCAATGGTGTTCAGTTCCCTGCGGCCTATAGGTGGCGATGTCGCCATGGGCCGGGGTTGAACCGCCATTGGAGGTCTGTGCCTTTTTGTCCTCTCTCGGCAGTGGTACAGTGGGGCGGGGAACCTGCTGTGCATGCTGACAGAGGGGATAAAAGGGGCGGACATCTTCCGCTCGGGGTCCACGCCCAGGCACCTTCAGCCTGGGTGTGAGTGCTGGTGGTCTCCGGGCGCCCTCGGCCCGGGGATGGAGCTGCGATTCCACCCCAGACACCTTTTAGTCTGGGGTGAGGTACTCTCTGGAGTCCTGGGGCCCAGTACCTTCGACTGGGTCCAACAAGGGATGGAGGATTCCTAGGGTGTCCTCCGGTTTTGGACACCCGAATCTAGGGCAAGGGGGACCAGAGAAGTGACCTTCCCGGAGATCCAGCGCAGCATTGGCTGGTGACGGTGGAGGCCTCTGGTGATGGTCCGGATGGATGACTCCCCTGACAGGGGCCTTATCTCAAGAAGGTAGTCTACGTCCTCATGGTCGGTGGCAGCGACCCAACTGAAACCCAGGTCGGTGGCAGAGGCCTCTAGCCCAATTCATCCGGTCGGTGGCAGCGACCGTGTGCCAAGCCTGTTTGCGCACACCGAAACAGGAGAGTAACAAGTTCAAGTTTGTGCCTGGACCTTCCTCTTCACCTTGTCTGTTCGTTGTCTGACCAGTCTGCTCTAAAAGGACTATTTATTGCTCTAAAATAATAAATAAGTGTTGGACTTTCAATGGTGTGGAACTTGGCTTTCTGGGAGTTAAAGGTCATTCTCAAGGGAAGTTTTGGCTCTGGACAGGGGCACAGGCCCGAAGGTATTGGTTATAGCTCACACCTCTACACACTAGAGGATGCAAGCTGGTGGTGCGTCACACTCTCCTCCCTGGTCCCCTAGATGAGAGCCATTGACATTGACAGAGAAGGAGGGAGTGAGAGGTGAGGTCGCTACACTTGATTCTGAGCATGCGCGTTTTTTTTCCCCTCGGACAAGCATACACACGACCGGTTTTCCCGACAGGAAATGGTCAGACGGGATTCACGACGAGAAAATAGAGAGTAGGTTCTCTATTTTTCTCGCCGGGATTCCCGGCAGTTTTCACAACGAGAAAGCATATACACGAACGGTTTTCACGGCAAAAAGCTTTCCCAGCAGTTTTCTTATCGAGAAAACCGGTCGCGTGTACGAGGCCTGAGTTGTAGATCTTTTATCATTAACATTTTTATTACAGCGATTGTAGTCAGAAGGTTTTTTACCTTAATGCATTCTGTGCATTAAGAAAAAAAGCCTTCTGTGTGCAGCACCCCCCTAACACTTACCTGAGGTCCCTCTCTGTCCAGCGATGTCTACGAGTATCTCAGCCCATCCGATATTCTCCCTCCTGATTGGCTGAGACACAGCAGCGGCACCATTGGCTTCTGCTGTCAATCAAAGTCAACTAGCAAATTAGGGGAGAGAGGGGGTGGGTCCGCATCTGGGTCTGGGCTCCGTGTCTGAATGAACACAGGGAGCTGTGACTCGGCTTGTGTGCCCCCGTAGCAAGCTGCTTGCTGTAGGGGCACTCAACAGGAGGAAGGGGCCAGGATCACAGAAGAGGAACCCGAGAAGAGGAGGATCTGGGCTGCTCTGTGCATATCCCCTGCAACAGGGCAGGTAAGTACATGTAACATGTTTGTTATTTTTATAGGAAAAAAAAACAAGGCTTTACAATCACTTTAAACTGTTACTAAACCCAGGACCCTGCATTCAATATATCTGGTCACCCACAGTACACAGAACATGGAAATGCTATTATTTTAGTAAATAAACTTCTAAATACCTTTTCCCATCAGCAGTAAATAGAAGTCTTGTGACTTCTATCAGTGTCTGGTTAAAGCTTGTAGGAGGAGTTTTCATTCTCCTCTGTCTCTCCTATGAGGCTGCAGGACCCCTGACCCTCTGTCTTCTGGACAGTGCTGATGGGCCCAGTGCTGATCACATGCAAAAAAAAACAACCTCTCTAGCATTGCACACCAAACTGATTAGGTGTCCTCAAGGCTCTGTACTATCAGGAGATGGATTGGGGACTGTGGAAGGAGGCGAGGATCAGAGAAGACAGGATCAAACAGCCTTTTTACACAATGTGCAGGATTAACACTTTAGGTTCCACAGTGAGTATAACAAACATGCTTTACTGCAAATACAGACTGATTTTACTGTTGTGGGTTTAGTGACACTTTAAATATTTTAGAAAAAAGGATACAAAAACGGTATACATAGCTCACATTTTGCAATCCAAGCACACATAAGTGTAAAATATAAGGTAATAACAAGATTAAGGCCCCTTTCACACGGGACGGATCCGTGAAGATCCACCTGTGAACCTCCGCTTGCTCAGCAGGGATCGCTCCGCTGATCCCCGCTGAGCCGGCGGATGACAGGGCGGTCCCCGCACACTGTGCAGGGACCGCCCTGTCAGATCTCCGCTCACCCCTATGGGGGGATCGGATGAACACGGACCGTCTGTCCGTGTTCATCCGATCCGCTTTGCAGACGGATAGAAAAATAGGATTTTCCTCCATCTGCAGAATCGGAGGATTGCGGACCCGGATGAGATTGGGTGTCAGCGGATGTTCATCCGCAAACGGACGGATGAAAAAGCGGACATACGGTCCGCTGGTGTGAAAGGGGCCTAAGTAAGTCACATGAACATCCAGAAAGATACACCGACATAGGCCTCCAGTAACGTCAGTTCAGAGTAGGTGGTCACATCTCGACAATTGACATGTGCTGATATATAATCAATATACTTCAGAATTTAGTGCTCATTCCCATAGGTTCCATAAACTACAATAAAGTGCTACTGTGCATTCATTACAACACATAATTGGATCACAAAGTGCATACACCATACTGCGATACCACTATCCACTCTAATAAATCACATCAATTATAATCCCATCAACTAAATTAAAGTGCTACAGTGCATAAATTGTAAATAAATGTAAATAAAAATGATTTACAAAGTGCAGTTACATTATTACAATAACACTATCCAATCATGCGCTACAAAACAGTACAAAAAGTGTCCATTCAAAAAGTTAAATTGCAAAAAAGTCCTTATCAATATGCTGTGTGGTTTCCACTCTATAAAGTGCTTAGTGCTTTACGTGCAAAAAAAGTCCTTTAATAAAATACCTCCTTCTGTGCTTCAATCCACCACCGTGAATCACCACCACACTGGAAAACATACCAGATAACCATGACCTCTCATTTAAGATTAGGGCTCAATGCGCTTTTTTCCCCCCAAGGGGTTCGGACATTCACGATATGACTTTACCTTTTCTTACAGCATCATCACCAGTACCAAAAAATCTGAGAAAAGCTCTGATGGTGTAAAACCTTTTATTGTTTCAATAGGTTGCATAAAACATCAATAATTGCGTCACATTGTATGCATTACGCCCTGCACCCGGGTTAAATAAATTGCTGTTTGATTTTGCTGGCCGGATTCACTATACACAGTGCAAGCACAGTCCATGCCTAATACCTCACTACATCCAGGTGTCTCTGCACAAACAAAATGCTTCATGTAGCTCTGCCCCGATGTACGTTTCGTCATAATGACGTCTTCAGGAGGCGTTACCTGACAAATAAGAATCAAAATAAACTAAATTTATCTCTGTAAGTACACTCACCGGCCACTTTATTAGGTACACCTTTCTAGTACTGAGTTGAACCCCTTTTGCTTTCAGAACTGCCTTAATTCTTCATGCCATAGATTCAACAAGGTGTTGGAAACATCCCTCAGAGATTTTGTCCATATTAACATGATAGCATCACGCAGTTGCTGCATATTTGTGGGCTGCACATCCATGATGCGACTCTCCCATTCCATCACATCCCAAAGGTGCTCTATTTGATGAGATCTGGTGACAGAGGAGGCTATTGGAGTACAATGACCTCATTGTCATGTTCAAGAAACCATGCCGTTCCCTCAGAGCCCTGTGCTGTGAACAGCAGCCCCCGTGCGCATGTGTGGGAGTGATGTCATCGCGGCTCGGACCGGAGCCTGCCAACCCAGAAGGAAGGCCGGGTGAAGATTGATGCCCTGTTAGCGGTGACAGCACGCCACTGGAGGGCTTAGTTTTAAGGTAAGTTTTACATAATGTGCTAGTATGTGATGCATGCTAGCTCATTATAACTTTGCCTTGCAGGTTTAAAAAAACAAAACAGAAAAAAAAAACATGGCTTACTACCGCTTAAATGGTCCATTGATAAATATTTTGTTTGCTAATTTTCCTATACTTTTTTTTTTTAGTTTCCTATCACATACAGGAAAGTATTGGCTTAAATAAAAGCGGTACGTAGTTTAACAGTTACAAAAAAAAAAGCAGTTTATAAACTGCCCCCCAAAGAAAAACATTTGTTCAAAATTGGTTCTGGCTATGTCAAAAACTGGAGACAAATTCTCAAATAAAAATAAAAAATTTCTGCAGGCAGCAGAGGGCAAAGGTTGTAGTAGAGATTACGGAGCATTCAAATGGAAATCAGAATTTTATATTGAGGAAAGTTATATTTAATTATACAGCACTTATCAGTGAAAATTTGAGACAATACACAAAAATAAGCGAACAACTGTTATTAGCCCATTGCCATAAATAATTCAGTGCGGTTTATAAAGTCATAACAAGTTCTAGGTTTGAGCAAATCTACTTAGCCACAAATAGGGCTGTTTGACATCATTCATGAAATTTCACAAATAACTTCAAAGAACCTCCCGTCAGGCGCTCTTGTTTTGACCACACATGACAACCCGCGTTTAGTATAATGGGGGAATTTTTGTAGGCTCTCACGTGCTTCTCTCTTGTCTTTCATCTCGCTCCCCCCCCCCCGCCCCCCTCAGGCTGAGACGGTGATTCAGTGGGTGACTCCGGACCGCCAGAAAGACATTCCTGTGTGGTGGATAATCCTGGGAGTATTCGGGGGGCTGCTAATCTTGGCTTTGTTTGTATTTGTCATGTGGAAGGTGAGTTGCAAAATGGCCGCCGTCACGTCAATTGGGTTCCCATAGCAACAACTTAAGAAAAGAATGATTTATTCTCTTAAACCTAACATATAATTTTCTGATTTTTCAGCTCGGATTCTTCATGAGAAGGCGACCACCGACAGACGAGGGGGAAGAGCTGACTGCGGACAAATAATGGATGACTACTTGCTTCTAATTAATGTGCTAATTGTTTGTTTTTTTACTACTTGCCATTAAAACAATAAATACGTAGAACATTAAAGAGCATTTCTCATGTTTATTCTTTCAAAATTTAGTTGAGAGCTTTGCGTTCTTTAAACAAGGCCTCACGTTTCAGTTGCCCAAAGGAACCTGTAACATTCCAGCTGTCATTTTCCACGTCGGATTAAGAAGTGAGGCATCTGATCGTTTGTTTTTTTTGTGCCTGCAGCTAATAGAGCAAATGCCTCAAATGGACATGTGACCAGGCTATGGTATTCAAGTATTTACATATTATTAATACCCATTACATGAGCTTTAAAACAATCCCTCAATGACCTCTGTGGCTGACAACACTCTGGAGCAATTCATTCTCAGATTCCACAGCAGATGCACTGGAGTCCTTCAAGTTGTTCCCTCAGTAGCCAGCTCAGTAAAAGGAAAACGCTCCAAAGTGAGGGGATCCCTGATTGTCACCAGTACTAGTGTCCCCATTGAAAGATTTCCCCTCTATTACTTTTCTGGGGATAACCGAAAATTTGTGATTTTCTTTCACTTTTACCTTCACTGATAATGGTAACCAGGACAAATAAAGGGTGAATCTCACTAATGGGGGCACAGACAGCAATAAAAACCTGACAGGTGTTCCAATCCCTCCTCACTTTATCCAAAACTAAATAAAAAAGTTTTTGCTGACCAGGCTTTTTCTGACACTTTTTGTGAAATCAGTATTTTTTGCTAGAAAATTACTTATAACCCCCAAACATTCTACATTTTTCTTCTTTTTTTTTTTTTTTTTTTTTTTTAGCAGGGACCCTAGGGAATAAAATGGCGAACGTTGCAATTATTTTATGTCACGTGGTAATTGCGCAGCAGTTTTGCAAACACAATTATTTTGGGTAAAAAATACACTTTAATGAATTAAAAAAACAAAACACAATATTTACCCCAAATTTGCTGTATAATGTGAAATAGGTACTGTAAAAAAATGATAAAAGGACTTTAAGCTGGAACTTCACCCAAAACGGTGAAGCCTCCTCTCCCCCTCCTCTTCAACTTTTGGCACTTTATTTCATTTTGAGGGGGGCAGGTACCTGGTTTTGACAGGTACACCTGCCAACTTCCATCCGAATCTCCTAGGGCTAGATTATCCGTGTAGAAGTTTAGGCCCCCCCCCCTCTATTCCCACAGCCTTCTGGGACACATCATAGGTCCCAGAAGGCTGCGGGACCATTCACAAAGTGCAGCGTGGCTCGTGCATGAACAGTGGGAAGTCGGCTGTGAAGCCAAAAGGTGTCACAGCCGACTTCCCACACTAAACCTGCTGGAGCGGGGTCCCAAAGAACAGAGCCTGGATCCCTGAAGGTCCTTTTAATAAAGTTCAGCACCTACAGTATTTGTAACTGCAGACTTTAACATTTTTTTTTCTAGGCTGAAGATCCTCTCACACTTGTTTGGTGCTCTCAATCCTGTTTTTCTGATAGCATTTTTTTTTTATAAATGACAAGGGATATAACCCTTCTATACTGTCCCAAAAAAAAAAAAATTTTGCTAGAGATACCCTTTAACCATAGGGGCCAATATCGCTATAAAATGACTTTTTGTGTTTCCATTTTGCAGATACGGTTAATTGCTACATATGGTTCTGGGAATATGTAAATTGCTTTTAAACATACTTTACATACATTATTTGTAATTGATGAGCACTAATGGATGGAATATTGCTGCAAATGGCATTGTGAAGAGCCCACTGAACTGCTTGCATGTCATCTGGAATTGGATAAAGTTTAAAGTCGCTTAGCCTCGGCTCACGGGGAGTCTATTAAAGGTGATCTGGGGCCAAAAATTGCTTCCAACCCAAAGGCATCCCAAAGAAATGCTAACAATGACGCACTGTACAATTCATTCCAGTGCTAGGTGACCTTCACCTTTTTTCAGACAAGTGACAACTGATGAGCCACATTACATGTCACAATACTCAGTAACAGTATAAAAGCTGCTCAAGTCCATTGACTTAGATGCCAGCAGGAGGCAGAATTTCCTCAGTCTTCTCTCCCCCAGTGGTCAAACTATACATTGTAACATGGTAGAGGCTACGGCAGGGGGCTGATCTGTGTCAGACATTCGTGAACACAGCAAAACACTGCACAGGCATCAGAATTTGTATGATTGTGTCATCTATTAGCCAGCATCTAAGCCTAGGAAGAAGATGGTGACCCTGAACAAACCTGGCACCATGCTTCCGGACAGAAAAACAAAATAAGGCATTGTCTGGGAGAGTGATGTGTAGGCAATACATACATTTACACATTACTTAACATGCTTGCACTTAACAATAAAAATATATTTCATGCTACGTCCACTTTAACAGACATACTAAAATAATACAAAATTGTGAAATTGGATAACTATGGTCTTGTTCTGAGGGTTAAAGCAGATCAAAGTGAATTTAGGTACACTCCGCAGCTTGTACAATAGAAAAAAATGAATAAACTTTTGGAACATGAAAATGCAAATTGGGACTCAGTTCCAAAAGTCACCACTGGCCCCGCCCCCTCCTGCCTCTTACACTTCTTTGCTTGCCCATAACCATGGATTTGAAGGAGCAATTTGCATATTGGTGCTCCTTGGACTTCTGGAATACCGGAGGGCTCAACAAGCTGGATGACAATATGATCAAGGTGCCAGCTAGGCATGGGTGATGGCAAACTAACCAAAAAAGCAACCATGGGTTCACTATAAAAAATTTTTTTTAAAATATATATATATATATACACACACACAGTGGGTAAAATAAGTATTGAACACGTAAATATATTTCCAAAGGTGCTGTTGACATGACATTTTCACCACATGTCGGTAACAACCCCAGCAATCCAAACATACAAAGAAACTAAAACAAATAAGTTCAGAAATAGTTATGTGTAATAAAATGGAATGACACAGGGAAAAAGTATTGAACAGAAATGTATTTAATACTTGGTACAAAATCCTTTGTTGGTAATGACAGCTTCAAGACGCCTCCTTTATGGAGAAATTAGTGGCATGCGTTACTCAGGTGTGATTTTGTCCCATTCTTCCACACAAACAGTCTTCAAATCTTGAAGGTCCCGTGGGACTCTTCTCTGAACTCTTATCTTTAGTTCTTGCCATAGATGTTCTATTGGATTCAAGTCAGGTGATTGGCTGGGCCATTCTAGCAGCTTTATTTTCTTTCTTTGAAACCAATTGAGAGTTTCCTTGGCTTTGTGTTTGGGATCATTGTCTTGCTGAAATGTCCCCCCTCGTTTCATCTTCATCATCCTGGTAGATGGCAGCAGATTTTTATCAAGAATGTCTTGGTACATTTTTCCATTCATCCTTCCTTCAATAACATGAAGTTTGCCACTACCGTATGCTGAAAAACAGACCCACACCATGATGTTCCCACCTCCAAACTTCACTGTTGGTATGGGGGTGTTTTTGGGGTGATGTGCAGCGCCATTTGACCTCCAAACATGGTGTGTATTATGGCATCCAAAGAGTTAAATTTTGATCCCATCTGACCAAAGCCTGTGAAATACTAGGAGAATATTTTCCCAGTATTTCACAGGCTTGTCTAAATGTTGTGCACTTTAAACGAGCTTCAACATGCTTTTTCTTCAGCAATGGAGTCTTGCGTGGTGAGCGTGCATACAGGCCATGGCGGGTGAGTGCATTACTTATTGTTTTCTTTCAAACAATTGTACCTGCTAATTCTAGGACTTTCTGAAGCTCTCCACAAGTGGTCCTTGGCTCTTGGACAACTCTTCTGATAATTATGTTCACTCCTTTTTCAGAAATCTTGCGAGGAGCACCTGGTAGTGGCCGGTTTATGGTGAAATTATGTTCTTTCCACTTCTAGATTATGGCCCCAACAGTGCTCACTGGAACATTATTATTATTATTATACACAATTTATATAGCGCCAACAGTTTATGCAGCGCTTTACAATGAAGAGGTGGGACAGCACAATTACAGTACAGTTCAATACAGAAGGTACAGGAGGGCCCTGCTCGTAGAGCTTACATTCTAAAGGGAGAGGGTGGTGGTACAAAAGGTAATAGCTGCTGAGAAAGATTTGATGGGGGTGGCTTGGGGACAGTTAGGTGGGTGTGGGATGGGCTTCCCTGAATAAATTAGTTTTCAGGGATCTCCTAAAGGTGGAGAAGTTAGGGGCTGATTGGACACACCAGGGCAGGGAGTTCCAGAGGATGGGAGAGGCTCTGGAGAAGTCCTGAAGCCGAGCATGGGAGGAGGTAACAAGGGAGCTAGAGAGCAGGAGGTCCTGGGAGGAACATTCAGAAGTTTAGAAATCTTTCTGTAACCAATGCCATCAGTATGTTTTGCAACAATACTTGAGAGAGCTCTTTGCTTTTACCCATCATGAGATGTTTCTTGTGTGACACCTTGGTAATGAGACACCTTTTTATAGGTCATCAGTTGAGACTGAACCAGCTGATATTAATTTGCACTGACAAGGGGTAGGATCTCTTTCTAATTACTGATAGATTTCAACTGGTGTCTTGGCTTTCCATGCCATTTTGCACTTCTCTTTCTTCATGTGTTAAATACTTTTTCCCTGTGTCATTCCATTTCATTACACATTACTTAATTTCTGAACGTATTTGTTTTGGTTTCTTTGTGTGTATGAATTGCATGAGTTGTTACCGACACATAGTGGAAATTTCACGTCAATAGCACCTTTAGAAACATATTAAGCCAGAAGAATTGTGACATGTTCAATACTTATTTTACCTGATATATATATTGTGAGGGGGTTAACTCAGCAGCAGGTGTGTGTGACCCCCTGGATGGGTTCACCACACAAAAACAGGCACAGCAGACAGTGGTAGGAGAAAACAAAAGGGTGTGGTTTTATTTGAACTATATACAGACAAAAAAATATAACAGAAAACAAAAGAAACAGGAAAATAAATCCTGGTCAACTTGACCGCTCACTACACACGTTGGTGTCCCTAACTAACAACTGGGTACAGCCTTGTGCTGCCCCAGTCCCTAGCTCCCTGCTTTTAGAAGTTCTTAGCAATAACCACACAGGCTTTGGCCCACCACACAGAGATCACACTCCCCAGACTATCCACACAGATCTAGTTCTAGGTTGGAGCCTCTCCCTTAGCATGCTGGGAGTTCTTGTAGAGGCCCTAATGAGCCCACTTACTTCAGCTGGGCTCATTAACTCTTCCCTTGCAAGACTCCGAGCACTCCCCCTAGTGGTATAAATCGGCATAAAGCCTGAATCTAGGACATATATACCTTCCATCCTGGATGCAAACTGGTGATTTTACCTGCCTGCTGTCACAATATATATATATATATATATATATATATATATATATATATATTTTTTTTTAACAGATTATGTCTAATGCCTTGTACACACGATCGGACCTTTTTCCGATCAAACTTCCATCGGAATTCCGACGGAATTTCATCGGAAAAAAATAGAACATGTTCTATTTGAAAGTTCCGATGGAATTCATTGGAATTTCTCCGATGGGGCCCACACACGGTCGGAATTTCTGACTTTTTTCATCGGAAATTCCTATCGTGTGTACGGGGCATAACTCTCTCACTGGGGAGATTTTTCCTCCCTTCCTGTTTTTTATATGACCCCACTGTTCGAAATCCATTGAAGAATTTTTCTACCATTTCCTGTCTGGGATAATAGAAACACAGAATTTAATTTTAAAAAAACTTCACTTTAAAAGGAAAAAACATATATACTGTATATATAATAAATTATATAAAATTTTATAAATTATGTCTAGCTCCCTCTCTGGGGAGATTTTCCCTCCCTTTCTGTCCGTGTGACACCAGTCCAGGATTGAGGGTAGCAGTTGTCACCCCACTCTACTAAAATGTCCCCATTGAAGAATTTTTCCAGCATTTCCTGTCTGGGCCAATAGGAACTCCAAATGCAATAAAAAAAACCTTCCCTGCTCTGTCTTAAAGAAAATAAAATGTTTTGCCTGGAGTTGGGCTTTCAAATAATCCTGAAACATTGGCATACATGATAAATATATGCTGACAATGTATAGCAGGTACCCTAAGGCCATATCCTGCCGTCATAATGCCGGCCTCTGAAAATCTGACCTAGAAATGGAATGCACATGCACCTCTTGCATACCAGTGTGTGGTGCTTGGTTTAAGACTGGACAATCACCACATAGCACAGTCACATGTTGGTGAGGAGTGTGTCAACCCCTATGCAAATAATGACCATCAGAAAGTCAGGATCCTCAGTAGGCCCCAGAGGAGTACTGGATGACAATAGGATGTTACACCTTGAAGGGTCTGCTATACAGCTACTATTGGGTTTTGTGGGTTGGTGGCTTATTTACTTATTATAGGAATCTATATAGCGCCAAGTCGCCAACAATTACGCAGTGATTTACATTAATATCAGTCCCTTCCCTTAAAGTGGTTAAGCCACTATGTGATCTTTATACCATCCCCTCTGTTAGATAAGAACCTGTGTCCTAGTGCCTGTGCTTTATTAAAAAAATCAGATTTCTACCTGATTTCACAGTGCCTCGGCTCTCTCCTCTCTCCGTCTGACAGCTCCAGCGGGCAGGGCCGAGATTCCCCCGCTGACGTCAGCCAAGGAGAAGGGGGGAAGTCACATGAGCGCCGGGAGATGCTGTGAAACAAGGTAGAAATCAGGTTTTTTTTTAAATATACTTCTTATTAAAGTATTTTGAGATTAAAGCGGGGGTCCACACAAAAATGGAACTTCCGCTTTTCGGAACTCCCCCTCCACTTCCGTGCGTAGACCCCCGCAGAATCCCACAGAGTCTATGCCACTTTTTTTTTATAAAGAACAGGCACTAGGACACATGTTCTTATCTAACAGAGGGGGTGGTATAAACTTAACATAGTTTTAGAGCAGCGGGGAGAGGAGCAGAGCGGCGCTGATACCAGCTGACAGGCGGGGGGGGAGGACAGAGGGAGATAGATGAGAGCTGCAGATAGCAGCGGATGAAGGAGGCACGTAAATTGACCACGGTGTCAGGGCTCAGCAGCCATGATAAACCGTGGTCAGTTTACAAAGGGGAAGGCAGAAACTGGCAGGATCCGCCAGGTATTTCAAGTGATATAGGGGTCCAAATTACACAACACAAGCACTGTGCTGTATAACATGCTTTAAGGGAACAGGATGCTTTTTTTTTCTTTTAGGGTAGCAAACACTTTAAGGAGCTTACAATCGAAGGTCCCTACCAGTGCTACTAGTGTGAGTAGGTAAACTATACCCTGACTCATACTTAAAGGGCTTGTAAACCCTCACAATGCATTAAGGTGAAACACCTTTTGTGTTGCAGCACCCCACCAGACCCCCCCCCTTTTTCTTACCTGAGCCTAGTTGTTCCAGCGATAGGTGTGACCACAGCAGCACCAGCCGCTGTCTCGTGTCCTCATTGGATAGATTGATAGCAGCAAGACCCATTGGCTGCCGCTGATGTTAATCAAATCGAGTGACACAGGAGCTGGGGGCGAGGCAGAGTTCTGCTGTCTGTGTCAATGGACACAGCAGCAGGACTCGGGAGCGTGTACGCACGAGTGCCCCCATGGAAAGCGGCTCTCCGTGGGGGCACTTGAGAAGAGGAGGAGCCAGGAGCACCAACGGGGGACCCCAGAAAAGGAGGATCGGGGCCACTCTGTGCAAAACCCTTCCACAGAGCAGGTAAGTATGACATGTTTGTTATTTAAAAAGAAAAAAAAAACAAAGCTTTACAATCACTTTAACCAGTCTGTAATTGGGACATGGTTATTAGAGTTCAGGGCTAGGTGACACATACAGACAGCTCTCTCGTGCCTACCCCTGGTTCTAGCAAGTTGGAGAACATTCCAGAGACTAGATGGCGGAGGCTAGAGGGTTTGCTCTGCATGTTTAGGGGAACTTAGCCAATCCCCAGGCGGTGGGCCTGGCAGGGGACTAAGTGAGCTTTTAAATATGGATGAGTCATGCTGGGAGGGAGTCTGGTGGAAGATGGAGATGCAGTGCTGAGGGGACTGTTGGTGGCCCTCGAGGGGGGGCTCTACTTCGAGCCAGGACTCAGGTGCTGGCCTGGAAGGATCATACCACAGAAGAAGCTGGAAGGAGTCTTGCCTGAGAAGCAGCAGGAGCAAGGAAAGGACAGTGTGAGTACTACAGCACAGTGCAGGGACTGACAAGGGGAGAAGACTGCCACATGTTGCAGGGCTCTCTGGAAGACAACAGTGTGCTTAAATCTTCCATACCTTGCCCTGAAAGATCTTCAGTGAGTCAGTTGGGTAGACTGGTGAAGAGAGCCATTCGGGTAGACTGGTGAAGAGAGCCATTCGGGTAGACTGGTGAAGAGAGTCAGTCAGGTAGACTGGTGAAGAGATTCAGTCGGGTAGACTGGTGAAGAGAGTCAGTTGGATAAACTGGTGAAGGGTCAGTCAGGTAGACTGATGAAGGGTCAGTCGGGTAGACTGGTGAAGGGTCAGTCGGGTAGACTGGTGAAGAGTCAGTTAGGTAGACTGGTGAAGGGTCAGTCGGGTAGACTGGTGAAGAGAGTCAGTCAGGTAGACTGGTGAATGGTCAGTCGGGTAGACTGGTGAAGAGTCAGTCAGGTAGACTGGTGAATGGTCAGTCAGGTAGACTGGTGAAGAGAGTAATTTGGGTAGACTGGTGAAGAGAGTCAGTCAGGTAGACTGGTGAAGGGTCAGTCGGGTAGACTGGTAAAGAGAGTCAGTCAGGTAGACTGGTGAATTGTCAGTCAGGTAGACTGGTGAAGAGAGTCATTTGGGTAGACTGGTGAAGAGAGTCAGTCAGGTAGACTGGTGAAGAGAGTCAGTCAGGTAGACTGGTGAAGGGTCAGTCGGGTAGACTGGTGAAGAGAGTCAGTCAGGTAGACTGGTGAATGGTCAGTCGGGTAGACTGGTGAAGAGAGTCATTTGGGTAGACTGGTGAAGAGAGTCATTTGGGTAGACTGGTGAATGGTCAGTCAGATAGACTGGTGAAGAGAGTAATTTGGGTAAACTGGTGAAGAGAGTCAGTCAGGTAGACTGGTGAAGGGTCAGTCAGGTAGACTGGTGAAGGGTCAGTCAGTTAGACTGGTGAAAAGAGTCAGTCAGGTAAACTGATGAAGGGTCAGTCAGGTAGACTGGTGAAGAGAGTCTTTTGGGTAGACTGGTGAAGAAGCAGCCAGGTGGGCTGGTGAAGAGGCAGCCAGGTGGACTAGCATTTCCTGCAGTAGTAGAGCTGGGACGAGTATCTACAAGGGAGTGGAGATACCCCAGGATGCAGTTCACTCCACATTGCACTATTTTCTAAAAGGGCTGAGAGTTCCTAGCCTGTAAGGGGCTGTTGCTGATCTAACAGAGACTGTTAGCTAATTAATCAGAGCCATTCAATCCAAGGAGGAGGAATCAATTGGAGTTGTACAAGAACAGGGAGAAGAACAAAGTGGAGCAGTGTACATAGGGAGGAAATTGCCCCTGATTTTTGTTGCTATCAAGTTTGGCATCCCATAATTTCTATCTCCATTCAAGTTATTACCCGCTAAAAAAAAATACAAAAACAAAGCTCAAGGACTGATTTAGATGTCTGTATGTAAGCTGAAGTTGTGTGCCTGGCTGTGCAGCAGTGAGGAACCCTGTCAATGCTACAGAATTGTAAGAGCAAACCCATGCAGGCAAAGGGGGAGCATGCAGATAGTGTCCTGGCCGGAATTTTAACCCCTGTTCTACCCATATAAGGTATAACATAGTAATAACACATGGATTTTCAAGCTGTCTCATCACTAATACCCTAATAAGGATCAGCCCTTGTGGGGGGTCCGCTGTGGTATCTTCACCTTGGGTGTTAGAGGACCTCATCCTAGCACTGTTTAAGGCATGCTTGTGTAGCACCCTGGTGTTTAGGCAGAGTTGCTCCTAAATTTACTTGCCAGGTATAGAGCTGCCTTGGCTAATTGTTGAGGATCAACTGATTTCACTCTAAGTCTGTAATTGCTGCACTTCTCTCTCTTTTGTCACTAGATGGTCGGGTATATGATGGCATTAGATATGAGAAGGGCACTGCAAGGTCAGATTATGGGTATATGGGGTATCCCAGACAATGGGCAGGGGTTTTATTAAATCCCATGGCCTGCTAGGAGAACCGATATATATTTGGGTGGAGTCAGGTGATCGTGTTCTGTGCCACCTGGACGGCTGTCTGGGTGAACGTGTGTTGTATTGCCCAGGCGGCTAGGCCGGAGATTGGGCCTACCCCGGGCACATCTGGCTGCTAGGCTGTCTGAGGGCCTATCCAGAAGCAAGTGAGCAGCGCAATTTTGGGATTGCAGCTTGCAGTCCAACCGGAAGTGACGGTTCTGCCGACCGGAGAACCCGTTGTGGTCAGAGGTAGAGGGGAAGCTGTCGCCAGTAGGGGACTATTCACCTTACTACCAGGGACCACAGTGAATAACTGAAGAAAGTACCGGAACCATATTCTCATCGACCAGGGACGGTGAAGAATCAGGAAACTTCAGTGGGTGTCAAGCCAGGGACCCAGCCAGCGGAGGTAAGGCTTACAGAGCAGCCTTGTGTGTCAAGCCAGGGACCAAGCAGGCCAGTAGGGTGAAGCTTGAGAAATATCTGGAGTGCCAAGCTAGGGACCCAGCTGAGAGGCGGGGGTGACGCTTGAGGAAGATACCACCATCAAGATTGGAGGAGCTCAGGGGATTCAGTGTCAGTGAATCATCTAGTCTAGTGAGAGACCGGGAGCTCAGTGGGTTGAAGAACTACAAGAAGGGATTGTAGTGGAAGTGAAGGAACTGTTACACTTTGTGTTAGGAACTTTTAAAGATTGTTGCCATAGGAGACAGCATTCCTGCACATTCAGATGTGGCATCTTGCTGGGTGCCTTTCCCTGCATGGCTGTCCTCCTAGTGAAGTCTCGGAGTCTGACAATTAATCTTGTAACTACCTAAGGGTGTCCTGGCCCTAACCCTCTCTCCAAAAGTTCTATTAAGAGAAATAAACATCTCTTTTGCATTCAAGAAGTGTCTGGCGCCCAATGACTTTAATTACTCTACACCCACTATGCCTCACAACCCTCCATAGACAGAAGGATGTCATCTATCTCTGGCCCTGGAGGCTTTCACTAGACCGAAGGAGGCAGGCCGGGGACCTTGCTACACTTATTTTGTGTTTCAATCTTTTTATTCAAGTTTTGTCATACAAAATGTATAAAAGTCGCCACATAACATTGTACAGTCACAGTCAACATTTGGGGTAACACAATGAAGATCACCAAGTGTAGGGGTCCTTGGAGTAGTCCGAAGCTCCGTAGAGCCGTTAACCCCTATTAGCATCGCAGATCATATCTGAACCGTCCACCCAGATGAGCCGCCCCCCCATCCATCTATCGGGGGGGGCGCAACCCAGCCGGCCGTGTGGGCAGCCCAGAGGTCTGATCAGACTGACAATGGTCCCGTAGGAGCTGAGAAAACAGGGAGCAGCACAAACCTCTAAGGTCTGGATCTGACTCCAAAAATAAACAATAAACAAATTTCAAAAGAGAGGAAAGAGGACAGTGACAAAGAATAGAAGGAAGGAGACAGAGTAAGGAAAGGACAGGTGAGGAGGGGGGAATGGGGGGAGGGAGGGGGGGAGGAGCCCCGATTCAGCATCCAGACATCTCAACCTAATCCCCTAGGCTATGCTGTAAACATCCCCGGGTCATTAGTTAGGTAACGAAGCCATGGGTCCCAAACTCCATGAAACAGTTTCATTTTATCTTGGGCCAGAGCGGTCAAGCGTTCGTTTAGCATCAACCAAGACAATTTGCCTTTAAGCTGATCGAATGGTAGAGCTGCCGATTTCCAGTTCCTAGCAATAGTGATTTTGGCTGAAATAAAAATAAATGTCAAGAGCCTCTTGCAGGACTTGGAGGCTTCCACATCTCCTCCCCCCAGTAGTGCTTGCTTAGCTGATTTAGTTAGGTTTAGTTGGGTAAGGGAGTAAACTAAATTATACACCCTGATCCAAAACCTCCGGACCTTTGGGCATGTCCACCAAATATGATAGGTGGTGCCCATCTGGCCACATCCTCTAAAGCACAACGGGGTAGCTCCTGAGACAAAAGTTGCCAGTCTGACCGGCACCATATACCACCTCAGTAGAACCTTATAATTGGCCTCAATTATTGAAGTATTGACGAGCGAACGAGATGCTGTCTCGGCTATCCTATGCCATTCGTCCAGATCCAGGGTTTCCTGCAAGTCGGTCTCCCATTGGACCATATAAGTCAGCTTTGTCGATACACTCAGCAATATCGAATATATAGCAGATAAATGTCCTTTAATTTTATCATAATTTTTGCATAGATGTTCCATGGGAGTTTGGGTTGCTAGGTTGCTCTTGCGAGCCAGGGTTTGTACATAATGTGAGATTTGGGCGAACCTATAACCCTCCGCTGGAGGCATTTGATGTCTGTCAGCCATAGTCCGTTCGGTCAGCATACCTCTATGATCGCACAAGTCAGCAATACACTTAAAACCCTTATTAGTCCACCATTCGAACGCTAGTGGAGTGAGACCCGGGGTGAATGCTTTATTTTGAAGCAGAGGGGTCAGTGGAGAATGAGGAGATTTGAATTTGTGAGATCTGGAGAGTCTGTCCCATAGTTCCAGTGACATGGATAAAGTAGGGCAAAGTATAGGAGGTCGCTCCTTGATAGGGAGCCATAAAATATAAGAAATAGGTTTGGGACGGCAGGAATAAGATTCCATAGCCATCCAAATGGCCTGTGCCTGTTGGGAGTGAAACCTTGTAAGTTGTGCTATCTGGGCAGCATAAAAATATTTTAATAAGTCTGGAAGACCAAGTCCTCCTCTCCGCTTCAACGTGTATAGAGTGCTCCTATTCACCCTGGGTCTCTTATCACCCCAAATAAACTGTAGTACTTTATTCTGGAATCGTTTAAGGTCATCACGGGCCAATGAAACTGGCAAGGTACGGAAGAAATACAATAATCGAGGTAGAACATTCATTTTAATTGAGTGAAGTCTGCCAAACCACGATGGCGGGTGAACCTGCCACTTAGCCATGTCAGCTGTTAGCCGTTTGAAAAGGGCTGGATAATTCTCTTTGTACAACTCACCAATAGATGAGGTCAGCTGTATGCCTAAATAAGGGAGAGCTGTGGATTCCCATCGGAATTGAAATGATTTTTCAAGCGTAGCCTGAGTGGAGCTTAGCAAAGATAAGTTCAGTGCTCTTGACTTACTATGATTAATTGCCAACCCGGAAATGTTGGAGAAAGGCTGCAAAATAGCATACAAGTTAGGTAGGGATGTGATCGGTGAGGTCAAGGTCAGCAACAAGTCGTCCGCAAAGAGTAAACATTTGTGTTCATAGTCTCCGCAATAAATGCCCTGTATATCTCTGCAGGCGCGAATTTTGAGCGCTAGTGGTTCAATCGCCAGGGCGAATAATAGTGGCGACAACGGGCAGCCCTGTCTAGTTCCTCTCCTGATAGGAAATGTTTGGGATGTATATCCTCTGAGCATTAGCGAGGCACTGGGGGAATCATATAATATGTGAAGGAGATCCAGAAAGCGTCTCCCAAATCCAAAGCGTGTGAGAACATCAAAAAGATAGTCCCAGGAGATAGAATCGAACGCCTTCTGGATATCCAATGAAAGTAACATTCCCCTCCTAGTCCCCTTTCCATCCCAATCAGACCGAACCGCCGAGATAAGGTTAATTATCCGGCGGGTTTGGTCCGATGCCTGTCTTGTCGGGACAAAACTTGCTTGGTCAGGATGGATATAACACTGAAGAAAAGTATTAAGTCTCTGGGCCAGTATTTTGGTTAGAATCTTAAGATCCGTATTGATCAGAGAAATTGGGCGATAATTGGAACAGTCTGTATGGTCCTTTCCTGGTTTCGGGATAACACTTATATAGGCTACATTTTCATGGCTGGGGAGCTTGCTGCCGCTTCTCAGGTCATTAAAGTAAGTACAGAGATGTGGGGCCAGAAGATCGTGATATTTCCTATAGTAGTGACCCGGGAATCCATCTGGCCCAGGGGCCTTGGTAGGGTGTAGGGTTTTGATTGCAGCCCTGACTTCAGGCTCTGTAAGAGCACCGTCCATCAGTTCCGCATGGGCTTGTGTCAATTTAGGCAGCTGTAAGTCGCGAAAGAATGTGCTCGCTTCAGATGAATCGAACTTGTCCTGCACTCCATACAGCTTAGCATAAAATTTGTGAAATTCTCCAATTATCCGTTCGGGGTTCTGGGAGGTTAGGCCCGTGGATAGTCGTAGTTTAGGCAAAGTCGGTGTGTACGGTCGAGGAACCAGTTTTCTAGCTAACATTGTGGTAGGTTTATCACCCATCGTATAGAACCTGTGCTTAGACCAACTAATATGTTTCTCCGCTTGAGTAGTCAAGCTAAGATTTAGTGCTAGTCGAGCCTCATCAATTTTATGCCTTATATCTACCAGGGGATTTCTGTGCTGTTCACTAAGTAAGTTATCTAAGTTAGTTTCCAGAATCTTATTTGCCTGTTCCCTATTGCGTTTAATCCTGGCTGCCACTTGTAACAATATGCCCCTAATCGCTGCTTTATGAGCTACCCAGTTAATTGCGGGGGATGTGTCCGATGCCTTATTAAGTCTAAAGTATTCCTGTATTTCCTTTTGAATCTCTAAAAAGATTGTAGGGTCATTCAGCAAGCTCACATTAAGTCTCCACGGGGAGGGTCTAGATTTAGTCCATAGCCCTGAAGTAGAGAGTTTTATCGGGGAATGATCAGACCAAGGGGTAGATAAAATCTTAACCGACTTAATAAATGGTAGCAAAGGCGTACGTACTAGAACGTGGTCTATCCTCGAGTAAGTATGATGGGCTTGTGAAAAGTGTGTAAAGTCTCTGACCGTAGGGTTATTTTCTCGCCAGGCGTCGATGAGGTCATAGAAATGAAACAGACGTGCAACCTTGCTGCTTCCAGTCGGTGGGCGTTTCAATGTTGGTCTAGAGGAGTCCGATTTATCCATAATTCTGTCCAAGGGAATATTACTATCGCCTCCCATAATGACCTGACCCTGGACTTTGGGCATAAGAATCTTCAGCATTTTGCTAAAGAATTCCGGCTGTCCAGTATTCGGGGCATAGTATGATATAAAGGACACCTCCTGGTCATGGAGCCGCCCCACTGCCATAATATATCGACCTCTCTTGTCCTTAACGATAGCGATGGGGGTAAAGGGGGTCCGTTTCGAAAAGCAGATGGCTACACCGCCCTTCTTTTCCCGACCCCCTGCCAAGTAAAACTGTGGATACTTCCCATTGAGGTAACGGGGCGCTGAGACATTGGAGAAATGAGTTTCCTGCAATAGCAGGACTTCAGCCTTCTGTTTATGATAAAACTGGAAAGCCTTAGTTCTTTTAGTAGGGGAGTTAAATCCATGTACATTGTGGCTAACTATCGAATAGTCTGTGTTATATGTGGTGGCCATCGTGGTAGGGCAGAGCACTCTTACCTTGCATAATGAATGAAGCGAGAAGGGTCCCGATGATGATGACTGTTTGGCTATGTGACCTCTCAGACCATGACATAAGGGAAGGGCGCTGAACCGAGGCTCCGAAGAAAGAGGGGGAAGGGAGAGAAGGAAAAGGCATTAGAGAAGAAGAGAAACAAAAATAAAAGCAAAAAAACATATACATAGGCCTTAGGCCCAAACAACCAATATAACTCAATCCTAGCTGATGAATGAAGGAATGGGGAATAACCCCTGCCGGAGACAACATCCGGCAAATTAGGTGCAAGGGTACCATCCTTGTCGTAGGATAGGTAGTCTTGCAGTTGGGTGGCAAGCATGACCACCCCGACCCAAATATGATTACACTCTGTACGAGCAGGCTATTCGAGGTCATATCGGAAATGACAAAATCAATCAATACAGTTTTAACATAACAGGCTGTCTATAGGAACATGCATTCCCAAGGCCAGTGGCGCCGGGGCCGGAAGGGTCCCCATCGGTCGTTCCGGCCCCCGAGCCACAGCCCAACAGGGGAACACATTGCGGTCCGACTAAGGCCCCCAGACTGCTAAAAAGCAAAAAGCAAAATTTCTTCGACCAGGTTGGGCCCGTCGGGGTTGTAAAATATTCGGCTGTCAGCCAGTCCGAAGAACCAGGAACTCCAGTAACTTTGTAAGCCGTGACTTTGTAACCTGTGAACTGTGAACGGTAACGATGGCCCCATCAGGCCCATAGTCCACCATGGGCCCAGGCCATATCCGTGCAATCAAGCACTAACAGTTCCCAAAAGGGGGCAAAAAAGCAAAAAGAGAGAAGAGCAATAATACTCAGGTATTCCGGCGAGCATTTCTGGCCTGTGAGCGTGTGCGATCCTGCCATATCGGGGAGAGGGGACGATGATCCAGACGAGGGGGAGATGAAATCGGAGTCGGAGAGTCCCGTGCAATGATGCCGAGACTAAGCAGTAGGTCTTCGCCTGCTTGGAACGTGGAAAAGGAGTGGGACTTTCCGTTGTAAGTGAATGATAACTTAAAAGGGAACGACCATCGATACTTAATCTGTTTGGCCATAAGTTGCTGGAGTAATGGCCGTAGGTTTCTGCGTTTCTGGACCGTTGATGGCGCCAAATCTGTAAAGAGCTGTATTGGTGTTCCAAATAGCGACAGGTCCGGCCTGTTGCGAGCCGCAAGCATCATCTTGTCCTTAATGCGGTAGTGATGTGGCTTAACAATAATGTCTCGTGGTAGGCCGTCGGCCCTTGGGGCTGTCAGTGCTCGGTGAACGCGATCAACTTCCATGTGGTGGTTGGCTATATCAGGGATAAGGGTTTTCATCAGGTCTTTTACAGCCCCCTCTAGATCTGTGTGAGTTTCAGGGAGGCCACGCACGCGGACATTGTACCTACGAGAACGATTCTCCAAATCTTCAATTTTTGTAAATGCCTCTTCTAATCTATCCTGGAGGTCTGTCACCATGGCTGAGTTCTGGTTGACCCTTTTGATGGCTCCATCCACTTTGGTTTCAATTAGCTCAAAACGCTCTCCCAAGCTATGGATGTCTTTTTTCAGGTCAGTGGTGATTAATGTGCAGGCCTTAGAGAGCTCCTGCTGCAGCATGGTGGAGAATCTGCCCAACAGTACAGCATCAGGGGAATAGTGTGAGAGCTGGGGAATTGGCATATCCTGGCTGGATTGGCTGGATTGGCTAATGAGGACTTCTGCTAAGTCTGCCATGTTCCTATCCATGGAGGAGGCAGGGGAGGCAGGGGAGTTTGGAGAGTCATGTCTATCAGCGTATATGGCTGGGGATGGGGGATGTGATAGTGACTCACCCCGCTGTCCGGTCTCCACCTCTCCCGAGGATTGTGAGGAGAATGGATCCCTAGTTGGCTCCAGATTTAGCTGCCTGTCTCCTCTCTGTGTAGCGCCGTCGGATCTGGCTGCTGCCGTGCTGCCTCGTGTGTCTGGCTTACCCGGCGCCATCTTGGATCGCGGCTGTGCTGTAGGGGAAGGCCCTGCTCTCTTCTGGGCTGTAGTTTGCGTATCGTGTCCTTTCCGCGGCTGCCCCTGTGCCCTACGGTTCATCGCCACTTCGGGGCTGGTGTGGGATCGGTCCTGGCTCACGGACCTCAGTGCCTGCGCTATCGTTAGCTCTGGTGGGTCGGGGTGCCGGGAGCTCGGTCAGCACACGTCCTTCTCCGAGTCCCCGCGCATGCTGCTACACTTATTTTGAAGTGCTTAGGTTATTTATATATTGCATTTTCACAGCTATTGGCACAGCTCAACAAATAACCGCTTCAATGGTGTTAAAGTGACACTTTTAACACCATCTAAAGTCAGTACTGAAGGCAGCAAAACGGAAATGAGCTATATTCCTGGCAGGCAATAAATCAAGCCAGCGGTACTGCGATCATAGAGCACTCATTCCTTGGGCTATATCCAGGGTCATAGTTAATATTGGGCACAGTCATTGTTCTGTTTCAAAAGCACCAAGAATGCCAAAGGCCCAGTCTGTCCGGACAGTATGGTCACCTGCTGACTTGGCGCCATCCACAGGCAGCTTAAAGCAGGATTCCACCCGCAATTATTTTTTTTTAAAGTCAGCAGCTACTAACAGTGTAGCTGCTGACTTTTAATAAGGACGCTTACCTGTCCTACTCGCCCGCGATGTCGGGCCCCTGACGGCGATCACTCGGTCCTGGCAGGTCCCGGCGCCTCCATCCTGACTAAGGGAAACAGGCAGTGAAGCCTTACGGCTTCACTGCCCATTTCCTACTGCGAATGCGCCACTCGCACGGCGCTTTGTGAATTGGCGGCTGCCTCCTGGGATACACACAGTTCCTAGAAGGCAGCACGCCCAATTCACCAGAAGACACCGCGACAGAGGACGAGGAAGAAGACAACCGCGGTGGAGGAAGAGGCAGAAGAGCTAGTTCCGCATAGCAACCGCCCTTTCTGGTGAGTATAAATTTTTTTAAAAAAAATCTATTTTTTTTCTATTTTTGGGAGAAAAAATAAATAAAATTAAGGGTGGAACTCCACTTTAACTCTTAAATAAGACATAGAAGGTAAATGCAACACAATTTGTCCATAAATGCAGAACAGAGGATGTTTTTCTAGTCTTTTGAAGTGTAATGCCGCGTACACACGAACGGAAATTCCGACAAGAAATATCCGATGTGAGCTTTTGATCGGAAATTCCGACCGTGTGTATGCTCCATCGGATATTTGCTGTCGGAATTCCGCCAACAAAAGATTGAGAGCTGGTTCTCAAATTTTCAGACGGAAAAAATTCCTATCGGAAATTCCGCTTGTCTGTATGCAATTCCGACGTGCAAAAAAACACGCATGCTCAGAATCAAGCAGAAGAGCCGAACTGTCTATTGAACTTCATTGATCTCGGCTCGTCATACGTGTTGTACGTCACCGCGTTCTTGACGGTCAGAATTTCAGACAAGATTTGTGTGACCGTGTGTATGCAACACAAGTTTGAGCCAACATTCCGTCAGAAAAAAAACCATGGTTTTCGTGTCGGAATTTCCGTTTGTGTGTACGCGGCATTAGAAGACAATTACTTTCCTAAGCTCTGTCTCTTCAAAGAACTAACACTGACCAAGGTAACATGGGAGAAAGGGAGGGTCTATCAAGGACTGAACTAGCACTAAACAGCAGGGGAGGTGTCACTGTCATACTTTCAGCTGGTTCCTGTGAATTGGTCAAAATTCTTACCATGGTGGTCCTGCTGTCACCCCCCACCCGGCTCAACAAACTTTGAAAATTTGGAAAAAAGTTGTATTTTTTGTTACCAGGTTTCAGCCTCTTGGAATCCCTTGTACAGCAGAAATCAGACTGGGATGGAAGAAGCAGCACAAGAAGCTAATCAGTTGTGCTACACTTGTTCCCACAAGGATATGCCGATAGAAGGGGAGAGCATGGCGACTAAGGGAAGAACTTCTGCTTCTCCTTTCACTGTCCAGTCACATTCTGGGGGCGGGACAAGGCCTGTATATATTACTGAGGAAGATCAGGTCTTCTGCACTGCCAGACAGGACTGGGCTATGTGGCAGAGATCTGTAAAATCTCAGGACTGGATGGACAGAAATACAAATCCTTTGGAAGGTAAAGCTGACTTGGCGCCATCCACAGGCAGTTTAAAGCAGGATTCCAAAGTTTTTTAAAGTCAGCAGCTACTATCACTGTAGCTTCTGACTTTTAATAAGGACATTTACCTGTCCTACTTGCCCGCGATGTCGGGCCCCTGACGGCGATCGCTCGGTCCTGGCAGGTCCCGGCGCCTCCATCCTGACTAAGGGAAACAGGCAGTGAAGCCGATGTATTTAGCTGTTTGATCGAAGTCCAACTATAAAGCAGAACTCTAATGCTGCGTACACACGCTCTGAATTTCCGACAACAAATCTTCGATGGGAGCTTGTTGTCGGAAATTCCGACCGTGTGTAGGCTCCATCGGACATTTGCTGTTGGAATTTCCGACAACAAAAATTTGAGAGCTGGATCTCAAATTTTCCGACAACAAACTCCGTTCTCGTAAATTCCGAGCGTGTGTAGACAATTCCGACGCACAAAATTCCACGCATGCTCTGAATTAAGTACGAGATGGAAGCGCTCGGTCTGGTAAAACTAGCGTTTGTAATGGAGATAGCACATTCGTCACGCTGCAAACACGTCACGGACTGAAAAGCACGAGGCTAAAAAGCGCAAATCGTCTCTCAAAAAACTTCTACTAACACGAGATTAGCAGAAGGAGCCCAAAGGGTGGCGCACTTGGTATTGAACTTCCCTTTTATAGTGCCGTCGTACGTGTTGTACGTGACCGTGTTCTTGGCGATCGGCATTTCCGACAACATTTGTGTGACCGTGTGTGTGCAAGACAAGTTTGAGCCAACATCCGTCGGAAAAAAATCCACGGTTTTGTTGTCGGAATGTCCGATCGTCTGTACGCGGCATTACACAACAAGGTCAAACCAAATAAAAGACAACATAACAAAACCAGCTTTGGCTACAATATTCAGCTTCAATCAATTCCCCCAAAGTTTTTTTTCACAAGATGGTCACAGTCTGATGGTCAGCATCAATCATTCAACCCATTTCCTCTGAGCCCAGATAGTCACTGAGCCTCCTCTCTCACTCTTGTGACTGGACAGTGAAAGGAGAAGTAGCACTGTGATGAGTTTAACTTTCTGTCACTCTGCTTTCCCCTCCTCTCAGTATTCTTCATGTCAGCACATTAAGTAATTGTTTTCTTGTGCTGGCTGATACCACCTCAGAGTCAGATACTTAAAGCGGAGCTCCGCCGAAAAAATAATATTAAAAGCCAGCAGCTACAGCTACAGCAGCTGCTGACTTTTAATATTAGGACACTTACCTGTCCTGGAGTCCAGCGACGTCCCCAGCAGAGGGATGGGCAATCGCTCGTCACTCTGCTGCCCCCACCGCCATCCTCGGTGAGGGAACCAGGCAGTGAAGCCTTGCGGCTTCACTGCCCGGTTCCCTACGGCCCATGCGCGAGTCGCGCTGCACCGTTCTCACTGGTCCCTGTTGTGTTCTGGGAGCCGAGTGTCTCCCAGAACACAATGGGTATTCTGTGGGAAGTGACGTACTACACGCAGAAAGGACTCGAGGAAGTGGGTGCAAATACCTGTCTTAGACAGGCATCTTCACCCCCCCTCCCCCCTGAAAGGTGTCAATTGTGACACCGGAGGGGGGGAGGGTTCCGATGAGCGGAAGTTCCACTTTAGGGTGGAGCTCCGCTTTAAAGTGATTGTAAAGGAAGATTTTTTTTTATCTTAGTACATTCTATGCATTAAGATAAAAAGCCTTTTGTGTGCAGCAGCCGCCCTAGCACCCCCTAAAACTTACCTGAGCCCCATCTCTATCCAGCGAGGTCCACTAGTGCCTTGTCAGTTCAAGACTCTCCCTCCTGATTGGCTGAGACACAGCAGCGGCGCCATTGGCTCCCACTGCTGTCATTCAAACTCAGTTAGCCAATCAGGAGAGAGGGGGCGGAGCTGAAACACAGCTCCGTGTCTGAATGGATACACAGAGCTGCAGCTCGGTTCGGGGCCACTAAAAACAAGCTGCTTGCTGTGGGGGCACTCAACAGGAGGGAGGGGTCAGGAGCTCCAGCCAGGGACCCCAGAAGAGAAGGATTTGGGCTGCTCTGTGCAAAACCATTGCACAGAGCAGGCAAGTATAACATGTTTGTTATTTTAGGAAAAACCCCCAAAAAACAGACTTTACAATCATTTTAACACTGCTTGTACTTCAGCTTCAATCTAGAAATTTACCCCGGCAGCACTTTTTTCTGCCACAGTTTAATTGCCCTCATCATTGGCGCCTATCAGTGCCCATCAGTGCCGCCGTTCAGTGCCCATCAGCGCCACCTATCAGTGCCCATCAGTGCCCCCTATCAGTGCCCATCAATTCTACATATCAGTGCCTCCTCATCAGTGCCACCTTATCAGTGCCAACACATCAGTGCCCATTAGTGCCGCCTCATCAGTACCCGTCAGTGAAGGAGAAAACAACATTTTATGTCAGAAACGAAGAAAAGCTTTTTTTTTTCCAAAATGTGGTCTTTTTTTAGTTTGTTTAGCAAAAAATAAAAACCCCAGTGGTGATCAAATACCACCAAAATAAAACTCTATTTGTGGGAAGAAAATTATAAAAATTTTGTTTGGGTACAGTGTTGCATGACCGTGCAATTATCATTCGAAGTGCGACAGCTGAAAGCTGAAAATTGTCCTGGGTAGGAAGGGGGGAAGGTGCCCAGTATTGAAGTGGCTAATTTATAGGGATTTCCTCTCACTTCCTGTTTGGCTGTAGGACAGGAAATGAAGGGAAATTCTGCAATGAGACACAGATGGCGAGAAAAATGACAGGGGTTATAACCCTCCCCTTACTCTAGCCAAAAAAATGAAAAAAAGTTTTACCTATAGTTCTACTTTAAAGCGGACCTTCAGTAATTTTTTCAACTTTCCATCTAATAAATCTTCTGCCCTTGTTGTTTTAACTTTGGATAGTAAAAGTTTTTTTTTGCCCGTAAATACCTTATACAGCCCACTTCCTGTTTCTTGTCTGGTCATTAGCCTAGGCTTATGACATCATGCACAGCTCTCTCTCACACTCTTGTGAGAGTTTGCCAGGAAGGGAGGGAGGATGAGTCATAAGAGGGCCAATGAGAGCTGCAGAGCTGGAGGTGTGTGTCTGTGTAAATCCAGGAAGTGAACAGGCAGCAGCTTCAGCTACCCACAGTTACCCAGACTTAGTGGAGGGAGATTTCTGCAGCATATTTGGCAAGTACAGAATCACAGTATGGGCAAAGTGGTTGGAGGGAAGCTTCAGAATGGCAAAGATGTTTTTATTACAAATTATGTGAGCAGACTGCAGGTCCTCTTTTAAGTCTAGGTTCACACTTGTGCGGATTGGGAATGCTCACATGCGCTCCTGATCCACTGGCAAAATGTGTTGCTCTTTAGCAGGCGGCTGGGGTTGCCATTAAATCTATCAAGGTTCGATAAGTTGGATGGTGCTGGCTAGTGAGGGTGCAGGCTGAGGAAAGGTCCATCCAGATCCAAAGAATTCTGCAAAAATGGAAAGAAATAGTTTGGCCACCGCAAACCTCACCTGGCCTGAGTGGTTAGTAGATGAAAGCAGCCTCAGCTCGATTCATGCAGACCACAACTCTAACATGTTTCGTCCCAGCCTTTGATCTTCATGATTAAGCCCCAAGGGTGGCACGAAACATGTTGGAGTTGTGGTCTGGATGAATGAATCGAGTTGAGGCTGCTTTCATCTGCTAACCACTTTTTTTTTTTTTTACAAACTGCACCTAAAATTCACATAAAATGCACAGCTGTGAACAGGGCCTTGGGTCTTATTCACACGGGCATATGCATATTTTTTGCACATAACAAAGGCTCATGCTGGCAGAACTAGCAGACGGTCCTGCATGAAATACGTTCATAAGTACTCTCTTTTGGGCGCACTTAGACGCATTCGTGCGTAAAATCTGCAGATCTGTGCGGCCCTGAGCGCAGCTGTGTCCTACCCTTTTATGCGCAGCTAAACGCAGCTCACATTTTTACATGTAGGGCTCATTAACATGGGCACACTTGTATTTTTTGCATCAAACAATGGTTCTTACTAGCAGAGCTAGAAGATTCTATGCAAAATATGTGCCAAAAGTATTTGCGTAAAATCTGCAGGTGTATGCGCCTAAAAACTTGCAGCTGTGTCCTACTCTTTTTTGCGTGCGACTAAACGCATCGCTCATTTTCGTATGCAGACGCAGCGCATGCATGGGCTCATTGATTACTATAGTGCTGCATTTAGATGCATACCAAACTATCCGCAGTGCGTATCTAAACGCAGCTTTTATTCTGCCGCGTGAATGAGCCCATAGACCAGGGGTAGGCAATCTGGGGCCCCCATGCTGTTGCAGAACTACAAGTCCCATCTTGCCTCTGGGAGTAATTGTAACGGGAAATGTAGTTCCACAACAGCTGGAGGGCCCTAGGTTGCCTACCCCTGTCATAGACGCAGTTGTGTGTATGGGCTCATTGATTACTATAGTGCTGCGTTTATATGTACGAAACTATGCGCCGTGCGCATCTAAATTAAACATATGAATGAGCCCTAACGCATTTACGTATTTAAACACAGTTACGTCTGTTGCGTTTAAATGCGTTTACACATGCTTAGACACATTTAAGCGCGTTTATACACGTTTGTGCGCATACATGCAGTAAAAAACACAGAATCTGTGTCTATTTCTTTATACGCTGTTAAACGCCGCGACATAGCGGCCCCCAAATGACCCAATTTGTTTTAATGATACTGCATACAGATGCGTGCCTAACTAGACACAGCATGCAATCCCTACGCAGCGTATTTTACGCCCCGTGTGAACGCGGTCTAAATTTGTTTTATTGCAGAATTGGCATAGCGCAATGTCTCTTGCACAATAAAGAGCCCGCCCGCTCGCTCGCCTTTTTTTCTTTTCTTTTTTTTTAGTTCCACTTTAACCGCCGTAGTTGCTCTTCCATGACCTGCCAGGGGTCCTGCAGCTTATAGGACAAGCGCCAGTGCCATGAGGGAGGGGGCAGTGCCATCATTGGCAGAGCCAGACATCCCCTTGTATCTAGGAGCTTGCATTGCATGCTGCTGCTGCTCACCTGGGTCTCTCCTGCACTACCCAGCTGTGTCCAGCAGGTGTCGCTGGCTGGCTATGGGATTGAATAGGGGGGAGGTGTGGCAGGCCAGAGACAGAAAGACATAAGGAGGGAGGGAAAGGAGGGGGGAGAGGAGAGCCAGGAGAGGAGAACCAGGAGCCTGAGCTTGTCTGTGGCTGGAGAGGAGCAGGAAGAATGGAGGGGTGACCATTAGGGGAGCATGGGGCGAGCTGTGCAGGCAGGGATGCCTGCTGGGGGGCTGCGCTGGCCCGGCCTGGTCCTGATGGTGATGTTCTGCATCTGTTGCCATGGCAAATCTCTAGGAGAGCCCCCGATGCCTCAGGGTAAGTCTATGGGATGTGAAGACAATGGGAAGGGTGGCACTGTGGGGGGGGGGGGTCAGAGGATGAGCGAGAGACATCACCCATGCCTGCCATCCTAGGGGGGGGCATATCACAGGGGGGGGGGGGCTCTATTGTTTTCATTTTTATTTTTTGGGGGGGGGTCCTTTAAGTCATTCATGGATTGGTGGGCTGATAGCAGACGGGGGAGCACCTGATCTTTGATTGATTGGTGGAGATTTATCGGGGGGGCTGCATTCATTTTTTGGGAAGGGGGGTGCGTCTGTTTTGGCGGGTGACCGTAGTGGATGGGAGGAGGAAGGGGGGGGGGGGGTAAATCTAGCCTGTGACGTAATGGGTGGGGATGGATTTGGGGGTGTACGACTCCATCTGCCGTTATCCATTTTTTAAATTATTATTATTATTTTTTTTTTCACCTGGCGACAGTAAAAGGAGATCTGATTGGTCCCCGTGGGGGTTACGGCGCTGTCCTGGCGTCTGCTATTTGTTGACAATTACGGCTGCTTAGCGTTTTTTTTTTTTAAGTGACCTAACTGGGTTAGGGGTGGCGGCAGGCGAAGGGTTACGTGTTTAGATGTCATGTGACCTCGTGGGGGGCTTAAAAAAAAAAAAGGATGGCGGGGGGGGGGGGGGGATTTAGGGGAATGTTGCCATGTGTGTGTGTGTGTGAGGTCACCCCCGGGGAATACGGATAATGAGTGTCCCCCGTCAGCTGTCCTTAGTCCCAGCTGTCCCCCCCCTTGGATGTCTGTCTGTCTCCGGGCTGAGATGGAGAAATCGCCAAATAGACGCCGAGCTGTTGCCCGTAGCAACAAAGCAGGTTCCTAGTTGGCTTCCAAAGATGAAATTCGATTGGCCGTTTTGCACGAGATGTCAGTGTGCTTTCTGTTCAGCAGCCTCCAGAAGTAGCGTATTGCAGGTGGTCCATGGTCATCTGTTTACTGAGGATAAAGGTGGCCATACACTATACAATCTGATTGTACGCTGTCTACAGTTTTCCTTAAAGCCCTGTACACACGATCGGATTTCCTATGGATTCTAATCCTATGGATTTTTCCATCGGAATTCCGATGAAGCTGACTTCCATCAGTCTTGCCTTGCCTACACACCATCAGTCAAAAATCCGATCGTCCCAAACGCCGTGGCGTAAAACACTCCGACGAGCCGAGAAAAATGAAGTTCAATGCTTCTGAGCATGCGTCAACTTGATTCTGAGCATGCGTGGGTTTTTTCTCCGATGGAGTATCACACAGACGATCGGAATTTGCTATCGTTTTTTTTTCCCATCGGATAAATTTAAAACATGTTCTATTTTTTCTCACCGCTAGAAAAAAGACCGATGGGGCCCATACACAATCAGTTTGTTCCGATGAGAAAAGTCCATCGGACTGTTTTCATCGGTAAAACCGATCGTGTGTACAGGGCATTAGAGTTATATAATATGAAGGCAAACCTAAATAATCTATTTAATTACAAAATCAGACAGGCATTATACAATTTTCATATTCAATTTCCTTTTTAGATTTTTACCTTCAACTATGTAGTGCGAGGGCCGGCCTGATTGCATACACATTAAAAGTGTTTAGGTGTGACCTCCTATTATATGGTTTTGGTAAATCTAAAGGAAACTGAATAAGAGAATTGTATAATGTATGGCCAGCCTAAAGCCGACCTTCAGTCATTTTTTCATCTTCCCATCTATTAAATCTTCTGCCCTTGTTGTTGTTTTAACTTTGGATAGTAAAACTTTTTTTTTCTGCCAGTAAATACCTTCTACAGCCCACTTCCTGTTTCTTGTCTGATCATTATCCTAGGCCAGTGATGGCAATCCTTGGCACCCCAGATGTTTTTGAACTACATTTCCCATGATGCTCTTGCAATCTGCAGTGTAGAGGAGCATCATGGGAAATGTAGTTCCAAAACATCTGGGGTGCCAAAGTTCGCCATCACTGCCCTAGGCTTATGACATCATGCACAGCTCTCTCTCACTCTCGTGAGAGTTTGCCAGGAAGGTGAGAGCTGCAGAGCTGGAGGTGTGTCTGTGTAAATCCAGGAAGTGAACAGGCAGCAGCTTCAGCTGCCCACAGTTAAAATGGCTGCAGCCAGTCTTAGTGGAGGGAGATTTCTGCAGCATATTTGGCAAGTACAGAAACACAGTCTATATAAAATAATATGCAAAGTGGTTGGAGGGAAGCTTCAGAACGGCAAAGATGTTTTTATTTCAAATTATGTGAGCAGATTGCAGTTCCTCTTTAGGGTGACTATACATTCTGATTGTACAATCTTCTTTAGATCTTCCACGTAGTACAAGGGCTTGCTCGATTTGATACAAATTGTATGGATTGTTAGGTTTGTCCTCATGTTACATCATTTTGGAAATCTAAAGGAGATTGTACAATCAGATTGTGTAGTGTATGACCATCCTCAGATCTACCACCAGCTCTGTAATGCAAACATCTGCCTGGCTGGAAACAAATGCAATGGACTATTTAGGTTTCTCCTTCTGTCTATTGCATAGTTTTGGTAAGTTTAATGCTTATCTGATTGATGGCGTTCAATTCGATCAAAGCAATCAAATCGGCATACAATCCAATAGGCATAATTCAATCTAACCGAGTCGGTTGGTCCGGGCAGAAAAATTGTGTGGCATCGATCATCAGAAGTGGGGTGCTTAGTTCATGACTTTGATTGTACTTCGATCTCTCAGATTGTGCGATTGCACGGGGAAAACACTCACGTGATCGATACAGTCCTATCTCCCAACCGAAATCTTCTTCCCTACCGATTGGGTTTGTTGACTATAAATCGATTATTCCAATAAGTAGAGATCGTTCAGAAAATAAATGGATTGTTTACCAAAGCGAGTATGGTGACCATAAAGCTGCCCATACGCTGTACAACCTGAAAATCTCTTTTAGATTTACCAAAACGATGTAATATGAGGACAAACCTCAACATTCTATACAATTTGTATCCAATCAGATGGGCCCTTGCACTACATAGTGGATGGCAGATCTTAGGCCCTGTTTCCCGCGTTTCGCCCCAATTCTGACAGAGATTCCAAACACCAGCAAAATGCGTAATGTGAGTCTGGGTGTCGTTATTCTTAATGGCGCCCTAGACGTGGTGCGATTCGGCTGTGTGTGTCACCTGCTCAATCGTGCGTTTAAAAATCACGCTGAGCTTGTTGGCCAAAAAGGGAGCAGGAGATTCTTCTGGGGTGACAAACGTGCATAAGGCAGGCCATTAAAGCCAATCGGCTGTCCTATGTGCGGAATACGTGAACGGGACCTAAAGGAGACGATTGTACAGTGAATGGCCAGCGCAATACGTATACAGTATCTCACAAAAGTGAGTACACCCCTAAGTGAAAATGTCCAAATTGGGCCCAAAGTGTCAATATTTTGTGTGGTCACCATTATTTTCCAGCACTGCCTTAACCTTCTTGGGCATGGAGTTCACCAGAGCTTCACAGGTTGCCACTGGAGTCCTCTTCCACTCCTCCCATGATGACATCACAGAGCTGGTGGATGTTAGAGACCTTGTGCTCCTCCACCTTCCTTTTGAGGATTCCCCACAGATGCTCAATAGGGTTTAGATCTGGAGACATGCTTGGTCAGTCCATTACCTTTATTTACCCTCAGCTTCTTTAGCAAGGCAGTGGCCATCTTGGAGGTGTGTTTGGGGTCGTTATCATGTTGGAATACTGCCCTGCGGCCCAGTCTCTGAAGGGAGGGGATCATGTTCTGCTTCAGTATGTCACAGTACATGTTGGCATTCATGGTTTCCTCAATGAATTGTAGCTCCCCAGTGCCGGCAGCACTCATGCAGCCCCAGACCATGACACTCCTACCACCATGCTTGACTGTAGGCAAGACACACTTGTCTTTGTACTCCTCACCTGGTTTCCCACACACACTTGACACTATCTGAACCAAAATAGGTTTATCTTGGTCTCATCAGACCACAGGACATGGTTCCAGTAATCCATGTCCTTAGTCTGCTTGTCTTCAGCAAACTGTTTGTGGGCTTTCTTGTGCATCATCTTTAGAAGAGGCTTCCTTCTGGGACGACAGCCATGCAGACCAATTTAATGCAGTGTGTGGCGTATGGTCTGAGCACTGACAGGCTGACCCCCCACCCCTTCAACCTCTGCAGCAATGCTGGCAGCACTCATATGTCCATTTCCCAAAGACAACCTCTGGATATGACGCTGAGCACATGCACTCAACTTCTTTTGTCGACCATGGTGAGGCCTGTTCTTAGTGGAACCTGTCCTGTTAACCACTGTATGGTCTTGGCCACAGTGCTGCAGCTCAGTTTCAGGGTCTTGGCAATCTTCTTATAGCCTAGGCCATATTTATGTAGAGCAACAATTCGTTTTTTTCAGATCCTCAGAGAGTTCTTTGCCATGAGGTGCCATGTTGAACTTTCAGTGACCAGTATGAGAGAGTGAGAGTGATAACACCAAAATTAACACACCTGCTCCCCATTCACACCTGAGATCTTGTAACACTAATGAGTCACATGACACCGGGGAGGAAAAATGGCTAATTGGGCCCAATTTGGACATTTTCACTTAGGGGTGTACTCACTTTTGTTGCCAGCGGTTTAGACATTAATGGCTGTGTGTTGAGTTATTTTGATAGGACAGAAAATTTACACTGTTATACAAGCTGTACACTCACTACTTTACATTGTAGCAAAGTGTCATTTCTCCAGTGTTGTCACATGAAAAGATAGAATAAAATATTTACAAAAATGTGAGGGGTGTACTTACTTTTGTGAGATACTGTGTATATACGTTGCGGCTTTGAAGTGGTTTACCAGGATTATAACTAAAGCTATCAGCCATATCCCTGGTATTTATTTTTTTGTAGCTGGCCTTCTCATAAAAGCATTTCCAAGTGGCCCATGAGCCTCTGGAACGGTTTCAGAAGCGGCGGGAGGGGACGTCCCTCCCCCTCCCGTTGCTCACTGGTGTTTCTCGGGTTTACTGTTTCCCGAGAAACGATCTGACGGTGCGGCCGGCTGCTCCCATAGGCGATCAAAAAGTAGATACTCTTTGATCTCCTCTATGGTCTTGGAGGCCCGGAGCAACATCACGATGTCACTTTTGGTCCAGGCTGGATGAAAATCTCCTTCTTTTTTTTTTAAAGCAAACTTTAATATTTTTTTTTTTTTCATCTTTTGCTTTTAAAGGTAAAGCAGAGATATGGTCTTTTTGACCCCAGATCTATGCATAAAGAGGACCTGTCATCCTTATTCCTATTACAAGGGATGTTTATTTCTTGTAATAGGAATAAAAGTGATACAGAATGTATAGTGTATGATCAGCTATAAGACGATTGTACAGTCAGATTGTATAGTGTATGATCAGCTATAAGACGATTGTACACTCAGATTGTATAGTGTTTAACGTGCTTAATGGAGATCAGATTGTATAGAAGGTGATCTTTGGCTATAGACACGGATGTTGGTTTGTGATCAGAGTCGGGCACATTTCCCAGTATGTGGGTCCTCATAGCTCAGTGATGGTCCTAAAGTTGCTCTATAATAGATGATTTCTTACAATTTCGTTATACCGTATATACTCGAGTATAAGCCGACCCGAATATACGCCGAGGCACCTAATTTTACCACAAAAAACTGGGACAACGTATTGACTCGAGTATAAGCCTAGGGTGTCCATCTGCATGCCTCACTTTGCCTCACTGTGCCCATGACTAGACTGACGTTTAACATGGGAGTCTATGGAAGGGGTGCCCGGCTTTCAAAAATCGGTGCTCCCCGGCTGTAGGTCCCCTGGACAACAAAATTTGTACACTTGTAGAAGAAGAGTGTGGCTACATGTGTGCCAAGTATGGGGTCCAGGGGACCTACGGCCGGCTGGTTCCGGGTCCCCAAAGTCCAGGACATCAGGCTCAAAAAGGTGACTCGAGTATAAGCCGAGGGGGGCATTTTCAGCACAAAAAAATGTGCTGAAAAACTAGGCTTATACTCGAGTATATACGGTATTTTGTTTGCTGACTCTTTGATTTCAGTTCTTCCTCCACAGGGAGGTTGTCAGGTGTTAGACGTGTAAATGAGATCTGTTCCCGGTCCCCGAGGACTGATCCAGAGGTGTCTTGCAGCCTGTAATATAGCAACCAATCAGCTGTCTGCTTGTAAGATGTACAGCCTTGAAACATAGTCCCTATAGGGTGTTATTCTCCCCATAGAGTCTCGTGTATAAATCTGCACCCACTAAAAAGGTAAGAATCATTTATTTAAAACTGAACTCCGGGGAAAACAAAAAACTCAGCTTTTGTGATGTCATCAAGTACAATGCAGGGCCAAGAGGGGTTGGGGGGAGGCAGGTAGACCAAACACGTCTAGCGTTTATGAGCGTTTGTCATTTTTTTCCACTCTTCTGAACACACAAGTGATAATAATTTTATTTTTTTCTTGCCTCTGAACGCCTGTAAACACCTATGTGTGCGAGAACACCTAGACTAACATAAAGGGAAGTTTGGAGACAAAAAAAATAAAAAGTCAAACGCCGGTAAAAGTAGCATTTTTGACATCCTGTGTGCAGGAGGCCTTATGCCGCGTACACACGATCGGTTTTTCTGATTTTCCATTGGTATAAAAAATAGAACCTGTTTTAAATTTTACCGATGGAAAAAAAAAACAATAGCAAATTACGATCGTCTGTGTGGAACTCCATCGGACAAAAAACACACGCATGCTCAGAATCATGTCGACAGATGCTCAGAAGCATTGAACTTAATTTTTCTCGGCTCGTCTGAGTGTTTTACGTCACGGCGTTTTGGACGGTCGGAATTTTGACAGATGGTGTGTAGGCAAGACTGATGGAAGTCAGCTTCATCGGATTTCCGATGGAAAAATCCATCAGATTTTATTCCATCGGAAATCCGATCGTGTGTACAGGACATTAGAGTGGTTCTACAGGCAGAAGGTTTTTTACCTTAAAGTGCAACTACCCCCCCATTATACTTACCTGAGCCCCAATCTTGATCCAACGATGTGCATGAGAGCAGCTGCTCTTCCAGGTCTCTCTCACTCCTCCTTGGTCAATCACAGCTAGTGAACCAATAATGAGAGAGCAGGGGGTGGGGCCGAGCCACACTCCGTGATCAAATGGACCATGCCCATTCACAGGAGAGTGACTTGTGAGCGAGCCTGCTCAAGTGCCTCCATAGCGAGAGGCTTGTTATCAGGGGCACTCGGCAGGGGGAGGAGCCAGGACCACCAGCAGGGGACCCCAAAAAAAAGGAGGATCGGGGCTGCTCTGTGCAAAACCATTACACAGAGTAGGTAAGTATAACATGTTCTTTCTTTAAAAAAAAAACAAAAAAAACTTTAGAATCACTTAACCACTTCAGCCCCGGAAGGATTTACCCCCTTAATGACCAGGCCATTTTTTGCGTTACGGCACTCCGTTATTTTACTCAACAATTGCGCGGTCGTGCGACGTTGTACCCAAAGAAAATTGATGCCTTTTTTTTTCTCCCCACAAATAGAGCTTTCTTTTGGTAGTATTTCATCACCTCTGCGGTTTTTATTTTTTGCGCTATAAACAAAAAAAAAGGATCGAAAATTTGGAAAAAAATATAAAAAATTTTACTTTTTACTATAATAAATATCCCCCCAAAATTTTTAAAAAAATCAAATTTTTTTATTAATTTAGGCCAATTCTACTACATATTTTTGGTAAAAAAAATCCCAATAAGCGTGTATTCGTTTGGGCAAAAGTTATCGCGTCTACAAAATAGGGGATAGATTTAGGGACTTTACTTTTTTTTTATTGTTTTTACTGGTAATGGTGGCAATCTGCGATTTTTTTTTGTGGGACTGCGAAATTGCGGCGGACAAATCTGACACTAAGTGACACTTTTTGAGGACCAGTGAAACCTATATGGTGATTTTGTTTTTCAGGGGTTGGGCTTGGCCCCTTAGCTCCAGTGAAGAGAACTCTAAGGCCCCTTTCACACTGAGGCGCTTTGCAGGCGCTATTGCGCTAAAAATAGCGCCTGCAAAGCGCCCTAAAAAAGCCGCTACTTTGTATCCAGTGTGAAAGCCTGAGGGCTTTCACACTGGAGCGTTGCGCTTGCAGGAGGGTAAAAAAGCTCCTGCATGCCGCATCTTTGAGGCGCGATAGGAGCGGTAAAAATATTGCTCCTATAGCGCCCCTGCCCATTGAAATCAATGGGGTAGCGCCTCCAAAACGCTGCAAAGAGGCGTTATTGCGGGTGTTTTTAACCCTTTTTCGGCCGCTAGCGGGGGTTAAAATCACTCCACTAGCGCCTGCAAATCGCGGCAAATACGACGGCATAGCGGCGCTAAAAATAGCGCCGCTATACCGCCAGCGCATCCAGCGCTTAAGTGTGAAAGTAGCCTTAAGGCATCAGCATACCAAGACATTTTGGACAATTTCATGCTCCCAACTTTGTGGGAACAGTTTGGGGATGGCGCCTTCCTGACCTCAACCCGATAAAACACCTTTGGGGTGAATTAGAGCGGAGACTGCGGGCCAGGCCTTCTCTTCTGACCACACTAAAGCCCCGTACACACGATCAGTTTGACTGATGAAAACCGTCCGATGGATGGTTTTCATCAGACCAACCGATCGTGTATGGTACCCATCGGTCTTTTTTCCATCGGTTTTAAAAAATAGAACTTGTTTTAAAATTTTCCGATGGATCAAAAACCGATGGTAATTTCCGATCGTCTATGGGCAAGTCCATCGGATCAAAAACCCACGCATGCTCAGAATCAAGTCGACGCATGCTCAGAAGCATTAAACTTCATTTTTCTCGGCTCATCGGAGTGTTTTACATTTGGAACGGTCGGTTTTTTGACTGATGGTGTGTGGCCAAGACTGATGAAAAACAGTTTCATCGGATTTCCGATGGTTAAATCCATCGGACGAAAATCCATAGGTTATCCGATCGTGTGTACGGGGCTAAATACTTCTGGAAGAATGATCAAACATTCCCATAGACACACTTCTAAACCTTGTGGACAGCCTTCCCAGAAGAGTTGAAGCTGTTATAGCTGCAAAGGGTGGGCCAACTCAATATTGAACCCTACGGACTAAGACTGGGATGACGTTAAAGTTCATGTGAGTGTAGAGGCAGGTGTCCCAATACTTTTGACAATATATTGTATGTATATATTTATACACCGTTTAATACATATTCTGTCACTTGCAAAAATGCTTTTGCAAGAGAAGATTCTTAAGGCCCCATGTACACGGGACGCTGCTAAACGCGCGTTCAGAGGCAGTTGGAAGCTTTTTTCAACTGCCCCTGAACACATTCAATGTTATCCTAAGTGACCATGTACACAGTCTCGTTTATTGCCGTTTTTTAGGTAGTTGCGTTTAACAGCGTTTCTTTGAAAGCAAAAAAATGGGTTCAGACGCCAAAGATTTCCACGTTTCAGACGCCAAACGCGGCTAAATGCGGTAACCCGCATTTAGCAGAGTTTCGTTTATAGGCGTTTTTCGTTTTTGCCCATTTAAAAAAAAATATATATATATATATATATATATATATATATATATATATATATATATATTTTAAACGCTTCTAAACGCAAACGCGACAAAATGGATGTAACGCGGCAAAACAAACGTTTTAAACGTGGGTTACTATCTGTCAAGATAAATCGTTCAGAAGCAGTTGTAAAAACGTCCCGTGTACAAGTTACTCTTCTTTGGGCAGCAAGTCCAAAGTTATGCTATGGCCTCCAGCAGAATCCATGGCATCCAACACTGTCTGAGTCAGATACCTGTGTCCCCTGCCACCAGCTGTGGTTTCATCCACTGGCCTCTACATTACTACAGGACACAGGAGGGTGGGAGGAACCACAGCAATCAACGGGGGAGCGAACATCTGACACCCCTGGAAGTGTTGAATGCTCATGGCTGTAGCTCTTGAAGAAAGTGGCGCTAAAGCCTCGTACACACGACCGGTTTTCTCGGAAAGAAAACTGCTGGGAGAGCTTTTTCCCGAGAAAACCGGTCGTGTATATGGTTTCTTGACAGGAAAACTGGCGGGAATCTCGACGAGAAAAATAGAGAACCTGCTCTCTATTTTTCTCGTCGGGATTCTCGGCAGAGTTTTCCTGCCGAGAAAACCGGTCGTCTGTATGCTTACCTGTCCAAGGTAAACCTGCGCATGCTCGAAAAGACTTTGACGCATGCGCGGTAGCATGCAAGGTTAGTGTGGGGTGTAGCAAGATGGCGGCGTCGGCATCGAATGTGACGAGCGCCGGCTCGTCGTAGTCGATGACGTCACCAGGTTCTTTTGAATGGTTGTGTGTGTACACAGGGCTTGGCAAGACAAGCTTGCCAGGAATCCCGTCAAGAAAACCGACGTTTTTTTTCCAACGGGATTCCCGCCCGTGTGTACAGGGTTTTAGACTCAGTACCTGCCAGGGAATAATTATGATTTTTTGTTCAGCAGAAGAACTTTTTAGGAAAATTTTCTGAGCATATAAAGATAGGAAGTAGTTTTCTGAATACAACCATTCTCACATAAATTTTTTTGTGCCATGTGGCATGGGGTCTGATTTACAAGAGAGAATGTTCACGTAACAAAGGGAATGTTCTTTTACCTTAGTACAAAAAGTGAGGCTGTGATTACTCAATCCCAATCATGTGCACCAATCATGTGCTTACTGGATGACTGACATGAAGGCAGCTCCTTTCTTATTCTAGACTAAGGAAACATTTTGTTTTGCCAACTGAGCAGTCTCTACTCATATAATAAGTCAGCTCTATTTTGGCGTTTATTGTACTTAGCCTTGAAATACGCCTGTACCTAACAGTTGGCACCATATAATGCAGAATTATTCCTTCACTACGCTTGCAAACAGCAGTGACAGGGCCTCTTCACAAAAGTCCTATACAAATACCAACTTTCAAAAAGTCAGTATTTGCATTGGCCAGACACACTTCTGCCCATACACGCATGGCAGCGCTCAGGGACTGTTACATGGCTGAAAGAGGGAGAAGTTGGTTTACTCTCCCCATAGGCCAGAATTTAGGGTTTTTCTTGGGGGGCAGAATGAGCTTTTAGAAAAGGTTTGCAAGACACTGTCTATAACAGAGTATAGGCTTGCTGTAAAGAGAACCTGTAACAGGCAAATTCAGGAAATCTACCCCATTTACTGCTAATTTATACCTCTCAGTCATGCCTTTGCTATGTTTTTCACCTGCTAGAGCTCACCCACTAAAACCAAGTGGAATCTTGTGCAGGGTTAAAAAGCCACCCCCCTCCATATTCCATTTTCACTTTCAATACGAATTAGCAAGCTTCGGTTGGGGTGGTGGTGAGTATGAGAGGCTAATGGGGGTCAGGGGCGGTTATGGCAGAAGTGTTTGTGTGCAGGTTGTTGGTGCAGTTCAGTTGCAGTATTAAGATCAGTTGGCCTGGGGGGGAGGAGGGGAGTGCAGGGGGAGGTAGAAAAATGAGGAGGAAGAAAATGTGGGGGGGGGGGGGAGTGCTGGTACGGTTGGCAGAGTGGTGAGGGCAGGATACGGGGGGGGACCCTGGTCGAGTGGTGAGAGCAGGATAAGGGGACCTTAGGTAGAGTTGTGAGAGCAGGTGGGGACCCTGACAGAGTGGTGAGAGCAGGTAGGGGCTCTGACAGAGTGGTGAGAGCAGAATAAGGGGGCCTATGACAAAGTAGTGAGAGCAGATGGGGCTCTGGCTGAGTGGTGAGAGCAGGATAAGGGGACCCTTGACAGAGTGGTGAGAGCAGGATAAGGAGAACTTTAGCAGAGTGGATAAGTGGACCATTGGCAGAGTGGCGGGAGCAGGATAAGGGGACCTTTGGCAAAGTGGTGGGAGCAGGATAAGGGAACCTTTGGCAGAGTGGTGGGAGCAGGATAAGAGGACCTTTGGCAGAGTGGTGGGAGCAGGATAAGAGGACCTTTGGCAGAGTGGTGGGAGCAGGATAAGAGGACCTTTGGCAGAGTGGTGGGAGCAGGATAAGAGGACCTTTGGCCTAGTGGTGGGAGCAGGATAAGGGGACATTTGGCCTAGTGGTGGGAGCAGGATAAGGGGACCTTTGGGCTAGTGGTGGGAGCAGGATAAGGGGACCTTTGGGCTAGTGGTGGGAGCAGGATAAGGGGACCTTTGGCCGAGTGGTGGGAGCAGGATAAAGGAACCTTTGGCAGAGTGGTGGGAGCAGGATAAGGGGACCTTTGGCAGAGTGGTGGGAGCAGGATAAGGGGACCTTTGGCCTAGTGGTGGGAGCAGGATAAGGGGACCTTTGGGCTAGTGGTGGGAGCAGGATAAGGGAACCTTTGGCAGAGTGGTGGGAGCAGGATAAGGGAACCTTTGGCAGAGTGGTGGGAGCAGGATAAGAGGACCTTTGGCAGAGTGGTGGGAGCAGGATAAGAGGACCTTTGGCAGAGTGGTGGGAGCAGGATAAGGGGACCTTTGGCCTAGTGGTGGGAGCAGGATAAGGGGACCTTTGGCCTAGTGGTGGGAGCAGGATAAGGGAACCTTTGGCAGAGTGGTGGGAGCAGGATAAGGGAACCTTTGGCAGAGTGGTGGGAGCAGGATAAGAGGACATTTGGCAGAGTGGTGGGAGCAGGATAAGGGGACCTTTGGCCTAGTGGTGGGAGCAGGATAAGGGGACCTTTGGGCTAGTGGTGGGAGCAGGATAAGGGGACCTTTGGCCGAGTGGTGGGAGCAGGTGAGGGACTTGGCAGAGTGCTGAAAGTTGGTGGGGCCTTGGCAGAGAGTTGAGAGCCGGATAAGAGGACCTTTGGCAGTGGTGAAAGCAGGTGAGGGACTTGGCAGAGTGGTGAAAGTAGGTGAAGCCTTGGCAGAGTGGTGAGAGCAGGATAAGAGGACCATTGGCATAATGGTGGAAGCAGGTAGCACCTTGGCAGAGTGGTAAAAATGTGTCTGTGTGTAGGGGGTGTTTGGTGGAGTAGTGAGGGGTGGAAGGGGGAATTTGTGGTTACTACTTTGACTTGAAGAGTCAGTGCACCCAAAATGAATACTGAGTTTTGGATGGATGCTGGTGGGCTGAGGCAACAAATTTTATGTTATGTTTTGGTTGTCCCCGCTCACCTTTGTGTGCCCCAGCTTCTCCATCTACATTCTCCATAATATAATGTACACCAAAGAAAAGGCCCTTCACAATGGCCACATGGAACTGTCCCATGGTTTAAAGGTCCAGCACCCACCAACACTTGAAATACCAGTTTTGGGTGGACTGATCCTTTAAATGTTTCGAACGTGCAGAGCACGTGTATGATGTGCTGAAAGCTTGTTCTAGCGATTTCCCAGATGACATAGTGCTGAGTTCATCGATTTGAGTCAGTGATGGAGGAGGTGAAGACTTTCTTCCTAATACAATAGCAGTTTTTGAGTAACAGTCTGAATAAAGCTGTTGCTCCAACAACAGGAAAACGATTGTTCTTAACGCTTTATTAGGAAGATGGGCAAATTCCAGGAAGCCAGCGGGGAATGTTTATAAAACACACAAAGGTCAAGCATAGGGATATTTTTTTGGGCATTGTACATACGTATATTCCTTTGTGTATTGTTTCTTATAGAATTATTTTTTTTTTTTTACATAATATCGCACATACATATAGATTCCTGCAGTCCCCTCTCTACAGCTGTTCAAGTGCAGAATTTATACAGCTTGTCTGAGGTTTCAGAAAGCAGGGAGCGGGTAGCTGAATTTACACTCTGCAGAGCTCAGTGAAAACTGATTGGAGGGAAAGGACACCCCACCCAATTTACACAGTACACAGGAACTGAGCTGAGGCTGTCAATCAAGTAGAGGTCCCTTCCATGTCACCATTTTTCTCCTGGTGTCAGGAAAACTTGTCAGAAGTGACTCATGCTGATATCAGAGGAATGAAGCAGCAGACAGAAATTACTGTGCTCTGGATTGAGATATGAGCAAATCATACCCCTCTATAGTGTGTACTTAATTCATGTCTGAGATTTACAACTGCTTTAACCTCTTGAAAACCTGTGAATGGCCATAAATGGATCGAAACTTCGGCCAGTTCAGGGACCAGCTGAATTTCAATCCATGTCTGTCTGCTCCCGCTTGACAGAAGTTGATCTGATGATTGAAGACTTCAGATTTCTGCACCAGCCATGAAACCATCATGGTTATGGAAAGGTGGACGAGAAGGTGCCATTGGCCAAGTTTGTAAATATGGGTTAATCATGTTGCTGACCCATCAGATGCTATGACCTAAACCTATCACTGGTTATCACATGGGAGTCTTAGCTGTTTCAGGTCACTGGTTCCGTTTGTCAAAAGGATCAAGGTGATATTGGATATAGGAAACCCCTTTAATCTTGGGATTCGGCTCTGGCCGTCACTGAAATCTGGCTAAGACATGTAATATGTCACACCTTGTAGTCATTATGAGCTGTCTGCAGTAGTGACGATCTGTTGGGAATTAACTGGTAGCTGGGGACACCGTTGTGTTCACATGGAGGTGTTTTGTATGTCTGACAAGTCTTTTTTTAGCTTGGCTGCATTATTTTTGTCGTGTTTCCAGCGCTCTCCCATGTTTAAACCTGACTTAAACAGGTCAGACGGTGTGCATTGTGTCTCTTCTTCCACCAGTGTACTATCCTCAGACTAATTGTTGATGTCATTTATCTTCTGCTGTCTTCTTTCCACCTTACTAATTCCTTTTCAGTCTCCCCGTCTCCTGCATTGTGTCTTCATCTTGTGTGTATACCATGGCGGCGATTGAAAAGGAATGTCTCTTTATTACTAATAAAGAACAGTAGAAGCTGCTTGGTTGGTATGGGCAGCACACGCTGATGATAGTAGTGTATGATTTCCTTTTTTTTTACAGTATGTAGGTAGGGTGTGGCGGCAATAACACGCATAGTCCAAGTGCAATGAAAGAACTTGTATTGAAATACTGCATAAACATCTCACAATAAACCCAGTGAGAAGACAGCCCAATTGGGAACACTCACGGGTCCAACGGTGTGTAGAGAGCAGGTTTTAGCCAAACTGACAGTGCCCGTTAATTGGGGCAGAATACGGCATGGCCGCTTCGTGCCCTGAGCGGGAAGATGTCCAGAGACGTTGCGAGCCCTATGCTTTTCCTCCTCGTCAGGAACCTTTCCCTACCGCTAGTTCTGTTCCTACCAGGCGGGGTTCCTGTCCCTAATCCACCCACTCACAAAATGTGCGCCAAGACTGGGAGCCAGGGCCCTAAACAGGCTCTGTCTGACCCAAGATGGCTACCATAGTCACATGGGGCAGCAGCATCCAACCGGATAGCTTCCCCAGTGACCCTTGGATGCCATAGAGAAATCATGTTACTCTGGACTCCCTCTCCAACTGTACCGATGATGCGGATGATCGTCACCTACAGTGGTGAAAGTCGACTTCATCTGCCTACAAGTGTATCTTTATTCATATTTTTCTCCACATTTACATGCAGGCCAAGGTGTCCAGAAAAGTGATTGAATTCGGACACACTATAAGGGCTTCTTTGCAGATGCACTGTCATTTTGCCCTGCATGGGCAAGGTGACTTTGGGGGGGAATTTCTAAAATAGGAGAGTGCAAAATCTGGTACATCTGTGCATAGAAACCAATCAGCTTCCAGGTTTTATTGTCAAATCTGAAGTTGGAAGCTGATTGGCTACCATGCACAGATGCACCAGATATTGCACACTCCAGTTTTAGTAAATCTCCCCCATGTCTCTTTAGCGTGGGTGACAAATGGGGATTGTTAGCAGCCCCCTGACCACCCAATTACAAAACAAAACGGCAGCCGCTCAGATCCAGTATAATTGCCACAACCATGATGCTTTGTTCCAAGGTGCGGTAAATTGCACTCAGCATTTCACGTTTGGCAAGTGGCACCACGCTGCAACCGATTGACATGCGGTTACAGCGCAGTCCAATAGACTTCAACGGGCACGTTTCGCAAGTAACTGCCTGCCAAATGTGACATGCCAAGGTAAACTTGTGAAGCACCCTCCATAGGGTGACCACATGTCCCGGATTGCCCGGGACAGTCCCGCATTTTGCAGGTCTGTCCCGGGCACATTCATTCCAGGACAATATGTCCCGGAATGAAACTGACACAGCCACCCCCCCGGGCCAATCTGATGCCCCCAAAAAAGGCCGCCACATCACCGCTTTACTCACTGACAGTACTTGTTCTGGCCGGGAATGCCTGGAGGAGCACAATCCCCGCCCCCTGCTTGTGATTGGAGAAATCATAAATCCCGCCTCTTGTGTCCAATCACTGTGCTGTGATTCTTTACAGCACAAGCTGATTCTTAGTAAGGAAGGGTGTCCCTGAATGGTAGTTTGGAAATGCGGTCACCCTAACCCTCCACCAACTTGCCATGCAAAATTTTCCATAGGGTAAAAAAAAAACAGGCATTTAGTTGATGGCCGTATACTTGACACCTCTGCAAACTGCTGCTCAACGGCTTCTGAAAAGCGATTCACCGCAGAATGCATTTCAAAGGGGCTGCAAAATCGCTGCCAGCCTACAGCTGTTGTTTTGTCCCTTTCTTGCTATAAATAACAGTTTAGCACTGTTATAAATAAGTCTGTTGAAAGCAAAGCGCTGTATCTCATTGAGGTCCATCAAAAATTTAAAAAATTACTTTGACTGCTTTAAATTGATACAAGATGAAATCTGATTGGTTAGAAGGAGATGCTGCTGCTATAATCATTGCTCTTTGCCCTGCCTTATTGATTAACCTTCTCTTGCCTTGTATTTGGTTATAAATGTCCTCTATTTTTTAGTATTCTTACCTTGTATCTCCTCTTGTACATGTACCCCTCTCCTTCTCTGTCTCCCTCTGCCTGGGGTTTACATGATTTAAATGAGGCCGTTACCGGGGCAACGGGGACACTCCGCCGTACCATTCACATCCAGTGAATGCCTTGGAGATTGTCCCAAATGCTGTCACCTTGTCGCAGTTTACATGCCCATTGAAGACAAGGCGCTACTGTAGAAACAAGAAGAGAGGTGTACATGGTGGGACTGGACAAACAGGCATCATGGACTATGCAAACGTATTAAATATAAAACCATTCAAGTAGACCTGGAACCGGGTGCATTTAGGGCACCAGAAAGGGTTCACCTGATTGTCTGTAGATGCAGTACTGACCTACCTACCACAACAACATGTGTTGCAGTGCTTTGCATTTATGTCCAAGGGCCTCCCATTGTGCATACATGCAGTAACAAACACACTGCAATACATAATTATAATAATATAAAAAAATACATGCGTTGTGCTAAAAAAAAAAAAAAGAATAGAAAGGAATCGGGTACGTTTTGTGGTCAAACTCCCCCCTCATTCTGCCTACCCAACCTGTATAGCTGGGTTATGCACAAACGCATTCTTAGGCCTGATTCACACCTATGCAGTTTTAGTGCTTTTTGCATTTTGCAGATTTGCACTACAGAACGTGTTCCATAGGAAATCATGTTAAATGGACTGTAGTGCAAATCTGCAAAATGCAAAAAGCACTAAAACTGCATAGGTGTGAATCCAGCCTACGTTTTTCTCGTCGTTTTTTTTCATGTTTCCTCTCAAGCCTGTCTTGCGTACACACGATCATTAAAAAAAACGCTTGAGCAAAGCGCAGTGACGTTCAACACGTACAACGGCACTATAAAGGGGAAGTTCTGTTCGGATGGCGCCACTCTTCATGTTAGTAACGTTTGTTGAGAGACGATTCGCGCTTTTCAGCCTCGTGCTTTTCAGTCCGTTACAGAGTGACGAATGTGCTATCTCCATTACAAATGCTAGTTTTACCAGAACGTGCGCTCCCGTCTCATACTTGATTCTGAGCATGCGCGTTTTTTTTTCACCTCGTCAAAGCATACACACCATCGTTTTTCACGTCGTTAAAAAAAACGACATGAAAAACGACGTGAAAAAATAGAGCATGTTCGAAATTTTTAATGGCCGTTTTTCACGTCGTTAAAAATGCTCTGGAGCATACACACGATCGGTTTTAATGCTCATTTTTAAAAATGGCATTTTTAACGGCATGAAAAATGATCGTGTGTATGGGGCATAAGGCCTGATTCACACCTATGCAGGTTGCAGTTTGCTTATTCCGGGTGCATTTTGCATTTTTCAATACACATTTTTGTTCCATTGAAGTCTATAAAACCAAAAACCAGAAAAAAGTCCCTGGCCCTTTCCATAAAATGCACAGATGTGAACTACATCCAAAGGAAACCATGTTTAATGGACTGTAGTGTGTTTCTGAAAAACTGAAAACACACTAAAAAATGCATAGGTGTGAACCATCAATCCAGCAGTGTTCTTTGCCAGAGGACACCAGATCCTGCACCTTATGCCGCGTACACACGATCATTTTTCCCGTCGGGAAAAATGAAATTTTTTCCTTTGGACGAGAAAAACGATCGTCTGTGGGCTTTTTGCAGTTTTTCACGACGGGAAAAACGGCATTAATCACGATGAGAAAAATTAGAACATGTTCTAATTTTTCTCGTCGTTTTTTCCTGACATTTCTTCCGCGGCAGTGTTTCCCATAGGGAAACACTGCCGCGGAGCCCATAGACGATCGTTTTTCTCGTCATTTTAAAAAATGACGAGAAAAATGACCGTGTGTGGGGAACAAGCTGTTCCCTCGTTTAAAATGTCATTATTCACGGCGGCTTTTAAACCGCCGTGAATAATGATCGTGTGTACGCGGCATCAGTCGTTTTCTGATGTCATCAGAAGGGGCCAGCTTAGGGTTGCCACCTGTTCGGGTTTGGAATCCTGTGTCCGGGTTTCAAACTGCCTGAAACCCGGACACATTATTCATACTGGACTATGGCCTCTCAGCAGGATTGCTGGCTGCAGTTGTCTAAGCTAAAAGTGTCTGTTACACTCTCTTTCACACTGCCCAAAGCCAGCACTATCAAATCCCCCCCCCCCCCAAACACACACACAGACAGGAGAGGAGAGAGGGCTCGATCTGCGCCTCTTCCTGCAGCTCCTACCCCTCTGTGTCTGCCCACACTCCAATCCCCGGCGCTGTGCCTCAGAAAAGGAAAGTGGGGACCAGAAATTTGAAGTCCAGCAGCCTCAGATACATCTGGATGAGAGGTGCTGACTGCCAAGGGGTGAGTGAGATCACCATCCATCCCTGTCTGTGACTGAAGTCACCCCTCTCCTCTCTCCTGTCTCTGAGTGAGTACACTAAGGTAAATTAGGCTTCTCAGAGCACCCCTTACATCAGAGTTCCCCTTTACCCCAGAGGCCACAGTGTTTCCCCTTACATCAGAGTCCTCTCCGTGCATCAGAGTTCTCAGTGTTCCCCCTTAAATCAGGGTTCCCAGAGCATCCCTTATGTTAGAGTCCCCAGAGCTCTCCCTTACATCAGAGTCTGCAGAGTCCCCCCTTACAGTGGATTCAGATGTAAAAGGGGAACTCTGTGGACTCTGATGTAAAGGGGGACTCTTTTTATTAATTTCATATGATTAGAAATGTTATTTAATTTCAAAATATATGTATAGTTTAAACTATAAAAGAAAATTGCTGTGCACCGCTAAAGTGTTCGGGTTTGACTTGAAGAATAGGTGGTAACCCTAGGCCAGCTGTCTATTCCAGGTTCTTGCAGTCAACCCCAGAAATATGCCTAGGCATGTCATTTGGGAGGGGGAACGCTGCAAAAAACACGAATGAGCAACTGGCCCACCTGATTGCACAGCGCATGCACCAAACTCTTTGGGATGTGTGACGTGAGTATCCCAGAAGACTGCGGGCAACTGTAAACATTCTCTCTAGATGAGAATACAGGAAGGGTGGGCAGCAGTCCTCAATAAAGGATTTTCCCCTCAAAAAAATACAATTGTGTAGGAGGAAGGGGGTAGGAGGGGAATGGGAGAAAGGGGATGGGGAGGGTGAAGGTCCTCTTTAACTTATAATGGTGTCTCCTCTCGTTGGATGTGCCACTATTATAGGCTGTAGTGACATGAAACCATCAGCTGAAGAACCTTTGGAATTCCTAATTTCTTGGGTTAGTTTCCTGGTCCCTCGCAGCATGCCGTGGTTCCTCCCACCATCCCCTAACTCACTGCAGGACACAGTAATAACAGACTGAACCACTGAGCACAGCAGGGGAACAGGAAACAAACACTTCCCGAAGTGCTCAACAACGCATTCTTGTTATATGTTTAGCGATAATTTTGCTTTTAAGTGGCTTTAAAGTGAACATGTGCATTATTTGTGCCTTTTTAGTTTCTGAAGCCACACATACTCATCTTCCCTACACTCCCCCACCACTCTGTTTAGCCGGAAAACCCTCTGTAAGCTCACAACTTGGACCTTGCCCAGGGCTGAGGACTCTCTGCCCACCCGTTTGTAACAGTTTTGTGCCGATTACCAAGTACAAGCGCTGTCACATGGTAGGAAGGTGAGTAAGCTAGTACCTAGTATTTTCTCCCAGGGCATCTGGAGACCAAATAGAGTGGTGGGGGAGTGAACAGAAGGTGAGTATGTGCTGCTGGAGAGGAAGGAAGTTAAAGTGGAGTTCCACCTTGAAAAAAAAAATTACCCAAAAATGCTGCAAAAAAATTGAAAACACATTTTTTTTTTTACTCACCCGAAATAGCAATTGCTATGCGGAAGTCCCTAATCTGCCTCTTCCTTATCCGCGGTGGATCTTCTTCCACATCCTCTTCTAGTGAATGGGACGCGCCGCCTTCTGGGAACTGTGTGTAATCCCAGAGAGCAGCCGCCCATTCACAAATCGGCGCGAGACTTGCGCATGCGCAGTAGGAAACGGGCAGTGATTCCGCAGAGCTTCACTGCCGGTTTCCCTTAGTGAGGATGGTGGCGCGGGACCTGCAGTGATCGAGGGATCCGCAACGGGGGGGCCATCATTGGTGGCGCGGGACCTGCAGTGATCGAGGGATCCGCAACGGAGGGGCCATCATCGCGGGCGAGTAGGACAGGTAAGTGTCCTTATTAAAAGTCAGCAGCTACAGTGTTTGTAGCTGCTGACTTTTAAAAAAAAAAAAATCGGCGGGTGGAATCCCGCTTTAAGTGAACCAAAGGACAGCTTCCCTAACTGCCCCAAAAGCGCACAATTGTTAACATCCTTAGATGTTAGACCTTGGATGAAGAGAGAGAAGATCTATAAGGAGATGCTTTGTGGAGCAGTTGTTGTAGGTTAAGGTGACCAGATTTTTAAAATGAAATCCCGGGGACATATTTTTTTTTTTTTACTAGTAACGGCGGCAATCAGCGACTCTCTGCCCCCCGCCTCACAGCCTGTCAAGTCTTACTCTTTGGGCTCCGGCTACTACTGGGTGGGGAGCGGAGGAAGATCACTCCACCAGGGAAGGCAAGGAGATAAGCAGGCAGGCGGCTGGCCGGGACTGGAGCCAAGGCAGAAGAACATGCGAGCGGAGCTGAATGGGCACCCGAAACTGAAGAAATATTCCCTCCGCTCCGACCAGCACATGATCATCAGAAAAGGGCACAGATAATGGAAAAAAATACACCCCCACTAAACTAGTAGGTGCGGCGGAGTGGGGGTGTGTAATTCTGTTTTTTTTTTTTTTTATTCTGCACTGACTGTCTTTGAAATTGCCCCAGCCCCTGTTCAAATCCAATTCGGGGACAAAACCGGGGACAGACTTGGTCTGGGGACAGTGTCCTCAATCTCAGGACTGTCCTCGGAAACCGGGGATGTCTGGTCACCCTATTGTAGGTTGACTTTGATTAATGGCTCCTTCACATAGGCTTAGGTTTAAAGTGGGAAGTAGGAAGTTAAGTGAACCTGAGGGCAGCTTCCCTATAACTGCACCAAAAGCACGCGACTATTGACATCCTAGGGCAGTGATGGAGAACCTTGGCACCCCAGATGTTTTGGAACTACATTTCCCATGATGTTCCACTGCACTGCAGAATGCATGAGCATCATGGGAAATGTAGTTCCAAATCATCTGGGGTGCCAAGGTTCGACATCACTGTCCTAGGGCCTTAGATAAAGTGGGAGAGGAACTACAAATGTTTTGTGGAGCAGTTGTTGTAGGTAGGCCTTGAATACTGTGTCTGTCACGTAGGCCCTGGTTTAAAGTGGGACCTTCTAGTTTTGCCATATATCTGGTGGTTGTTCAAGCTGTAGCAGTGCTGTCTGTCCTTTATGTCCTGGTACATTCAATTGCATGTTCAAGAAGCAAGAGTTCATTGAAGATGGCATCAAGCAAAGCATTTGTTTTGCTGTATCCCACCAGCTTGTGGAAATTAAAATGGACTGTGGTGGCTGATTGTATTGACTCTGCGGCCTGAGGCCTTCTGAATTCTTCCCCACACAGGCCACACTGTTTGGAAGAGAATAGATTATTTCTGCTTCAAACACAAGTGCCGAAGGCCCGGTGATAGCCATGCCCTAATTCAATCTGGTGATTACAGGTCAAAGAGTGGAAGGATGAATGGTGCAGAGCTGGAGGAAGGGTAGGGATAGGCTTAAAGTAGATCTAAACCCAATCACTAAAATCTTATATGAACTATATGATGTTAAAGTCATTTCAAAACTTGGTTTAAAACTTTCAAAATCTGCAGCTTTCATATAGCCTTTTAAAACTGGCCATACGCATACATGTGGCAGCATGGCATTGGGCTTTACCACTGAGTTTCCACATGTATGCATACAGGCGACATCACTGGGAAGTGGGAACACACTATCGCTGCGCCCCCAAAAAAGTGATCATGTTATTGTCGATAGCTCCTGGTCATGATTTACAATCTGGGTTGGCAGGATCCCGAACATTATGACAACTAAACACAGTGAAGCTCATGTAATGCCCCCAATGATACGAACATTTAAAAAGTCAGTTCCCACTGGCTGTAAGGGGTTGAGAAAAAGCTGGTGATCCTGCCATAAAGGTACTTCTTCAGGCACTTCCTGTAATTAGAAGCCAATGCTCTATCACCATCGCTTGCCTTGTCACATGTGCCCCTGATGGAGAATACTGAGGCAACAAACATAACAATGGAGCAAGTGAATGTATGCAGGAAATGGCTATGATACATAGTGATTAATAAAACAAAATGGCATCCTTTTTAAGGCATACACGTACTTTAATCATCAGCAGGATGAGAGTGTTTTGAATTAGCTGTAATGTAGCTGTAGAGGAGGTTGAGGACCTGCCTGCCTGGTAGGGTATGTCTAAATAGTACCAGAAATCCTTTTGGCAGGTAAAATAGCTTCCATATATGTATTTCAACAATATTTTTCTGCTGACTTGGAATTCAGCTTTTCAAAGAAGCTCCAGCTAATCATTTTTTTATTGTTGGATAGAGCAGGGAAAGGTTAGAACTTCGGTTTATTTTTTTGTTTTTGTCCTCCTTGGAGAAATTTCCTGTCACGTCCTGTCCCTGTGAGACCCCTATTCAGTGACCTGAACTTCGGATTATAGGAAAAATAAATGCATTCCAGAGAAGAAAAATAGAAAGTATATCTACTTTAACAGCAGTGTCACCAGGACAGGAAGCAAAGGGAACTATCATCTATGGGGACAGCAGTAAGAAGAAAAAAAATGTGGACTCTTCTCCACTCAATAAAAGGAAATGTCTTCCTATTTCACTGTCTATCAAATCATATTCTTCCCAGAACAAGTAGTGACTGTGCCTGAGGCATATGTGGGGTGCTAGTTTTAGGGTCTGTGAAGAGAATTTTAAAATTGTGAGCTGCAGTGGTAATGGACACAAGCGGTAGAGTGCTAGTTTTAGGGACTTCAAATAAAATAGTAGAGCTGTAAACTGTGGTGGTAATGGACACAAGAGGTGGGGTGCAAGTTTTAAGTTCTATTAAGAGAATGGTAGAACTGTGAGCTGTGGTGGTGATGAATGCAAGAGGTGGGATGCTAGTTTTAAGGGCTGTAAAGAGCATGGTAGAACTATGAGTTGTGATAGTAATGGACACAAGAGGTGGGATGCTAGTTTTAGGGTCTGTGAAGAGCATGGTAGAACTATGAGCTGTGGTGGTAATGGACACAAGCGGTGGAGTGCTAGTTTTAGGGACTATGAAGAGCATGATAGAACTGTGAGGTGTGACGGTAATGGACACAAGTGTTGGGGTGCTAGTATTAGGTTCTATTAAGACAGTGGTAGAACTGTGAGCTGTGGTGGGGATGGACACAAGAGGTGGGATGTTAGTTTTAGGGTCTGTGAAGAGCATGGTAGAACTATGAGCTGTCATGGTAATGGATACTAGAGGTTGGTTGCTAGTTTTAGGGTCTAGGAGAGAATGGTAGAACTGTGAGCTGTGGTGGTAATGGACACAAGAGGTGGGATGTTAGTTTTAGGTTCCATTAAGAGAATAGTAGAACTGTGAGCTGTGGTGGTGATGGACACAAGAGGTGGGATGTTAGTTTTAGGGTCTGTGAAGAGCATGGTAGAACTATGAGCTGTGTTGGTAATGAACACAAGCGGTGGAGTGCTAGTTTTAGGGACTCCAAAGAGAATAGTAGAGCTGTAAACTGTGGTGCTAATGGACACAAGAGGGGCGGCTATAATCTTAGGGTCTATGAAGAGCATGGTAGAACTGTGAGCTGTGGTGGTAATGGACACAAGAGTTGGGGTGCTAGTTTTAGGTTCTATTAGGAGAGTGGTAGAACTGTGAGCTGTGGTGGTGATGGAGACGAGAAGTGGCATGCTAGTTTTTTTTTTTTAAATACTGTGAAGAGCATGGTAGAACTATGAGCTGTGGTGGTAATGGACACTAGAGGTTGGTTGCTAGTTTTAGGGTCTATGAAGAGAATGGTAGAACTGTGAGCTGTGGTGGTAATGGACACAAGAGGTGGGATGCTAGTTTTAGGTTCCATTATGAGAATAGTAGAACTGTGAGCTGTGGTAGTAATTAACACATGAGGTGGGATGCTAGGTTTAGGTTCCATTAGGAGAATAGTAGAACTGTAAGCTGTGGTGGTGACAGACACAAGAGGTGGGGTGATAGTTATAGGGTCTATGTAGAGAATGGTAGAACTGTGAGCTGTGGTGGTGATGGACACAAGAGGTGGGTTGCTAGTTTTATGGTCTGCGAGGAGCATGGTAAAAACTGAGTTGTGGTGGTGACAGACACAAGAGGTGGGGTGATAGTTATAGGGTCTATGTAGAGAATGGTAGAACTGTGAGCTGTGGTGCTGACAGACACAAGAGGTGGGTTGATAGTCTTATGTTCTATGAAGGGATGGTAGAACTTTGAGCTGTGGTGGTGATAGACACAAGAGGTGAAATTGGTGAGATTGGGAAGTAATGGGATGGCTGGGAGGTACAGAGGGGTGGGACTTACAGCCAAATGTCTCAATATTTATTTTGTCTCTATAGGGTGATAACAATAAACCTCTAAACGCAGGAATGCTGCTGTTTTTGCATTTGTTTTCTGTACACTTTTTTGTCTCTCCCAACCGACCTTTCTACCCACCGCAGAATTCCAAATCAAAGTTCAAGTGTTTGAGAATGGCGACCTTTCCCCTTTGGCGTCAGCGACGGTGGAGATTTTCGGCAATCAGAGCAGCTTGGCATCTGGCGTCACCGACCAGGAGGGCATAGCGGTGCTGGGCATCAGCTACAGACTGGGTACCTGGATCCTCGTCACCGCCAGCAAGAGAGGCTTTGTCACTAACTCTGTGCCCTGGAAGGTGGATAGACTGCCACGTAAGGATTGTGAGACATAGTGTATGTATGTATGTCCGTGCAAGTGTGTACGTCATTGTATTTGTGATGCTAAAAAGTTTTTCTTGGATAGACTGGATACTACGTGAGTCCATACACAATACCAGCTCTGTAACGATCTACATAAAACTATGCAATGCAAAGGCCTGCTTGAATAATCAGTTTGATTTATTTGCAATCAAGTTTGCACATAAAGGAGTTTGTACAATCAGATTGTAACTTAGGGCCAGCTTTAGATTTCTGTGTAGTTCCATACCAAGGCAGCAGATTTTTTAAATACATGGCTAGCTTTAGGCCTTGCCCTTTACTGATCGTTATCATTTTTAATGCAAACCCATCAAAATTCAAGCATAATTCAATTGAGGACTTTTTCAGTAAGACAGGAGTTACACTATATTGTCAAAATTATTGGGTCACCTGCCTTTACACACAAATAAACCTTAATGGCATCCCAGTCTTAGTCCGTAGGGTTCAATATTGAGTTGGGAACAGTTTGGGGATGGCCCCTTCCTGTTCCAACATGACTGCGTGCCAGTGCACAAAGCAAGGTCCATAAAGACATGGATGGGCGAGTTTGGAGTGAAGGAACTTTACTGGCCTGCACAGAGTCCTGAACTCAACCCGATAGAACACTTTTGGGATGAATTAGAGCAGAGACTGCGAGCCAGGCCTTCTCGTCCTTATCAGTGTCTGACCTCACAAATGCGCTTCTGGAAGAATGGTCAAACATTCCCATAGACACACTACTAAACCTTGTGGACAGCCTTTTCAGAAGAGTTGAAGCTGTTATAGCTGCAAAGGGTGGGCCAACTCAATATTGAACCCTACGGTCTAAGACTGGGATGCCATTAAAGTTCATGTGCGTGTAAAGGCAGGTGGTGTCCCAATACTTTTGACAATATAGTGTATGTCTGCAGCCTGTTTTTAGAGAAGTTAATTTTCCCACCTGTCTCCTGTGGTCAGATAGAAATTCTTGTTAACAAAATGACAGCTGTGTGTATGTATCTGGGAGGGGTCCATTCAAGATTTCTAGAATGCTCTTTGCCTATTGTATGCCCTGATTCTAAAGAGACTTGGAAATGCAGAGAGATAGCACTGGACCCTAGGATTGTCATATTGGTATTAGTAACCAATAATTATATGATGGTGTTAGCTGAGGTTGTCTGGTTACCAGTCTGTCATCTTCTACACCCCTAAATTTCCTTAGTTTGAAGATACAATTTTATAACAGTATAGAGTCAGATAGAATTAAAAAAATCAAAAAGGGATTTCAACACATTTCAGGAGTCTAAAAATGCCCCTTCATCAGGGTTCGAGAAGGGAAACAGGGTGTATGGACTGAATTAAGGGTAAAATTCCTAACTAGTGTTATATTAGGCACAGACAGGCTGGAGCTGCAGGGGTAATGTACAGTGGCACAGTTGCACTACTAAAATTGCTAGTGATAAATAAGAGCCATTTAAGTCCTATGCACAGGGTAACATACACTTTGGATGGACCCTTAAGCCTCTTTTACACAGACGGCCAGGAGGCGGTAAAAATAGTCGGTTGGCCCGCGTTTTTAGCACCCTCCCTGACCGCCCACCTACAAGCGGACATGGCAGCAGAAGGGGTCCCCTACACGTACCACAGCTGCAAATAAACTTGGCTTGTTGAGTTTGACAGGTGGTACCTCCTGTCATACATGCCTGTTACGGTCAATGGAACTACGCCACAACCGTAAGACAAGCATTTGCAGTGCGTTATTTCAATACAAAATCCTGCTTGGAAAAAAAAAAAGCAGGTGGCAGGATCGCCAGAATGCCTGGAAAAAACCTGCTGTACCTCCCTCTGAAGCGATTCACCATGGTATTACTTTTCAGGGGGCAGTAGAGGCAACCTGTGTAAAAGGGGCCTTAATGAGGTTCAATGCATAAATGGATGCACCTGCACTACTGTTAGACAAAGCAGTGCATTCACATCTGTGTTGTAGTACGCTGTGTCTATGAGCCAGTCTGCTAAATCAGTTGCTGACGAAATCTGAGCCTGATAGGACACGGATAAAAATTCTATTACCTCGTCAGGAAAATGGATACAAATTGAAGACCCACTGGTATAAAACCCCGGACCTTGTCCATAAATTCTCCCCGTCAGTCTCTGATCAATGCTGGCGATGTGGCAAAGAGCTGGGCACATTCCTCCATATTTGGTGGGAATGCCCGATGCTCCAACCCTTTTGGCGCAAAGTACGACGATTTGACAACAACGGTGTCTTTGCTCCCACTGGAGTTTTGGCCAGCACAGTATCTCTTACACCTAACTAAAATTTCTAAAAAGAAGTACTTTAAGTCGGTTGCAATGCACATGATTAATGCTGCTAGGATTTGTATACCAGTCCATTGGCGGTCTCCATCCCCGCCCTCCATGGCTGAATTGGTGGCTCGAATAAATCGTGTCGCTGAGATGGAGGAACCAATCTCCACTGCCTCAGATTATATTTCTAAATTCACTGCTATATGGGAAGCATGGACAACCTTTAAAAGCTCTCAATCATACCAAGACCTTCTTAATAATGCAGTTTAATACCGGACTGGCGCCACTTTGCCCCAGGCCTTGAATGCAGAATCAGGCTCACGCTACTGGCTTGACGCACCGTAATGTTCTGACCACTAGATGCTGGAGAGGGTAGTTGGTGACTTTTGCACCCACCCTCCTCATTAAGCCTTGTCCTCTCCTCCTCTCCACCTTTTTTTTCCCACCTCTTCCCACTCCCACTTTCTCCCCCCCCTTTTTTTCCCACCTCTTCCTACTCCCACTTTCTTTCCACATCCCTCCCCCTCTTTTTTTTTTTTTGTCTTCCCCTTTTCTTTCTTTCTCTATATGTTTCCTCTCCTAAGATATGCACGCCCAAACACCGTTACCCCATCTACGACTCAACTTACTATGAAGAGTTTAGACATATTATATTTATGTTCTGTTGAAATTTATCTATATGGCTTTCTGTTTGGGCTCATGGAGCCTTTTCTCCTTCTGTTATCTGCAAATCTTTTCAATAAAGTCTTTATGAAACAAAAGAAAAAAAATATTCTATTACCATTTTTATCCTCAATTCAATACATTTACATTCTTTCTCTTCTCAAGCCCTGATGAAAGCAATGTATTTAGACCCCTGGCACACGTTTGCTTCCCTTTCAATCTTCTATCTGACCCCATACTGGAATAAAACTGTATCAGAACTATGAATCTGCAGTGTGGCACTTCAATCTTCTAAAGAGGACCTGTTACCTAGGCCAAGCAAGGACAGTTAGTCAAGGGAAGCAATATTATGTCTATTGATTCACTGGAGGCTAGCAACACATGGAGTGATTACCTGCGGTTAAGAACAGATGTGCGCCCCTGAACGCGGATAGGGGTGTACATCCATCCCTAAATACAGATAATGGCTTCATGCTCTATTACAGCTGATCAGAAACACTTGGCCTTACCGCCGCAGAAATACGTTGATCTGGGCGGTGTACGTCCCTGATTGGCCATGTGCATGAGCCCTGTTGTTACTGGGTAAATGTCATCTTGGAATTGTTGCCATTAGTACGATCGTATTGAATATGGAGGGGGCAGAGCTACAGACCTCAGCTGGAAAATATCCCAAAGGATAAGTGATAATTGTGGTTGGTGACTGATCTCTAAATTTGCCAAATGTCTTCATATCTGGATTGATCTAAGGCAGTGGTCTCTAAACTGTGGCCCCAGGGGCCAGATGTGGCCCTTTGCATGGGCCCTAGGGACACTATTCTTTCCACTGATACAAGGCACTATTCCTTCTACATCAACCATGGGGCATAATTCCTGTCACTTATGCCAACAATGGGGCACTATTCTTCCCACTGACACCAATGATGGGACATCATTCCTCCTACGGGCACCAACTACAGGGCCCTTTTCTTCCCACTGACACCAATGACGGGGGGACTATTCCTCCCACTGACACCAACAATGGGGCTTTATTTCCTCCAATGATGGGGCACTATTCCTTCCCCTGATATCAACAATGGGGCAATATTACTCCAACTAATACCAATGATGGGGCATTCTTTACTTCCATTGACACCAAGACATCTTCTACTCCCATTGGCCACAGTCTAGCCCCCTTACAGTCTGAAGGACAGTAAACTGGTCCTTTGTTCAGAAAGTTTGGAGACCCCCGATCTAAAGGATCTACGGATCCATCTGGAATTGAAATTCCGATTTTGAGTAGACACAGCCGTCAAAAATTGTCCCAGCTTCTAAAGTGTTATAATTGCACTGTGCACGTCTTCCGGCCTATTCCCAGTATATATTGTTCCATGGGCGATGTGTATAGTGTCATATTTACAGCTTCCTTACATTCTGTCTGGCAGGATGCATGCAGCTTCCTGTCTTCTTATCCAAGGTCACAAGACGGCATTCATTGGCATTGCTGTCACAGTAATCTTTTCTGGCAGTGCCTCTGATGCATGCACTCCTCCCCCATATATGATATCATTGTGGCTTCTATACTCCCCTCACTAATCATATTGACACATCTCAGATGCCTTGAATGTCCCCGACAGTGATCTTCCATTGAAGAGGTCACAGGGGGACGTGCTGCTGAGAGCTGTTTATTAGATGAAAGCAACCGATTGGCAGGATGCAAAATGCCAGACCCCCACCAGTCATAATTACACAGCGAGTGGTGGGATTTTCCACCCTATAGCTGAACGTAGAAATTCTCCTTTATCACATTATTTCTGATTTGGAAGGGAAGTGCCAATCCAAGATTCCTTTAGTCTTAGGGGTCTGATCATGGAGAGAACCAATTACAACTGGGCTTATACAAGAATTTGAATATTTACTCTTAAAAGACCTGGCCACCCCAAACTGATATTTAAACTTGTGGTAGCTGCTGTGTGTATTTCCAGCATTTCTTTTTTTTTAGTTTTAGGCCCCTTTAACATGGGCTGTCCGATCAGGACCACCTGTCAGTTTTTCAGGCGGACCTGATCGGACCCTCTAGTTTCTTCTTTGGAGCGGCGGGTGTCAGCGGACATCCGCTGACAACCGTTCCTGTCTGCCAAAAACAGACACATGGTGGTCCTATTTCTCATACGTCCGGCGGATCAGATCGGTGGACAGGTGGTCCGTTTCCATCCGATTGCCCCATAGAGAACAGCGAGCTGTGCAGAGCAGAAACGGACCTGTCAGTGGGAATCAGCAGAAAGATCCCCCGAGGAGCAAGTGGATTCAGCTTGCTCATCGTCCATTTCACATTGGCATTCTGTTTGTTTCAACAGTTCAGTCACATTTTTTCAAAGAACAAACGGATTTAGTTTATATCAGTTTTATCATCAGTTTTATCATCAGTTTTTCTATCATTTTTATATAATTTTTTTCAGCAGTTTTATGTTGTTTTTTTTTCATAGTTTTTTTCAGCAGTTTTATATGGGCCCTTTCACACAGGTTTTCCGATCACGTCCGCCTGTCAGTTTTTCAGGCGGATGTCCGCTGACACCCACTGCTATCCGATCCGATCCTGTCCATGAAAACCAGACAGATGGTGACTCTATTTTCCGTCCGTCTGGTGGATCTGATTAGATGAAAACAGACAGGCGGTCGGTTTTCATCCGATCTCCCAATAGAGGAGAGCGAGGCTCTGACAGGTCCGTCTCTGCACAGTGAGCGGAGATGGACCTGTCATCAGCCTGCTCAACGGGGATCAGCAGAGCAATCCCCTGCTGAGCAAAGTGAAGTCGGCCAGGCGCACCGCCCGTGTGAAAGGACCCTACCAATGCAAAAACAGATGCCAAAACGGACTGTTTGTCTGTTTACATCCATTTTTCATCCATTTGGGTTTTTTAACGGAAATAAAAATAGGGCCTTGTTCCGTTCCAAAAAATTGATTTTGACGGAAACAGATGTAAATGGATGATTATCCGCTTACATCCGTTTTTCTATAGAGATGCATTGATATCCGTTTTCAACAGATGGATGAAAAACAGACAAACGGAACGCCCTTGAGAAAGGGGCCTTCTATAGGTTGGGAAAGGGTTAGGGTCTTTTCACACAGGTGGTCCGCCCTGCGGACTCCACTTTGCTCAGCGGGGGATCGATCCGCTGATCCCTGCTGAGCAGGCGGATGACAGGTGGATGTCAGAACCCCACTCCTCTATGGGGAGATCAGATGAAAACGGACCGGCTTTCCATTTTTATCCAATCCCATCCGATCCACCAGACGGATGGAAAACAGGGTCTCCATCCATCTGGATTTCACGGACAGGATCGGATCGAATAGCAGCAGGTGTCAGCGGACATGTCACTGCTGACATCTGCCGCTCCATAGGAGTGAATGGAGCGTCCGATCAGGTCTGCCTTAAAAACTGACAGGCGGACCTGATCGGAAAGCCTGTGTGAAAGGGGCCTTAGTTTGTTTACATCCATTCAGGTTTTTTAACAGAAGAAAAATAGAGCTTTAATCCGTTCCAAAAAACTGATGTTGATGGAAGGAGATGTAAATGGATGATCATCCGTTTTTCCATAGAGTTGCATTGATGTCCATTTTTCATCCGTCAATGGATGGATGAAAAAAGGAAAAACGGAACACCCGTCTGAAAGGGGCCTTAGAAAACCTGTCATGCTTTCATTGCTGTATGAGCCCCTGCTGGGGAGAATAACCTTCTATGTTGATCCTGGAGACCATTGTCTGTGGAATAGAAAGTGGAAAATCTGGTGATAACTGTCTAAGAGGCGATAAAAATTAAACTGACTGGGGTTCTAAAATATCTCCACTCTATCCAACACATAAAAAAAGGATTTTGGTGTGGAGATACACTTTAAACTGCCTGACAGTTTCTTTTATCTCTTGAGGAGAAGCTAGAAGACACAAAGGTGCTCCCAAAAAACTCCCAGATGCCCAGTAACAGATTTGGGAATTATGTCAGAGAGAGATAATTGCTGAAGGCATTTGCTGAAGGCATATGAAAAGCTAGAGGTTGACTCTGCCCACAAGGCTTCACCTATAACAAAAAAAACACTTTTGGGTGAAAAATTTTACAACAGTGAGGTCTTCTGCCCAGTTGGCGAATGAGGTGGCCCCTCATGGGCCAGTGGGAATGCGTTTGAGACAGGAGGGAGCATGCAAGTTTTACCACTACCGGGAGTGTGACCTGACATTCAGGTGTAGTAGTGGTGCTTGGAAGCTGTTGTAGGTAGCCCCACGCTCAGACACAGGCTGAATGTAGGCACAGGCACAAGCTACAGGAAGACACAGGCTGAAGGTAGGCACAGGCACAAGCCACAGGAAGACACAGGCTGAAGGTAGGCACAGGCACAAACCACAGGAAGGCACAGGCTGAAGGTAGGCACAGGCACAAGCCACAGGAAGACACAGGCTGAAGTTAGGCACAGGCACAAGACACAGGCTGAAGGTAGGCACAGACACAAGCCACAGGAAGGCACAGGCTGAAGGTAATCACAGGCACAAGCTACAGGAAGACACAGGCTAAAAGTAGGCACAGGCACAAGCTACAGGAAGACACAGGCTGAAGGTAGGCACAGGCACAAGCCGCAGGAAGACACAGGCTGAAGGTAGGCACAGGCACAAGCTACAGAAAGACACAGGCTGAAGGTAGGCCCAGGCACAAGCTACAGGAAGACACAGGCTGAAGGTAGGCCCAGGCATAAGCTACAGATAGACACAGGCTGAAGGTAGGCCCAGGCACAAGCTACAGGAAGACACAGGCTGAAGGTAGGCACAAGCTACAGGAAGACACAGGCTGAAGGTAGGCACAGGCACAAGCTACAGGAAGACACAAGCTGAAGGTAGACACAGGCTGAAGGTAAGCACAAGCTACAGGGACACATAGGCTGAAGGTAGGCACAGGCACAAGCTACAGGAAGTTGCAGGATAAAGGTAGGCACAGGCACAAGCTACAGGAAAACGCAGGCTGAAGGTAGACACAGGTTGCAGGTAGACAAAAGCTACAGGAAGACAAAGGCTGAAGGTAGGCACAGGCACAGACTGAGGGTGTAGGTAGACACAGACTGAGACCTGGTTGACATTTGAATCACATAGGAATGTGGCCCGCATAGCTGTGCGACTCAGTGTGGTGCGATTTTCATTTGAATGGGCTGAAATTGTACAAAAAGTAGTGCATGCAATATGTTTCAAAACCGCACCACACCAAAATTGCATGATACTGCAGTACCATGCCACCTGGTGCAAGCAAGCGCACTGCTATTTGTGATCTGCATTTGGGGTGTTAGAAATATATTGACACCCACAGCAGCAGATCGCACACCTAGTGCGAATGTTGTACTGGAAATGTGCGAAGAACAGGGGTTTCCTGCACTGCATTCTGGGGTGAACGAGCCCTGAAGGTAGAAACCTGCCCAGACTGAAGGTAGGCACAGGCTGAAAGCAGTAATAAACCAAAAACCAATAATGTAATATATTGCAGCTTACCCATCATTAGATGAGATAGCTGCATTTGTTTCTTTTTTTTTTAGAATTTTTTCCTCTGTTTTGCCCTGGTGATCTGGCCAGTAAAACACCTCCTGTATTATACAGATACCACTCTGGATGAAGGAGCACAAGGGGCGGATTTAGACAGCAGCATTGTCAGTCTGGGGGGGGGGGGGAGTTTTAGATGTACTAACAGATTTAAATATACACAAATTGAAGCCAAACTCCAGGTTTTTAATCAGTTACAGCAACATTTGTTTTTCCCTTCAGTGTACAATTTTCACATAAATAAATAGAAGCTGATCATTTTAGCCATCCCTGCCAGTGGCAAATGGTTTGTTTCAATCTTGTAATTGCAAGAGAGCTCTTCTGCTGAAAAACAACAGACTTTCTGGCTGAATCATCAGATGAAAATAGAACAAAAAGTCGAAAAAAGGAATCTAATGCATCCATCGCATCTAAGAATCGGTAAACTGCAATAGGATTAATGTTTGCTTTTGGGGTTAATACTGCTTGAAGATAAGCAAAGGCTTAAAAGAGAAGTATGGGTTTCCTTTTTTTTGCTTACATCTATTCTATGTAAGCTGCTGATATCTATAAACCCTCCCAGCCCTCTCAGAAGTGCCCCCATTCTATTAAAATCAAGATAAATACCTGTGGGAGGTTCTACAGTCTTTCATACAGCATCATACCGACAATGGCCTGGATATGAAGTCTGGATCCACCACCCCCTTTCCTGTCATTTTGCTTGATTGATGTCGGCTCTCCTCCCTCTGCTCGTTCCTGAAACTTCACAGAGCATAGCTGCTCCCCCTTCCCTTCTCACTCCTCTCTCCTTCCCCTCCCTCCTCCTCTGCAGCATGTTTCAATGGTCAGAAGAGTCGGCAGAGATTTCAGCACTTCAGTGAGTGTAATGTGAGCGAAGTCACTGATAGTGCTGTGTATGAGAATCTACACTATATATTTCTATCTATCAGCACAGCCACGTCTCTTAGGGGAGGGGGGACAGAGGCAGGGGGTGTGTTGGTGTGTTGGTGCAGATGTACACACCCCCTGAGAACTTTTGAAACTGAAAATGGACCGTTTTTGCCAGCAGAAGGAAAGTTCATGTGCACATGCTGTAAAAACTAAAAGGTAGGAAAAAAAGATTAGCTGATATGTGATATGTACTAGTTATTTAACCCATCCCATACTTCTCCTTTAAGGTAGAAACAGGCATAGCATTTTTTTTTTTTTAATACTAGTGACAGAGTTGATTTAGGTCCTGCTTTCCTCCCTTTGTTTGTGTTCTCCAGCATTATACAACATAGCTTGAGATTTGAGTCTTCTTTCTCTCTTTCAATGCAGTGTATGCCTCTGTAAGCTTGTACCTCCTTCCTGAAAGACCCGCCACGCTAATCCTCTATGAAGATATTGTGCAGATTCTACTGGGCTCTCCAGGTAAATGTTATTTTGTTTGTTTGTTTTTTAGTGCTTTTCTGTTTTATACCTTGATGTCGTTTTGTAAGTCTCGTTTTTATCATACAGGTTTATACTGTATTACAATGCATGTTCTTGCACAAGTAATATTTAATATCATTGGCCTCTTTAATCCTGTAGGTATATTTACTGTAAGGGAGAGGTACTGGGATGGAAGTGGAACTGTTTAATGTAAATTTGACATACCTGGACTATAAATTTTCCTTTCCTCCTATATCAACATTTATGATGTCCCATGTTGAGAATACATTATTAACCACTTCCATACTGGGCACTTATACACCTTCCTGCCCAGACCAATTTTCAGCTTTCTGCGCTGTTGCACTTTAAATGACAATTGCGCGGTCATGCTACACTGTACCCAAACTAAATTTTTATCATTTTGTTCCCACAAATAGAGCTTTCTTTTGGTGGTATTTGATCACCTCTGCGATTTTTATTTTCTGCTAAAAAATAAAAAAAAGACTGAAAATGTTGAAAAAAAAAAAAGTTTTTTTTGTTTCAGTTACAAAACTTTGTAAATAAGTTAGTTTTCTCCTTCACTGATGGGCACTGATGGGGCTGCACTGACGGGCACGGATAAGGCGGCACGGATGGGCAACGATCGGCGGCACGGATGGGCAACGATCGGCGGCACGGGTGGGCAACAATCTGCGGCACGGGTGGGCAACGATCGGCGGCACGGGTGGGCAATGATCGGCAGCACGGGTGGGCACAGATAGGCGGCATGGGTGGGCACAGATAGGCGGCACGGGTGGGCACAGATAGGCGGCACGGGTGGGCACTGATGGGCACGGATAGGCGGCATGGATGGGCACTGATAGGTGGCACGGATGGGCATGGATGGGCACTGATAGGTGGCATGGATGGGCACTGATAGGTGGCACTGTACTGTACTAATGGATGCCAATCAGTGCCAAACAATAATGCCTGCCAATCAGTGGTGCCCATTGTGGGCACTGATTGGCATCCATTGTGGCACTGATTGGCATCCATTTGGCATTAGCATCCATTATCCCTGGTGGTCTAGGATGGCATACCTTATGGTGGGCTTCCCTGGTGGTCTAGTGGCATCCCTGGTGGTCCAGTGGGCATCCTCGGGGGGGCTGTGCTGATAATAGATCAGCACAAACCCCCCCTGTCAGAGGAGCACCCGATCGGCTCTCCTCTACTCGCGTCTGACAGACGCGAGTGAGGAAAAGTCGATGACCGGCTTTTCCTGTTTACATCGTGATCAGCCGTGATTGGACACGGCTGATCACGTGGTAAAGAGTCTCTGTCGGAGACTCTTTACCTAGATCGGTGTTGCGGGGTGTCAGACTGACACCCCGCAGCAACGATCGCCGCGATGCGCGCCCCCGGGGGCGCGCAGCGGCTCAAAATCCTGAGGACGTCATATGACGTCCAGTCATGATTTTGAAACCACTTTGCTGCCGTCAATCCTCTATAGGGCGGGCGGCAAGTGGTTAAGCATCTTCCCTTTGAGAGCTAACAGCCAACACTTTGCAGCTGGTGTCCCTCAAATCTGGTTGTCACCAACAGCTCCTTTCCCCACTAATAATTTACAACTTAGTGGTTCCTAATCATGTGAAGTTAATTGTGACGTAGGGCTTGATTTACTAAAACTGGAGAGTGCAAAATCTGGTGAAGCTCTGCATAGAAACCAATCAGCTTCCAGGTTTTGTTTGTCAAACAGGCTGAAGTTAGAAGCTGATTGACTGCCATGCACAACTGCACCAGATTTTGCAAGCTCCAGTTTTAGTAAATCAGCCCCATAGTGATCACATGTAGGCAGGAGGTTCACTCAAAAAATAAACATGCAGCCTGAAGATGGCACTGCGACCTCAAGGTGGCAGTGTTCATTTGTTTAATACTGTAATTGTCAAATACAATAATAGCAATAAAAACATATTGTGATTTTTTTTTTTTTATAGTATAAAAATTGCAATACTTTCCCCTCCTATTGATGTTTCAGTTGTTTATTTTTTTTTCTACCGTGGTCTTACAAAATATGGTTAAAATGTACTAAAGTGGAAGTCCATGCGAAATCTAAAATCCCTGCATCTATAGACACCAAGGCTCTAACCCTAACCTCTCTATCTCTGTAAAGAAAAAACTAGTATACATACCTTTTTTGGAAGCCGGTCTGACCCGCTCCAACTGGATCCCACGCTGAACTGTCAGGTGCGGCTTCTCTGTGTAGGTGGGTGCAGAGGAGACAGAGGACAACGGAAGCCCCATAGTAACTCTATGGGTGACATCACTTCCCATTCATTTCACAGCCATTTTCATCCATGTCCTCTGCAGAGCTTCCGCTGCTGGAGATCAGGTCGGAGCAGGTCAGATCGGCTTCCAAAAAGGTATGTATACTCATATTTTTACAGGGATATGTGTTAGATCCCTGGTGTCTATAAATGCAGGGATTTTAGATTTTACATGGACTTCCACTTTAATTTGGACAGCTCTCATGTACCTGGATTTGCATATGTCCCATGGTTCATGCTGTGAAATTGTATTTTTGATGTTTGAATCTAAATGTTTATTGTTAAAAAAAAAAACATAATACATTTCATTAAGTATTAAAACAGTGTACCAACTAAGACTTATGTGGACTTTAAAAAATATTATGCGTGCAAATTAGTTATAGAATTGTTGTCAAATTAGCTGATAATGTGATCTAGGCATCTCTGCAATAATGCCCTCTGTTCACAAAAGGGTTCAAGTGGAAGATGTGAATAGGGCCTCTTTCAGTGAATCATGGGATAGACTCCTCAAACCTGGCTACAGAGAGGTAGACTAACAAGTGTTCAGCTGATTGCTTTTTTTGCTAATATGGCTGTCTGGTGTCAGCCTCTGAATCAGAGTAGGCCAGATATAGAAGCAGCAGATGGTGTGAATCACCTAAGGGCTTATATAATATAACAGTTCAAAGAGCAATAATGTGCTGCAACTCATACCAGCAAGTCCGAAATCAGTGTAAGCAAAAACTACAAAAAGCTGATTCTTGATTGGTTAATGCAAATCCCAGACTGCAGTTAGAGGTACTAGACTGGAATTATAATGGTGTAATATGACTATGGTAATAAATGTGCGTGTATGACAGTTGACCAAAGAAAATCAGCAAATATAGACTGAATCTTTTCTTCTCCACTTGGCAGGTCTATTTAGGTTTATGTTAAATGATGCAAAAAAAGGGAAAAAATGAAGGCTGGGTTCATACTGAGGAACGGAGCTGCTTACAGCAGGGGTCCAGTGCGTCTCCATTCACTGTTTCAGGTCCAATTTCAGCCCAAATTTTGGGCTGAATTCGGACCTGAAATGGACCAGTAAATAGATGCACAGGTCTCCTGTGCCATTCGCACCGGAGCCGCTCCGGAGATGTGTGAACCGGCTCCATAGAGAGCCAGTCACAATCTCCTGACATGCAAATTCCCTGCATCCAATTCGCACTGGTGTGAACCCAGCCTTAAAAAAATGGTTGTAACATATAAGGCCAACTCTACAATCTGATTAAAGCTAAATAAAACACATCTCGTCAGTGTCTCATACAATTAGCTCCCTTTTTTAGATACGTTTAATCCCATGTGAGTCCACATACAATAAAACTTTCTGTACAATTAATCTAAACTTCAAGCACTGTGCAGTCTGACTGTATGCCATCATCTGTGGATCGTTATCCTTGCTATTAAAGTGGATCTGAGTCACTACAGATCCTCTGAAACACTATTCCATAATGTGTAAAGCCTCATACACACGATCGGACTTCAAACAAACTTTTCCGTGGATTTTTGTCCGAAGAGAGTTGGCCGTGAACGCCCATAGCATACACATGCTCGGACTTTTTCCACCAACAAACATGAACATAGTGACGTAATTGACGTACTACGTGGTTTTTCTGCTCTTTTCTGCTCTTTACCGCCACCCTTTGGTCAACTTCTGCTATTGTTGGTTGATTTTAACATTGGTTCTGAGAATGCGTATTTGTACTTTGGACTAAAGTCCGATGGATTTCTGTACACACAATAGGACTTTGCACCGTAGGACTTTTGTTGCCGAAAAGCTTGTCCGTTTGCAGAGCGAAATTTTGTCCGATGAAAACCGAAAAAGTTTGTCCGATGGAGCGTACACACGGTCGGATTTTTTTGAAAGCCTGCTCATTTTGAAGTTTGTTGTCAAAAAGTCTGATCGTGTGTATGGCCTGGAGTTATATTGTCCTGGTGCTTTTCTAAACTCCCAACACCTAACAGACGCTAGGCACTGTGCATGTGCTGCAGATTGTGTATAGTAAAAAAATGAAATCTAGAAAACAGGTGAAGACAGTGTTTTGCCGGAAAGTTTTGTGCTACAAATTTACCGGCATTTTTTAAGGAGACTTCAGTTCTGCTTTGAGCATTTGATGCTGAATATTAAGAAAGCCGCCCAAACTGTCCAATGACAATGCCCACACAGGTCAGGTGTGATCAAACTTTTCAATACACAGTCTTATCAGCAAGGGAGTTGGAGGAACCCCCCTCCCTTTTTCCTCACAGCAAACACACTTACACATCCCATAATAGGTTAGGCAGACAGCCACAATAGATAATAGAATACGGTCACACCCCAAAACATCACAGCAAATAGTCCAACAGCATGGCACAGCACACATTATATATACATATATACAGCACACATTATATACATATAAACAGCACACATTATATACATTTTACAAGGTTCTAGTGTGGCTGCAAAGAGTCTGACTAGCACAGATCATAGCGGGGTTCTCATTCACCCTGGGCCCCTATTAGAGACACAGGGTGATCTACACATAAGAGGGCCTGGGGAAGCTGGACAAGGAGCCTCTAGAACTGAACTAGAACTGAAATCCTGAATAATAATAATAGAACTCTCCAGGGCAAGCTGAGCCGCACAACCCCCCGACCCAAAGTCACTCCTGTCACACATCTCCCCTTTCGGCAGGAGACTAACGCAGGAGGAGACCCCAGACGGGTTGACTCCGAAGTTAGTCAGTAGTTCCAGTCCCCCAATGCCGGTATCCGCACAGTACCCCAAATAAATTGTCCCAAGCAGAGCATTACTCACCCAGCCAACCTCTGCCTCTCTCAGAGAACATGCCCGCCGCTGGGGAGAGGCCTGGACTGGCCCTTCTCCCTGGAGTCCTTTAGCCTCTGGAGAGAAGACAGGGTGACGGGGCTCACTCCGGAATGCTGTTGGGGATCTGGGCCGACTGCCCAGCATCCCTGGGGTAGACAGGTGGAGACTGAAGTTCCATCCACTTTTTTACAGGAAATCCATTGTTTGTTAGTGGAGGTCAGAGGTTGGTAGCACTCTGCCCTGTTGCCAGCACTTCTGCTGGGTGGCTGTGAGTGGCGATCATAGGCCCATCCACCGGCACCAGATCAAGCTTCAGTTGTGAGGTGACAACTGCATTCTCTCCTTGGATCCTGATCTGCAGCTCGGGACAAGCTGCCACCTCCTCACCCTGGGCCTCCAGAATTTCTTCAGGTGTAGGGCAGAGGTATTGGACCCTCTGTCCGGTTGCCAGCACTTCTACTGGGGGTTTGCTAGGTGGTTCCTCCTCTACAGAAACGTCTATTAAATCCCCAGTCTCTGGAATTGCTAAAAGTGTGGGACAGAGGTCTTGGACCCTCTGTTCGGTTGCCAGCACTTCAGCTGGAGGAGTCTCTTGTAACTCCACAGATGCTTATGGCAGAAAATCCCATGTCTCTGTCAATATTGTGGGAGAAAGGCCGACTACCTCTTCTCTCAGGGAGGCTGAAGCTGTTGTTGAGCAGAGGTTAGCAAAGCTCTGCACTGTTGTCAGCACTTCAACTTTGGAGACCGCAATCTCCGGAGTTTCCACTGCCGATTCTCTGGCATGCTGCTGAACGCATTCTAGCAGTTTCCCGTATGCCCTTTCCAGATGCTGTTCCTTCCTTAGCAAATAGTCTAGATCAGGTTTAAGCTCTGAGACCCCTGCAAAACCGAGCATAGCCTCTCTGTGTTCTTGCAGGTCCTCAAGGGTAGGTTCCCCTTAATCGCCAAACACAAAACAATCTGTAAGGCTCTCCCACAGCAATCCAGGGCCACCAAAGTCATATCCCTCCAGAGAGCATTCTGTTGTCTCTCCTAAATATTCCTCCTCCGCGTGCCATTGCAGAGCCCGATATCGATTGTCCAGCTCTATCTCCTACTGGACCAGCCTGTCCAACTCAGTCACCCATTGATCCTGGGGCCGCTCTCACAGGAATTGCATCCGTAACTCCCTTTGTTCACTGGCCTGCTGCTCTGGGGTTGGAAAACACTTGCTCTGTTGCATACCAGCAACTTGGAGGCATCTAATCCAGTGCGTTACCCGAATCTGCTGCCTGACCTCCAGGTATTCATCCGCAGACACAGACCTGGTGTATGCTGAAAAGACGGTCTGCAGCAGCCCAGGGGAAACTCTGATGCCAGATCCATATCTCCGCTGGGGTGACTGAAGGCTGCTATCCGATCTTGGAACCAGGTGGAGGTCTTCACAGCCAGGAAGCACGATCCCGTTGCTGCCAACCAGTTGTCATGAACCCTCTGTCCTCAAACAGATCTAGGTCCGCCGTCAATGCTTCCTCTGTTCAGAACCAGCACTTATCCCAGACTCTCCAGCCATCCCAGTCATCAGACACAACACCTCAGTGTAGAGTGGCAAACACAAACTGCTTTATTTTCACACGTGGACACACAGATATCTCTCCTCAAAACACATCCCTTCCACCCTTGGACAACAGGGCGTGTCAAACTGTCCAATGACAATGCCCACACAGGTCAGGTGTGATCAAACTTCTCAATACACAGTCTTATCAGCAGGGGGGTTGTAGGAACCCCCCCTCCTTTTTTCCTCACAGCAAACACATCCCATAATAGGTTAGGCAGACAGCCACAATAGACAATAGAATATGGTCACACCCCAAAACATCACAGCAAATAGTCCAACAGCATGGCACAGCACACATTATATATACATATATACAGCACACATTATATACATATATACAGCACACATTATATACATTTTACAAGGTTCTAGTGTGGCTGCAAAGAGAGTCTGACTAGCACAGATCATAGCAGGGTTCTCATTCACCCTGTGCCCCTATTAGAGACACAGGGTGATCTACACATAAGAGGGCCTGGGGAAGCTGGACAAGGAGCCTCTAGAACTCTCCAGGGCAAGCTGAGCCGCACAACCCCCCGACCCAAAGTCACTCCTGTCACACCCCCTTTAACTGGTCTCCTGCCATAGTTATCTGTCGTGTACTAATCCCAAGGGCCCCCTCTCCATGTCCCGTCCCGATTCCGCTCGCATGCTTAGAGAAACAGTCTGTCCAAGTTCAAATCTACTGGGCTAAGACCAGGGGTATCCAACCATGCTGACCACAGTGTGTTGAACTTTTCTGGGCGACCCCTGGGCTGGAAGATGTACTTCTCCAAACGCAGGCTGTCTCCCATTTGAGTCATCCATTCTCTGAAAGTGGGGGGTTCCACTCCTTTCCTGTCTAAGGATAAGTTTGCGTGCCTGAAAGAATGCTCTGGCTATGGCTTGTTTAGGAATTTCCGCAATGGAGAGGTTGTATAGTATGTCTAATATACAGGGCTTAGGGTCCATCGGGACCTGTACCCGCTCCCTTGCATGTTTGGTTGTTATGGGCTACATCATTATTTCTCTGAGCAGATAAAGAGAGTGTATCGTTTTGTTGTTTATAATCTCTATCCTTGTCTACAGGTATCCGCAGCCAACCCGTAGTGCAGTTCCAGAGGAAGTCTATCCGTTTACCTCGATCCTCTACTTATACCCAGCTATCATCCTCTCTTACTACCACAAGCAATCTGCACCAGATAAAAGGATTCCCAGCATTTATTGGGGCCGATCCAGATTCCAGCAACGGGGGTAAGACCAGGCAAATAAAATACTAGTTTCCCTTAAGGCAGGCATGTCCAAAGTCCGGCCCGCGTTCCGGACGGCCTGCCTGGTGATCTTGACATATATATCTTTTGTGGCCCCCAACGAATCCCCGAGCACCGGGGGCCACAAAAGATAGTATGATGGCTGCATTGGAGGAGACGGGACGAGTGCCATGCATACAGGAGAGAAGTATTTCCTGTTTACACAGCGTCCTGTGTAAAAGGAAGTCCCGTCTCCTGCGCTGCCATTGGACAACTGTTCTGTCCATCACAGGTGGCGGGACTTTCAATTAAAGAGGTCCATCAAGAAAACAGGAGTTTCTCCTGTATGTCTGTTGGCGCTCCTCCCGCCCCCTCCCTGTCTCATCTGCAGGCTGCACTGACGATAATGGTGAGTCTGCATTTATGGCAATACAATGGGTGTTGCATTTATGGCACTGTAGTGGGTTCTGCATTTATTGCAATGTAGAGGGTGCTGCATTCATGGCAATATGGTGGGTGCTGCATTCATGGCAATACGGTAGGTGCTGCATTCATGGCAATATGGTGGGTGCTGCATTTATGGCAATGTAGTGGGTGCTAAATTTATTGCAATGTAGAGGATGCTGCATTCATGGCAATACAGTGGATGCTGAATTCATGGCAATACGGTGGGTGCTGCATTTATTGCAATGTAGAGGGTGCTGCATTCATGGCAATACGGAGGGTGCTGCATTCATGGCAATACGGAGGGTGCTGCATTCATGGCAATACGGAGGGTGCTGCATTCATGGCAATACGGAGGGTGCTGCATTCATGGCAATACAGTGGGGGTGCTGCATTTATGGCAATACGGTGGGTGCTGCATTCATGGCAATACGGTGGGTGCTGCATTCATGGCAATACAGTGGGGGTGCTGCATTTATGGCAATACGGTGAGTGCTGCATTCATGGCAATACGGTGGGTGCTGCATTCATGGCAATACGGAGGGTGCTGCATTCATGGCAATACGGTGGGTGCTGCATTCATGGCAGTATGGTGGGTGCTGCATTCATGGCAATACGGAGGGTGCTGCATTCATGGCAATACGGAGGGTGCTGCATTCATGGCAATACGGAGGGTGCTGCATTCGTGGCAATACGGAGGGTGCTGCATTCATGGCAATACGGTGGGTGCTGCATTCATGGCAATACGGTGGGTGCTGCATTCATGGCAATACGGAGGGTGCTGCATTCATGGCAATACGGAGGGTGCTGCATTCATGGCAATACAAAGGGTGCTGCATTCATGGCAATACGGAGGGTGCTGCATTCATGGCAATACGGAGGGTGCTGCATTCATGGCAATACGGTGGGTGCTGCATTCATGGCAATACGGAGGGTGCTGCATTCATGGCAATACGGAGGGTGCTGCATTCATGGCAATACGGAGGGTGCTGCATTCATGGCAATACAAAGGGTGCTGCATTCATGGCAATACGGAGGGTGCTGCATTCATGGCAATGGGGTGGGTGCTGCATTCATGGCAATGCAGTGGGTGCTGCATTCATGGCAATGCAGTGGGTGCTGCATTCATGGCAAAGGTGAGGCTGCAGATGGGCACTGATTAGGCTACATTGATGGGCACTGACCCTTATTTTGCTTCACAGCTCTTTATTTAAAATTTAAGATTTTTTTTTCCTGAAACTTCCTTTTTTAAAGTAAGGGTGTGTGTTATGAGCCGATAAATACGGTATATCCAAATAACACGCCCAAGCTCATCTCTTCACCACACACAGCCACAAAGGCAAGAGAATTCTTGTTGGGCAGTGTATTAGTGCTCGGAGGAACACACTTAGACCAAATTTTAATGGTTTAACCACTTCCATACAGGGCTTTTTATACCACTTCAATACCGGGCCTATTCTGGCACTTCTCTCCTACATGTATAAATCATCATTCTTTTGCTAGAAAATTACTCAGAACCCCGAAACATTATGTATATTTTTTTTTAGCAGACACCCTCGGGAATAAAATGACGGTCGTTGCAACTTTTTATCTTATCACGGTATTTGCGCAATAATTTTTTAAACGCCTTTTTTTGGGGAAAAAAATGGTTTCATGAATTAAAAAATAACAAAACAGTAAAGTTAGCCCAATTTTTTTGTAAAATATGAAAGCTTATGTTACGCCGAGTAAAAGGATACCTAACACGCTTTAAAATTGTGCACACTCATGGAATGGCGCCAAACTTCGGTACTTAAAAATCTCCATATGCGACGCTTTAATTTTTTTTACAGGTTACCAGGTTAGAGTTACAGAGGAGGTCTAGTGCTAGAATTGTTGCACGCGCTCTAACGCACGCGGCGATACCTCACATGTGTGGTTTGAACGGCGTTTACATATGCGGGCGGGACTTACTTGTGTGTTCGCTTCTAATCGCGAGCTATTGGGGACGGGCGTTTAAAAAAAAGTGACGCTACATATTGTGCTGTCTGATTCATCTACCGCACCGGAGTGGCGTTGGCGTCTGATCGAGAGCCTACTGCAGATCCCCGAAATTCGGGAAGATGTAGCAAAAGAAATGGAGGCATATTTCCTGACGAATGACACCCCGGGGAGTGACCCGGGAATGATATGGGAGGCGCATAAGGCAGTAATGAGAGGGGTATTAATAAAACATGGCTCCCGATTAAAAAAAGCACGAGAAAGAAAAATAGCTAAACTGTTAAGAGAAATCCAGGCACTAGAGGTACAACATAAGAAAATACAGATGCCGTCAGTGGGGATAGAACTGGCCCATTTGAGGAGACAACTGACAGAGCTACTTAGATACAAAGCAGAAGCGGCAATACAAATAGGGAAAAAGGTAACCTATGAACTTGGGGAAAAATGTAGTAAAATATTAGCAGGGAAACTTAGAGAGAAAGGGAAGACAGTATACGTACCCCATATAAAGGGAAAGAATGGACAACTGATTTCACTTCCTAAAAATATTGTCCAGAGATTTAGAGAATACTATTCATCCCTCTATAACCTGACCCCAACTCAGACGTCTCAGGCCACAATGGAAGAATACCTTCTATCAGCACATCTACCTTGTTTGTCACCAGCGGACCGTAATAAATTGGAGATACCTATCTCAGTGGGGGAACTAGAGACAGTGATAAAAACAGTTAAACGAGGGAAGGCACCGGGCCCAGATGGCTTTACTATCCAATACTACAAATATTTTCTCCCAATACTAGGGGTGTACATGACAAAGACATTCAATGGGATCGGCCGGGCCCCCGCACTGCCGCCGGATGCCCTTATGGCATATATTTCGGTTATTCCGAAAGAAGGGAAGGACCCGGCGGAGTGCGGGAGCTACCGCCCGATCTCATTGTTAAACACAGATTTAAAACTTTTCACTAAAATACTTGCCTCCCGTCTTCAGCCGCTTTTGAATCAAATGGTACATCAAGACCAGGTTGGGTTTATCCCAACCCGGGAGGCCAGGGATAATACCGTAAAAGTCCTCAATCTGGTACACCATGCTAACATATCAAAAACGCCCTGTATTTTTTTGAGTACCGATGCGGAGAAAGCGTTTGACAGGGTTAGTTGGCGATTTATGTTCGAAGTATTGAGGCAAATGGGATTGGGAGAACATATGCGGAGCTGGATAGCCGGGGTGTATGCTACACCCCAGGCCTCGGTAAAAGTGAATGGAGTCTATTCGGAGACATTTAAAATTTTAAATGGAACGCGCCAAGGGTGTCCACTCTCTCCGTTGCTGTTTTCTCTCTCCCTGGAACCCCTACTGAATAGGATTCGGCAAAATTCAGATATTCAGGGTCTCCAAATAGGTGCCCAAGAATATAAAATATCTGCCTATGCAGATGATATGATGTTCTCCCTATCACAACCTCACATTTCACTGCCAAACCTGATGAAGGAAATAGAAGGATATGGGAGACTAGCAAATTTAAAAATTAATTACGCAAAATCGGAAGCGATGGGGGTTGCCCTCCCCCCAGAAGTCCAGCAAAACATACAACCCAATTTCAACTTTAAATGGGTAGGGTCGTCACTAAAATATCTAGGAATAAATATACCATCAAGACTAGAGAAGGTTTTTGCTGCAAACTTCCCCTCACTATATAATGCAGTTAGCTCCCTATTAGACAAATGGAAACAAGGATTCCATTCATGGTTCGGCCGATGTAACGCCATCAAAATGAACATTCTGCCAAAATTCTTGTACCTATTCCAAGCTGTACCAATAGGAATTAATAGGGCCTACTTTCGGCAAGTAAATGCACTTTTCACTAAGTTTATATGGGCCAACAAGCGACCAAGGATTAGCAGAAGTCAAATGACCCTCCCCAAATGCCATGGGGGCTTAGCAGTCCCAGACGTGTCTAAATACCACCAAGCAGTCCATTTGGGAAGGGTCATAGACTGGTGCAGACATGTAGAATTCAAACTATGGATAAAACTGGAGCAAGAATTTAGCCAGGTGCCTTTGAGCAGGGCACTCTGGTGTTATTCAAGGTTACCTGACTCACTTAAAAAACACCCTTTGATAGGACCAACATTATCTATAGGGGCAAAAATATGTCTGAACCCTAAATACTCATCAAGACATTCCCCATTATATCCAATATTGGGAAACCCAAGCTTTGATCCAGGGATGGAGACAAGAGCATTTCGGAGACTTCGAGAGAAGGGCTATACTCAGGTATCGCATTTTATGCAATCCGAAACTTGGCCCACAATGGTAGACCTGACGAAATCAGGAGGTCAATTTGAAGTAGAACACTGGCAGGCAATACAACTTCGATATTACCTGGAGACATTGGGCCCAATGAGTAATTTTAAACGGGAACTAACTAGGTTTGAAACATACTGTGAGGAGAAGGAACCCACCAACCGAATAATATCTAAAATATATACGATGTTAATGACCCCACCAGAGAATTTTGAGCTGCCAGTATTTAGAAAATGGGAAAGGGACCTAAATAAGACCTTTACACCAGCTCAATACCAGAAGATAATATATTTGGCATTAAACTCATCAATATGCACTAAAATGCAAGAATTAAATTATAAACTACTGATGAGGTGGTATTATACACCATCAAAATTAGGCAGGTTCTACCCGGATGCATCAGATCAGTGCTGGCGATGTAAGGGGGAGCGGGGAACTTTGTTTCATATATATTGGACATGCCCTCAGATCAGACAATACTGGCTAGAGGTAGGAAGGATCGCTCAAAAAATTGAGCCTTACCCGGTGCCGGACGATCCGGGTTTTTTCCTATTGCATATAACGCAAATACCCACACAGACCTATAAAAAGTCAGTATTATGTCACTTGGTCAATGAGGCTAAGGCGTGTATAGCGAGATGCTGGAAAAGCTCTAGCCCTCCAACAATCGCAGAATGGCTCAACAGGGTCAGACAAGTGGGAGCGATAGAGGAGTTGGTGGCCTCGGCCCAAGACAGAAAAGAGCAACATATTAAAATCTGGTCAACATGGGAAAAATTTACGCAGACAGAAGAAGGGAAAAGATTAATGGGGAAGTAAGTCCGTCCACCTAGCCAGAGAAGTATTGAGGAGGTTATGGGTTACCTAACGGGGGAGGAGGTTGGGGTGAGGAGGGGAGAGAGAGATTTATTTAGTTATCTACTTATCTATTTAATTTTTTTTTTTTTTTTTTTTTTTTTTTTTTTTTTCTTTCTTTTTTGGGGTTTGATTTGGGAGGGAGGTAGAGGGGGAATGGATAAAAATGTAAGGGAGAAGAAAACAAGGGCGTGAGAATCAAAGACGTTTAATAGAGGAAAGGAACTTTATGTGTCCCTCCTGTCACAGGGAGACACGTGAAGGCCAAAAGGGAAGGGAACCCATTGACATTGAGGTTTAGAGGTGAGAGGATCTAATTAATGGAATGGGATGAGGAAAATAATATGAATAGAAATGTAATGGAAAATGTATAAACGATGTATTGTATGTATCCCTTTTTGAAATATAAATAAAGAATATTTAAAAAAAATAAAAAAAAAAATAAAAAAAAAATATATATTTTTTTTATTTTTACTTTTTTTTTACACTTTTTTTTTTTTTTTGATCACTTTTATTCCTATTACAAGGAATGTAAACATCCCTTGTAATAGGAATGTGTGTGACAGGTCCTCTTTATGGAGAGATGCGGGGTCAATAAGACCCCACATCTCTCCTCCAGGCTGGAAAGCATGAGATCAGTGAATTTTTTTTCACGATCTCATACTTACAGCCGCAATGGCGGCTTTGTTTACATTTGAGGACCCGGGCGTGAGGTCATCACATCGCGCCCGGGCCTCCGACGATCATAGAGATGACTGGTGACCATCTGGTCACCAGTCATCTCTATGCTCATCACGTGACCCAACGGCGCCGACGATTCTCTCCGGGTCCCCGATCGCACGGGAGAGCCCGGAGAAGCACCGGATGGCGGCGGGAGGGTGTCCCCCCCCCCCGCCGCCTATAAGAACGATCAAGCGGCGGAACCGCCGCTATGATCATTCTTATTGTGCTCAGGATGGCTGGCTGAAAAAAAGGATTTCTGAATGATGCCTCTAGCTGCAGGCATCATTCAGATATCCCCCCTCAAACCCAGGACGTCATATGACGTCCACCCGGAGGGAGAGAGGGTTCCTGCTGGCGTCATTTTGCTATGGCCCGGTATGGAAGGGGTTAAAGAATGTCAGGCAAAATAGTCGGCCCTCAAGCATGGTCACTTCATCAAATCTGGCTCTCTTTGAAAAAAGTTTGGACACCCCTAGCACAATTAAAGTTTGGACAACCCTAGCACAGTTAAACTGGATCACGAGTAATGATAAAATGACCTTCACCCTCCATAACCACCAAGCTAAATTTGATAAAACATGGCAACCTTGGATACAATACTTGTTTACGGATGCATGAGGTCTGGGACTGCGCCCTGATTGCCCTCAACTCTCCCCCCATTTTACCTCCTTTCTTCTCTTTTTTTTCTTTTTTGGTTTACCTTCCGTATTGACCAAATTTTGAGATCCCTAGTTGTATGGCTCATGATCACTTGAAGAGGCCTTGATATGTGACGAAGTGGCTGTATTTTATGATCGTTTACTTACAATCTTGCCAGGACAAGAAACCCAGCCTGTTTATGAATTCTACTATGTCCCTGCATCATATAGAGATAAGCCTCATCATTGGTCATATCAATGTTTGACTCTGTTTGTTTCCTGTCTTTGATATATTATCTCTTTTTTATGTTTTTTGTACTCTGACAGGAAAACCAATAATTAAATTGAAATCTAAAAGCTAAAGGGGTTCCAAGCAAAGCAACACAATGTAGAACAAAAAGAATGGTCAAACTTTTAAGATGTGTTTGAAGTAAGTCATGTAGTGTCTAGGGCTAGAGGGAAGCATCATGTAGTGTTTAGGCTAAAGGAAAGAGCCATATAGTGTGTCTAGGTCTAGAAGGAAAAGCCATAAAGTGCGTAGGTCTAGAGGGAACAGCCACATAGTGTGTAGGTCTAGAAGGAAAAGCCATACAGTGTGTAGGTCTACTGGGAACAGCCATGTAGTGACTAGGTCTAGAGGGAAGAACCATGTTGTTTCTAGGCCTAGAAGGGAGAGACAAATAGTGTGTTTAGGTCTAAAGCACAGGTGTCAAACACAAGGCCCGCGGGCCGAATCCGGCCCTCCAGGCCATTTCATGTGGCCCTTGCACCTCTCCTGCAGCTGCAGGAGAGCTCCAGCCCTCCTCTGGTCCTCCTCCAGACCCTTACTTTCTGCTTTCAAGCAATGCATCCAGCTTCGTCCCAGCAGCAGCGTAAGGAAAGGGGGGTACACTGTGATGTAAGGGAGAGGTGGGGGACTCAACTTCTGATGGTGGGGTGGCTCTTGACATCTAATGTAAAGGGAAGGGGATGAGCTGGACATCTAATCTTACAGATACAACTGGCCCTTTTGAGGGCTATCATAATGCTGATGCGGCCCACGATGAAATTGAGTTTGACACCCCTGGTCTAGAGGGAAGAGCCATATAGTGTGTCTAGGTCTTGAGGGAAGAGTCATGTCTACTTCTAGAGGGAACAGCCATATAATGTTTAGGTCTAGACGGGAAGAGTCATGTCAAGTCTAGGTCTGGAGGGAGGAGCCATATAGTGTGTGTTGTTCTAAAGGGAACAGCCATGTAGTGTGAAGGTCTAGAGCAGGGATATGCAATTAGACAACCTCCAGCTGTTGCAGAACTACAAGTCCCACAAGGCATAACAAGACTCTTACAGCCACAAGCCTGACACCCAGAGGCAGAGGCATGATGGGACTTGTAGTTTTGCAACAGCTGGAGGTCCGCTAATTGCATATCCCTGGTCTAGAGGGAAGAGCCATATAGTGTGTCTAGGTCTAGAGGGAACAGCCATGTAGTGTGTCTAGGTCTGGAGGGAAGAGTCATGTCTACTTCTAGAGGGAACAGCCATATAATGTCTAGGTCTAGACGGGAAGAGTCCTGTCAAGTCTAGGTCTAGAAGGAAAAGCCAAATAGTGTCCAGGTCTAGAAGGAAGAGCCATGTCATATTTAGGTCTAGAGGGAAGAGTCATGTAGTGCTTGGGTCTAGAGGGAGAAACCATATAGTGCCTAGGTCAAGAGGGAAGAGCCATGTATTGTCTACATCTAGAAGGAAGAGCCATGTAGTGTGTCTAGGTCTCTAGAGGGAAGGGCCATGTTGTATCTAAGTTTAGAGGGAAGAGCCATGTAGTGTCTAAGTTTAGAGGCAAGAACCATGTAGTGTCTAGGTCTAGAGGACACAGCCATGTAGTTTGTCTAGGTGTAGAGGACACAGCCATGTAGTTTGTCTAGGTGTAGAGGACACAGCCATGTAGTTTGTCTAGGTCTAGGGGGAACAGCCATGTAGTGTGTAGGTCTAGAGGGAAGAGCCATGTAGTATCTACGTCTAGAGGAAAGAGCCATGTTTTGTTTAGCTCCAGAGGGAACAGCCATGTACAGTGTCTAGGTCTAGAAGAAAGAGCCATGTAATGTGTCTAGGTCTAGAATGAAGAGCCATGCAGCACCTAGGTCTAGAGGGAAAAGCCAAATTGTGCCTAGTTCTAGAGCAGGGTTATGCAATTAGCGGACCTCCAGCTGTTGCAGAACTACAAGTCCCATGAGGCATGGCAAGACTCTGACAGCCACAAGCATGACACCCAGAGGCAGAGGCATGATGGGACTTGTAGTTTTGCAACAGCTGGAGGTCCGTTAATTGCATATCCCTGTTCTAGAGGAAGGAGCTGTATCGTGTCTAGGTCTAGAGGGAAAATCGGGTAACTTGATATCCAGGAATGTCATTGGTAATTGTGTTGCAGAGCCCAGACGGAACAATTGAGACTAATGTACAGTGAACGCCAAGCTTTCTTTGCAATTCCCCCTCTAGTGGTCATAAATAGCATTGCATCCATGTTAAACGCTCCCTGTCCAGCTTTTTTTTAGCAGGAACGAGTCAAGCTTCCTATGTGGATTTTCATGCATCTGCCACATCTAAACCTGACCCATCTTGACATTTATCTGTACAGCCACTGTGTGTGATTGCAGTCAATAGGGATTTATGGAAACACATTAAATTTTTTTTTGGGACAAATGTTAAAATTACATTCAGGGAGCCATTCTGTGTTTTTAACTTCCAGCATAACAGACTAAATAGGTAATGAACTCAAGCACTATTAGAATATGGATGTTTGTACTTGTTTTCTACAACAGCATGGATGTTATAGCCTAAATTTGATGAAGATATATTATAAAGCTGAACCCCAGGCAGAAATAAAAAGCACAATTATTGCACTTAATGGTGCATTATTTTTTATACAGCTAGCATGAGAATCAATTTTTTTCTGTATATGAACTTCCTATTATCTCCTGCACAGCACTACTCAAACTCTGATGCCGCGTACACACGATCATTTTTTATGTCATTTTCAAAAACAACGTTTTTCTCGATGTGATTTTTCTTGTTTCCTCTCAAGCCTGTCTTGCATACACACGTTCACTAAAAAAAACGCTTGAGCAAAGCGCAGTGAAGTACAACACGTACGACGGCACTATAAAGGGGAAGTTCTGTTCGAATGGCGCCACCCTTCATGTTAGTAAAGTTTGGTGAGAGACGATTCGCGCTTTTCCCCTCGTAAAAGCATACACACTACCGTTTTTCACGTTGTTAAAAAACGACGTGAAAAAATAGAGCAGGTTCTCATTTTTTTTAGGCCATTTTTCACGTCGTTAAAAATGCTCTGGAGCCTACACACGATCGTTTTTAATGCCTAATTTAAAAAATGGCATTTTGTTCTCGACGTGATTCTTCTCAAGCTTGCCTTGCCTACACTCTATCGTGAAAAAAAATGCTCGAGCAAAGCGCGGTGACGTACGAAACGTACGACGGCACTATAAAGGGGAAGTTCCATTCGGGTGGCTCCACCCTTTGGGCTGCTTTTGCTGATCCTCGTGTTAGTAAAGTTTGGTAAAAGACGATTCGCGCTTTTCAGCCTCGTGCTCTTCAATCCGTTACATCATGACGAATGTGCTATCTCCATTATGAACGCTAGTTTTACCAGAACGAGCGCTCCCGTCTCATAACTTGCTTCTGAGCATGCGCGTTCTTTTCACGTCATTAAAGCGTACACACGGTCATTTTTCACGACGAGAAAAACGACGATGTGAAAAATGACGAGAAAAAATAGAGCAAATTTTTAATGCCAATTTTTCACGTCGTGAAAAATGCTCTGGAGCCTAAACATGATCATTTTTAATTACCAAATTAAAAAATTGCATTTTTCTCGTCATGAAAAACGGTCGTGTGTACGCGGCATAAGAGCCAATCAGACACAACTGCCATATTGTGGGTGGTAGGGGGCGCTGTTTAAATATATCTATAGTTATATTAATTCCTATGGTATATAACAAATAACACAATCTAAATTATAAAATTCAAAAATGCAACAAAACAGTAGTGAATCCTGTGATAGATACACCAATAATTGGTAATGATCAGATACAGTCCAATTAGCAATTGGTTGCTAGATCATTAAACATATATAGTCCCAACTTGTGTCAGATGAAAACAAAATTAAGTGCTTCAAATCCAATGTGAAAAGTCACCGACAACAAAGTCTTGCTGTAATAGATGATTTCTCCAAAAAGTGCAATCTTATTCCTTCACCATACCACTCAAGATTGCGACACCCAAAGTGCACAGGTAGTAGATTGTGCTTACCAGATTGTGTCGACCTCTTTAAAGTGGCTTTAAACGCTGAAATAAAAAAAAAACACCCTTTAAGACAAAGCCATAATGAGCTAGTATGACTAGCATACTAGCTCATTATGCATTACTTACCTTGGATCGAAGCCCCCAAAGCCGTCCTGGTCTCCCCCTCCAGCCGCAGACATCTCTCCACAGATACCCAGAAGTTTACTTCCGGGTATAGCCGCTCCGGCCAATCACAGCGCTGCTCCGGCGCTGTGATTGGCCGGAGAGCGGCGAAGACGTCACTCCGCTCATGCGTTCGGGACCCGTCAAATCCGGCAAAGCCGGATTTGTGGATGGGGATTCTGACTGTGAATGCACGGTTGTCTACGGCGCGCATGCGTTGTAGACAACAGTGTATACCTTTTGGCAAATATCTCCTAAACCATGTAGGTTTAGGAGATATTGCAAACACCTACAGGTAAGCCTTAATCTAGGCTTACCTGTAGGTGCAAGTTGCATAAGTGGGTTTACAACCACTTTAATTAAAAAGATGGTCACGAGGGGGCGTGTCCGGGAGCCGACTGAGGAAGACGTGCAGACATTGAGCTCTGCAACCATACCTTACATCCATAGCCATCCTCGCTACTTATTACTTGGATGATACTCCAAATCTACCCCCATTGCTCCTGAGGGTCTCCTACCTGCAATCCGGTGTACATTTTTGACTTTGGGCCGGCCGTCCAGAACTTGCCAGGCCAGTTTCATGCAGCTCGGGCCCAACGCCATCTTGGGGCCCACAAAGCCTCCAACACCTCCCAGGGGGTCTACGGATACCCACAGGACACCCTGCGTCTCCATCCAGGCTTGGATGGGGGTGTCTATACAGTAAGGAGCCCCCTCGGTCTTCTTCCTGGCCCGTGGTCGGCTCCGGAGCCTGACAGCCATCTTGCGGCCTACAATAACATCTGCATCCTCCGGCCTGGAGTGCCGCGGTCGGCGGGGTTTACGGCGAGAGGCTCGGCCACACCTGTGCCTGCACTGGATGGAGCTAGCTGCCTGAGAGATCCCGGAACGTTCGGCCTCACACACCCGCGGCGGCCAGCCTTAGGAAAGTCCGCGGCTCCGGCCTACCTCTGGAAGTCGGCGGCCATCTTGCTGCTCCCACTACACCCAACGCAGCATCCAGCAAGAAGGACCATCCCACACAGGGTAAGCGGGGCAGGGGTGAAATACAGGACATTAGACCTAGGCTAATCCCCCCCCTGGCTGGCAGACGGGAGTACCTGGTGGGAGCCCTGATCCCATAGGCTTAAGGGGCGGCCATCTTGCTACACCCGACCATAGTGCTGCTGGGTCCCCCCCCTGCCCACTTGAACCTGCTTCACCCTATACATCAAATCCTGGCTATTCTGGCCTACGGGGCAGCTGAGCCTATACCTCATCCATCTCGCCCTCCCCGCACTCCTCCAGTCACACACTGACAAGGAGTGTAGCGGCCATCTTGCTCCACCCAGACTCAGTGCTAACTCTTACCACTGACCTCCATCCACTCCCTCCTCGGCCACCGGTACTGCCTAAACTGCCGTGTCGCTGTGCTGCAGCACATGCACAGGCACTCCAAAAGGACAGTAACATCACAGTAAGCACTGATCCCCATTTGCAACACGGGTCGCATCCTCTGCTCATCCGTTCCACCTTTGATGATGCGTGGCTGAGGATGGAGGGCTGAAGACATGCACCGCTGAGCTCTGTGCTCTCCTGACGACCGCAGGCTACGTTCCCAACCAATCACGCCCAACCGGCTGATGGCGGCTTCCAGCTCTACCTCTGCTGACTCCGCTGAACTGCAACAAGGTACTATTCAACGGTACCTGCTACGCACAACATCGCAGGACTCCCGTACAGGGAAGGATAAACCTTTGTCAACCCGAGCCTCAGGCAGATCACAACCTCCTCCCCCGACTGCAGCAGCTTCCTCTGCCGGTGGGACCGGCCCGGGTACACACCCGACTCCTCTGATGGATCCCACTGCCCTTGGCGAGGGCACTGTCTCAGTGGAGACGCTTTCCCCAGGCGCCACATCCACTGCCATACTGTCTGCCTTCCGAGCTGACTTTGATTCCTGGGCTTCCAAAATGGAAACTTCTCTCCATGTTGAACTAAATGCCCTCAAACAACGGGTCTCCGCGTCTGAGGTCACGGTTTCTGCTATGGTCACCACCCAAGAAGACCACTCAGCCCGCATAACGGCGCTTGAAAATGCATCTACGGCTCATCTCTCCCGTCTAAGGCAACACCAGCTCCGGATAGAAGATAGTGAGAACCGGAGTCGCAGGAACAACATCCGGCTGCAGGGGGTCCCGGAGGCGACCTCAGGTACTGATCTCAAACCCACTGTCATTGCTATCCTTAACCAGGTCCTGGGCAGGGAAGTTACATCTCCCATTGAATTGGACAGAGTACATAGAGTGGGAGGCATAGGAGGGGATCGCAGGGACCGCCCTCGTGACGTCCTCTGCCGGGTGCACTACTATACCCTAAAGGAGGAGATTTTGCGCAAGGCCTGGCGCCTGGGGCCACTAGACTTTCACAGATCATCTATACACCTCTATCCGGACCTTTCCCGCAACACGCTGTACATGCGGCGAATGGTCCGCCCTCTGCTGGACTTGCTTCGCCAAGTAGGCGCCACGTACACTTGGGGTCACCCATTCAGCATCAAAGTGACCCGGGAAGATAACCACAAATTTGTCCTCTCAGACCCGGACCAGCTTCCTGCCTTCTTCCTGTTCCTGGGCCGGGACCCTGTTGTTGTCCCGAACTGGTTGGACCCCCCAGATGACCGTCAGCGGCTACCGGGCCCTCCTCTGCAACGTCGAGGACGCCCTCAGTCTAGATCGGTACCTTCTGGTCCTAGAGAGCGGCGAGCCACGTCACCAGAGGACTGATCCGGACTCTGTCGTCTGAGACCTGAAATGGTTCTTTCTGCTATGTCCTTTTACCTACTAGGTGGATACAGCTCTTTTATGAGACTCCGGCCAGGTCCACCTTCTGTTTTCCCTGTTTTGTTATGTCTTCACAGTGTACTTGCACTCTCAGCCCACTGACTCTTGCTAACGTTGTTATTTAAATGCTGCTGACAGTTTAGTTGTCTCACATGGCTCGAAAAGCAGTTCGCTGCCCTCGGCTGGTGCGGTTGTACTTGATGGGGTTCTGGAAAAGCGGCCAGTGATGTTGATATGTTCTCTCACGGCTCTGGCTCTGCGGGTTGGCTTGGGGTTTCCCGGACATAGCCCTTTGGCTTGTCCGGGGACCTCCGGGTCTTCCCTTGGGCTCTGGGCATTTATGTCCTTGGGGCTTGAAACTGGCTGACCTTGGCACTGACACCTTCTGTGCGTTTACACAGATATCTGAGCTGAGCCGTGATGACAATCATAGTTAATGCTGCTATAAATGTAGCAATTGATGTTTCCTACCCCCGCATGATTACGCGGGAATACCTGTGCCTTTATCTTGCCACCAGTTTGTATACACCTTGTTCTTCACTGATGTTCTTTTTTCTTTTTTATGTCATTTTTGATTGTTTATTGTACTCAAGCGTACCAATGGTATTTAATCTGACATTGCTCTTTAGTGACTAGACAGGTGAGCTTTAAATACCACGGTCATTGGGTGTGTTACTTTACAGTTATGTTATTTATGCCTGCTAGGTTGTCGGGAACACAACTCAGCTGTTCTAACCCCGTTCTCTCCCCCTAAATAGGATTGGCACAGTTCGTGCCTACTACGTGATATTTCACGAAGTGTTACGTTTTTGCGCACACTTTAGTATTTTTGAGCCACCTTCCCCAGGTGCTCTCTCTGTTCAATCTCTTCCCCACATCGCTCTACCTCCTCTCTTCCTCCCCTGCTGTGTTTTCCCCCTTTCCTATTTCTTTCCTTATTTCTCTCTCACCTCCCTTCACCCTCCCCCCCTGTCGCTCCGTCATGGCTCACACGGTGATCTCTCGCCCTAGGCTACAATTCTGTTCCTACAATGTCAATGGGCTTAATATTGCCACCAAAAGAGGACAAATCCTGTATCAAATGCACAAACGCCAGGTCAATGTGCTTCTTCTCCAGGAGACACATTTTCACTCTGCCTCCACCCCTTCCTGCTCCAGCAGATATTTCAACAGGTGGTTCCACAGCACTAGCCCAACCCAGAAAGCCAGGGGAGTGTCTGTGGCTTTTCATAAGACGCTCCCTATAGAGGTACTTGATCATCTCTCGGACCCACAGGGGAGGTATGTTTTTGTGAAATTCATGTTATGGGGTACCAAATTTACGGTAGCCAACATTTACCTCCCTAATATTAACCAAGTATCGGCCGCGTTACAATACTTGAGGGTTCTGTCGGGATTCATGGAGGGTAAGCTCGTACTGGGGGGAGATTTTAACACCCCTCTTGAACCACTTTTAGATTCCTCCACCTCGCGATCGTGTATCTCCTTCCCCAAACTGAGGGCTCTAAAACGGGCATTTTACGATTTGCGTCTAGTGGATGTTTGGAGGGTGTTGCACCCCACGGCCCGCAACTATACCCACTTCTCCCATGTCCATCAAACCTATAGTCGCATAGACTACCTAATGAGTGACCATAGCTGTCTAGACTGGTCCCCGGACTGCACCATAGACCCAATGGTCTGGTCTGACCACTCTCCTATACATATGACGTTCTCGCTCCCCTCCACTCCGAATAGGGAGTGGTCATGGCGCTTGAACGATTCGTTGCTTACGAATCCAGAATGTGTGAAAAGGGTTTCGGATACAATATCTAACTTTTTTGCGGACCACGCTTCAGATACGACATCGTTGCCCTTTCAGTGGGAGGCACTGAAGGCGGTTCTACGAGGTGCCTTTATCCAAATGGGTACGCGTCTTAAAAAGGAGCGCTCAGCCGCCATTGAGGCAGCAAACCAAAAGCTTAGGAACTTAGAAACTGAACACAAACGATCCCCGACAGTGACAACACTGGCGGACGTTTCTAAGGCGCGATCACAACTCAGAGAGCTTTATGAAGCCTCTGCACGCACATATGCAGATAAGCTCGCTTTCCATCAATATAAGTTTCGAGATAAATGTGGTAGGCCATTGGCTCGCGCCCTGCACCCAAAAGCGACTTCCACCTTTGTGCCTCATATTCGGGGGGCGCAGGGAGAATTGGTCTCCTCACCCACTAAGATGGCAGAGGAATTCAGGGACTTCTACCAGTCCCTGTACAATATATCTAAGACTCAAGGGACTGGTTCCCCTTCTTCCAGGGTGGAAGACCAGGTGTCATATATCTCAGAAACCGCGCTCCCCACATTAGATGATGACATCATCGCTGATCTGGAAGTCTCAATCACAGAAGAGGAGGTTGCCAAAGCCATAGCGGGTACGCCGAGTGGAAAGAGCCCGGGCCCAGACGGCTTCACTCCTAAGTTTTACAAACTTTTTGCCGCCCTCCTCACACCTTTTCTAACTAAGATGTTCAACTCTTTGTCGGAGGGCTCCTTGTTCCCCACACAAACACTTGAGGCCCACATATCCATCATCCCAAAGCCAGGCAAAGACCCTACTCTATGTGCAAGCTACAGGCCGATCTCTTTGATTGGGGTCGATCTGAAAGTCTTTGCTAAAATTCTAGCCAATAGAATACAACCGTTGTTGCCTGGGATAATACACTTAGACCAGGTCGGCTTTGTGAGTGGCCGTGAGGCTAGAGATAACACCCTGAAGACCCTTCTTCTAACCAACTATGGCCGGTCCCACGATATCCCACTATGCCTCTTAACAGTCGATGCCGAGAAGGCATTCGACCGAGTCGACTGGCAGTTCCTTCGATTATCCCTGCAACAAATAGGTGTGGGAACTAATATGATGGCGAGAATAATGTCCCTTTACTCCTCTCCGTATGCTAGGATTAGACTGAATGGCTCGCTTTCTCCAGCCTTTTCTGTATCCAACGGGACACGACAGGGATGCCCACTATCCCCCCTCCTGTATGTTCCCACTATGGAACATTTGGCTACTGCTCTACGTAACAATCCCTCTATCCAAGGCATAACAGTCGGGCCCACACATACGAAACTCGCTCTTTTTGCAGATGATCTGCTCTTGTTCGTGACACATCCACACACATCTTTGCCCTCGGTATTGCAGGAGTTTCAGAAATTTGGAGAAGTTAGCAACTTCAAGGTTAACTACAGTAAATCGGAAATCCTTAACATATCTCTGCCCACATCGGCCCTACGACGACTAGCGTCTACTTTCTCCTTCAAAACTGGTTCCCCCTCCATAAAGTATCTCGGAATTCAAATACCGGCGGATGCTTCCCAACTTTTTTCCCTGAATTTTGCCCCCCTACTCCTTAGGACCCAAGCGGATTTAACCAACTATGCGTCCAAACAGCTCTCTTGGCTGGGTAGAGTGAATGCCCTGAAAATGGACGTTCTCCCTAGGTTCTTATATTTGTTTCAGACCATCCCTATTCACATACCCAACTCGTACTTCAAGAAAATACGCCAGCTGTTTTCCAAATTTATTTGGAATGCGGCCCGTCCAAGGATACGGTATGAAACACTGTCTCTCCCAAAGGCTCGGGGGGGGGGGGCTGGAGCCCCAATTGCCTCCCTATACCATAAAGCAGCGGTGCTTACCCGCATACTAGACTGGTTTCACCACTCTTCCACCAAACTTTGGGTCCAATTAGAAGGCCACATGAACCCAATTGAACTCTCCACTCTCCCGTGGACCTTGCCCACGGTCCGGGGGGGTTCAGGCCCTCTCAATGACCTTACCCGTCAAACGATTCGGATCTGGGACCGCATGTTGTCCAGAAGGGGCTTATCAAACCACATGGGGCCTATGACTCCCTTCTTTGGGACACCGGCCTTTCCACCAGCTATGTCTGTAACAAGATTCGGACCATGGCGAAAGGAGGATCATAGACGACTTGCCCAGGTCCTTCGTGCAGACCCCACTTTACGGTCAGATACCCCTGCCGGTCCGACCCCCCGTCACCCCATGCAGTGGCTTCAGAGGCAACAGACTATCTCCTACATCCGGACTTTCCCGTCTATTACAGACATTCTTGCTGAACTGACGAGATTCGAGGAACTGCTCATGCAGGTGGAGCCTCCAACACATGTTGTATCTCAACTGTACTCCATTCTGCTCGATATCCACTCCCCTGACCTTCCACCGTACATGGTGGCCTGGGAGACAGATCTGCATCACCCTATCTCCCCTATTGACTGGCAAAAATGTTTCATCCTCACACACAAATTATCCCTAGCCACTAAGACCCAGGAGAAGGGGTTTAAACTAATAACGAGATGGTACAGATGTCCATCATCTATTCATCACTTCAATCCGGAAGTGTCGGATGCCTGCTGGCGGTGTCTCGACTCCCGGGGAACCACGCTCCACATCTGGTGGGAGTGCCCTCCGGTGCGGAGGTTCTGGCAGCGAATTTTCACACTTTACTGCAAACTGATGGCGACCTCTATCTAGCCTTCACCTGAGGTGGCCCTCCTGTCTATAATCCCGGGGTCATTTAAATCCATCAGAAATGATGTATTGCGACACTTCTTGGCGGCGGCCAGAATAGTGATTCCCCGTCATTGGAGATCGACAATCATGCCTTCCCTGGGAGATTGGGCTGTTGAGGTGGACCACATTAGAGACCTGGAACGCTTGCTGGCGGAGGAAAGCGGTAAAAGTGAACAGTTCTCTCTCACATGGACTTCGTGGTCCGTGTTCCGATACTCCTCTGAGTTTGTGTCCTGGGCGGGACGTGATCTGGACGAGTCCGCCGTGGGACCGTGATGGAGTGATTGGGATTCTGATTCCTGTCCCCTACCTAATTGTCCCCTTCTATCTGCCCCTGACCCTGATTCTTTTTTTCTGTTCTCTATATCTAATTACACCTCTAGGAATACAGTGAGACAACGTACCAGGGCTTCGATCTACTTAATGCCAATAACCCAATGAGTGACCCTACGTCATATTCTCCAAACAGATTTGTGTATAATCTCATCTGATAAGTTGCATACGGGGGAACTAGGATCCCCTTCGCAGAAATACAGATAAAGGTTTCCTTACCTCATTTATTTTTGTACAGGGACTGATATTACAAAAATCCCACGGAGGTCCTCCTACACAGGTGCTCAATCCTTATATGTGTAACTTAACCCTGCTTTGTTTTGCCATACATGATGCCTGTCGATGGTGTATCCTATCACTGTTTGTAATGTTTAAGACGAAGTATGTCTTTTTCTGTCTTTCTCTTGCATATAATATAATAAAATAAGATTGAATTAAAAAGATGGTCACAACCGCTTTAGCAGGATAGTGCCTGCACACATTCGATAGACAGGGGTAAAATGCAGTGACCTCTTTCCTCCGATATCAGGGATAGGACATGGAACACAAATAGGAAACTTCCTGTAACGGATCTCAGATACCCCAGATGGGCACATCCGCCAGACTTGTGTCTCCTGTCCTCCAAACGCACCCGCAGCCTGCAGATTCGCCATAACCAGCCCTTAACCCCTCAATCACGAGACAATCCACACAGGTGTTGAGGGTTAAACATGCAGAGCATCAACTCTTTATTAAATCCAAAACATACACTTTTACACACAGTTAGGGACACTCCCCTTAGCCTTGTCATAGAGGGGGGGTAGGGGACAAGGAAGAATCAATGGGAACTGAACACTTGTACATTGAAACAGAGACTACAGATAAACATAAAGGGATTATGGTAAGCAGGCAGCCCTTCAATACACATCCCCTGCGGAGAGATGTCTGCAGTCCAGACCATTGTCTGTGTGCCATGAACCAACACAGCTAAACACAGCAACAAGAGGGGGGGGGGGATGGGGGAGAAGGGATGTAGCATTACATTACATTATCTCAATGCCAGCTTCTCCCCGAGTCTCCAGTCTCTTAGGGGCCATAATCTGTGGGTAGGAGGCCCGCCCTCAGTCCCTTCCAAAGCACACAGTGACAGTGGGTTCTGTCACATTTCTCCCCTTTTAAAAACAGACTAACCAGGTTCATGACCCCGAACTGGTCTGGACCTGCGTTAGTCGCAAACTTCCACCCCAGGCCACCAGGAAAAGGAAAAGTACGTCTCTGGGGCTGGGGAGCAAAATCGCACATACGGTCTCCCGTGAATAAAAACAGCCGCTGCAGAGTGGGAACAGCTGTCCGCACTCCCGTGATCCGGGGCTGGGTTGCAGATATTGAGGGGAGCTGAATAATCCTCTGCCCCGATGCCAGCGCTTCAGCTTGTAGGGAACATAGGCTGGCAGTGCTATGCAGTTGGGGAGGAAAAGGTTCTTGCTTTTCTCCTGGAGTAGCTAACAGCCGCTGAGGAGGTATCTTGCAGGGACTGTCTCCCGGACTCTCCGTCTCTTTTTCTGATGCTGGGCAGAGGCCAACATCGCTCTGCCCCGTAGCTAGTGCTTCTGCTAGGGGGACATATACAATGGTAGAGTTCAGCAGCTGAAGAGGGGGAAGGATTTTCTCCCCTCCTGGTTCTGTGACCAGCTTCTGAGGCGACTTCTGACAGGGGCTGTCTCCCAAACCCTCCAAAAATCTACTGAGGGCTGGGTCGGGGCCGGCAACACTCTGCCATGCAGCCAGTGCTTCTGCTGGGGGGATATACACTGGGGTAGTGTCCAAGTGCTGGGCAACCAGCTCACTGAGGTCATCCCTCGGACTCCCTGGATCTAACTCTGAGGGTGGGCAGAGGCCCGCGGCACTCTGCCCCGTAGCCAGCGCTTCTGCTGGGGGGATGAACACTGGGGTAGTGTCCAAGTGCTGGGGAAACAGCTCAATGAGGTCATCCCTCGGACTCCCTGGATCCAACTCTGAGGGTGGGCAGAGGCCAGCGGCACTCTGCCCTGCAGTCAGCGCTTCTACTGGGGGGATGAACATTGGGGTAATGTCCAATTGCTGGGGAGGGAGAATTGCTTCCTCCACTCCCGTTGGGGATATCTGCTGTTGGGGAAAAGGCTCACGAAAATCATCTCTCAGACTCTCCGGATCCAACTCTTTTTCTGATGCTGGGCAGAGGCTAGTGGCACTCTGCCCTGTAGCCAGCGCTTCTGCTGGGGCACCGGATGCAATACTCTCGACTTGCTGCTGATCACCATTTACCAGCCTTCCAGCGCCAGTCTCAACTTCCCCTTCTGAGACCTTTATGCTATTATCTTGTCTCTCTGCTTGGGGAACCTCTGGTGCGTTCCGGCATTCTAGCACTCGCAGTGCCCTCTGTATCATCGCCGCTTCTTCCATTGCGGTTAGGACGGGAAAACGTAGGGGCACTCCTGGCCCCATTTGCTCCGCATCTTCGTGACTGTCCGCTGTTTCTCCAGGACAGTCCCAGGCAACGGGAGCCATGCCAGGCTGCTGATCACCGTCAAACAGCCGCTTGTAGGCAATCTCGAGCTCCCATTCCTGCTCAACCAGGAACTCCAATTCCTCCAGGTCACACGCCTCTTCAGGGAGGTCCAGCACCTCATCTCGGAAGTCCAGGATGTTTTCCAGCCGCCACTCCTCATTGCTCCCAAAGTCTGGGTCTCCGTACATTTTTTGATGGAGCAGCCCCACGCCGCCGTAGCCAACGCCTTCTGTCGGGCTGCCGTCTGCTGTACTTGGCCACAGTTGAGCCGCGAACCACCGGAGGGCTCTGTAGCTGGCGTCCAGCCTCATCTCCTCCTGGACCAATCTTCCGAGCTCCGTCTTCCACTCATCTCGCGGTCGTTCCCTCAGGAACACCTCTCGCGCATGGTACTGCGTCCAGTACATCTCTGTGGAGGAGGGAAGGATCTTCCCCTGATGGCGCCGCTCGTGGCTTAGCGTTTCATGCCAGAGTTGCCAGCGGATCACATCCTCCCAGCCGAGCATGGTGCGCTCTGTCGCTGGTCCCCGATGTTGCTTCCGCATGCCTTGCAGCCTCCTCTCAAACTCCGCTCTCATGCTGGCTGGTCCCCGTATTGCTCCTCGACGGCTGCCCAGATCTTGAATCCTGGTGGTGGTTTGGATGGCCCGGACTGCAGGAGACATCCCACTGCTGCCACCACTGTAACGGATCTCAGATACCCCAGATGGGCACATCCGCCAGACTTGTGTCTCCTGTCCTCCAAACGCACCCGCAGCCTGCAGATTCGCCATAACCAGCCCTTAACCCCTCAATCACGAGACAATCCACACAGGTGTTGAGGGTTAAACATGCAGAGCATCAACTCTTTATTAAATCCAAAACATACACTTTTACACACAGTTAGGGACACTCCCCTTAGCCTTGTCATAGAGGGGGGGTAGGGGACAAGGAAGAATCAATGGGAACTGAACACTTGTACATTGAAACAGAGACTACAGATAAACATAAAGGGATTATGGTAAGCAGGCAGCCCTTCAATACACATCCCCTGCGGAGAGATGTCTGCAGTCCAGACCATTGTCTGTGTGCCATGAACCAACACAGCTAAACACAGCAACAAGAGGGGGGGGGGGATGGGGGAGAAGGGATGTAGCATTACATTACATTATCTCAATGCCAGCTTCTCCCCGAGTCTCCAGTCTCTTAGGGGCCATAATCTGTGGGTAGGAGGCCCGCCCTCAGTCCCTTCCAAAGCACACAGTGACAGTGGGTTCTGTCACACTTCCATAGTGCAACCCATTTATTGGCATAAAAAAACTTGAATAAAAAACGTTGGTTGAATGGCCTTTTACATTAAAAGGTGCCCATCCCGGCGCTGGGGCTGCAGGCTTGTCAGTTATGCACGGACTCCTCCACCTCTGTGGCGGCGTGCGTTCCAACAGCTGCTCGCTCTGACCAGAGGAACCGGATGGGACGTTGGGCATAGAGCACGTGACCAGGCTACGCCGCCGACATACGTTTCGTTAGGTTAATGTCTTCAGGGGGCTATGGTAGTTGCACATGTGCAACTACCATATTGCACATGTGCTGACAGGATGAGCAGAGCAAGCAGAGTTAATATTGACTTATCAGTGTTCCGCTGCTCCTTTACTGTCCAATCAGCAGGCTGTGGTACAGGAAGGTGACACCAGTGCATTCCTTAACTCTGATAAAGGAAGTTATGTCACCCTTCTGGCTGTGCTGTCTGGCAGGGGTGTCTGGATTACAAGGTTGGCTGAACAGAATTCCAAAAATGTTTTGCCTGGTGCGGTCACATGATCCAGAAGCATCGCCAGGGAGTGCTCGACAACAGAGCTCAGTTCCTGGAGCCATAATGTCACCCACCAGCTTTTATTGCCTCTCCATTGTCAGCACTTTCTCCCCTCCCATGCAGCAGCCGCTCACTGACACAGGGGAGCCAATGCTTCTGAATCACGTGACCTCACCAAAGCAGGATAAAGAAAAGGTATTTACACGGCTCTCTTATATAAATGGTATGCAGCATATGTAGGAGGAGGGAGGCAATGCTTTTAATAAGACTTACTGTAGATTCAGCCTCTACTTCCACTATAACATTCTTTCCTTGTGAGAATAGTGAGCAATGCATATGGAGAGAGGGTGGATCTCTCCCATGGGGACACACCAATAAAAATCTGGCAGGGGTTTGAACTTTTTCCTACTCTGTACAAAACCAAGAAAAAAAACCCCCTGGCTATACAGTAGATACACTTTAACCCCTACATGACTCAGCCTCAGAAACGCTCAAACTTGCACCATCATTTGATTTTATCAGGCCCGGCACAGCTAGATCTTACTGTTGGAAGATCCGTTTGTCCAGCATCATCCAGGTCTGGCCGTAATTGTGCTGGTTTCATTGCTTTGTCTTGTGTAACACCTTGAGGGTTTTCCCTTCCACCCTCCTCCTCCCATGTATGCCCACAGCTGATTTCATAATGGCTCCTGAGCCTGGGGGGGGGGGGGGGGGGAATGCATTAATGTTGTCATTATTAATTATTTACAGAGTATCTTCATATTTGCAGCACTTTGCAGTTTAGAAGTAATAATTGCAGAGTTATCTGCCTGAAAGCCTGATACAGATAGATCCTGCCCCTGCTGGGTACTTGTGCCGTCTACAGGGAGTCAAGCATCTAGAATAATTGGAGGCAGCTGACGTTATATGCTATCTGATGGCTGTGGAAGGCCAAAGATTCAGAGTTGCGTTATGACATTCTGGGGTTGATTTACTAAAGCCAAATAGACTGAGCACTTTGCAAAATGCAGTAGCTCCAGGGCTTAGTAAATGAGGTAAAGCTTCACTTTGCAAAGAGTACCCAATCATGTGCAAGGAAAAAAAAACAGAATTCTTTCTTGCACATGATTGGATGATGGAAGTCTGCTCGTTTACTAAGCTCTGGGGCAACTTGCCTTTAGTAAATCAACCCATCTGTCTATTGAGTCCCAATCCCAGTTACATGGCCTATCCTGTATTATGCTCAGATACAATCTGTCAAAATAGATCCTTTTAAAGGCCACTTTTCAGTTTAAAATAGCTAAATAGGTGCATCAAAACAAAAAGTGTGTAATGCCTTCTAGATCATTTTCTTTAGAATGTCACAGTCTGAGTAGAAAAGCCTGTGCACAGGCAGCATGCTTTAGGTCTTCAAACTGCAGGCCCAGGGGCCAGATGCAGCCTTTTGCTTGTCTTTACCCAGGCCTTGGAGCACTGTTCCTTTCACTGATACCAAATTATATTCCTCCCGCTGACACCAACAGTGGGCATTTTTCCTCCCACTGACACAAATGATGGGGTACCATTCCTCCCACTGACACCAATGACTGGGCACTCACTATTCCTCCCCACTGACACCAACGACTGGGCACTATTCCTCCCCACTGACACCCATAATGGGGCATTAGAACGCAGGCTTTTATATGTAGGCTGTGGTCAGGACTTCTGACTTGCCTGATTTGCGTACTTGTTCTGGGCCAGTGACACAGAAAGTAAGCCATGAGGTCAACATAACAACCAAGCAGTTAGCACTTTCAGGAGAAGGTCAGCAACTATATATCTCCCATGACAAGTTTCCTTTAATAGTTTCAAGTTGCCTAATCAGTAAATTTGATTGGCTATTTCTGTAACCTGAAATATGTTTGCCTTGTGCTAGGTAACTCCAGCTGGGTGGAGCTGCTTCCGGTGGCTGCTGTCAGCATTCACCTCTTCACTGGGAACGGTTCTGAAGTCAATCTGGTTGGTCCTGCTCAGCTGTCCCTCCCCCTCCCCTCTGACAGCGGGATCACACCCGCCAGCAGTATACCCGCTTGGAAGTTCGACCCCAAGAACGGTATGTCGGCACCCATAGTGTGAATACTGTACAGCCGTGTGAATAATGCATAATGTTTTTTTTTATCTGATATTATTGCTCTGTTGTACCCTCTACGCCCATTTCTTCTTCTCCCCCACCCCACCCTGACATGGGTTCCCCTTATTGTTTCCTCCTCTTAGGTTTGTGGACCCGTTCCGGCATGGGTGTGGTGCGGAGAGACGGGCAGCAGTTGTACTGGTCGTTTTCATCCCAGAAACTGGGATATTGGGCAGCCGCCATCCCTTCCAGTGGTCGAGGTGAGGCTCCTTTCTTTGACGTGGTCTGGTTTCTTTACGGTTTATTTTCTTGCCAGGGCTGACCTTTCCTTCTGGTAATTCTAGTTGCCTGGCTTTCATGCTAAACATTCCCTACCAATATACTGTATATTTTATTGGGCAAGACCATTTGTACAAGAATACTTTCTAAATCACTGTTTTCAAAAAGAATGCAGATCTGGAGTTTTGACTTTATTGGCTTTAAATTTTTTTTTTAATTAAATTATTCGATCATCTGTTGCCTTATTGTACTCAGAGATGAGGTATATGTTTTACACTCTGTTTTCTTCTTAGGTATGCTGTCACTTATGGGTGGTGTGGACATCGCTGGCTACCATACTATCTTCCTGCTCTCTATTCTGGGTGCTCTTACACTACTGGTCCTCATCCTGCTCTGCCTCCTAATCTATTACTGCAGGTAAAGGTCTCCCTATTGGCTTTGCTATCCCAAACATTTCATCAAATGTTGTCTTTGTTTGTCCATTCAATAAGACCTCTATCTAAAGCTGGCAGAGACAGTCGGGGAAGCCTTGCTCACCACACTGCCGCGGTGCTGTGCTGCTCCTACTGCACTGTCTCTTTTATTACAACTGTCAAGTTAATAACTATGTCAATGTGAAGGCGAAGCATGCACCGTGAGATGCCTGCACACACTTTTCAATATCTGCAGGAGTACCCTAGTATAAGGTGACCAGATTTTTAAAATGAAAACCGGGGACAGACCTGGTCCGGGGACGGTGTCCTCAACCTGGGGACTGTCCCCGGAAACCGGGGGATGTCTGGTCACCCTACCCTAGTAACACCTGAACCTCAGGCTCATTATTTCTGGCACTTGTTGATCAAGCCCAAGGTGAGTTACATCTCCTGTAACATCTATTTCCCAGCGAAGATGGCCATATGGGCAAATAGGTGTCGAAAGTGAGAGAGTGGGGCAGCTATAGACTTGACCAAGAAGTGTTAAAAATAGGGGACTGATATGCCTAGCGTTTCTGGAAAGTCCTGCACAGACTGAAAGGTATACGAAGGCACCTCGGAGTGCCTGTTTTTTGTTCCTGTTGTCACATGTTCAGAATGCTGACAAATTGATGGAAGTTTTTGTCCAACTGTGTTCAAGCAATGGCCTTATAAGATTCCTATGGATGTATTTGTGAAAAATTGCACAGAAGCACGCAATATCTTGAGCCAGAAGCCCTCACAAAAATAAAAAAAAGGTCAAAAAAGCAGCATACATTTTCTTAACAAATTTTTGGGGTTGAAAGTAGCAAGAACCCTTTAGGCCCCTTTTTTACACGAGTGGTCCGATCAGGTCCGCCTCTACGTTTTTCAGGCCTACCCGTTCGGACCCTCCATTCTCCTCTTTGGAACAGTGGATATAAATGGCCAGATCAGATCAGAGGGCAGTTGGGTGTACACAGACAGCTGGTCCTTTTGCATCCGACTGCCCATAGAGCAGAGCGGGTTGTGTCTGTGTCTACTCTGCATAAGCGGAGCAGCCACGGACCTGTCATCTGCCCGCTCTGTTTTTTAAAGAGGGCAAATAACTAGTCATGAGTATTACTTGTAGGCTCCCTGCTGCTGACTATTTCCCCCATTACTGACTTACCATGCCTTGTTGTGCAAGGTGTCTCTTTGTGGAGGCAACTGTCTTGGTAGAGAAACAGAGCTTTGCCTTACTCATGTCAAAGCTGTCCCCCCTGGTGATTGGTGATGAGAGCTGGTGAGGGAATGTTCAAGTAGCAGCAGAAGAGGTGCAGAAAGCACAGATCCACACAATGACTATACAGAAACAGGAAGGGGGAGATGGGGGTTCACAAGGCCCCGGGATTTCTGGGGTGTCAGTAATGTACACAATCAGATGTAAACACTGACTGAAACAAAATTATATAGAAAAATTGAATTTTTATTACAAAAAATTGTTACATAAAAACATCAATACAATATACATCCATAATCAATCGTTTCCTTATACAGTATGTTTCAGACACAGGGGTGCCAGTGTACTCAACGTTTCGCTCTGAGAAGAGCTTCCTCAGGAGATTAACCACGGCATCACATGATATGCTGAAGGCAAAACAGAAGGATAGGATATAAAGGTTGGTGTACAAACATCAAAAAACACATTAATGTTTGAAAATAGGCATATATAGAGAGTATGCAAACAATTATTATATTTATACAGGTAGAGAAAAAGGTCATAGGAACATCGTTCAGCCTGTCTATAAATAATGTAAGCGCTGTGAAGTGCACAGAGAGAGAGACCCACCTGATACTGTATTGAAAATTTCTTGAAAATATTTAATTGGTAAAACTGCTCCAAACCAAGGAGTGTAGGTACAATTTCAAACCTAGGGGTCCCATATATCCAGAGAGGATATGCAGACGGAGAGAAATATATAGATGTAGGTAGGAATAATTCCTAATATTAAGAGGAGAAGAGCTTAGTTGATTTTTGATTTAAAGAAATAAGCAGCATTTAAAAAAGCACAGAGCAATAAACTATGCAAAAATACCTGCTTAAGTTGATATAGAATCAATGGGGCTGCACTGATTGCAGAATAATGTACGGAAATCCACATGAGGGAACAAAAATTCATCCAATATTCATAGGGCTTAAAAAAGATAAGCCTAAGAAAAATATATAATATATATATGGTAAGTGGTTAAATGAATAGACCGTCATTGTAGAGGAAAAGGGGAGAGAGTTTAACATCTTATAAAACAAGAAGGAAGGCAGTAATTACCTGGTGATTTGTGGAAATCCGTATATAGTCCAGGGACCTGGTGGTAGTATCAGGTGGGTCTCTCTCTGTGCACTTCACAGCGCTTACATTATTTATAAACAGCCTGAACGATGTTCCTATGACCTTTTTCTCTACCTGTATAAATATAATAATTGTTTGCATACTCTCTATATATGCCTATTTTCAAACATTAATGTGTTTTTTGATATTTGTACACCAACTTTTATATCCTATCCTTCTGTTTTGCCTTCAGCATATCATGTGATGCCGTGGTTAATCTCCTGAGGAAGCTCTTCTCAGAGCGAAACGTTGAGTACACTGGCACCCCTGTGTCTGAAACATACTGTATAAGGAAACGATTGATTATGATTGTATTGGTGTTTTTATGTAACAATTTTTTGTAATAAAAATTCAATTTTTCTATATAATTTTGTTTCAGTCAGTGTTTACATCTGATTGTGTACATTACTGACACCCCAAAAATCCTGGGGCCTTGTGACCCCCCTCTCCCCCTTCCTCTTTTTCAAACAAAAATTTGGGATGTGGTGTCCAAAAATTTACCTTCCCTTCCAGATCCTTTTTATACAGAAACAGGAAGGTTCTTGGATTCTTGCACTACAGGTCCTCAGATACAGCTTTCTCTCCAACAAGAACAGGGGGCAACATAGTAGTGGCATCTCCAAAAATCACTCTGAATCTGGTGAGACTAACAGTCAGAGGCAGCAGTGACTTAGATCTTAGACCCCTTTCACACTGGGGCCACAGCCACGTTAGTGCTAAAGCGCCGCTCGTTTAAGCTGCGCTTTTCGTCTGCTAGCGGGGCACTTTTAACCCCAAAGAAGGGGTTAACAACTCCTGTGTTACTGCGCTTCTGAAGCGTTTTTCATTCCAATGGGCAGGGCGTTTTGGGAGCGCTAAATACAGCGCTCTCAAACTACCCCAAAGATGCTGCTTGCAGGATGTTTTGGAATGTTCCACGAGCGCACCGCCCCAGTGTGAAAAGTCACACTAGAATGAATGGGAGGTGCTTTTCAGGCGCTTAGCAGAGGCTATTTCCAGCGCTAAAGTGCCTGAAAACCGCCCCAGTGTGAAAGGGGTCTTAGGGGGATTATTGAGTGTGCGCATAGCCAAAGAGTGGCAAACTGGGCAGAGTCCAGGTTGAGGTTGCCACTCTTACATTGATCTTAGGGAAAATACAGATGTGTGGCTATAGGGATCCCTTCCAGTTGTACAAGCCATAGCAGGAGCTGGGACAAGCTCCATCCCGCGCCTGCACTCCCAGTGATGGATGCCCAAGAATTCACATATACCTTGCTTGAACAGAGCCTGAGCGGCACACCAAGTTGCATTGCGTAACACTAATCATTGTGTTCTATCAGCAGGGAAGGCTCCTTGCCACCCCCGCCAGAAGAATACAACCACCTGGGGTGGAAGGAAAAAAAATTGGATAACTTTTGGTCTGCCTAAGGGCCATGTTTACCCGCATGAGGATGCACAGGTGTGCCACACATTCTCGTGCATGCAGTCCTATTGTCAATAGGGATACAGACACAGCCGCTGCTCCCAGTTTATCTGTGTAGGTGCGTGTTTCTGAACACTGACAGTGCGAGTTCGGGCACACGCACCCCCACCCACATGGATGTCAAATTGACATAAATCGGACTGCCTGCATGGGAATGCGCGGACACCTGTGCATCCCCATGCAAGAAAACACAGCCCTTGCACAAGCGTACCCTATAGTAGCTCCATGTGAACAAGGCCATGGCAGCAAAATTATCAGAGGAATGCAGGGAAAGATCCATTATCAAATAGTTCTGTGGGCTCTGATGCTTGCCAGGAATTGAAAATAGATGAGGAAGATAGCGCAACTCTCTCCACAATAATCAGCCATAATTCCCCTTTCAGATGAGTGTTCTGAATGTCTGTTTTTTATACATAGCTACATAGTTAGTCTGGTTGAAAAAAGATACACAAGTCCATCTAGTTCAACCAATAAAACAAAAAACCATACAATCCAATATACAGAATCCTATACCCACAGTTGATCCAGAAGAAGGTGAAAACCCCAGCAGAGCATGATCCAATTTGCGCCAGCAGGGAAAAAATTCCTTCCTGATCCCCCCGAGAGGCAATCAGATATTTCCTGAATCAACTTTACCTATAAATGTCAGTACCCAGTTATATTATGTACACCTAGGAAAGAATCCAGGCCTTTTTTAACCACTTGCCGCCCGCCCACCGATCAAATGATGGAGGGACGGTGCAGCTCTCGTTCTGGGTAGATGTCATATGACGACGCACCAGAACGGCCGCTTCAATCACAGCCGGTCAAATGTGAATGCAGAAGTGCCGTAAATCGACTCTCCTCGCCTCACACTGACAGAGTGTGTAGCGAGGAGAGCCGATCAGCGGCATCTCCTCGCAGGGGAAAACAGGGAGGGTGATTACAGGCAAACTGCAGCTGTGCCACCAATCAGTGTCTCTGAGTGCCACCAATCACTGCCCATGAGTGTACATCAGTGACACAAAGCAGTGTCCATCAGTGACACAAATCAATGCCAATTACTGGTGCCGTTCAGTGCTGCCTTTTAGTGCCCATCAGTGCTGCCCATCGATTTCCATCAGTAGTGCCACCCATCAGTGCTGCCTATCAGTGCTCATCAGTGCGGCATAATGGTGCCTCCTCATCAGTGCCGCCTAATCCGTATCCTTCAGTGTAGCCTATCTGTGCCGCCCCATCAGCACACATCAGTGAAGGAGAAAAATTACTTATTTACAAAATTTTATGACAGAAACTAAGAAAACACTTTTTTTTTTGTTTATAATTTTTTTTATTAAAAATAAAAAACCCAGCATCGATTAAATACCACAAAAAGAAAGCTCTGTTTGTGTGAAGAAAATGATTAAAAATTTCATTTGAATACAGTGTTGCATGACCGCACAATTGTCATTCAAAGTGCGACAGCACTGAAAGCTGAAAAATGGCCTGGGCAGGAAGGGGGTGAAAGTGCCTGGTATTGAGGTGGTTAAAGCAATCTACTGAGCTGGACAGAGCAACCTCTGGAGGGAGTCTTTTCCACATTTTCACAGCTCTTAAGCCCCGTACACACGACCGGTTTTCCTGCTAGGAAAACTGCCAAAAGAGCTTTTGGCCGGGAAAACCGGACGTGTGTATGCTTCCTCGCAGTTTTCCCGTCAGGAAAACAGCCGGGAATCCCGGTGGGAAAATAGAGAACCTGCTCTCTATTTTCTTGTCGGGATTCCCGACGTTTTTTTTCCCCGCCAGATCTACTACTTTCCTATGGGAAACAGTGTGAGGCAGTGCCGATGGAGCATACACACGGCCGGGATTCCCGGCCAAAGCTCCATGGCACTTTTCCTGCCGGGTTTTCTCGGCAGACTTTTTACCGCCGAGAAAATTGAGCGTGTGTACAGGGCTTAACTGTGAAGAAACCTTTCCGTATTTGGAGATGAAATCTTTTTTTCCTCTAGAAGTAAAGAGTGCCCCCTTGTCCATTGTGTTGACCGTAAAGTGAATAACTTAACACCAAGTTCACTATATGGACCCCTTATATATTTGTACATGTTGATCATATCCCCCCTTAATCTCCTCTTCTCAAGAGAGAATAAATTCAGTTCCTCTAATCTTTCCTCATAGCTGAGCTCCTCCATGCCTCTTATCAGTTTGGTTGCACTTCTCTGCACTTTCTCCAGTTCCCTGATATCCTTTTTGAGAACTGGGGCCCAAAACTGAACTGCATATTCCAGATGAGGTCTTACTATTGAAATTTAGATGGAATGCAATGTATCTCTATGGGCGGATGAATGTAAACAGATGTGTGCCCGTTTACATCGACACATATTTAAGTCCATTTAGGATGACAAAAACAAATGGAAAAGATTTGCGGACCCTGAACTGGACAGATTGGATTAACACTGATGTGAACAGATGCACGTTTGCCCGCCCATAGAGATTGCACGGGTCAATTTTCCTCCATAAAAACAGAATGGACACAAGAGTAACATTATCCCTTTCTGATCTGGCTCGGCTGGGGATTTGTTTACAGATTCCCTGGTGACACGGAATGGAGGGCAGCCGTGTGAAAGAGGCCTAATTCTGTGTCCTTGTAGCATGTAGCCAGTTTATATGAAACAGGCGCTCTGTTCAGCAAGGGACAACAGATACATAGAATTGGCTTTCATTTGAGTTTGGGGCAATCCACAACTGTCATAGATAGCATATTATCTTCGAAGAACGTAGCCAGCTGTAAAAATGTAGCAAACCTGTAGATACTCAATTCAGCAAAAAAAAAAAAAAAAAAAAAAAAGATAAACAAATTCTCAGCTTCTGTATTAGTTTAGTGCTATGTATGACAATTGAATAGCAGTGGCTTGCAAGTACAAATGCTATTGCACATATATACCCAGCATACCCTTGCTCTGCTATTAGTACTGGATACTATGCACTTCATAAAGATCAGTCTCTTTAGGTAGCTTGTACATCGATCATAGAGAGTGATCTGATTCAGAGCTTCAAAACCCCAGATAACTGCTATGTATTAGCTGCACACTGAAGCCAGACTATTCTTAGTACTATGGACACTCAGCTACAGGTATGAGTAGTCATGCTAATATTGGTCAAAATTGCTAGAGAAGTCACTGAAGGCTGTTAGTAAAATACCTTTACCACAGTTCATTGCCTCTTACCACCTCCCAGGGATCTGATCCATAAGTAGACTGTATATACGGGCAAATATGTCCACAATCCCTTCAGCACTGGTATAGCTAATCACAATTCAGCATATCCCATAGATCAGTGGTTCTCAACCTCAGTCCTCAAGTACCCCCAACGGGCCAAGTTTTCAGGCTTTCCTTTACTTTGCACAGCTGCTTTAAATCAATATCAATGGCATGGTATTGATAGGAGCTATTTTATCTAAGGGAAACAAAACATGGCTCATTGGGGGTACTTGAGGACCGAGGTTGAGAACCACTGCGATAATCATATTCAGTAGTTGCTGGATGTTATACAAGCTAATACTGACATTATAATTCTAGTATATTGGTCCTGCATATAGGTGGGAGATAGCGTGCAAAGGTGCTCCCGGGTTTTGTCCACATTTGCCATGGCCTAATTGAAGTTCAGCCTTTTTTAAGGCTGGGTTCACATATGAGCCGTATGCGGCTCACAGCAGGAGTCCGGTGCGTCCTGGTTCACCGTTTCAGGTCTGATTTCAGCCCGAATTTTGAGCTGAATTTGGACCTGAAACGGACCAAAAGACGTGCAGCGTTTTTGTGCAAAACGCACCAGACCCGCTGCAGAGATATGTGAACCGGCTCCATAGAGAGCTGGTAAAAATATCCTGCTATTGCAAATTGGATGCAGGGATCCGGCATCAAATTCTCAATGGTGTGAACCTGAGCTTAAAGCGCAATTCCACCCAAAAATTGAACTTTCGCTTTAAGTGCAGGTGACCCCCTGACTTACCACACTTGGCATGTCATTTTTTTGGGGGGGGGGCGGATACCCTATTTTTAATTGGATCCAGCTCCCACTTCCTCCTGGGGCACCGAGGCGCCGAAAGGAAGTTCACCTCTCCCCCCTCCCTCTCTGAAATCATCTAGGACACGTCACAGGTCCCAGATGATTGCCCGGCCAGTCCCGGTGCGCAGCGCGGCTCGCGCATAGGCAGTGAAGCCACAGCTGGGCGCCCACAGTGACAATGCCGCAGAGAGGAGGGTAAGACGACTGGGGCTTCGTACGCCCGCATCGCTGGAACCTGGGACAGGTGAGTGTTCGATTAATAAAAGTCAGCAGCTAAATTTTTTTGTAGCTGCTCACTTTTATATGGGGAAACTCCGCTTTAAGGAGTTCTTCTCGGGTAATCACTGACCAGTTTGCTGAGTGCTTAGGTTGCATTCAGCGAGCTGAATAGCATCGGTGAGGTCCCTACGTTCAGGCCTAGTTCACACCTATGCATTTTTTTAGTGCGTTTTCAGTTTTGCAGAAACACGCTACAGTCCATTTAACATGGTTTCCTATGGGTCGCGTTCACATCTGTGCATTTTATGGAAAGGGCCAAATACTTTTTTCTGGTTTTTGGTTTCATAGAGTTCAGTAGTGGATCAGGAATGTGTATGGAAAAACGCAAAATGCACCTGAAATATGCAAACTGCAACCTGCATAGGTGTGAACCAGGCCTTAGAGGGGATGTAACACAGACTCTGGAAGCAGCAACTCTCTGATATGGCCACATACAAACTGGCCTATTAGCTGCAGCCAGTTTGTGTGTGGCCAAAACTCCACAGAGATGCATGCCGACCCTGGATGCACACAGGCTACATCCAGGGTTGGTTGGAGGCTCTGTTCGCGTGTAACTGCTCAGATGAGTGGTTACATGCAAACGACAGCGGCACTGCCCATAGGTTTGTACATAATAAATCTGCAGCTGCTTGCACACAGTGATTTACTAAAACTGGAGTGTGTGCAAATCTGGTGCAGCTCTGCTTAGAAACCAATCAGCTTCCAGGTTTTATTGTCAAAGTTTAATTGAACAAGATGAAGTTAGAAGCTGATTGGCTGTGATGCACAGCTGCTCCACATTCTGAGTGCTCTCCAGTGTGCGCAGGCAACATTTACAACCGCCAGCAAGAATCTACTGATTCTTGCCAGTGGCCACCTCTGGCCACTATTTGGTCATCTGAATGTAGCCTTAAAGTGGGTGTTAACCCACTTTCAGTAATATACACTATCCGTTCTGTATCCTAATAAAGTGCCCCCCTGTCTCTGTGTTTCATTAAAAAAATACTTCCTTCATCGTATGTCACGGTGGCTCTCGGCGCTCATGTAACCAGCTGTGTCTCCTCTCTGCCCGTCTTGCAGAAGCAGCGGGCGCGGCCGAGGTTTCCCCACAGATGTCAACAGGACGCGAGGAAGAGAGGAGAGAGGAGACACGGCCGGTCACGTGGTCGCCGGGAGCCGCCGTGACATACGGTGAAGGAGGTATTTTTTTTAATGAAACACAGAGACAGCAGGGGGTGGGGTGGCACGGTTACTAGGTTACACGCAAAGAGGGGGGGGGGGACAGAGGAGACAGACACAGGATAGCAGGCTGCGGATGATGGAGGCACGCAAACAGACCACAATGTCAGATGCTCAGCAGCCATGATTATCGTGGTCTGTTTGCAGAAGGGAGGGTATAGCCAAGCAGGATCAGCCAGATGTTACAGGGGGCCAAATTACACAGGACAAGCACTCTGTAACAAGCTTTAAAGGAACAGAATCTGTGGGGGGGGGGGGGGGGTTTGGGTTAACAAACGCTTTAATGGAGCACACACAAGCATATCTTATGTCAGCAGTTTGAAGGGTAAAGCAGGAACCTGCCATGTGTAGCCCTCCCTGTTCAACAGAAACCGGTCTAACGGCAAACCCCTGTTGAACAGTCCTGCTGGAAAACCAATATTCGATCAGCTGCTGCAGCCAATGCCTGCAGCGCTGAGCTGTGTATTTTGACAGCGGGGAGAGTCCCTGTTGTCAGAATACAATAGCGCAGCGGGGGAGATTCCTGATTTCACATCACTTTTGTGGATGCAGGAAACTGAATTTTGAGCCCGCTGATTGAACGAAAATAAACTCACAGTGTAAGCTTTATCAAAAAACTGCCTATGCAGATAAGGGATGACTGTAGAGAAAAACAAACTGTGCCAATTTTTTTTTATTCTTTATTTTAGATTTTATGTGTACAGAAAAGAAAAGAAAACATACACAATATACTGTATATGATCAAAGTCCTAATGCCCTTGCTATACGTGTAGGACATTTATGTACCTTATGAAGCCTGACTGTAAACCTTCCAGGATGTTGCTAAAGATGTTGCTAGGAGACACCTAGCTTTTTCTTTTCACCTTCACCATAACAGGAGTGAGTTCTGAAATATTGAGTGCAAAGCTACTGCATCAAGGGAGAGTTTTGCCTCGTACACACGGTCGGATTTTCCGTCTGAATAAACTCTGACGGGTTTTTCCAACGGAATTCGGTTCAAGTTGTCTTGCATACACACTGTCACACCAAATTCCGACCGTCAAGAACGTGGTGACGTACAACACTACGACGATCCGAGAAAAATGAAGTTCAATGCTTCCAAGCATGCGTCGACTTGATTCTGAGCATGCGTGGTTTTTAGTCCGTCGGAATTGCATCCAGACGAATGGAAATTCCAATAGAATTTTTTAGAACATGTTCTCTTTCTAAGTCCGTCGGGGCATACACACGTTCGGAATATCCGATGAAAAAATTCCGCCTGACTTTTTCCATCGGAAATTCCGAACGTGTGTACGCGGCATTTGAATCAGAGAAAGAGCTCATCCCTTATCTGCAAAGGTACATAGGCAGTTAATGAATGCCTTTAAGACCTTTCTTCTACCTGAATAATTCCTAACAGGCTGTAAAACAAACATGTCGGCTAATACAAAGAACATTTGCATGTGAGGTTACACAGAAAAGGGGTCATAGTGCGAAGCCAGGCATGACAAAACCCTAAAGATACAACTGGAAATTCACCTCCCTGTGTAATCCCTTAGGGTGCATGGTATTGAATAGATAGGTCCAAATTGTCTTTGCAAGTGAGAAATCTCTCGAACGGAGTCGTAGACAGCAGTAAATCCTGCCAGGGGTTCTAACACTTCTGCACTTTATCCAAAACTACAAGAACATGTTTGGATATAGTATAGATGCATTTTATAGCCAAAATAGATCAGCGTGCTGCTTAGACACAATTAACATATCTAGATGTACAATAGTAAATATTCACTTTTAGTTCGGGTCCACTATAAGCATGGAGGAAGACAGCCAAAGCATGAAGCAAGCAAAGCCTATATTAATGCATCTCTGTTTGCTCACATTCCTCTCCCAGTATTACATTTTTATGAATCACACCTACACATGGTTTTGCTCATAACAAATTTGGTTTCTCACTACAATTTTTTTTGTTTGCAGGCGTCGATGTCTGAAGCCAAGACAACAGCATCACAAACTGCAGCTTTCTGGCCTCTCCGAGCCAAAGCGGGACCAAGCAACCTCGACCTCCCGCCTTAACCTCATTAGCACCAGCCACCTGGACTCTACATCCACAGCTGATAGTGATCTTCGGACTCCAGTCCTACGCTCTGCCTATTCCTCCCGTGAAGACTTTTGTAAATCTGGTGGGCGTTCCTCCATCCAACATTCCACAGATACACTTCCTCTAAGGCCAGGAACTCGAGAAGATTACCCACTAAAGTCAGCCCGCTCTGGTGACCTGCTGGAGTCAGAAGATCTAAAAAGGAACTATGGAGGGAAGGGGCAGCAGAGAAGGAGAGGAGGTAGAGGAGGAAATAGAGATCCACCTCCATCACCTCCTCCACTTCCACCCCCCTTTAAACATGTGATCGGTGACTCTAAACCACCAGATTATTTGATGACCCAATCAGCAGATCCACTTTCACGTCCCACTTCTTTGACTGGACCTGGACAGCTGATATTTTGTGGATCCATTGACCACATGAAGGAGGGAGGGTACAGACATGCCATGCCCACTTTGGTGATTCCAGCTCATTATGTAAGGTTGTCATCAGAAGACAATCCAGCAGGGCAGAGTGAAGAGCAGTCTGAAAGTGATTCTGTGTCATCACAAGCTTCACATGCCCACCATTTTGCCCCTCAGGATCATGCTCAACGTCAACAGTTGCTTCAGCAAAGTCACAACTACCAACAAGGAGGGCCCACCGGCTCAGGACAAGAACAGGAGGGAAAAGGCTGGAGCAACCACTCTTCTCAGATGAGTGGATCAGTCACCATCCCTGTGGTTTTTAATGAATCCACCATGGCTCAACTGAACGGAGAACTGCAAGCGCTCACAGAGAAGAAGCTTTTGGAACTTGGCGTGAAGCCCCACCCAAGGGCCTGGTTTGTGTCTTTAGATGGACGTTCCAGCCAGGTTCGTCACTCTTACATAGACCTGCAGGCTGGTGATAAGACACGCAGTAATGATGCTAGTCTGGACTCAGGTGTGGATGTTAATGAGATTAAAGTAAAACCTGGACCAGAAGAAGGAAGAGGTGGGAGGTCTCAACATCAACCTTCTTCTTTGACCTACTCTAAGCTGGTCTTTGCTGAAGAAGGGGATCAGAGCCTCAGCGAGAGTCGGACTGGCGGGGGTTGCTCGCCCGAAGACAGCTCACTCACCCCACTTCTGGATGAGGCTTCTGAATCTTGCCTGGTTATGAACAGGAGAGGGCGCAGCCGGGGAGACAGTTCTCGCAGCAGCACTAGCGAACTTCGAAGGGATTCAATGACCAGCCCTGATGAGGACCTTAATGACCAATCTGAAGGTGGGGATGACCAAGATAAGAAGAGCCCATGGCAAAAGAGAGAAGAGAGACCCCTGATGGTGTTTAATGTAAAATAATGAGGGATTTCTCAATTCTCGTTCTGTGTATAGGACATACCCCTCAAAGGACTGCAGGGAGAAAACGCAGGGATGGCCCCTGAATCCGAAGGCCGGGCCGGAGAATGAAAAAAGACCCTGCCCCCATCTCTCCCTTAACCTCGAGGCACGGCCCCAGCATTGGAGAGTTCCTGTGTGGAAGACCAGAGGCACCGTGATCTATATACATCCAGAAACATACCCACACATCTACACACATATAGCCAACACAATTACTAACATGCACCCATGTATATAATACACACTTGCAATATTCCTTACATACATACACAGGTGCTTTATGGTCCTCTGGTAACTGGGAGTCTATGACACTTCATGGTGAGACCCTCAGTGTGACCAGTCCCCTCTTTACAGAGGTAGAGCAGATCATTGATAACTGGACTTTTAACCTTGACGTTGTCTTCTATTTCCCTTTAAATAGTAATACAAGGACAAGAGAAGCAGGCCAAGCTCGCAGGAACATGGAGAATCTTTTGGTTTCATCATCATGTCCTCTATGGAGGTTCTGATGTAGCAGGGCATTCTAATGGCCCATGGCATCTCCCAGTAACTCATGCTTTGTGGTCCTAGTGTTTTGTTTGTGTAAGGTGTGTGGAAGATCATAGCTTGCAATGCATTCTGGTCCATAGTCCCCATTTAAAGAAGCCATGTAACTACTGTTTTACTGGCTACACTGCATTGTGGTACCATCTACCCCCCTTATCATGGAAACCGCATCTACTTATCACAATGCATTAATGTAGCTCTTGCAATGCATTGTAACCATTGTGTACCCCCTTCCATCTTAATATTAGCCAATAACTTGCAGGGCATCCTGGTCAACATGCAGTAGTATTAAGATACTTGAGGGATTTAATGATCCTCCTTTTTTTGCAGCGCATTATGGTCTTTGAAATTTGACATTTCTAAAAATATTCCAACTTCTTTTATGAAGCATTCCAGATAATGTTGTTCAGAAGATCCTTAGAGGGAAGCTGTTTGTATTGCAAGAAGCTAGCCCCCTAGCGATTTCCCAAGGAAAACAGCACAAGAAATCAAGCGTGTTTGTCATGTTTAAATAGTACTGCCGTTTGCTACAAACCTTAATAATAAAAGGCGAAAAAAAAAAGTTCGTACTGCAAACTAGTGGGGATGCCTCAACGTACACTGCATTCATAGGTTAGAATTGAGTATCATATGAAGTATACAACCTAGGGGTTCTGGTCAGTAGTAAGCCAATGATTCCCAGCTGAATCCAACAATGTATCTCTACAATATACACTATATTGTCAAAAGTATTGGGATACCTGCCTTTACACGCACATGAACTTTAATGGACACCACAGTCATACAACTTTCAGGCTAGGTTCACACTAGTGCGACACGACAGCCGTCCTACTTTGGATCCGACTTTGCCCTGCGACATGAAGCCGACATATGTCCGACTTTCAATGAACAGGGATCCGACTTGGATCCCCGCCAATACCAGGCACTGTGTTTGGTATGAATCTTGAGGGGGGAACTCCACGCCAAATTTTAAATAAAAAACCGACATGGGTTCCCCCTTCAGGAGCATACCAGGCCCTTGGGTCTGGTCTGGATTTGAAGGGGAACCCCTACGCCGAAAAAACGGCATGGGGGTCCCCCCCAAGGTCCAAACCAGACCCTTATCCGAGCATGCAACCTGGCAGGCCGCAGGGGAAGAGGGGGGGACGAGAGAGCAGCCCCCCTCCCTCCTGAACCGTACCAGGCCACATGCCTCAACATGGGGGGTTTGGTGCTCTGGGGCAGGGGGCGACCTGCGGCCCCCCCACCCCAAAGCACCCTGTCCCCATGGCCGTTGGTTGTCGGGGTCTGCGGGCGGGGGGCTTATCGGAATCCGGGAGCCCCCCCCCTTTAATTTAAATTAAAGCCCCCAGAGGGAAGAAGACGCAGACGGCGACGACGGGAAGACCGGCCCCTCCACTAGCAAAAGAGCTGGAAGAAGATAGTGGAGGGGCCGGCAGAAGGACAACGGAGAGCCGGACGAGACGACGGGAAGACCGGGCCTCTCCGCTAGCAAAAGAGCTGGAAGAAGATAGCGGAGGCCCGGCGGAAGAAAGAACCGGAGAGCGAGAGAAGAACCGGAGAGCGGGAGAAGAAGAAGGCGACGGAGAAGACCGGGCCCCGCTAGCAAAAGAGCTGGAAGAAGATAGCGGAGGCCTGGCAGAAGAAAGAACCGGAGAGCGCGGAGACCCCCGGAGCTGTGCAATAATTTAATTTAAAAAGCTGTGTGTGTTTTTTATTGACATTTTTTTCCACCAGGTGAATGGGTAGGGGTACGATGTACCCCATACTCATTCACATAGGGTGGGGGGCCGGGATCTGGGGGCCCCCTTATTAAAGGGGGGGCTCCCGGATTCCTATAAGCCCCCCCGCCCGCAGACCCCGACAACCACCGGCCAGGGTTGTCGGGAAGAGGCCCTGTCCTCATCAACATGGGGACAGGGTGCTTTGGGGTGGGGGGGCCGCAGGTCGCCCCCCCTGCCCCAGAGCACCAAACCCCCCATGTTGAGGGCATGCGGCCTGGTACGGTTCAGGAGGGAGGGGGGGGCGCTCTCTCGCCCCCCTCTTCCCCTGCGGCCTGCCAGGTTGCGTGCTCGGATAAGGGTCTGGTTTGGATTTTGGGGGGACCCCCACGCCGTTTTTTTGGCGTAGGGGTTCCCCTTCAAATCCAGACCAGACCCAAGGGCCTGGTATGCTCCTGGAGGGGGAACCCATGCCGGATTTTTATTTAAAATTTGGCCTGGAGTTCCCCCTCAAGAGCAGCAGAGCACAAGTCGCATGCCAAAGTCAGATCATGCAAGACTGCGGTCCGACTTTAATCCGACTTCAATGATAGTCAATGGGCTGAAGTCGGATCAAAGTCGGACCAAAGTAGTACAGGGAGCATTCTCAAAGTTGGACCGACATGTGTCGGACCAGTTAGGACGGCTCCCATAGGGAAACATTGATTTTCACACGTCATGCGACATGAGCTCCCAATGTCGGAGCGTATGTCGCCCCAGTGTGAACCCGGCCTTATCCTACTTTACTCTGCGACATCAGTCCTACATTGGTCCGACATCCATCCGACTTTCATGAACAGGATACTACTTTTATCCGACTTTGTGATAGTCTGACTTGTCCTTTGACCAATCAAAACAATCCCAGGGTGAGATAAATTCCTTTTACTGCTGCTGTAATCACCATGTCGGATGTCAAAAGTCGGATGGTTAGGACAAGGATCCTACTTTGATCCGACTTCAATGATATTCAATGGGCTGAAGTAGGATCAGTCGGACCAAAGTAGTACAGGGAGCATTTTCAAAGTCAGACTGACTTGTGTCGGACCAGTTAAGACGGCTCTCATAGGGAAACATTGATTTTCACATGTCATGCGACATGAGCTCCCAATGTCGGAGCGTTTGTCGGACCAGTGTGAACCCAGCCTTAGTCCGTAGGGTTCAATATTGAGTTGGTCCACCCTTTGAAGCTATAACAGCTTTAACCTTTCTAGGAAGGCTGTCCACAAAGTTTAGGAGTGTCTATGGGAATGTTTGATCATTGTACCCGAAGCACATTTGTGAGGTCAGGCACTGATGGAAGGCCTGGCTCGCAGTCTCTGCTCTAATTCATCCCAAAGGTGTTCTATTGGGTTGAGGTCAGGACTCTGTGCAGGCCAGTCAAGTTCCCCCACCCCAAACTTGCTCATCTATGTCTTTATGGACCTTGCTTTGTGCACTGGTCCAAATCATTTGGTGGAGGGGGATTATGGTCGGAGGTTGGGCTTGGCCCCTTAGTTCCAGTGAAGGGAACTCTTAAGGCATCAGCATAGCAAGACATTTTGGACAATTTCATGCTCCCAACTTTGTGGGAACAGTTTGGGGATGGCCCCTTCCTGTTCCAACATGACTGCGCACCAGTGCACAATCAAGGTCCATAAAGACATGGATGAGTGAGTTTGGGGTGGAGGAACTTGACTGGCCTGCACAGATACCTGACCTCGACCTGATAGAACACCTTTGGGATGAATTAGAGCAGTGACTGCCAGTCAGGCCTTCTCGTTCAACATCAGTGCCTGACCTCACAAATGCGCTTCTGGAAGAATGGTCAAACCTTCCCATAGACACTCCTAAACCTTGTGGACAGCCTTCCTAGAAGAGTTGAAGCTGTTAAAACTGCAAAGGGTGGGCCAACTCAATATTGAACCCTACAGACTAAGACTGGGATGCCATTAAAGTTCATGTGCGTGTAAAGGTAGGCGTCCGAATACTTTTTGACAATATAGTGTAATTATGCAAACCTCTGATCGTACAGAATGAAACTGTTTACACACTTGACCCTCTGATTCCACTGACTGTCAAAGCATTGTGTGTAAGAAAGTAGGCTGCACAGCACACAATGACTGGTGAGAGGCAATAGTCCCCACCAGAGGCACTCCGGAATATATATCAAACCTACATGAAGGTATATTGGGCCTCTTATTTTAAAGTGTATATCTGGGCATAATAAAAAGAATATCTTCTCTTATATCCCTGCAATATATGCACATTTTTCCTGGTTTTATCTGTTTAACCACTTCAATACTGGGAACTTTAACCCCCTTCCTGCCCAGGCCAATTTTCAGCTTTCAGCACTGTCGCACTTTGACAACTGCACGGTCGTGCAACACTGTTCCCATATTATGTTTTTATAAAAAAAATTCACACAAATAGAACTTTCTTTTGGTGGTATTTAATCACCACTCATCAGATAAATAATCTCTCTTCGTAAATTTAGGCCAAAATGTATGCTGTTTTGGTGAACATAATCCAAATCAGTGCATAATATTTAGTCTGTAGGAAAGTTATATATACTGTATACCAGGGCTTGACAAATTTGCTTGGAATCTAGGAGCCAGCTAAAAAAGTTAGGAGCCAGGAACGCGCCCTGTCCCGCCGAGCTTGCGCGCAGAAGCGAACGCATACGTGAGTAGCGCCCGCATATGAAAGCGGTGTTCAAACCACACGTGAGGTATCGCCGTGATTAGTAGAGCGAGAGCAATAATTCTAGAGGGAAGGAGATGGCAGTGAAAACAGACAGGGAAACTCCATTAGCATTGCTGGTTGTCATACCAACTGCCACCTCAAGATGGCGCTAGTTCACAGAAGGAAGCATAGGCCTGCAGAAGGCCGCAAAGCCGCGGCCTCAATTACCGGCCGGCGCGGCCCGACGCGATCCCGCGGCGCGGAGGGGGGGGGCACAGAGACACAGGATACCCCAGCTGTGCTGCCCCAGGCGCCAGGTCGCTAATTCTAGTCGCAATGGCGACCTGGCGCCCAGGGTTTGTCGAGCCCTGCTGTATACATATATAAAAATGTATAAATCCTGATGTACTGATGGCCTATCTCATTTTTTGAGGCCAGAAAATGCCAGGACAGTACAAAGATCCCCCAAATTACTCCTTTTTGGAAAGTAGACAGTCCAAGGTATTTGGCATGGTGAGTTCTTTGAAGTTGTAATTTTGTGCACAATCTTTTTTTTTTTTTTTTTTTTACATACTGTAACCAGAGCAATACAGTGTTACCATAGTAACATTGTACTACTCTGGGGAGGTGATCAGGATTTTTTTTTTTTGACAGGCTATAATTGCTTATATCTGTGAATTTTAATGTTATAAGCAACCATTTTTTCTGAATGAAAACGACAGTATTCATTCAGTGTTTACTTTTGTTATTAGCTGTAATTGGCCACAGCTAATCTCATTGTACAGATGGGTTGAACAGTGGGTAACAAATCGCACTGCTGCACAGCCATTGGGGCACGTGCAAGGTGTTTTCTTATGATGTTCACTCAGAATTAGAGAGCTCCCGTCTGCCCGCCATTTGACTGTAGGCTGGGTGGGAAGGTTTTAAAGCGGAGCTCCACCCTAAAGTGGAACTTCCACTCACCGGATTCCTCCCCCCCTCCGGTGCCACAATTGGCACCTTTCAGGGGGGAGGGGGGTGCAGATACCTGTCTAAGACAGGTATTTGCACCCACTTCCGGGCATATACTCTGTGGGAAACTGTGGGCATTACGTCACTCCCCCCCCCCCTCCCCGTTGTGTTCTGGGAAACACACGGCTCCCAGAACACAGCAGAGAACAATGAGCACAGCGCAGCGTGACTTGCGCATGCGCAGTAGGGAACCGGGCATTGAAGCCGCAATGCTTCACTTCCTGATTCCCTCACCGATGGTGGTGGGGGCAGCCTAGAGACGAGCGATTGCTCGTCTTCTGCTGCTGGACTCCAGGACAGGTAAGTGTCCATTTATTAAAAGTCAGCAGCTGCAGTATTTGTTGCTGGCTTTTAATATTTTTTTTTTTACGGTGGAGCTTCGCCTTAATAATGCAGCAAGTATAGAAAAGTACCTATTGATCTACCAGAAATCCAGTGAGCTTTGACCGTTCTGTAGTGAGCTGAAAAAACTTGCTCTACTGCACTGAAAACTCAAGCTGTGTTGTCAGCCCTGCCTGAGTCCTCGCTTGTTAGATTACAGAACACCTCTCAACCTATGTTATAGAGAGAGAGAAAACATGGGGGAAATGTGCATATATGGCAGATGTGTACCTAAAATAGTATTGTGGTACTTACTGTAAAATCTTTTTCTTGGACTCTAAGAAATGGAATTTATGGTAAGTAGGTAAATCCCATTTTCTTTCTTGTTCATTGAGATACACAAGAATTCCAAAGATGTCCAAAAACAGTCCAACTGAGAGTTTAGCAACACAGAAAACAGTAAGAGTTCACACAATGAGAACTGGGGACCAGCTGAAACCCAGGAGTCACCTAAAGAACCAATGCCTGAATCAGAATGGATGAGATGGGACCCATGACAAGATAGGGGGACCTGGAAGCACAACCAAAAGGAGAACACGGAGGATCAAACTGATGCTTCAGACCAGGATGAAGGTCACCGCCAGAGGAGAATGACTCCATACGGAAGGGAATACCTAACCTGAGCCAGTGAGAAGCTGATCAACAGGAACCCACTAAAAACAGGTGGAACAATAGCAAATTCCTAAAGTTTACATAGTTAACCAGTAGAAAACACTGTGGACAGCCTAGGGAGCAGGTCCCAGAAGGAACAGGTAGAAGCAAAGACTGGTCAATCCACATTGGACAGGCCTGACGTCTTAACTCCAGGGTCAAGGAGATAGAACTTTGACTAAAAAAGGTTATTTAGCCAGACAACCAATCTTGTCAAGAGAGGTACATCAGAGAATATACAGTATACGTAGTGCCAACAGCCCACAAGAGCATGAAGTGACTCCTGAGACCACAAGAGAACTCAAGGGTTCAAACCAACAAAGACAACATGACATAAAGAAGAGGGTGCAAGGAAGACTGCTTCAAGGGTAGACAGGAATGAGATTACACCTTGTGTGTATGGTTTAGCCTTGAGATGGTGGGTGCAGGAAAGGCTTTGCCAGGCACCACTGCTGGCAGAATGCTTTCTCTCTAATGGTTCTAGAATGGGTAGCTGTGTGCACAGTATATATAGTAAGACCCCAATATACTGTGCATGTGGGTCCCATATCCTGGTGCCCTCTTGAAACAGTCAATCTTTTCTTTTGCAGAGTTGGGAAAGGTAAGAACCCATTTCAGATTTTTACTTTTGTCTATTTTACTGTTGCAGATTTCCCCTCATCTTCTGTCTGGTGAAACCATTGTCTGCAGGACAGGAAGTGAGGAAAAATTATTGACAACAGAGCCCCAGATAGCAGTAGAAGCCCAACAGGAGCTCTAAAGCCTGGTACACATTAGTATGCTTTTTTCATTCAACCCAGCATGGCTGAACGAAAAAAAAAACTGACGGCTCGGGAGGAGCCGCTGTACTATCCAAAGTTAGTACAGTGATCTCCCCTGCTGTGCTATTGTGTTCTGACAGGAGGACACCCCCCCCCCCCCCCCCCCCCGGCCAGGACACTCCGGTCAGCCGTCTCGGCTAAGAGAGCTGACCAGGAATTAGGCGGCAGACCTTTTTTCTGTCTTGCCCCATCGATAGAAGCCAGCCAGCCAGCTTCTGTCGGACCGGCTTCAGTACACACAGGCCAAATGTCGGCCAGTTCCTATTGAACCAGCCAAAACCGCCCGACATTCGGCCTGTGTGTACTAGGCTTAAATCTTCCCAACTACCCAAAACTTGAAAAACCTTTTTTTAGACTTTAATAGTATGAATAACCATTCTGGGGCCTGTGTGACCTGCTTTTCTTTGTATTTCATTGGACACAGCAGAGCTAATGGAGCGTTGTCTACATTGCTGGCCCGGTTTCCATTCAATGTGTCCATCTGTTTAAATAGGGCATAAAAAAAAAAAAAAAGAAGCCCCAAACCTGTTCTTAGAGAACATAATTTATACACAATACACAAAATATAGTGTCTTGAATAAATTAATATTCTACTCAATAGTTTATAGGAATACACTTCCATAAGCCTGTAAATGGGCAAACACAGGTAAATACACCCCAAAACTAGCATTTTTTCCTTACATTTTTCTGCCAGAAAGATCCAGCATAGATAGGAGTATTTTAATACACCCTGTGCATGAAGCCTTAGGGCTAGTTTACACTTGCTTCAAATCATGGCTTCAGGCACGCTTTGTTAAAGATCTCTGAACGCCAGTCAAATGTCCTCTCACTAAATAAAATGGTTAGGTTACAGTCCTGTTTACACCTTGCTTTTGCTTGGTGCTTCGATGAGGTTTCGGTGGAGCTTTGATGGGGCTTCGGTGAGGCTTTGTGGAGTTTCAATGAGGCTTCGGTGGGGCTTCAAGCGAGCTTTGCCATAGACTTCTATGGAGGCTTTGAAGCACCACTGAAGCTACATGGGGTATAATTTTTGGAGCAAAGTCAAAGCAAAGCAAAAGCAGGTTTAAACAGGACTGTAAGCTAACCATTTTATTAAGTGACAGGAGCTTTGACTGGCATTCAGAGAGCTTTAACAAAGCCTGTCCGAAGCCTTGTTTTGAAGCAAGTGTAAACTAGCCGTTAATGTGTGTTGAAGTCGAAGCAAGTGTAAATGAGTCCTTACTGTTATCATCGAGAGGGAAAGTGAAAGAAAATCCCACATTTTTGGTTGTCATCAGAACACAAATTAGGGAAATCTTCCAATGGGGACACTAGTTGAGATGGCTACCGGGGATTTCCCTCACTTGGGAAGGATTTCCTCTCACTTCCTGTTTTGGCTATTCAACAGGAAGTAGAAGGAAATCTCCCCGATGGGACGAAGATGATTAAAGGGTTAGGCCACCTTTACTGAAAACAAACTGAGCAGCTTTGACTAAAGTTGAATAATGCCCTTGCTATAGGTGTAGGCCATGTATGTACCTCATGAAGCCTGACCTGAAAACTCCCAGGACATTGCTAAGCGAGGCCGACCTATTACTGTTCACCACAAATTTCATCATCACAGGAGTGAGCGCTCAAACTCTAAACTCAGAGCTACTGCATAAGGGGAGAGGGAGTATGTGAGGGCCCATTCAAATTAGAAAAAGATGCTCCTGTGTTGGAGAAGATGAACAGTAATAGGGAGGCTTCGCTTAGAAATGTCCTGGGTACTTTCATGAGGTATGTAAATGGCCTACACCTATAGCAAGGGCATTATTCAATTTTAGTCAAAGCTTGTTTTAATCTACCGACATCCCTTATCTGCATAGGCAATTTTTTAGTAAAGGTAAACCAACCCTTTAAAAAAAACTGACAGAGGTTGTAACCCTTCCTTACTTTATCCAAAATGGGAAAAAAGTGAGGTCTTAGTTCTACTTTAATACATTATCAAGTTTTGTTTTTTATGGAAGCAGTTTAAGCACCTGAATGTGACCTAGTATTGGTCTCTTGCATTCCCTGTAAAGCAGGGATAGGGTGTGAGAGGAAGCAGCAGCACAGGGAGCCAATTAGTTCATTTTCTAACAAGAATAGGGATGAGCTCCGGCGTGTTCGCATTGAACACGTGCAGAGCCCGCCAGGATGTCGGCACCGCGCTGCGCTAATCACAGCCAGGGAGACATTTCCAGATGCTCGGCTGCAGAGATCGGGAAATGTCTCCCTGGCTGTGATTAGTGCAGCGCGGTGCCGACATCCTGGCGGGCTCTGCACGTGTTCAATGCGAACACGCCGGAGCTCATCCCTAAACAAGAAACATGTTGATAGGATGAGAAAACAGAGATGAGCTCATTAGTCTGCTTCCTCTTTCACTGCCCAGTCACAGTTTGGGGTGGGTCCAGGAAGACCTGGGCTCAGAGGAAGTGGGTTGAATGATACTGATTATTAGTCTGAGAACAAAAAAATACTACAGGGCAAATCTCTGAAGGTGAACATTGAGGCAGGAACTAGTTCTTTTATCTCTAAGCCCAGGTTCACACTAGCGCGATCTTAGACATCGCATGTGATTTGCACCCACACTGCAGGTTCCCGATCACATGCGCTGTCTGTGAGATGCGAGTTCAGCCATACCGTTGTATGGCTGAACTCATTAAATTCGCTGGAAAAAAAGTTCAGGGACTTTTTTCCCCGCACTAAAATCGGATTGCATGGGTGTTCTCACCTATGCGATCCGATTCCTGTGCGAGTTCACACTTAGCACTGCGATCTGCGAACCAATCTGGGGGTGTCATTATCATTGTATTGACACCCACAGCGGTTTGCAGAGGGCAGTGTGAACTGCCCGCAGGAGAGATGCGATGCGGGAACCAGCGATGTAATCGCGCTGATTCCCGCATCACATCAGTGTGAACCCAGGCTAAAAGGGCTTTTCATTTATATCTTGTTTTTCTTGGCTCAAAAAAATCAGGTAGCCAATCTCTTGTAGGAGTCTAGAATAGCAGCCCCCTGCTTTAATGTCTGGCCTTGACTTCAGGTTGCCAAGAACTGTCATGGAGAGTGTAGATTACAGAGTACATAGCATGGGACACCAGATTCTGAAGGTAATGGAAATAGAACAGGAGATTATGGTGCGTTGTGTTGCTTGTGGTGGCACCTGTTGGGGCAGAGGGGTTAATCATTGCCTACCAAGGAGAGCCTTTCACTTGTCTCTATGGAATCTCTCCTGCCTTGGTTCGGAATGCTGCTGAATCTCCCTTACTAGTGGCCCGACTTATAAGGGAGCAACTCTGTAGACACAGGTAAACTATTTCTTAGCAAGTCTGTCACTGCCGGCTTGTTCTCAGGACAGGGACAGGATGGCTGATGTAACAGTAGAGTACTCCTGTTCTGCAGCCAATTTAAAGCTGTAGCTCAGCAAACCTCCTTTACCTACCTGCAGCCCTCTCATCCTCCATGGACCAGTTTGAGGACCACATTATCACAGCAAGTACCAGTTGAGGATTCACTGGTCTGTAGATCCAGAGAACGGTGAAGAAAACCTGGAGACATTTGTAGCCAACCGTGTCTGAAATGGGAAAAAAAAAATCCTTTCTGACCCAAAAAATGGCAATCCAGAGTTTAACTGCATATTGCTATATGGTATAGACGGAAATAACCAGCCTGATTTAAATCTTGTACTACCACTCCACAATCACATGCATTGCAGACAGTTACAGAATGGCCCCCATAGAACCGGGCTAGCCCCATTCAGGAGTAGCAGCACTGTCCACCAAAAGCGCATACTGTTCATGCGAAGCCGTGAGCAGCTGTGTATTCATTTTAAGGCAGGCAGTAAAACCACAGCTCAACTTCTGGTTTTACTATCCCCCAGGGTTGCCAACTTTCAGTAAATTTACAAACAGTTTGTAAAATCGGTACTTTTTGCATCTGTCCTTGAATGTCCATTACGGACATGCAGGCTGCATGTCCGTAACTGACATTCATGGACAGATGCAACAATTATGGATTTTACAAACTGTTCGTAAATTTACTGAAAGTTGGCAACCCTGCTATCCCCCCAGTCGCCTGTGTGAATGAGCCCTGAAGAGAGATGCACATTTGCATGGCTTTTCCTAGGGTATTTGACAGTGGGTATATCACCTCCTCTTTAGCCGATTTAACCCTAATATACTGCACTACCATGTTGCAATCGTGTGCATTGCACGCAGTTGCAGTGTGGCCCAACTATACTCAATTGACAAGTACGGCAAGATGCCGCTTGTCAAACTCTGGCCCCCTGGGTTAAAAATTACTTTCGTTGGGCAATACAAAGCCATACTACTGACCTCTGTACACTGCCCTACAACTAACTGAACTCTGTGCACTGCCCTGCATCCTACTGACCTCTGTACACTGCTCTACAACTAACTGACCTCTGTACACTGCCCTACAACTAACTGAACTCTGTGCACTGCCCTGCATCCTACTGACCTCTGTACACTGCTCTACAACTAACTGACCTCTGTACACTGCCCTACAACTAACTGAACTCTGTGCACTGCCCTGCATCTTACTGACCTCTGTACACTGCTCTACAACTAACTGACCTCTGTACACTGCCCTACAACCTACTGACCTCTGTACACTGCCCTACAACCTACTGACCTCTGTACACTGCCCTACAACTAACTGACCTCTGTACACTGCCCTACTACCTACTGACCTCTGTACACTGCCCTACAACTAACTGACCTCTGTACACTGCCCTACTACCTACTGACCTCTGTACACTGCCCTACAACCTACTGACCTCTGTACACTGCCCTACATCCTACTTACCTCTGTACACTGCCCTACAACCTACTGACCTCTGTACACTGCCCTACAACCTACTGACCTCTGTACACTGCCCTACAACTAACTGACCTCTGTACACTGCCCTACTACCTACTGACCTCTGTACACTGCCCTACAACCTACTGACCTCTGTACACTGCCCTACAACCTACTGACCTCTGTACACTGCCCTACAACTAACTGACCTCTGTACACTGCCCTACTACCTACTGACCTCTGTACACTGCCCTACAACCTACTGACCTCTGTACACTGCCCTACAACCTACTGACCTCTGTACACTGCCCTACAACTAACTGACCTCTGTACACTGCCCTACTACCTACTGACCTCTGTACACTGCCCTACAACTAACTGACCTCTGTACACTGCCCTACAACTAACTGAACTCTGTACACTGCCCTACATCCTACTGACCTCTGTACACTGCTCTACAACTAACTGACCTCTGTACACTGCCCTACTACCTACTGACCTCTGTACACTGCCCTACAACCTACTGACCTCTGTACACTGCCCTACAACCTACTGACCTCTGTACACTGCCCTACAACTAACTGACCTCTGTACACTGCCCTACTACCTACTGACCTCTGTACACTGCCCTACAACTAACTGAACTCTGTGCACTGCCCTACAACTAACTGAACTCTGTACACTGCCCTACAACCTACTGACCTCTGTACACTGCCCTACAACCTACTGACCTCTGTACACTGCCCTACAACCTACTGACCTCTGTACACTGCCCTACAACTAACTGACCTCTGTACACTGCCCTACTACCTACTGACCTCTGTACACTGCCCTACAACCTACTGACCTCTGTACACTGCCCTACAACCTACTGACCTCTGTACACTGCCCTACAACTAACTGACCTCTGTACACTGCCCTACTACCTACTGACCTCTGTACACTGCCCTACAACCTACTGACCTCTGTACACTGCCCTACAACCTACTGACCTCTGTACACTGCCCTACAACTAACTGACCTCTGTGCACTGCCCTACAACTAACTGAACTCTGTACACTGCCCTACATCCTACTGACCTCTGTACACTGCTCTACAACTAACTGACCTCTGTACACTGCCCTACATCCTACTGACCTCTGTACACTGCTCTACAACTAACTGACCTCTGTACACTGCCCTACAACCTACTGACCTCTGTACACTGCCCTACAACTAACTGACCTCTGTACACTGCCCTACACCTAACTGACCTCTGTACACTGCCCTACTACCTACTGACCTCTGTACACTGCCCTACAACTAACTGACCTCTGTGCACTGCCCTACAACCTACTGACCTCTGTACACTGCCCTACAACCTACTGACCTCTGTACACTGCCCTACAACTAACTGACCTCTGTACACTGCCCTACTACCTACTGACCTATGTACACTGCCCTACAACCTACTGACCTCTGTACACTGCCCTACAACCTACTGACCTCTGTACACTGCCCTACAACCTACTGACCTCTGTACACTGCCCTACAACCTACTGACCTCTGTACACTGCCCTACAACTAACTGACCTCTGTACACTGCCCTACTACCTACTGACCTCTGTACACTGCCCTACAACTAACTGACCTCTGTGCACTGCCCTACAACCTACTGACCTCTGTACACTGCCCTACAACCTACTGACCTCTGTACACTGCCCTACAACTAACTGACCTCTGTACACTGCCCTACTACCTACTGACCTCTGTACACTGCCCTACAACCTACTGACCTCTGTACACTGCCCTACAACCTACTGACCTCTGTACACTGCCCTACAACCTACTGACCTCTGTACACTGCCCTACAACCTACTGACCTCTGTACACTGCCCTACAACTAACTGACCTCTGTACACTGCCCTACTACCTACTGACCTCTGTACACTGCCCTACAACTAACTGACCTCTGTGCACTGCCCTACAACCTACTGACCTCTGTACACTGCCCTACAACCTACTGACCTCTGTACACTGCCCTACAACTAACTGACCTCTGTACACTGCCCTACTACCTACTGACCTATGTACACTGCCCTACAACCTACTGACCTCTGTACACTGCCCTACAACTAACTGACCTCTGTACACTGCCCTACAACCTACTGACCTCTGTACACTGCCCTACAACTAACTGACCTCTGTACACTGCCCTACAACTAACTGACCTCTGTACACTGCCCTACTACCTACTGACCTCTGTACACTGCCCTACAACCTACTGACCTCTGTACACTGCCCTACAACTAACTGACCTCTGTACACTGCCCTACAACCTACTGACCTCTGTACACTGCCCTACAACTAACTGAACTCTGTACACTGCCCTACAACTAACTGAACTCTGTACACTGCCCTACAACCTACTGACCTCTGTACACTGCCCTACATCCTACTTACCTCTGTACACTGCCCTACAACCTACTGACCTCTGTACACTGCCCTACATCCTACTTACCTCTGTACACTGCCCTACAACCTACTGACCTCTGTACACTGCCCTACAACCTACTGACCTCTGTACACTGCTCTACAACTAACTGACCTCTGTGCACTGCCCTACAACTAACTGAACTCTGTACACTGCCCTACATCCTACTGACCTCTGTACACTGCTCTACAACTAACTGACCTCTGTACACTGCCCTGCAACCTACTGACCTCTGTACACTGCCCTACATACACTGGCCTCTTTACTCTGCCCTACATCCTACTGACCTTTGTACACTGCCCTACCTACTACTGGACACTGCCCTAAATCCTAATGACCTCTGTATACTGCCCTACATCCTACTGACCTCTGTGTACTGCCCTACATACTACTGACCTCTGTACTCTGCCATACATAATTCTGACCTCTGTAATCTGCCGTACATAATGCTGAATCTCTGTACTCTGCCGTACATACTACTGACCTCTGTACACTGACCTACTTACTACTGATGCCTGTATACTGATCTACATACTATTGACCTCTGTACACGCACCTACTTACTACTGACCTCTGTACACGGACCTACTTACTACTGATCTCTGGACACTGCCCTAACACTTCTGACCTCTGTACAATGCCCCACATCCTACTGACCTCTGAACACTGCCCTAACACTACTGACCTCTGTACAATGCCCCACATCCCACTGACCCCTGTACACTTACCTATTACTGACCTCTGTACACTGCTCTACATACTACTGACCTCTGTACACTGCCCCACATTCTACTGACCCCTGTACAATGCCCTACATACTACTGACCTCTGTACACTGCCCCACATCCTACTGACCTCTGTACACTGCCCTACATACTACTGACCCCTGTACACTGCCCTACATCCTACTGACCTCTTTACACTGCCCTGCATACTATTGACCCCGGTACACTTACCTACCTTTTACTAACTTCTGTACACTGCCCTGCATACTATTGACCCCTGTACACTTACCTTCCTTTTACTGACCTCTGTACACTGCCATACATCCTACTGACCTCTGTACACTGCCCTACCTACTATTAACCTTTGTGTACTGCCCTACCTACATACAAATGACCTCTGTACTCTGCCGTACATACTACTGACCTCTGTACACTGCCCTACTTACTACTGATGTCTGTATACTGAGCTACATACTATTGACCTCTGTACACTGACCTACTTACTACTGACCTCTGTACACTGACCTACCTACTACTGACCCCTGGACACTGCCCTAACCCTACTGACCTCTGTACAATGCCCCACATCCTACTGACCTCTGAACACTGCCCTGCATTCTACTGACCCCTGTACACTTCCCTACATACTACTGACCTCTGTACAATGCCCTACATCCTACTAACCTCTGTACACTGCCCTGCATACTATTGACCTCTGTACACTTGCCTACCTATTACTGACCTCTGTACACTGCCATACATCATACTGACCTCTGTACACTGCCCTACCTACTACTGACCTCTGTACACTGCCCTTCATACTAATGACCTCTGTACACCGCCCTGCATACTACTGACCTCTGTACACTGACCCACCTACTACTGCCCTCTGTACACTTCCCTACATACTACTGACCTCTGTACAATGCCCTACATCCTACTAACCTCTGTACACTGCCCTGCATACTATTGACCCCTGTGCACTTGACTACCTATTACTGACCTCTGTACACTGCCCTACCTACTACTGACCTCTGTACACTGCCCTTCATACCAATGACCTCTGTACACTGCCCTGCATACTACTGACCCTTGTACACATACCTATTACTGACCTCTTTACACTGCCCTGCATACTACTGACCCTTGTACACTCACCTACCTATTACTGACCTCTGTACACTGCCCTACATACTACTGACCTCTGTATACTGCCCTGCATCCTACTGATCTCTGTATAATGCCCTACATCCTACTGACCTCTGTACACTGCCCTACATACTACTGAGCTCTGTATACTGCCCTACATCCTAATGACCTCTATATACTGCCCTACATACTACTGGCCTCTGGACACTGCCCTACCTACTACTGACCTCTGTACACTGCCCCACATCCTACTGACCTCTGTACACTGCCCCACATCCTACTGACCTCTGTATTCTGACCTACCTACTACTGACCTATCTACACCACCACTACAGTGATCTCCACTAGTTTCTGGGTTCTGTGCCAAGCAGCTGCTCTGCTGCTTAGTGAACACGGGAGGTCACTTGCTTGCTCGGCACGGGTGCCATTTAGAGAAAACTTTGGATTTTCTCAGTGTTTGCAAAGCATTCTCTGATTGGACGAGGTGGAGAGGCAGGACAGTGACATCACAATCTCCACCTTGTGTACCCAGAGTACACTTTATATTCATTGAGAAAATGCAAAGTGTTCTCTGAACGATGCCTGTGCCGAGCAAGCAACCTCCTGTGTTCACTAAGTAGCAGGGTAGCCACTCAGCAGGGGACCCAAAATCTTGCAGCAATCACTGTAGTAGATGTGCCTGCTACAATGATTTCCAGCTTCTTCAGAGATCAGCCAGGTGTGGCACATACTTGCATTACTCCAGGCAGGACCAATGTAACTATACAAAAATATCCATACTTGACCTTCAGCTTTAAGTTTTTCTATGAAGCCTTATTTTGCCAGTTCTGCTTTTTAATACAATCCACTCTATGTAAGATTGTTTCTAAATATTTCTGATATTTATGTAGAACGGTGTGTAGTGTGATCCCTGTATATATTCCCTGTATATACACAGTATCTCACAAAATTGAGTACACCCCTCACATTTTTGTAAATATTTTATTCTATCTTTTCATGTGACAACACTGAAGAAATGACACTTTGCTACAATGTAAAGTAGTGAGTGTACAGCTTGTATAACAGTGTAAGTTTGCTGTCCCCCCAAAATAACTCAACACACAGCCATTAATGTCTAAACCGCTGGCAACAAAAGTGAGTACACCCCTAAGTGAAAATGTCCAAATTGGGCCCAATTAGCCATTTTTCCTCCCCGGTGTCATGTGACTTGTTAGTGTTACAAGATCTCAGGTGTGAATGGGGAGCAGGTGTGTTAAATTTGGTGTTATTGCTCTCACTCTCTCATACTGGTCACTGGAAGTACAACATGGCACCTCATGGCATAGAATTCTCTGAAGATCTGAAAAAAAGAAATGTTGCGCTACATAAAGATGGCGTAGGCTATAAGAAGAATGGCAAGATCCTGAAACTGAGCTGCAGCACGGTGGCCAAGACCATACAGCGGTTTAACAGGACAGGTTCCACTCAGAACAGGCCTTGCCATGGTCGACTAAAGAAGTTGAGTGCACGTGCTCAGCGTCATATCCAGAGATTGTCTTTGAGATATAGACGTATGAGTGCTGCCAGCATTGCTGCAGAGGTTAAAGGGGTGGGAGGTCAGCCTGTCAGTGCTCAGACCATATGCTGCAAACTGCATCTTATTGGCTCTCTTCCCAGAAGGAAGCACCTTCTAAAGATGATGCACAAGAAAGCCTGCAAACAGTTTGCTGAAGACAAGCAGACTAAGGACATTGATTACTGGAACCATTTCCTGTGGTCAGATGAGACGAAGATAAACTTATTTGGTTCAGATGGTGTCAAGAGTGTGTGGGGGAAACCAGGTGAGGAGTACAAAGACAAGTGTGTCTTGCCTACAGTCAACAAAACAATACTCCTGCGCTCTGATGTCTTGGTGTATGCGGGGCGTGTCGATCATTCCTCAGTAAACAGGCAACACTTTAGGAATCTTGCAGCCCTCCTCAGAACTATGGGTGTTCATACAACTGTAAAAAAAACAAAAAACAGGAGGGCGCACCGACCTAGTGTATTACCAGATAAAATCTTTATTAAAATGTATAAAAACAGCAATGGTCCTACTCACAAGCAGAGCGTTAGAATGAGCTTTTTCTAGTGACCAGCCTGAATCATAGGACGACTGAAGTCAAAACTCGATGACCAGAGAGATGGATGGTACCTCAAATGTGCTGGACGGCTGACGCGTTTCCGGGGCGCACCCCTTTCTTCAGAGCCTACACAGCTTGTGGTATCCTTCAGTCGTCCTATGATTCAGGCTGGTCACTAGAAAAAGCTCATTCTAACGCTCTGCTTGTGAGTAGGACCATTGCTGTTTTTATACATTTTAATAAAGATTTTATCTGGTAATACACTAGGTCGGTGCGCCCTCCTGTTTTTTGTTTTTTTGCCTACAGTCAAGCATGGTGGTAGGAGTGTCATGGTCTGGGGCTGCATGAGTGCTGCCGGCACTGGGGAGCTACAGATCATTGAGGGAACCATGAATGCCAACATGTACTGTGACATACATAAGCAGAGCATGATCCCCTCCCTTCAGAGACTGGACCGCAGGGCAGTATTCCAACATAACGACCCCAAACACACCTCCAAGACGGCCACTGCCTTGCTAAAGAAGCTGAGGGTAAGGCTACTTTCACACTGAGGCGCTGGATGCGCTGGCGGTATAGTGGCGCTATTTTTAGCGCCGCTATACCATTTTTTTGGCCGCGATTTGCAGGCGCTAGGGGGGGTATTTTAACCCCCGCTAGCGGCCAAAAAAGGGTTAAAAACGCCCGCAATAACGCCTCTTTGAGGCGTTTTGCGGGCATATTAGAGGCGCTACCCCATTGATTTCAATGGGCAGGGGCGCTATAGGAGCGCTATTTTTAGCGCTCCTATTGCGCCTCAAAGATGCGGCTTGCAGGAGTTTTTTGAGCCTCCTGCAAGCGCAACGCTCCAGTGTGAAAGCCCTCGGGCTTTCACATTGGATAGTATTGAGAGGCTTTTTTGGGGCGCATTGCAGGCGCTATTTAGAGCGCAATAGCGCCTGCAAAGCGCCTCAGTGTGAAAGGGGCCTAAAGTGATAGACTGGCCAGACTTGTCTCCAGACCTAATCCCTATTGAGCATCTGTGGGGCATCCTCAAACGGAAGGTGGAGGAGCGCAAGGTCTCTAACATCCACCAGCTCTGTGATGTCGTCATGGAGGAGTAGAAGAGGACTCTGGTGGCAACCTATGAAGCTCTGGTGAACTCCATGCCCAAGAGGGTTAAGGCAGTGCTGGAAAATAATGATGGCCACACAAAATATTGACACTTTGGGCCCAATTTGGAAATTTTCACTTAGGCATGTACTCACTTTTGTTGCTAGCAGTTTAGACATTAATGGCTGTGTGTTGAGTTATTTTGAGGGGACAGCAAATTTACCCTGTTATACAAGCTGTACACTCACTACTTTACATTGTAGCAAAGCGTCATTTCTTCAGTGTTGTCACATGAAAAGATATAATAAAATACTGTATATACAATGAGGTCCATATATATTTGGACACAGGCACAATTTTCATACTTTAGGCTCTGTATGCCACCAGAATAAAATTAAAACGAAACAATCCAAATTTATTTGAAGTGCAGACTTTCAGCTTTAATTTAAGGGGTTTGAACATAAAGTACAAATTTTAGGAACTACAATCATTTTCATACACAGTCCCCCCCCCCATTTTCAGGGGCTCAAATGTAATTGGACAGATGAATATAATCATAAATAAAATGTTAATTTTTTATATTTTGTTGAGAATCCCTTACTGGCAATGACTGCCTGAAGCCTGGAACCCATGGACATTACCAGACTGGGTTTCCTCCTTTATGATGCTTTGCCAGGCTCTAACTGCAGCTGTCTTCAGTTGTTCATTGTATGTGGGTCTTTCTGCCTTTAGTTTTGCCTTCAGCCAGTGAAATGCATACTCAATTGGGTTGAGATCAGGTGATTGACTCAGGCCATTGCAGAATATTCCACTGCTTTTCCTTCAAAAGCTCCTGGGTTGTTTTTGCAATGTGTTTTGGATTATTGTCCATCTGTACTGTGAAGCGCCATCCAATCAACTTTACTGCATTTGGCTGAATCTAGGCTGACAGTATATCTCTAAACACTGCAGAATTCATCCGGCAGCTTCTGTCTTCTGTCACATCATCAATAAACACCAATGACCCAGTGCCACTGGAAGCCATGCATGCCCATGCCATTACACTGCAAGCTCACCATGCTTTACAGGTGACGTTGTGTGCTTTTTATCATGAGCTGTTCCAAGCCTTCTCCACACTTTTTTCTTTCCTTCCGTCATTCTGGTACAGTTTCATCTTAGTTTCAGAAAGAATGCTTTTCCAAAACTGGTCTGGCTTTTTTAGATGTTTTTTTTTTTGGCAAAGTCTAATCTGGCTTTTCTATTCTTCGGGCTTTTGTATGTTTTGCACCTTGTGGTGAACCCTCTGTATTTGCTCTTGTGAAGTCTTCTCTTGATTGTAGACTTTGACAATTATACGCCCGCCTCCTGGAGAGTGTCCTTCACTTGTCTAGATGTTGTAAATGGGTTTTACTTTACCATAGAGAGGATCCTGAAATCATCCACCACTGTTGTCTTCTGTGGATGTGTAGGCTTTTTTATGTTTCTGAGCTCACCAGTGCTTTCTTTTTTTCTCAGAATGTATCAAACTGTTTATTTGGCCACTTCTAATGTTGCTGCTATCTCTCTGGTGGCTTTGTTCCATTTTTGAAGCCTGACAACAGCCTGTTTCACTTTTATGGACAGCTCCTTTGAACACATGATGTATGTTCACAGCAATAGATTCCAAATGCAAATACCACACTTAGAATCAACCCCAGACCTTTTACCTGCTTAATTGATGAAGAAATAACGAAGGTCATAAAATGGCTTTTGATTCAATTGTCCAATTACGTTTGGTTCTTTGAAAAAGGGTGGATGGCTATTCTTAAGAGCTGTAATTCCTAAACCCTTCCTCCGATTTAGATGTACATACCCTCAAATTAAACCTGAGAGTGCGCACTTTCAGCCCATATCCATTATGTAACTATAGCTTGAATATGTTTTGATAAATACCTGAAAAAAACTAAAATTGTGCCTGTGTCTAAATATATATGGACCTAACTATATATATATATATATATATATATATATTGTGACAGCAGGAAGGTAAAGTCACCTGGTTGCATCCAGGGGGGTAGATATATTTCGCCCAGATTCAGGCTTTACGCCGATTTGTACAACTAGGTGGAGAGTTGTATAAGGCTAGTGTGCTCATGGATGACTCATACCTCTAGGGAGAGGGCTGGGCGTCGTGCAGACAGGGAGTTGATGAGACCAGCTGAACCTTGTCAGCTCATTTAGGCCTCTATAAGAAAGCCCAGCTTCATTAGATGTTAGCTCATGCCTGGAACCAGACCTGTGTGGACTGTCTAGGGAGAGTGAACCCCTGTGCGGTGAGAGAAAGCCTGTGTGGCTATATTTTGCTTGGACATTTAAAACCAGGGACTAGGACAGCACTAGGCTGATCCCAGTTGTTAGTTAGGAAACCTGTATGTTTAGTCAGAGGTCAAGTTGACCAGGATTTATTTTGTTTATGTTTTTTTTGCCTTGCTGTGTTTTTGTCACTGTAAATAGAAAATAAACCGCACCTTTTTGATTTTGAAAACCACAACCTCCGTCTGCTGGGCCTGTTTTTGGGTGGGGAGCCCATCCCGGGGGTCACACATACCCGCTGCCGAGCTAACCCCCTCACAGTTGGTGGAGAACCAGTGGCAGTTTTTTTTTAAGCCAGCATGGAGGAGATACTGAAACAGCTGGCTCTAGCAAATGCCAATCAACAGCAGACAAATGCAGGTTTGCAAAGGAGCCTTGCAGCCCAGCAGCAAGCTCATCAACAGAGCCTTGCAACTTTACAACAGAGTCTGGAGGCTCAGCAACAAGCCCAACAGCAATCTGAGGCCCGCTTCATAGACCTGTTGCAGAAGCAAGAGCAGAGACTACAACAACAGATGGAAGCAGTAATGCAGCAACGTCCGCAGACCAGTGAGGAAAGCCGTCCCACTAATACCGCGTCCTTTGGGGTGAGTCGTTTATTGACAAAAATGACTGGAGAGGATGATCCAGAGGTATTTTTGACCACATTTGAAAGGACCGCTGAAAGAGAAAAGTGGCCTGAGGAGCAGTGGGCTGGACTAGTGGCTCCTCTGTTAACTGGTGAATCGCAGAAAGCTTACTATGACCTAGAGCCTAACCAAGCAAAAGACTATGTGATGCTAAAAGCTGAAATATTGGCAAGGCTGGGTGTCACCCTGGCTGTCCGGGCTCAGCGTGTGCATAACTGGACTTTCCAGCTTGGAAAACCCCCCAGGTCTCAAATGTATGATCTCATTCACCTGAGCAGAAAGTGGCTACAGCCAGAGACTTTGTCCGCACCAAAGATTGTGGAACGTGTTGTAATGGATCGGTTTTTGAGAGCTCTTCCTACTGCCATCCAAAAGTGGGTAAGCCATGGAGACCCAGAGACGGCCGATGGTCTTGTGGATCGTGTGGAGAAATACTTGGCTACAGAGAACCTGACGGCCTCTTCCAGAGACACTCGGACTTTCCACCCTAAGACCAGACCATCCCCAGGGGCGGATAAGAGGATTCCAAGGGGTGAGGGTGGAGAGAGTGAGAGGGTGGGAGCTCTACCCCAAGTTTGGCGAGAACAGCCTGGGAAATCAGCGGCTCAAGAGGCCGCAAGAAGGATCGTTTGCTACCGCTGCCGGCAAGCGGGACATATTGCAGCAAATTGCCCGGTTGTGGAGGAACCCATGCAGTGTGACTTTCTGACGGGCAGACGTCAGTCGCTGTGTGCGACAGTCGCATGCACTGCCATTCGGGGAACTGAGAAACATTTATGCAAAATGTGTATTAATGGTAGAAATGTTGTGGTATTGCTGGATTCAGGTAGCCTTGTGACCCTGATAAAGGCTGAGTTAGTTAAAACAGAGGTCTCTGGGAATAGCAAGGTAGCCGTTATTTGTGTGCATGGGGACACCCGAGAGTATCCAGTGACTACAGTGTGTTTCGAGACCCCCAAAGGTACCCTCTCTCATCCAGTGGGCTTAGTATCTCAGTTACCGCATGACGCCATTGTGGGAAGGGATTTTCCGAAGTTCTGGGAACTGTGGGATGATCCTGAGCCCCCCACTGGTGCCCCTATGTACCAGGAATGTGATAGCCAGAACTCCCCTGAGAGTGGTGAGGACTCTCCGGAATTTCCCTTGTCAGTATTGGCAGGGGAGACTCAAGAAACTGGAGAGGAGCCCACCTCCTCAGACGAAAACCTACCGTCTGTGGAGTTTTCTGATCTTGAGGTTCACAGGGAAAACTTTGCCACAGAACAGTTGAAAGACCCCGCCCTAATAAAGGCACGGGAAAACGTAGTGAAAATAGATGGCGAGTTAGTGAACCCAGATAATACCGGCACTTACCCATACTTCAGCGTAGAGAAGGACCTACTGTATCGGGTGGCAAAAAGGGCAGAAGAAACCGTTGAGCAGCTTGTGGTGCCCAAACCTTACAGGAAGTTGGTGTTGGAGTTGGCCCATGGGCACATTCTTGGAGGTCATCTGGGGACAGAGAAAACCCGAGAGAGGGTATTACAGAGATTCTATTGGCCTGGGGTGATGAAGGACATAGAAAATTATTGTTCCTCCTGCCCTGTGTGTCAGAGGTCGGCCCCGATGCCACATTTCCGTAGCCCGCTGGTCCCTCTACCCATCATTGAGGTCCCGTTTGAGAGAATCGCAATGGATTTGGTAGGTCCTATAATCAAGTCCGCTAGGGGGCACCAGTACATATTGGTTATAATGGACTATGCCACCCGTTATCCAGAAGCGATCCCTCTCAGAAATACCTCGGCCAAAACCATAGCCAAAGAGCTATCTCTTGTTTTTAGCCGGGTGGGTATTTGTAAAGAACTGCTTACGGACCAAGGTACACCCTTTATGTCCCGGGTTATGAAAGAGCTGTGTAAATTGTTCAAAGTGACGCAATTGCGTACATCTGTGTATCACCCCCAAACCGATGGGCTGGTTGAAAGATTCAACAAAACCCTAAAACAAATGTTGAAGAAAGTGGTGGATAGAGATGGAAGGGATTGGGACTGTCTACTTCCTTATTTGATGTTTGCTATTAGGGAGGTGCCCCAATCCTCTACGGGATTCTCCCCCTTTGAGTTACTGTATGGGAGACACCCAAGAGGGCTGTTGGATATTGCCAAGGAAACTTGGGAAAGTGAGAGTTCTCCCCACAGGAGTGTGATTGAGCATGTCGCCCTGATGCAAGATCGAATTGCACAGGTAATGCCCATCGTGAAGGAACATTTGGCCCAAGCGCAGTTGGCACAGCAGAGAGTGTACAACCGTGGAGCCAAGACCCGTACCTTTTCCCCGGGGGATAGGATATTGGTACTTGTCCCTACGGTTGAAAGTAAATTCCTTGCCAAATGGCAAGGCCCCTACGAGATAATGGAAAAAGTGAGCGAAGTGAATTACAAGGTCAGACAACCAGGAAGGCGAAAGCCCGAACAGATCTATCACGTTAATCTGTTGAAAGCCTGGAGGGATAGAGAGTCCCTAGTCGCAGACACTTGGTCACCAGCTCAAACTGGTTGCGTGATTCCTGAGGTTGGAATCGCAGCCACCTTGTCACAACCCCAACAACAGGAGGTTAAGGAGTTTGTGCTTCGCAACAAGGAGGTATTCTCTGAGCTGCCGGGACAAACATCTGGGGTAGAGCATGACATTATTACCCCGCCCGGTGAAAGGGTGAAGTTAAAACCCTATCGGATCCCAGAGGCCCGACGGGAGGCAATACGGGAGGAAGTACAGAAAATGCTGAACTTAGGGGTGATAGAGGAGTCCCAAAGTGATTGGTCTAGTCCCATTGTGTTGGTGCCTAAACCGGATGGGAGCTGGCGATTTTGTAACGATTTTCGTCAGTTGAACAAAGTTACAAAATTTGACACCTACCCCATGCCACGTATAGATGAGTTGATCGACCGGCTGGGAACAGCCCGATACATGACGACTCTTGACCTCACAAAAGGGTATTGGCAAATCCCCCTGGCCAAGTCGGCCAAAGAGAAAACCGCATTTGTAACCCCAGACGGGGCGTTCCAATATAAAAGAATGCCGTTCGGGTTACAGAATGCGCCGGCCACATTCCAGCGGAAAATGGACCAGATGCTGAGGCCCCATCGGAAGTATGCTGCGGCTTACCTGGATGACATAATTGTCCATAGCACAGATTGGGCCTCACATCTGCCAAAAGTGCAAGCAGTCCTGGACTCTGTTCGGGAAGCAGGGTTTACGGCTAACCCCAAGAAGTGTACCATTGGGCAGGAGGAGGCCAAATATCTTGGGTACACCATTGGGAGGGGAGTAATAAAACCCCAACTCAACAAAGTCGAGGCCATCCAGAGTTGGCCACGTCCCAACAGCAAGAAGCAGGTACGAGCCTTTCTGGGAATCGCTGGGTATTATCGGCGATTCATTCCCCACTTTGCTTCTAAGGCTGTGCCCTAACCAACCTGACGAAGGGGAAAGGGTCGGTCATGATTAAATGGACCCCCGAGGCTGAGGCAGCATTCCAATTCTTGAAACAAGCCTTATGTAGCCAGCCAGTGTTGTACTCACCCGACTTCTCTAGAGACTTTGTCGTACAAAGTGATGCGTCAGATGTGGGGTTAGGAGCAGTATTGTCCCAGGTCTGGAACGGGGAAGAGCACCCAGTCATTTACCTCAGCAGGAAGTTGAAGTCCCATGAGGTAAATTGCGCCACCGTTGAAAAGGAGTGTTTAGCGGTGAAGTGGGCTCTAGATTCCCTTCGGTACTACCTGCTAGGTAGGCACTTTGACATGGTTACGGATCACGCTCCGTTAAAGTGGATGGCTCAAAACAAGGAAACAAATAGAAGAGTGAATAGGTGGTTCCTGGCCCTCCAGGAATTCAACTTCACAGTAAAGCATCGCCCTGGCGTTCAAATGGGGAATGTGGATGCTTTGTCTCGAGTACATGAATGCCTGATTGCTGGTGTTCCAACCCCGAGGTTAAAACAAGAGGGGGGGGTATGTGACAGCAGGAAGGTAAAGTCACCTGGTTGCATCCAGGGGGGTAGATATATTTCGCCCAGATTCAGGCTTTACGCCGATTTGTACAACTAGGTGGAGAGTTGTATAAGGCTAGTGTGCTCATGGATGACTCATACCTCTAGGGAGAGGGCTGGGCGTCGTGCAGACAGGGAGTTGATGAGACCAGCTGAACCTTGTCAGCTCATTTAGGCCTCTATAAGAAAGCCCAGCTTCATTAGATGTTAGCTCATGCCTGGAACCAGACCTGTGTGGACTGTCTAGGGAGAGTGAACCCCTGTGCGGTGAGAGAAAGCCTGTGTGGCTATATTTTGCTTGGACATTTAAAACCAGGGACTAGGACAGCACTAGGCTGATCCCAGTTGTTAGTTAGGAAACCTGTATGTTTAGTCAGAGGTCAAGTTGACCAGGATTTATTTTGTTTATGTTTTTTTTGCCTTGCTGTGTTTTTGTCACTGTAAATAGAAAATAAACCGCACCTTTTTGATTTTGAAAACCACAACCTCCGTCTGCTGGGCCTGTTTTTGGGTGGGGAGCCCATCCCGGGGGTCACACATACCCGCTGCCGAGCTAACCCCCTCACAATATATATATATATATATACACACACACTATATTGTCAAAAGTATTGGGACACCTGCCTTTACACGCACATGAACTTTAATGGTATCCCAGTCTTAGTCTGTAGGGTTCAATATTGAGTTGGCCCACCCTTTGCAACTATAACGGCTTCAACTCTTCTGGGAAGGCTGTCCACAAGGTTTAGGAGTGTGTCTATGGGAATTTTTGACCATTTGTGAGGTCAGGAACTGATGTGGACGAGCAGGCCTGGCTCGTAGTCTCTGCATGACCGCGCAATTAATCAATGAGCCGTAATGTGTGCTGTAACCTGTAGCAACCAGTCAGTAAGTGGTAATGATATGCTGTAACCTCTGGCAACCAATCACTGCCTGATCTGATACAGTAAACTGATTTTAAGTCTAGCTGATATTTATTGTATGTCTCAGAGCAGGTGGAGAGCAAGAAAATGTTTGCCCAGGGTCCAATCAACATTAAAGACGGCCCTGGGTATTACATCACTTCTGGGTGAGCAGAGGAATGACAGCAGTCATTCCTCGGCTACTGTAGCTGAAGATGCAGCTAATCAAGCACACACTGTGCTTGATTAGCTGCCCTGGTGAGCAGAGAAAACACTGAGGGTCTAATTGACCTCTGATGTGTCCATAAAGAGGACCTGTCACCTGCCCATGCTATCACATGGGGAACTTGTAAAGATTCTAAAGAATAAAGATAAATGAAAAAAAGTGTGAAAAATTGTAATGAAACAAATAAAAATAAGAAAAAAAAAAGTATCCTCCCTCACTCCTGTGCACACCACAATGCATATGTGCAGCATAGGGCATGGAAGTATGTAAGCATAAATTGTAGTACACATGTGAGGTATCACCATGAAGGTCAGAGTGAGATCAGTAATTCTAGAGCCATAATTCATAATAAACTCTAAACTGATAACCTGCAAGGCAATTTGTGGTACCACTGGATTTTTTTTTTTTTTTTTTGCGCAGACATTTTTAAGGTTTATTATCAAAAGTATTGGGACGCCTGCCTTTACACGCACATATCGCCGTCTCCCAGAAGTGGGGACCTGTCAAAAACATTTTCCCATTCTTGAAAGCTGCCAAATGTGGCACCAGAGGGAGGGAGGACCCAAATAAGCAGAACTTGCACTTTTCAATGGAGCTCCGCTTTAAATACCACCAAAAGAAAGCTCTATTTGTGGGAAAGAAATGATAAAAATTTCATATGAGTACAGTGTTGCATAACCGCGCAATTGTCATTCAAAGTGCTACAGCGCTGAAAGGTAAAAATTGGCCTGGGCAGGAAGGGGGTGACAGTGCCCAGGGGGTAAAATCGCTATTTATGGGTATACACAGTGGCTAAGCTAGACATTCTTTCACCCGGGGCAAGGAATCAGTTTGGCGCCCCCCCCCCCCCCATAATGGGACAAGATTAGGCAGGAAAATTAGAAACTCCCAGGCTATAGCTATATATATATATATATATAGGCTATAGTCAGCTGTCTGTCCCCCCCCCCCCGCTCTTCTGGTCCCCCCCATAGTTTCGGCCCTGGGTATACTTTGAATTCCAAAAATATGTCTGCTCACCTCCTAATGCCTCAATGGTCAGTTACAATGTTCATGGCAACCAATCAACTTTTATCTTTCATTTCTAAAGTTTATCTATACAAGCTGAAGGTAGAATCTGATTGGTTACCAGGCAGAATTTCTCCAGTTTTGATGAATTACCTCCTCTTATCTCAGTGACCATTGTCCCCCCGGACAGGAAGTGACGGGAGTCCAAAAGTTACAGGAATTGAGGGAAAATCCTTCCTCAGGGGTCACCTGTTCCGGTGATGACTGTCAATGGACCGTCCACATAACATTGTGGTGATCTGTATTGGGAAGTCTGTAAATAATAAATGTCCTCATCACATGAAGATACCATCCTGTATGTCAGAGTTCTCCTCACACATAGCGCTAGCATGACCACACCCCCGAGCTCTTCCCGCCAGTTCCTGTCAGGCGCGCATTGCATGCCGGGGGTTCATCGCGCTCCTTCTCGGTTTTACTTACCGCGGTCGCTGCGCGCTCCCTCCTCCTGACTCCGCCTACCACAGGCCGGCGCCCGGCCCCTCCTCCTGACTCCGCCTACCACAGGCCGGCGCCCGGCCCCTCCTCCTGACTTCGCCCACGGCAAAGAGGCGCCCTGGCCCTCTCCTGACCCCTCCCACCGTGGAGCGGTTGTCTCCGGGTGACATGAGGGGTAAAGTAGGTAAAGTCGTTGGTCCGCTGTGGTGTGAGGAGAGTGGAGGACCCCGAGGACGAGGAGTAATGTGGCGGAGCCGGGTCCTCACCCTGCAGTCTATGAACACGGAGGACAGGAGCGGGCGGTGGAGTAATCTGTGAGGGGAACCATCATCACCAAAACCGGGGAGAGGGTGAGTGACTACAACCCCCAGCATGACCATACTGACAGGAGGACTACAACCCCCAGCATGACCATACTGACAGGAGGACTCCAATCCCCAGCATGTCCATACTGACAGGAGGGACTCCAACCCCCAGCATGTCCATACTGACAGGAGGGACTCCAACCCCCAGCATGACCATACTGACAGGAGGACTACAACCCCCAGCATGACCATACTGACAGGAGGACTAAAACCCCCAGCATGACCATACTGACAGGAGGGACTCCAACCCCCAGCATGTCCATACTGACAGGAGGACTACAATCCCCAGCATGACCATACTGACAGGAGGACTCCAATCCCCAGCATGTCCATACTGACAGGAGGGACTCCAACCCCCAGCATGTCCATACTGACAGGAGGGACTCCAACCCCCAGCATGTCCATACTGACAGGAGGACTACAACCCCCAGCATGTCCATACTGACAGGAGGACTCCAACCCCCAGCATGACCATACTGACAGGAGGACTAAAACCCCCAGCATGACCATACTGACAGGAGGGACTCCAACCCCCAGCATGACCATACTGACAGGAGGGACTCCAACCCCCAGCATGACCATACTGACAGGAGGGACTCCAACCCCCAGCATGACCATACTGACAGGAGGGACTCTAACCCCCAGCATGACCATACTGACAGGAGGGACTCCAACCCCCAGCATGACCATACTGACAGGAGGGACTCCAACCCCCAGCATGTCCATACTGACAGGAGGGACTCCAACCCCCAGCATGTCCATACTGACAGGAGGACTACAACCCCCAGCATGTCCATACTGACAGGAGGACTACAACCCCCAGCATGACCATACTGACAGGAGGACTAAAACCCCCAGCATGACCATACTGACAGGAGGGACTCCAACCCCCAGCATGACCATACTGACAGGAGGACTCCAACCCCCAGCATGACCATACTGACAGGAGGGACTCCAACCCCCAGCATGACCATACTGACAGGAGGGACTCCAACCCCCAGCATGACCATACTGACAGGAGGGACTCCAACCCCCAGCATGACCATACTGACAGGAGGGACTACAACCCCCAGCATGACCATACTGACAGGAGGGACTCCAACCCCCAGCATGACCATACTGACAGGAGGGACTACAACCCCCAACATTTTCTGAGTGACACTGTACGTAACGCACGCCTGAACCTACCACACTTTGTGTAAAGCCATTTGTAATGGAAGCTTTTTATTCTTATGTATAAATGATTGTGCTGGGATTGTCTGTGAGAATCAACAGCTTGCACTCTCGGGGGCCCCCCCCCCCGTTTTACTTACCTGAGCCACGAAACTCCGTGGGCGCGATCCCACGATGCTTTCCCCCAGCCTGAGGTGGCTCTTCATTGGAGATTGATAGCAGCTCAGCCATTGACTCCCGCTGCTGTCAATCAAATCAATGATGCGGCGCACCGGAGGGGGGGGCGGGGCCGAGTAAAACAATGTATCACACGGGAGCGCGGCCGCAAGCTAACCCCCTTGGGAGAGCGCTTCCGCCGAGACCCTACTCGCAAAAAGAGACCTAGATAGCAAGCGTCTGAGGGTCATTTGTAAGATACCTAATCCATGGGTCCCACACTTTGTGAAATACCTTCATCTTGTCCTGCACCAGTGCCGTCAACCCTTCATTTAGCTGCATGAGCCACGATAATTTACCCTTGAGCTGGTCAAATGGTAGGGAAGCGGACCTCCAATTCCTGGCTATGGTCATTTTTGCTGAGATAAATATGAAGGTCAAAAGCCTAAAAAACTTTTTTTTTTTAACCCTTACAACCCCTTTAAGTTAAAGTAAAGAAGTGTGTATAAGTTGTGCGGGGTCCCCCATTGTGGTATGTATCTGACTCTGCGCACACCACAGAAGTGGATAACACAATCACTGTGTACACTCTCAGAACCAATTCATACAAATTCCTAAAATCATTAAAATGAGTTTCAAATGACTAAGAACATCCGTAATGCCTCTGGGTTCTGAAGATAGTTGGGTATAAATACATGTGTGGGGGGGGGGGGCAGTCTCTGCCCTCGGGGCGGATAATTGACTCCCATATCTGACAAGCAGACATGTCACCGCACTATTTAATGGGAGATGGAGGAAAACGTTTTGTTGGCTCTGAGGAAGAGACATGTCCTCAAAACGCATTAGCCTGTTGGATGTTAAATTGTCCTGCCATGTTATGTGATTAATCGTGGACTGGATTTTCCTGTTTCGATAAGATGAGCTTTTTAACAAATTTGTCATTTTGTGAGTATATTACTTATCACCTCTATATGTAATAAAGTTATGTGCAGTTATGTTCACCTGATGAAGGAGGCGTGGCCTTGCCTCTGAAACGCATTCTGATTGGCGAAACTGCGGTGGGCGGCGCCAAGGCTGACAGCTCTGGAAAACCTCCACGCTGAGAGTTAGAACCGGCGTCTTCTCGAGGCTGCAGACACAGCTGACACCCGGCGCTCGGGGCTAAACACCACAGGATCCACCGGCGGCTTCTCCCACCGTTGCACCTGGCAATCCTTCACCTACAGAGCACTATATGAGTGCAATTTATACCCCAATTCACACTGTTATCTATTTTTAACCATTCATTAAAATGATGCTGCACTAAGATCGGCTTGTCGATTCTCTCCCATTCATTTCCAGCTCTCTTCTTTTCACAGTTACCGGGTCCCGAGCCCGCACCGGAAGCAACCTCGCCATCGCCAGCAGCCAACATTACACAAACTTTCCGAGAGTTTCTTATTCTTTATAACTTTTTTTAGCAAAAGTGACTTTTTGGGAGTTTTTATTTATTTTTATTTTTTATTTTATCTTCTTAAAGTGGTTGTAAACCCACTTTTTTTTTTTTTCCCACCTGCAAGAGAAAGGCATAATGAGCTATTATGACTAGCATAATAGCTCATTATGTTCCACTTACCTTAGATCGGGGCCCCCGAAGCCGTCCTCGTCCCTCTGTCCAGCCGCAGACATCACTGCGGCGATAGCCGGAATGTTACTCCCGGGTATCGCCGCACCAGCCAATCACAGCGCCGCTCGGGCGCTGTGATTGGCCGGAGCGGCGGAGACGTCACTCTGCGCATGCGCGCGGGAGGCGTCCCACTCGGCTACGCCCAGCGATTGCTGGGAAGTAGCCGAGTATGTGAATGGGATTAACCCCATAGATAGCCCCGTAGATAGCGGCGCTTGACATTTTAGTAAATATCTCCTAAACCGTGTAGGTTTAGGAGATATTTCTTGCACCTACAGGTAAGCCTTAATCTAGGCTTACCTGTAGGTGCAAGTTGAAAAAGTGGGTTTACAACCACTTTAAAGATTGACATCTCTACATAATTAAAAACCATTCATGGGCTTTATTATTCACCACTTTGCAGTTCTTGGGTTCTAGCGCTGAGCTTCAAACTAGTCTTGTGTCCTGGCACCTCCCTCCTGTTGAGCTTGTTGTGGAGGCACCCAAGTTGAGTAACAGCTCCTTGTGTCCATTCAGACACAGAACCCCTTTCTCCCCTGGTTGGCTAGCTGAGTTTGATTAACAGAAGCTGCAGCCAATGACGCCACTGCTGTGTCTCAGCAAATCAGGAGAGAGAGTCTTGGATGGCTAATACAGTCGTGGACATCGCTGGACAGGGAGGGACCTCAGGTAAGTATTAGTGGGGCTGCTGCACACAGAAGGCTTTTATCTTAATGCATTAAGATTAAAAAAACTTCTGCCTTCACAACCACTTTAAAAGGGTTGCACAGGTTTTTTTTTTTTTTTTTTTTTTTTTAAATAACAAACGTTATACTTACCCCCACTATGCAGTTCGTTTTGCAAAGAGTGGCCCCAATCCTCGTCTTCTGGGGTCCCTCGGCGGCTGTCTCGGCTCCTCCCTGCATCAGCTAAACCCCCTGGGAAGTGCTTTCCCAAGGGGGTTACCTTGTGGGCGCTCTTCCGAGCCCTGTATTCAGCGTCCATAGCCGCCAACTACAGGACTGGGCCCCGCCCCCCAGCCCTCTCGTCATTGGAGTTGATTGACAGCAGCGCGAGCCAATGGCTGCGCTGCTATCAATCTATCCAATGAAGAGCCGAGAAGCCCAGCGCGTTCACGACCCGGGACTTTCGAGGGCTCAGGTAAGTAAATGGGGGGGGGCTGGGGGGGGGCTGTAAGCATTGGATGTTTTTTCACCTTAATGCACAGGATGCATTAAGGTGAAAAACACGAAGGTTTACAACCCCTTTAGGCACCCACATCCATTGGGCATCTGCCTGGTTTTCTTGCAGTGCAGGCTATACCTGTGTTCAAGCAAAGGGGAGGTGCTGCTGCAGCTGCTCCGCCTCCTTCCTCTTCCTGAACTGTCACATTGGATAAAAAGCTAGCCTAGGAGAAAAGCCAGGGGACCCAGTTGTCTGCCACATCTCCATCTCCATATCATGTAGGAGGAGGAGAGCCTGACACCAGCAAAGGAATGTGTCTATGACTAGTGCACAGGGATTTTGTCTTTGACCAGTTGGATGACCAGTTGGTTCAGCGGTCCCCACCCCAGAAGTCATGGCATTAGAGGTTATGTGTGCGCTCATCTTTCCATTCCTACCCCAATCATAGTTTGTTTTCTTCTGGGTGCCTCCTCTCCCCCCTCTATTTATCACTTTCCACTCTTGTTTCCCCCCTCTGCTCTCTCTCCAATGATGGGACTTGTTTTATTCCCAGTGACACAACAATGGGACTTATCCCACTGACACCAATGATGGCACTCATTTTATTTTTACTGACACTGCCTTTGACAATGATGGAGTGCCCTTTATCCCACTGACATCAATTATTGAATATATTTTATTATCACTGACACCAATGGCACTTATTTTAATCTCATTGACACCAATGATGGGCTTTGTTTTGTGCTCATTGACACCAATGATAGGACTTATTTTCTTATACTAACACCAGTGATGGGACTTATTTTATCCCACTGACATGAATGATGGGGTCTATTTTTTAATCACTGACACCAATGATGTACCCACCATGCCCTCTTGACAGCACGCTTCACACACCTCATTTTTCTTCTCAAGCCCTGAGGTGTCCCTCTTAACCACTTTCTGCCCGCCATATAGCAATATGATGGCTGCAAAGTGGTTTCATTACCCTGACTGGACATCATAAGACGTCCAGCAGGATAAGCCGCTAACGGGCACCCACGAGGGCGATCTGTCGTGTGTCAGTCTGACAAACCGCATCTCTGATTTTGGTAAAGAGACTATGACGTAAGCTCTTTACCATATGATCAGCTGTGTCCAATCACAGCTGGTCACATCGTAACCAGGAAGTGCAGTTTATCTCCTTTTCCCTTTATTCACGCTGACAAGGCGCAGCAGGTGGAGGAGAGTTGATCGGCTGCTCTCCTGACAGGAGGGTCTGCGGCTCCGCTGATATTCAGCGCATTGATTATCAGTGCAAACCCTTTAGGGATGCAAATTAGTGCCCATTAGAGATGCCAATCAGTGCCTATCAGTAATGCCTGCCAGTGCCTCCATCAATGCCGCCTATCAGTGCCCAGCAGTGTTACCTATGATTGCCCATCAGTGCCTCATCATCAGTGCTGCCTTATCAGTGCCCATCAGTGCAGCCTCATCAGTGAAGGAGAAAACTTATTTACAATTTTTTTTTTAAACAGAAACAAAGAAAAACTTATTTTTTTTCTTTCAAAATTTTCGGTCTTTTTTTAAATTTGTTTAGCAAAAAATAAAAACCCCAGTGGTGATCAAATATCACCAAAAGAAAGCTCTATTTGTGGGGAAAAAAATTATAAAAATTTGTTTGGGTACAGTGTTGCATGACCGTGCAATTTGTCATTTAAAATGCAACAGCGCTGAAAATTGGCCTGGGCAGGAAGGGGGGAAAGTGCCCTGTATTGAAGTGGTTAATTATTTTCAATTGCTTGAGACTGTACTAAGCTCCTGTTCACATCAGGCCCATTTGACATGTCAAATCGCCTATTGCTGGCAATGACACCGTCTGAATCGGTGCAACGCCGACTATGCAGCGCCGCACCGATTCCTAAAAGTAGTTCCTGCACTACTTTTGGCAATTTCAATAGACAGCTATGCATGAACCCGCATAGATGTCTTTCAAATCGCCCCCGAACTCGCACTGAAATGCGGGTTTGAAATCGTGCAACTTCAGCTGAACTTGCATTATATCAAACCCACCCTCAGTGTGAACGAGGGCTAAAGGATATATCTTTAACCACTTCAGCCCCGGACCATTTGGCTGCCCAGAGCACTTTTTGCGATTCGGTACTGCGTTGCTTCAACTGACAATTGCGCGGCTCCCAAACAAAATTGACGTCCTTTTTTTCCCCCCAAATAGAGCTTTCTTTTGGTGGTATTTGATCACCTCTAGAGTTTTTATTTTTTGCGCTATAAACAAAAATAAAGCGACAATTTTGAAAAAAAAAAAAGCTATATTTTTTACTTTTTGCTATAATAAACATCCCAAAAAAATATAAAAAAACAAATTTTTTCCTCAGTTTAGGCCGATACGTATTCTTCTACATATTTTTTGGTAACAAAAATCGCAATAAGCGTTTGATTAGTTTGCGCAAAAGTTATAGCGTCTACAAAATAGGGGATAGTTTTATGGTATTTTTATTAATATATTATTATTTTTTTACTAGTAATGGTAGTGATCAGTGATTTTTATCGTGACTGCGACATTATGGCGGACACATCGGACACTTTTGGGACCATTCACATTTATACAGCGATCAGTGCTATAAAAATGCACTGTTTACTGTGTAAATGTGACTGGCAGTGACAGGGTTAACCACTAGGGGGCTAGGAAGGGGTTAAGTGTGTCCTAGGGAGTGATTCTAACTGTTAGGGGCGTGGCTTACTGTGACATGTCACTGATTTTATCGCTGCTCCCGAAAAAGGGAACAGACGATCGGTGTCAGTGTCACTAGGCAGAACGGCGAGATGCTTGTTTACACAGGCATCCCCCGTTCTGCAGCTCTGTGACACTTGATCACGGGACACCAGCGGACATCGAGTCCCGCGGGCATGATCATGGAGCTCGCGGCAGGGGTGCGCGTGCCGGCGTGCGCGCCCACACGGCTGCAAATTTAAAGTGACGTGTGTGTATATATACGTCGATTTGCCTGTCCGTACCATTCTGCCAACGTGAATGTTCGTGACCCGGTCCTTAAGTGGTTAATGAGAGCGTCACATTAAATCTGAATAAAATGCCATTATTGCTCCTAGAAAACAATGTGGCCAATATAAATAAAGATCACCTTCTCCCCTCTTCTGCCACAAACTTGATCCATCTTGTTCCAGAATTTTTCCCAAATCTGCATAACAGAATGTGCGATGCACCACAACTAGCGACTTTGCGTTGTGCGCTGTGTTGGGAGAAAATAATCTATAAATCAATGCTCTGCACATTGATATACACCCTTTTCATATCAAACAAACGTTGCATAAAAAGGGATTTTTGGTTCACATATATCGCAATACATGTTTAAGCCGGCCAACTGCGTCAAAGTAATCCCTCTCTGGCCAGTTTTATTTTTATTTTTTCCTTTACATACAGAGCATAGCTTAGCGGTTCCAGTATAAAAACACTGCACCTACAGGGAAGAAATTCTTGGTGGTGTCATCTTGTCTTTTGACACAAAGCTTGACGGTTCCTATCAAAAGGGAGCTGTCAGTGGGCACATGGCCTGTGTAGTAGCTTTGAAATCCCCACTCTTCAGATAGAAGACGGAGAAGAGCAAGGATTACAAATCCCTGGACCACCACACAGGCTCCGTGGGCACTAACAGTTCATCATCCTGGGAGGTAAGTACAGCTGGTTGTACAGTATGGAGTTCACCTGTAGATCCAGAGGAAGGCGAAAAATCCTTATTGAGCATGGTATAATTTGCTCCAACAGGGGAAAAAATTCCTTCCTGACCACCGAAGGCGATCGGATTACTCCCTGGATCAACCATCTGTGGTGTAAACAATGGTGGTAAAAATTCTATGATGTTAATAGTCAAAAATGCGTAGAATTGTCTTTTCTGAATCTTCGCAGGACGATGTCATTATCTAATGCAGAATCACATGCGTGCCCACATGCTGTTGATGTATGTGAACATGGGTAGGTATATCTCCTCTCCTGGACTCTTTGATGTATATGGCATTATAGCCGATGGAGAAAGTCGGTCGTCCATTTCCATGTCCGTGGGCTGTAAAAAGAAAACATAATGCGTCATATTCAATGTTTATAGATCTCTGGACTTATTGTTTAATAATGACCAGCTCTCCCAATACAAATTAGAGCCAATCTCTTCTTCGTTTCCAAGTAGTGAGAGGACAGATAGGACATAAATCTAGAAGAAGACTTTGTGTCTATGGCCATCACTTCCAATGGGTAACGTCACATCTCGTAGAGATTGTATCATTTACCATTGTACCATCTCACTTCCACTCACTCCTAACTGTGCACCATTGGGTCTGGTGCCTAGAAAGTTATGTTCTTATCTTCTCCTCTCATGGAAAAGGGAACAATTGACTGGTTAGTCTGTAAGGTTTTCCTGCAGGCTGGATTACGTTTGTGTTCCCTACATTATCTGTATCAGCATTGCTCCAATCTGTCAGATATATAGTAATATCATCCCATTAGGATTTGGGTACTTACTATGTCCACTTGGAAAGGGGGCGATGCTTTCCCTTCCTCTAGTTCTTCCCAGTCAATGGATTCCATGAAGATGTGGGATCGGATGTCCTCACTGATCCCCAGTCTCTCCTCCGGATATTTGCAAAGCAGCTATAAAATAATGAACAGTTATCTATGAGAACTTGTAAATATGAGTAATAAAAAGTTAAATCACTTGGCTCTGTATAGATTAGGAAAGATCTCTGACGTCTGTGCGTCTCCTCCTGGGCGGAACTCAACCCAATAGAGCATCTTAGTGTGTGAAGACACACACCTAGACTAGTACAGGTGCTGGATGCAAACATAAATGAGTTGTTTGAGTTCTGCTTTGGTAGACGTAAGAAATGTGCATATCAGTGATTTACCCCATGTGGCATCTTCTGCCCCCTCAGTCCCATGATAAAGTGTTACTATGGTTGTGTAACTGAACCTTTACCGGGGGACAAAGAAGCCAAACTACCCAACAGTCAAGCCAATGACCAGACTTGTCAGCAAACCTACATTAAACCCCTAGAGCAGCAGCAGTAGTATGCCCAGAAGCCTTTCCTGTTGCTATTTAGAGTTAAAAAAGATCTTCTACTTACTCCTTTAATGAAGTCCTCCAGGTCCGGGTCCATGTCCAGGGGGTAATCGGGATAGCTGAAGTTCACCTCTGTCTGGTATTCATGAAAGGTCCTGCTCCTAAATGGCATATGCTTTGTGGCCAAGATGTAGGTAATGACTCCTAGTGAAAACCAGTCAGGTTCAAACTGGTAAAAGTCATTGTTGACAACCTGACAATCCAAAGAAAAGATATCAATAAGTACATTGGTCAGATAAATAATAATAATAATAATAGATAAATTATGAGTATGGAGAAATATACAAACCTCTGGAGCCATGAATCCTCTGGTTCCAGCCACACCAGTGGCCTTCGTCCCAGTGTCATCGTCCCATAGATCCCCTACTGCCAGTCCATAATCTGCAATGCGGACATGTCCTTCTTCATTCATCAGGATATTATCAGGCTTGAGGTCCCTGCAAAGAGAGAGAGATTGTAAGTATCATTTTCTGGCTTCCTCTATCAGTTGGTTGGTAAAGTGGGAAGACATTAGGTACCCATGTATATATGTGCCTCTCCTCAATCTCACCTCTGCACACATTGTACACAGGTATATGGTCTACAATAGAATAGAATAAGTTACCTATGGAGGATGCCATTACTGTGAAGGAACTCCAGTCCACACGATATTTCCGCCACAATGAATCTGTAAAAGAGAAAAAAAGTTAGATTGAAACAAAATTACATTTTAAAAGAAATTAAATTCAAATAGAAGCAAAACCCATGGGCAGAGGGAGGCAGGGGCAGGAAGGGGCTGGTCCAGTATGATTAACAGTGCCACCGGAGACGGGTGCAATTCCTGGTGCAGATTTTACCAAGATCCCAAAAAAGTCTACTGGGTGACCCCACCTATAGGATCCAATCTGCCCCATTTTAAAGAAAACTGCCCCTATGCTTGTGTCTCAATGCACATGTACACTGCGACTCATTACTAGGTAACTATGTACTGTCTCCATCTCCTTTCACACGTGCAATCATTGCCCGCTATGGGCAAAGCTGTGTGTGAGAGCAGTGGTCAGGCTTTCCAGGGTGCTGCCAGCATGGGCTATTTAAACCATTGCTGCAGCACTGAGTATGTAAAAATAAAATATAAAGAGTATATGTGTGTATGTATGTATGTATGTATATGTGTGTGTGTATGTATATGTATATGTGTGTGTGTGTATATATATATATATATATATATATATATATATATATACACACAACCTGACTGCATTACAGTAATAAATACAAAGGATTTAATTGGACTTGCTTTCTTTTCTATTTGAAACTTACTTGACGGTGTCGCTGTCGACTGGTGAAAACTTCCAGATGAAGTCCCCTAAACTGCCTCCGCAGGCATATTCCATCACAAAGCAGGCGGTGAAGGGGGTTTGGAAGGCGGCATATAGCTGAATTAGAAAGGGGCACCCTTCCGACTTCTCCAAGACGTAGCGTTCTATATCAAGGTCGTAGGTATTTCTAGTCTTAATCACTGACTTGATGGCCACCTTCTGTTGGCTCTTTTGGTGGGTAGCCAGAACAACCTGAATGAGAGAGAAGATAACAATTAGTGGGGTCCTCGGTGATGAAAGGGTGTTTTGTGGGTGGAGCTAGTAAGTTAAGTAACGGGGTGTAAATGAGCACTTACCTTTCCAAAGCTTCCTTCTCCGAGCTCATAGTGCAATGTGAAGCTTGACAGAGATATTGTCATGTCCTCACTTGGTGCGGTGGAGTCATATCCGATGGTTTCAGTCTCTGAGTTGAGACATCCTGAAGGTCCTGGAAAGACACTTGCCATGCTTAGGGCAGTGTCAGGGGTTCCAGCCTCAGCCGAGGCAGGATGGGAAGGACTGCAAGGTCCTGAAAGGACACTCTCTGTGCCCAGGTTGGTGTTGGGTGTTCCATCTTCATCCGGACATGCAGGGCTGCAATGTGCTGCAGGTTGCGAATGGACCTCCATGATGCTGGAGGTGCTGATGTTGGTCCCAACCTTAGCCAAGGTGGGACTGTCAGGGCTATGACACCCTGAGGGTATTGGAGATGACTGGTAGTGGTCCTCATCTCCAGCGATGGAATTGGTGGCTGCAGTCACCTCAGCCGAGGTGAGGCAGGAAGGGCTACCAGACCCTGAAATGACACCGATGGTCAGGTTGGTGTCATTGGTTCCAGTCTCAGCTGGATGTACAGGGCTTGAATGCCCTGAAGGTGGTGAAGAAACCTCCATCAGGTTGGAGGCGCTGATGTTACTGGTCCCAGCCTTAGCCAAGGCGGGACAGACAGGAGATGACTGATGGTAAAAGTCATCATCCTCATCATTTTTGCGCAGGCGATATGTGAAGCAATTTCCCATTGTGGAAAATTTCAGAACACACAAGCAAAACAAGGAGCAGAAAAAAGTGATGCTTCCTCTACACCTCTCACAGCTTGAATGAGCTTCACACACTGAGCATCTCTGGCTCTCAGCTATTTATACCCTCTGAGCTCTGATGTCATCGTGTCACTGTCCAATGAGATTTGAGGATTGAAGTCACATGACCAAAGTGACAGTTTTTTTTTTTCAAAAACATTCAGTCACATGGCTGTACATGTGACTGGTTTCAAAAACAAGTTGAACAGTTTTTTTAGGGTTGACTTTTGATGACAGGGCAATATTATTTCATATATTCAGCACTGTGCTACTTTAAAAAAATTCTAAAGGCACATGACTAAAATAATAATAATAGGGTTTTTTGTTGACTTTTTTATTTATTTTTTTAAATAGAAAGCTTTTGTGATTTAAAGTGGAGTCATCAATCCCAGGAGTCAATGGGCATTGCTGGGCTTTTGTTGCCATGGTTACCAAAGCTTATACAGTGATGGGCGGTGGGGGAGGGGCTGGAGAATCTCATCTCTGATTACATACAGAAGGGGGGAGGGGACAGCCACACCATTACTAATCATTTATAATAGAGGACTATGAGGGGGCAATTTTTATGGGGCAGTTTTTATGGGGGCAATAAGATGGGGCAATAGGATGGGGCAGTTTTTGATGGGGCAATTTTGATGGGGCAGTTTTTAATTTGATGGAGCAATAGGATGGGGCAGTTTTTGATGGGGGCAGTTTTGCTGGGGCAATTTTGATGGTGCAGTTTTTATGGGGGCAATTTGATGGGGCAGTTTTTGATGTGGGCAGTTTTTAATGGGGCAAGAGAATGTAGGCAGTGTTTGATGGGGCAGTTTTTCTGGGGCAGTAGGATGGGGCAATTTTGATAGTGCAGTTTTATGGGGGCAGTTTTTGAAGGTGCAGTTTTTATGGGGGAAATTTGATGGGGCAGTTTTTGATGGGGGCAGTTTTAATGGGGTAATAGAATGGAGGCAGTTTTTGATGGGGGCAGTTTTGCTGGGGCAGTAAAATTGGGAAAATTTGATGGGGGCAATTTTGATGGGGCATTTTTGATGGGGGCAGTTTTGCTGGGGCAGTTTTGATGAGGGCAATAGGATGGGGCAGTTTTGATCGTGGCAATAGGATGGGGCATTATGATAGGAGAGTTTTTGATAGGGCAATTTTGATGGGTCAATAGGATGGGGCAGTTTTGATTGGGGGCAATTTAATGGGGCAGTTTTGATCAGTTTTGATGGTGGCAATATGATGAAAATGTGATGGGGCAATTTTTATGGGTATATTTTGATGGTGGCAATATGATGGTGCAGTTTTGATGGGGCAAATTTGATCGGGGCAATAGGATAGTGGCAGTATGATGGGGCAGTTTTGATGTGGCAATTTTGATGGTGGCAGTATGATGGGGCAATTTTTATGGTGGCAGTTTGATGGGGTAGTTTTGATAGTGGCAGTATGATGGGGTAATTTTGATGTGGGTAATATAATGGGGCAATTTTGATGAGTCAGTTTTTATGGGCGAAATTTTGATGGGGCAGTAGTGATGGGGTTAATATGATGGGGCAGCTGCTGGAAAAGGTAATTATGTTGTAAACAATGCTAGTTGTAAATGATATCCCTCTTTCTGTGCAGATGATATATATATGAATTTCTGCACAGAAACAAGGGATATCATTTACAATTAGCATCTTTTAAAAACGAATTACCTTTTGCAGGAGATTTTTGTATTTCTAGATTCATAATCTTTGTAAATGTAGATAAACTTCCTAGTTCCTGGAGGGGGAGGAGAGGCTTCCAGAGCTAAGGGGTGGCAACTTCCTCTGACACTTCTGTTGCTATGGAAACCCGACCTACAACCTTTTACACTGCTTGTGCTGCTCTGAGCATGTGTGAGATCTGGAGGTGCATGCTGGGTAATCAGCCTGCATGGAATACAGGAAGAGATACAGTCTGGCTTCAGATGCCCACACATGAGATGCAAAAATACAAAACGGACCTTAGTGTCTTGCCGAAAAAGTTCCCCCAGCGGATAAGGAGCCCCTGTACTGCGCAGGCGCGTACTGAGCCTCCGAAAATAGCCGAACACCAAATTGTACTGCCGAGGCGGTGCTGCTACACTTCTGACATCCAGGCTCATTCCTTACCATCCCCGTGGACATGGAACATGTTAAAAAAAGAGCCAGGAGGCCGTCAGAGCGAAGTGAGGCCGACTGGCCACTTACAGCGAGGTCCACGTCGCCCTGGACCTGTTGCAATAACTATTTACATCAACATGTTTGGCTATTTTCGGAGCTCAGTTCAGGTTCATACTGCGCAAGCGCTGCGTCTGCGCAGTACAGGGGGGGTCCTTTTCCGCCGGGGGAACTTATTCGGCAGAACACCGAAACTCCACTTTAAGCCTTCTAACATTATGTAATCTTTCTGTAATCACTGCACAGGCTGGAAGATTTTTCTCTGTTGATTTGCACAGAACTTTCATCTTAACACTAATAATTCTTACAGGAGGGGAAAACACAGAAATGACCAATCAGCAGGCTGGAGGTGTGCCCTCCCCTGGCTGTGTCCTGTAACTGCCATGGACATCCGGGAGCTGGTCGTGCCGTCTATGGTGGTGTCTGGATCAGAAAACTGTCTGAACGGAATCCCCCATCTTTTGGCAGGCAAGATATTTCTGACAAATATAATTCAATGGGCTCTTTATTCCTTTGGAGTTCTGCTTTATATATTTGGTGCTGGTGGGGGAGGGGCAGTATGGTGTCTGGGGAGCTGCTTGTCTTTCTGGTTACATGGAATTACTTCAACCTCTTCCCTCAATAAAGATCTGTTCTGCTCTATAATTTATCTGATGTCAGCTCAATCTCTTCTACTTAATAAGCTTGTCACCTAATTGGTGTTAATGGCACAATTTTGTGTTGCCCGTAGCAACCACTGAGCCTCCAGCTGTCTATTTTACAGCCAGGATTGAAATGACATAAGGAAGCTGATTGGTTTCCATAGTCAACAGGGCTGTTGTATCATTATCAGACATTTCATGTTATTAGATCCTGTGTTCTCTTCCAAGTGTAAAGGACAAGTGTACAAACATGTTGCCAATAGCAACCAATCAGAGGGAAATTTTACTAAAATACAGCGTGAAAAAAATTGCGGTGTTTGGAGAGCTTTGAATTATTCGACTTTATAGGCTTGTTACATGAAGCGCGTTGTTGGTAAAAAGAAAAAGATTGGTAAAAATTGCCTGTTGCCCATAGTGACCATAGCCTTCCCGCCGAGCGTACGCATATATGCGGCCTCGGCTTTCGGGGGTTATACCGGGATGATGCCCGCAGCTGCAGGCATCATCCCGGTACCGTTTTTTAGAGCGGCCGATCGGCTTTCCAGGGATAACAGCCGATGCGGCTAAATGCCGCTCAGTTGTTATCCCGGAGGAGCGGGAGGGGACATCCCCCATCCCGCCGCTCCTACCGGGCCTCCCGTCCCACCGGGAGACGCGATCCGCGATGTGCCACTTCCGGCGCCTAGAGACAGACTGGAATGGAAACGGCTTTGTTCCAATCTCCTGAATGTAAACACGGAAGTGACGTCACTGGCACCAGATTTAAAATAATATATAGTATTCAGAATCGCCATTTTCGGCGATCTGAATCCTTTGAAGTGCAAAGGAGGTATTGGATCTCTCCATAAAGGGTACCTGTCACCACCTATTACTGTCACAAGGGATGTTTACATTCCTTGTGACAGCAATGGAAGTGATCAAATTTTTTAAAACACAATTTAATAATATTAAAATAAATAAGAATAAAATTATTTTTTTTTAAAGCGCTCCCGTCCCCGCGAGCTCGCGCAGCAAAGAAAATGCATACAGAAGTCGCGTACACATATGTAAACGGTGTTCAAATCACACATGTGAGTTATCGCCACGATCGTCAGAGTGAGAGCAATAATTCTAGCACTAGATCTCCTCTGTAACTCTAACCTGGTAAGCGTAAAAAAGGTTTTAAAGCATAGCCTATGGAGATTTTTAGGTACCGTAGCATGTCCCCATTCCACGAGTGCGTGCAATTATAAAGCGTGACATGTTTGGTATCTATTTACTGGACGTAACATCATCTTTCACATTATACAAAACAAATGGGCTAACTTTACTGATTAATTTTTTTTGTTTAATTCATGAAAGTGTCTTTTTTCCCAAAAAGTTGCATTTAAAACACCGCTGCACAAATACCGTATGACAAAAAATATTGCAACAATCGCCATTTCATTCTCTAGATTCTCTGATAAAAAAATATATATAATATTTGGGGGTTCTAAGTAATTTTCTAGCAAAAAATAAAAATTTTAACCACTTCAGCCCCGGACCATTTTGGCTGGTTAAAGACCAGGCCACTTTTTGCGATTTGGCACCGCTTTAACTGACAATTGCGCGGTCGTGCGACATGGCTCCCAAACAAAATTGACGTCCTTTTTTTCCCACAAATAGAGCTTTATTTTGGTGGTATTTGATCACCTCTGTGGTTTTTATTTTTTGCGCTATAAACAAAAATAGAGCGACAATTTTGAAAAAAATGCAATATTTTTTACTTTTTGCTATAATAAATTTCCCCCAAAAATATATAAAAAAAAACATTTTTTTTCTTCCAGTTTAGGTCGATACGTATTCTTCTTCTACATATTTTTGGTAAAAAAAATCGCAATTTAGCGTTTATTGATTGGTTTGTGCAAAAGTTATAGCGTTTACAAAATAGGGGATAGTTTTATGGCATTTTTATAAAAATAAATTATTTATTTTTTACTAGTAATTTCGGCGATCAGTGATTTTTTTTTTCGTGACTGCGACATTATGGCGGACACTTTTGACACATTTTTGGGACCATTGTCATTTTCACAGTGATCAGTGCTATAAAAATGCACTGATTACAGTACTGTGAAAATGACACTGGCAGTGAATGGGGTTAACCGCTAGGTGGCGCTGTAGGGGTTAAGTATTCCCTGCATAGTGTTTCTTACTGTAGGGGGGGTGGGCTCTGTGTCACATGACACCGATCTCCGCTCTGAGTACACGGAGCCGAGATCTGTGTCATTGTCACTAGGCAGAGCCGGGAGATGCTTGTTTACACAAGCATCTCCCCGCTCTATACCTCCGTGAGACGATCACGGGGATCCCCGCGGCGATCGAGTCCGCGGGACCCGCGGTCCGACTCACGGGGATAGCAGAAGGGTCGCGAGCGCGGCAGCGCGTGCGCGACCACACGGACAGGCACTTAAAGGGGACGTACAGGTACGTTGATGTGCCTGAACGTGCCATTCTGCCGACGTAAATGTACAGGAGGCGGTCGACAAGTGGTTAACTTGTAAACACCAAATGTCAGAGATAGGCTTGGGCATGAAAGGACTATATATGACATATCTGCTAAAAAGGTAAACAACCTGGTTGCCATAGTAACCATTTTGTTTACTTGTTTACAAAACTGAGCTGTAATATAGACAGCGAGAGGCTTTTTTTTTTTTTTTTTTACAGCTCAGGCTTGTCAATAGCAACCAATCAGAGGTTCAGTTTGTTTTTTTCATGTGGAGTGTGAAGAAATGACAGTGTTTGTTTGCTATGAGGGTAGTGGGGGCATCTTGTAATGTCCATGGATTGTTTATTATGGGAGAATACAGAGACTGTGACTGCTGACGTCTCCTTCTGAATATACTAGTTGCCTGGCTGTTATCCTGATCCATTGGTTTCTGTTCATTCTCCATCACTGATTGGGAACAAGTAAGAACAGAAGTTCTGAATAAACATGCGGTGATGAAGAAAGCATGGAAGCCAGAGCCAGCCAGGAGTCTAGCATTTTCAGAGGACGGTCAGCAATGGACACCTTATATTTCTCTCAGGATGGGTTCCCTTCTAACCATTTGGGGGAATCCTAGTAGTTCCCTAAAGCATTCATCCCTGGAAAGCGACTGCATTTCACATTGGGCACCGTGTTTACAGTATATGCTCCTTATCCCCTTATTTATTACTGTCTGGGTAGCTGTGGGAGAAATTCTGCTAACTTCCTGTTAGAGCTGCACGATTAATCGTATGAGAATCGCGATCTCGATTCACCCCCCCCCCCGCGATCTCGATCCTGGATTACCGCGATTTTTTGTATTTTTAGAAAAGACGTCGGAACCAGGGTGGAACGCACGCAAATGGCGCCGGTACAGGAACTGACGTCGGGCGCACTGACGTCAGGCAGAGCAGAGAGAGCGTGATGCGTGATGCGCCGCGGTGATGCCTGGGCATGGGCGGCACCACGTTTTGTCGGAGCCGGGAAACACTGCAGTGACTACGCACTTGTGTTCCATCCACAGAAGCAGGACCGAGGCTCCGACCGACCTGGCTGGCAGTGGCTGGTTCTGGCCCGATCCTTTTAGGGAAGAAAATCCTGAAGCCAGGTAAACCTGAATGGTTTGTGGTGTGATGAGTAACAGCATGGCAGTTAGATGGTGAAATATTTGACATTTGGTGCTTTCATTCCAGGAGCTTCCAGGAGCTGAAACATGAAAACATTGTCACCTTAGCGCCTTATATGATTTTCCAGGTAAATGATAAAACCCATCTATTTTTAGTATCAATAATAAAACGATGTATTGTGTTCATATGATCTGGCAATGAATGAATGTGTCCTGTATTATTCCATGTCACCATGTGCAGTGCATCAAGTAAAACTCAACAAAAAATATAATATATATATATATATATATATATATATATATATATATATTTGTTGTTTTCTTGTTGAGTTTAACTATAGATTTTTCTTTTTTTAAGAGGAGGAGGGTGATCGGGGTGGGAGCTTTCTACTGGGAGATACATGTGGCAGAAGATTGATGTCTGTGGAACTACAAGTCTCAGCAAATACTACAGGGGCCAGACAGGGCAATGCTGGATAAGTCAGATCTTCTCCTCTGTTGCTTTGATCACCATTAGGAGACCAGCGTTGGGCAGCCAGCCAGGCATTTCTAGTCTGTGGAACTACAAGTCCCAGCATGGTTTATCCAGCAATGCCCTGTCTGGCCTCTGCAGAAGTCAGAGATCTGCTCCTCTATGGCTCTTATTCTTCCTCCCATACAATACATTCCCATTTAGTTTTATAACACTTGCCTTCTCCATTAGGAGACCACAGTGTTGGACAGGCATTTCTAGTCATTGGAACTAAAAGTCCCAGCATGGCATTGCTGGATAAAGTCAGAGATTTGCTCATCTATGGCTTTTATTCTATCGGGGCTTGACGAAAATGGAGCCTGGTGCCTGGACTGTTCCGCTGTTGTCGGCCTCGGTGAATAGCCTGAAGGGAAGCAACATTGCCAAGCAAAAAAAACAAAAAAAACACACTGTTTGATTCATTGCCTTTTAAATGTCAGTGCATTAGCTGCAAGTGTTTTAAACTAAAGGCGGATGACAGACTGTGCGCTCTCGTTTTGTTTTCTCTATAGGTACACACATGTCCAGTCAACCACACCCAGTTGAATATTAAGAGAACAAGAGCTGCAGCAGCACCTGGAGAATATACACACAGTCACACAGGACTCTTTAGCCCAGCTGGGCTCGTTGTTCTTGTTGGATTTCCTAATTGAAGTTCAACTTCAGACAATATTTTCAAGGACACAGATGTATGTATGTACTTATGTTAGTTAACTGCATCAGAACAGCAGAAGTGTACCGTCGAGAAGTTAAAAACAAACTAAACCAATATTCTACATGAGTGAGGCAGAGGCCAGTGCAGACTCTGCAGAGGCCGGCGCAGAGGCCGGCGCAGAGGTAGAGCAATGCGCAAGTGAGTCTGATAAAAACCAAGATGTTTTTGTTCCAAAAAGAGGAGCTTATTCCGAAGTGTGGGCTCATTTCGGATTCAAAGCAGATGATGACACTCAGCAAACCATCTACTGCAAGCAATGTTTAGCCGTTGTTTGTGCACCAAAGGGCAACACCACCAATCTGTTTAATCACCTGAAACGTAATCACATACAACAATATGAGATGTTACGGAAAAACAAAACCGCCGCCGCTCAATCACAAAGTACCTGCAGCCAGACAAAACAAATGTCAATTAAAGGAACATTATATAATGCAACACCGTACTCAACAACCTCTGTCAGGCGCAAAGAAATAACACAAGCAATCACATTTCACCTGGCTAAAGACATGGCTCCCGTGACCACTGTTGAAAAAGAGGGGTTTAAAAAACGAATTCAAACCCTTGATAAGCGCTTTCAAGTGCCCTCTCGTACTTATTTTTCCCATGTTGCAATCCCTGCTCTGTACACCAAATGTCGTGAAACAGTTGCAACAGAATTGCGAGATGTACTTAATTTTGCAGCAACTTCAGATTTATGGTCCAGCAGAGCAATGGAACCGTACATGAGCTTAACAATCCATTTCATCAATGACGATTTTGAGATGAAAAGTCGGTGCCTACAAACTGGGTTTTTCCCTGAGGACCACACTGGCGAAGCTTTGGCGCAGGGATTAAAGGATGCTCTCATAAACTGGAAATTGGAGGAGAAAAATCTTGTGTGCATCACTACAGACAACGGAAGCAACATTGTAAAGGCCATATCCATAAATCACTGGACTCGACTGCAGTGTTTTGGCCATAGGCTTCATCTCGCAATAGAGAATGCAATGAAGGATCCAAGAATTGAGCGTGCTATGGGTTTGTGCAAAAAGCTTGTCGGGTGTTTTAGCTACAGTTGGAGGAGGAAGAGGGAGCTTTCTGAGGCACAAAAACAACTAGGTTTACCAGACCACAAGCTCAAGACAGAGTGCCCAACAAGGTGGGGATCTAGGCAGGCTATGGTGAGGAGGATACTTGAACAGCAAGCTGCCATCACCCATGTCCTCTCTTCTGACCGCAAGGCTAGGCACCTCTTGCCAACATGGCAAGACCTAGAGGTCCTGGAGGCTGTGGACAAGACTCTCACCCCACTGGCAGACTTCACAGATGCTCTTTCAGGAGAACAGTATGTCAGTGTCTCTTCTGTGAAACCTGCTCTACAACTATTTCAGTCTTCTGTTTTGGCTGTTAAGGAAGATGACTCTGATCTCATTTGCACAATGAAATCAAAGATCATCGGGTATCTGGAGGAAAAATATCAGGACCAAAAAACACAAGACCTTCTCGACATAGCCACAACCCTCGATCCCAGGTTTAAGATGACTTACGTTAATGAAGATAACAAAACTGTTGTCCAGAACAGACTAAAAGAGGAGATGTCAAAGCTAACAGTTAAGGAAAGCCCCACTACAACAACTACTAATAGTGGCACTGGTCCTTCAAAGAAGGCTCGAAAGAGCTTGGGTAGCTTTTTCAAAGCAGCACAAAGTGAAGGGGCACCAGATCCAGCCTCAGGCTCACAGCAACAACAATCCGAAAGCTTGTCCTTGGAGCTACACTCTTATCTGTTCTTAGGCAACACTGACAGTGAAGATGATCCGTTAGTGTGGTGGAAGGTTCACAAGGAGCATTATCCGAGATTGTCTGCACTGGCCAGAAAATACCTCTGCATTCCTGCAACCAGTTCCCCTTCTGAAAGGGTTTTTAGCACAGGGGGCAACATTGTCACTTGTCGCCGTTCTGCACTGAAGCCACAAAATGTGGATAGGCTTGTGTTTCTAGCTAAAAATCTTTAAATTGGTGTTTATCTTTATCTGACATGATACCTACCTCAATGTTTTTTGAATGTAATTGTTTTTCATTACATTGGCTTCAATCAAACTAATTTTAAAGAAATGACAGAGTATTATGGCTTATTTTAGAACAAAGGACTGTTCCCCAATCCCCCTTGGATGGGACTTTTAAGGCCACAAACACTGAAGTGCGTTAGAAATTAATTTATTTTTACATAAAAAGATAGTTTACCCAACAACAATGATCAATGGTTATTGGTTAAAGGCATAAACCACTAGATGTGGTGGTGGTAGTTTACATGTGTCACGTCACGTGACAAACAAAGCTACACAAATTATGCTTTTTAACCATTGATCATTGTATATGTGTGATCTATCTTTTCTTTATGTAAAAATAATTCAATTTTTTAACGCACTTCAGTGTTTGTGGCCTTAAAAGTCCCATCCAAGGGGGAAGGAACAGTCCTTTGTTCTATACAATGAGAATCCAGGGATGTGCCCAGTTAGTACATTCACCTTGGGTAGCTTTTTCAAAGCAGCACTTAGGCAACACTGACACTGAAGATGATCCATTACCTGAATGTTTTTTTGAATGTAATTGTTTTTCATTACATTGTCATTTCTTTAAAATTTGTTTGATTGAAGCCAGAATATTATGGCTTATTTTAGAACATAGGACTGTTCCCGAATCCCCCTTGGATGGGACTTTTAAGGCCACAAACACTGAAGTGCGTTACAAAAATAATTTATTTTTAACTAAAAAGATAGATCGCACAACAACAATGATCAATGGTTATTGGTTAAAAGCATAAACCAGATGTGGTTTACATGTGTCACGTCACGTGACAAACAAAGCTAAACAAATTATGCTTTTTAACTATTGATCACTGTATATGTGTGATCTATCTTTATGTAATAATAAATTAATTTTGTAACGCACTTCAGTGTTTCTGGCCTTAAAAGTCCCATCAAAGGGGGAAGGAACAGTCCTTTGTTCTATACAATCCAGGGATGTGGCCACTACATTCACATTCATGTCTTATCCAGTGTCATGGTGATGATCTCCCTTTTCTATATGGCTTATTTTATTGCCGTTTGGTTTGATAACCTAATGTTCAGAGGTTGTAAATTTTTCAAATAAATTATTTTTGGAGAATCGTGAGAGAATCGTGATCTTCATTCTAAGCAAAAGAATCGTGATTCTCATTTTTCCCAGAATCGTGCAGCTCTACTTCCTGTCCTCCTGACCCCAGAGGAAGTGAGGGGTAAATCTCCACAATGGGGACCCAGACAACGAATCTCCCTTACTAGTGGCCCGACTTATAAGGGAGCAACTCTGTAGACACAGGTAAACTATTTCTTAGCAAGTCTGTCACTGCCGGCTTGTTCTCAGGACAGGGACAGGATGGCTGATGTAACAGTAGAGTACTCCTGTTCTGCAGCCAATTTAAAGCTGTAGCTCAGCAAACCTCCTTTACCTACCTGCAGCCCTCTCATCCTCCATGGACCAGTTTGAGGACCACATTATCACAGCGAGTACCAGTTGAGGATTCACTGGTCTGTAGATCCAGAGAACGGTGAAGAAAACCTGGAGACATTTGTAGCCAACCGTGTCTGAAATGGGAAAAAAAAAATCCTTTCTGACCCAAAAAATGGCAATCCAGAGTTTAACTGCATATTGCTATATGGTATAGACGGAAATAACCAGCCTGATTTAAATCTTGTACTACCACTCCACAATCACATGCATTGCAGACAGTTACAGAATGGCCCCCATAGAACCGGGCTAGCCCCATTCAGGAGTAGCAGCACTGTCCACCAAAAGCGCATACTGTTCATGCGAAGCCGTGAGCAGCTGTGTATTCATTTTAAGGCAGGCAGTAAAACCACAGCTCAACTTCTGGTTTTACTATCCCCCAGGGTTGCCAACTTTCAGTAAATTTACAAACAGTTTGTAAAATCTGTACTTTTTGCATCTGTCCTTGAATGTCCATTACGGACATGCAGGCTGCATGTCCGTAACTGACATTCATGGACAGATGCAACAATTATGGATTTTACAAACTGTTCGTAAATTTACTGAAAGTTGGCAACCCTGCTATCCCCCCAGTCGCCTGTGTGAATGAGCCCTGAAGAGAGATGCACATTTGCATGGCTTTTCCTAGGGTATTTGACAGTGGGTATATCACCTCCTCTTTAGCCGATTTAACCCTAATATACTGCACTACCATGTTGCAATCGTGTGCATTGCACGTGGTTGCAGTGTGGCCCAACTATACTCAATTGACAAGTACGGCAAGATGCCGCTTGTCAAACTCTGGCCCCCTGGGTTAAAAATTACTTTCGTTGGGCAATACAAAGCCATACTACTGACCTCTGTACACTGCCCTACAACTAACTGAACTCTGTGCACTGCCCTGCATCCTACTGACCTCTGTACACTGCTCTACAACTAACTGACCTCTGTACACTGCCCTACAACTAACTGACCTCTGTACACTGCCCTACAACCTACTGACCTCTGTACACTGCCCTACAACTAACTGACCTCTGTACACTGCCCTACTACCTACTGACCTCTGTACACTGCCCTACAACCTACTGACCTCTGTACACTGCTCTACAACTAACTGACCTCTGTACACTGCCCTACAACCTACTGACCTCTGTACACTGCCCTACAACCTACTGACCTCTGTACACTGCCCTACAACCTACTGACCTCTGTACACTGCTCTACAACTAACTGACCTCTGTACACTGCCCTACAACCTACTGACCTCTGTACACTGCCCTACTACCTACTGACCTCTGTACACTGCCCTACAACTAAATGACCTCTGTACACTGCCCTACTACCTACTGACCTCTGTACACTGCCCTACAACTAACTGACCTCTGTGCACTGCCCTACAACCTACTGACCTCTGTACACTGCCCTACAACCTACTGACCTCTGTACACTGCCCTACAACTAACTGACCTCTGTACACTGCCCTACTACCTACTGACCTCTGTACACTGCCCTACAACCTACTGACCTCTGTACACTGCCCTACAACCTACTGACCTCTGTACACTGCCCTACAACCTACTGACCTCTGTACACTGCCCTACAACTAACTGACCTCTGTACACTGCCCTATTACCTACTGACCTCTGTACACTGCCCTACAACTTACTGACCTCTGTACACTGCCCTACAACTAACTGACCTCTGTACACTGCCCTACTACCTACTGACCTCTGTACACTGCCCTACAACTAACTGACCTCTGTGCACTGCCCTACAACCTACTGACCTCTGTACACTGCCCTACAACCTACTGACCTCTGTACACTGCCCTACAACCTACTGACCTCTGTACACTGCCCTACAACTAACTGACCTCTGTACACTGCCCTACTACCTACTGACCTCTGTACACTGCCCTACAACTAACTGACCTCTGTGCACTGCCCTACAACTAACTGAACTCTGTAAACTTCCCTACATCCTACTGACCTCTGTACACTGCTCTACAACTAACTGACCTCTGTACACTGCCCTACTACCTACTGACCTCTGTACACTGCCCTACAACCTACTGACCTCTGTACACTGCCCTACAACCTACTGACCTCTGTACACTGCCATACAACTAACTGACCTCTGTACACTGCCCTACTACCTACTGACCTCTGTACACTGCCCTACAACTAACTGAACTCTGTACACTGCCCTACAACCTACTGACCTCTGTACACTGCCCTACAACCTACTGACCTCTGTACACTGCCCTACAACCTACTGACCTCTGTACACTGCCCTACAACTAACTGACCTCTGTACACTGCCCTACTACCTACTGACCTCTGTACACTGCCCTACAACCTACTGACCTCTGTACACTGCCCTACAACCTACTGACCTCTGTACACTGCCCTACAACTAACTGACCTCTGTACACTGCCCTACTACCTACTGACCTCTGTACACTGCCCTACAACTAACTGACCTCTGTGCACTGCCCTACAACTAACTGACCTCTGTGCACTGCCCTACAACTAACTGACCTCTGTGCACTGCCCTACAACTAACTGAACTCTGTACACTGCCCTACATCCTACTGACCTCTGTACACTGCTCTACAACTAACTGACCTCTGTACACTGCCCTACATCCTACTGACCTCTGTACACTGCTCTATAACTAACTGACCTCTGTACACTGCCCTACAACCTACTGACCTCTGTACACTGCCCTACAACTAACTGACCTCTGTACACTGCCCTACAACTAACTGACCTCTGTACACTGCCCTACTACCTACTGACCTCTGTACACTGCCCTACAACTAACTGACCTCTGTGCACTGCCCTACAACCTACTGACCTCTGTACACTGCCCTACAACTAACTGACCTCTGTACACTGCCCTACTACCTACTGACCTCTGTACACTGCCCTACAACTAACTGACCTCTGTGCACTGCCCTACAACCTACTGACCTCTGTACACTGCCCTACAACCTACTGACCTCTGTACACTGCCCTACAACTAACTGACCTCTGTACACTGCCCTACAACCTACTGACCTCTGTACACTGCCCTACATCCTACTGACCTCTGTACACTGCTCTACAACTAACTGACCTCTGTACACTGCCCTACTACCTACTGACCTCTGTACACTGCCCTACATCCTACTGACCTCTGTACACTGCTCTACAACTAACTGACCTCTGTACACTGCCCTACATCCTACTGACCTCTGTACACTGCTCTACAACTAACTGACCTCTGTACACTGCCCTACAACCTACTGACCTCTGTACACTGCCCTACAACTAACTGACCTCTGTACACTGCCCTACAACTAACTGACCTCTGTACACTGCCCTACTACCTACTGACCTCTGTACACTGCCCTACAACCTACTGACCTCTGTACACTGCCCTACAACCTACTGACCTCTGTACACTGCCCTACAACCTACTGACCTCTGTACACTGCCCTACAACTAACTGACCTCTGTACACTGCCCTACTACCTACTGACCTCTGTACACTGCCCTACAACCTGCTGACCTCTGTACACTGCCCTACAACCTACTGACCTCTGTACACTGCCCTACAACTAACTGACCTCTGTACACTGCCCTACTACCTACTGACCTCTGTACACTGCCCTACAACTAACTGACCTCTGTGCACTGCCCTACAACCTACTGACCTCTGTACACTGCCCTACAACCTACTGACCTCTGTACACTGCCCTACAACTAACTGACCTCTGTACACTGCCCTACTACCTACTGACCTCTGTACACTGCCCTACAACTAACTGACCTCTGTACACTACCCTACAACCTACTGACCTCTGTACACTGCCCTACAACTAACTGACCTCTGTACACTGCCCTACAACTAACTGACCTCTGTACACTGCCCTACTACCTACTGACCTCTGTACACTGCCCTACAACCTACTGACCTCTGTACACTGCCCTACAACTAACTGACCTCTGTACACTGCCCTACAACCTACTGACCTCTGTACACTGCCCTACAACTAACTGAACTCTGTACACTGCCCTACAACCTACTGACCTCTGTACACTGCCCTACATCCTACTTACCTCTGTACACTGCCCTACAACCTACTGACCTCTGTACACTGCCCTACATCCTACTTACCTCTGTACACTGCCCTACAACCTACTGACCTCTGTACACTGCCCTACAACCTACTGACCTCTGTACACTGCTCTACAACTAACTGACCTCTGTGCACTGCCCTACATCCTACTGACCTCTGTACACTGCTCTACAACTAACTGACCTCTGTACACTGCCCTGCAACCTACTGACCTCTGTACACTGCCCTACATACACTGGCCTCTTTACTCTGCCCTACATCCTACTGACCTTTGTACACTGCCCTACCTACTACTGGACACTGCCCTAAATCCTAATGACCTCTGTATACTGCCCTACATCCTACTGACCTCTGTGTACTGCCCTACATACTACTGACCTCTGTACTCTGCCATACATAATTCTGACCTCTGTAATCTGCCGTACATAATGCTGACCTCTGTACTCTGCCGTACATACTACTAACCTCTGTACACTGACCTACTTACTACTGATGCCTGTATACTGATCTACATACTATTGACCTCTGTACACGCACCTACTTACTACTGACCTCTGTACACGGACCTACTTACTACTGACGTCTGGACACTGCCCTAACACTTCTGACCTCCGTACAATGCCCCACATCCTACTTACCTCTGTACACTGCCCTACAACCTACTGACCTCTGTACACTGCCCTACAACCTACTGACCTCTGTACACTGCCCTACAACCTACTGACCTCTGTACACTGCCCTACAACCTACTGACCTCTGTACACTGCTCTACAACTAACTGACCTCTGTGCACTGCCCTACAACTAACTGAACTCTGTACACTGCCCTACATCCTACTGACCTCTGTACACTGCTCTACAACTAACTGACCTCTGTACACTGCCCTGCAACCTACTGACCTCTGTACACTGCCCTACATACACTGGCCTCTTTACTCTGCCCTACATCCTACTGACCTTTGTACACTGCCCTACCTACTACTGGACACTGCCCTAAATCCTAATGACCTCTGTATACTGCCCTACATCCTACTGACCTCTGTGTACTGCCCTACATACTACTGACCTCTGTACTCTGCCATACATAATTCTGACCTCTGTAATCTGCCGTACATAATGCTGACCTCTGTACTCTGCCGTACATACTACTGACCTCTGTACACTGACCTACTTACTACTGATGCCTGTATACTGATCTACATACTATTGACCTCTGTACACGCACCTACTTACTACTGGCCTCTGTACACGGACCTACTTACTACTGACGTCTGGACACTGCCCTAACACTTCTGACCTCCGTACAATGCCCCACATCCTACTGACCTCTGAACACTGCCCTAACACTACTGACCTCTGTACAATGCCCCACATCCCACTGACCCCTGTACACTTACCTATTACTGACCTCTGTACACTGCTCTACATACTACTGACCTCTGTACACTGCCCCACATCCTACTGACCTCTGTACACTGCCCTACATACTACTGACCCCTGTACACTGCCCTACATCCTACTGACCTCTTTACACTGCCCTGCATACTATTGACCCCGGTACACTTACCTACCTTTTACTAACTTCTGTACACTGCCCTGCATACTATTGACCCCTGTACACTTACCTTTCTTTTACTGACCTCTGTACACTGCCATACATCCTACTGACCTCTGTACACTGCCCTACCTACTATTAACCTTTGTGTACTGCCCTACCTACCTACATACAAATGACCTCTGTACTCTGCCGTACATACTACTGACCTCTGTACACTGCCCTACTTACTACTGATGTCTGTATACTGAGCTACATACTATTGACCTCTGTACACTGACCTACTTACTACTGACCTCTGTACACTGACCTACCTACTACTGACCCCTGGACACTGCCCTAACCCTACTGACCTCTGTACAATGCCCCACATCCTACTGACCTCTGAACACTGCCCTACAACTAACTGACCTCTGTACACTTCCCTACATACTACTGACCTCTGTACAATGCCCTACATCCTACTAACCTCTGTACACTGCCCTGCATACTATTGACCTCTGTACACTTGCCTACCTATTACTGACCTCTGTACACTGCCATACATCATACTGACCTCTGTACACTGCCCTACCTACTACTGACCTCTGTACACTGCCCTTCATACTAATGACCTCTGTACACCGCCCTGCATACTACTGCCCTCTGTACACTTCCCTACATACTACTGACCTCTGTACAATGCCCTACATCCTACTAACCTCTGTACACTGCCCTGCATACTATTGACCCCTGTGCACTTGACTACCTATTACTGACCTCTGTACACTGCCATACATCCTACTGACCTCTGTACACTGCCCTACCTACTACTGACCTCTGTACACTGCCCTTCATACCAATGAGCTCTGTACACTGCCCTGCATACTACTGACCCTTGTACACATACCTATTACTGACCTCTGTACACTGCCCTGCATACTACTGACCCTTGTACACTCACCTACCTATTACTGACCTCTGTACACTGCCCTACATACTACTGACCTCTGTATACTGCCCTGCATCCTACTGATCTCTGTATAATGCCCTACATCCTACTGACCTCTGTACACTGCCCTACATACTACTGAGCTCTGTATACTGCCCTACATCCTAATGACCTCTATATACTGCCCTACATACTACTGGCCTCTGGACACTGCCCTAAATACTACTGACCTCTGTACACTGCCCCACATCCTACTGACCTCTGTACACTGCCCCACATCCTACTGACCTCTGTATTCTGACCTACCTACCACTGACCTATCTACACCACCACTACAGTGATCTCCACTAGTTTCTGGGTTCTGTGCCAAGCAGCTGCTCTGCTGCTTAGTGAACACGGGAGGTCACTTGCTTGCTCGGCACGGGTGCCATTTAGAGAAAACTTTGGATTTTCTCAGTGTTTGCAAAGCATTCTCTGATTGGACGAGGTGGAGAGGCAGGACAGTGACATCACAATCTCCACCTTGTGTACCCAGAGTACACTTTACATTCATTGAGAAAATGCAAAGTGTTCTCTGAACGATGCCTGTGCCGAGCAAGCAACCTCCTGTGTTCACTAAGTAGCAGGGTAGCCACTCAGCAGGGGACCCAAAATCTTGCAGCAATCACTGTAGTAGATGTGCCTGCTACAATGATTTCCAGCTTCTTCAGAGATCAGCCAGGTGTGGCACATACTTGCATTACTCCAGGCAGGACCAATGTAACTATACAAAAATATCCATACTTGACCTTCAGCTTTAAGTTTTTCTATGAAGCCTTATTTTGCCAGTTCTGCTTTTTAATACAATCCACTCTATGTAAGATTGTTTCTAAATATTTCTGATATTTATGTAGAACGGTGCGTAGTGTGATCCCTGTATATATTCCCTGTATATACACAGTATCTCACAAAAGTGAGTACACCCCTCACATTTTTGTAAATATTTTATTCTATCTTTTCATGTGACAACACTGAAGAAATGACACTTTGCTACAATGTAAAGTAGTGAGTGTACAGCTTGTATAATGGTGTAAGTTTGCTGTCCCCCCCAAAATAACTCAACACACAGCCATTAATGTCTAAACCGCTGGCAACAAAAGTGAGTACACCCCTAAGTGAAAATGTCCAAATTGGGCCCAATTAGCCATTTTTCCTCCCCGGTGTCATGTGACTTGTTAGTGTTACAAGATCTCAGGTGTGAATGGGGAGCAGGTGTGTTAAATTTGGTGTTATTGCTCTCACTCTCTCATACTGGTCACTGGAAGTACAACATGGCACCTCATGGCATAGAATTCTCTGAAGATCTGAAAAAAAGAAATGTTGCGCTACATAAAGATGGCCTAGGCTATAAGAAGAATGGCAAGATCCTGAAACTGAGCTGCAGCACGGTGGCCAAGACCATACAGCGGTTTAACAGGACAGGTTCCACTCAGAACAGGCCTTGCCATGGTCGACTAAAGAAGTTGAGTGCACGTGCTCAGCGTCATATCCAGAGATTGTCTTTGAGATATAGACGTATGAGTGCTGCCAGCATTGCTGCAGAGGTTAACCACTTGACAACTGGGCACTTAAACCCCCTTCCTAACCAGACGAATTTTCAGCTTTCGGTGCTCTCACATTTTGAATGACAATTACTCAGTCATACAACACTGTACCCATATGAAATTTTTGTCCTTTTTTTCACACAAATAGAGCTTTCTTTTGGTGGTATTTAATCACTGTTGGGTTTTTTATTTTTTGCGCTATAAGAGAAAAAAAGACTGAAAATTTTGTAAAAAAATGAATTTTTCTTTGTTTCCGTTATAAAATTTTGCAAATTAGTATTTTTTCTTCATACATTTTGGCCAAAATTTATACTGCTACATATCTTTGGTAAAAATAAGTACAAATTGGTGGATATTTTTTGGTCTTTGTGAAAGTTATAGAGTCCACAAGCTATGGTGCCAATATCTGAAAATTGATCACACCTGAAGTACTGACGGCCGATCTCATTTCTTGAGACCCTAACATGCCAGAAAAGTACAAATACCCCCCAAATGACCCCTTTTTGGAAAGAAGACATTCCAAGGTATTTAGAAAGAGTCATTGTGAGTTTTTTGAAGTTGTCATTTTTTCCCACAATTCTTTGCAAAAATCAAGATTTTTTTTTCTTTATTTTTTTTCCCACAAAATTGTCATATTAGCAGGTTATTTCTCACACACAGCATATGCATACCACAAATTACACCCCAAAACACATTCTGCTATTCCTCCCGAGTATGGCGATACCACATGTGTGAGACTTTTACACAGCGTGGCCACATACAGAGGCCCAACATGCAGGGAGCACCTTCAGGCGTTCTGGAGCACCCAGGCCAATTCTGACATTTCTCTCCTACATGTAAAAATCATCATTTATTTGCTATAAAATTACATAGAACCCCAAAACATTATATATGTTTTTTTAGCAAAGACCTTAAAGAATATAATGGTGGTCATTGCAACTTTTTATCTTGCACAGTATTTGCGCAGAAATTTTTCTAACGCGTTTTTTACGGAAAAAAACTGTTTTGTGCCTAAAAGAAAAAAAAAACAGTAAAGTTAGCCCAGTGTTTTTGCATAATGTGAAAGATGAAGTTACGCCGAGTAAATAGATACCTAACATGTCACCCTTCAAAATTGCACACGCTCGTGGAATGGCGCCAAACTTCGCTACTTAAAAATCCCCATAGGCAATGCTTTAAATATTTTTACTGGTTATATGTTTTGAGTTACAGAGGAGGTCTAGGGCCAAAATTATTGCTCTCGCTCTAACGTTCGCAACGATACCTCACATGTGTGGCTTGAACACCGTTTTCATATGTGGGCGGGGCTTACGTATGCGTTCACTTCTGCATGCGAGCTCGCGGGGGCAGGGGCGCTTTAAAAAAAATATATATATTTTATTGTTCATTTTACTTTATTTATTTTAGTTTGACATGTTTTTCCGCCCCAAATTTTTTTTTTTAGCACTTTTATTCCTATTACAAGGAATGTAAACATCCCTTGTAATAGGAATATGGCATGACAGGTCCTCTTTACAGTGAGATATGGGGGGGGGGTGTCAATAAGACCCCACATCTCACCTCTAGGCTGGGAAGCCTAAAAAAAAAAAAAAAAAAAAAAACAATCTTGGCTTTGATCGTAGCGGTGAGTCGGTAGAAGCACCGGAGGGCAGCGGGAGGGGGGGGGGGCATCCCCTCTCACCTTCCGTAAGAGCGATCAAGCGGTGGAACAGCCGCTATGATTGTTCTTATGGTGTAGGGAATCGCCAGCTGAAAAAGCGAATATCTGAATGATGCCTGTAGCTGCTCCCATCATTCAGATATCTCCGCACAAAGTCAAGGACGTCATATGACGGCCGGCGGGCGGGCGGGAAGTGGTTATTGCAGAGTATTGCCGGGTATTGAGGAGTATTGCCGGGTATTGAGGAGTACTGACGAGTATTGCCGGGTATTGACGAGTATTGCGGGGTATTGAGGAGTATTGCAGGGTATTGTGGAGTATTGCAGGGTATTGTGGAGTATTGCAGGGTATTGTGGAGTATTGCAGGGTATTGTGGAGTATTGCCGGGTATTGTGGAGTATTGCCGGGTATTGTGGAGTATTGCCGGGTATTGTGGAGTATTGCCGGGTATTGTGGAGTATTGCCGGGTATTGCCGGGTATTGTGGAGTATTGCCGGGTATTGTGGAGTATTGCCGGGTATTGTGGAGTATTGCTGGGTATTGTGGAGTATTGCCGGGTATTGTGGAGTATTGTGGAGTATTGCGGAGTATGGCAGGGTATGGGCAGGGTATTGCACAGTATGGGCAGGGTATTGCACAGGGTATTGCAGAGTATGGGCAGGGTATTGCACAGGGTGTATTGCAGAGTATTGCACAGGGTGTATTGCAGAGTATTGGCAGGGTGTATTGCAGAGTATTGCACAGGGTATTGCAGAGTATTGGCAGGGTGTATTGCAGAGTATTGCACAGGGTATTGCAGAGTATTGACAGGGTGTATTGCAGAGTATTGCACAGGGTATTGCAGAGTATTGCACAGGGTGTATTGCAGAGTATTGCACAGGGTGTATTGCAGAGTATTGCACAGGGTGTATTGCAGAGTATTGCACAGGGTGTATTGCAGAGTATTGGCAGAGTATTGCACAGGGATGGCTGAGCAGGGATGGATGGATTGCTGGATCTGTGACTGCAATTGTCACAGATCCAGCCCACAGCTGACATGGGGGAGGGAGCGGACATGATCCGCTCCCTCCCCTCTCCTCTCACACTGTACCGATCGGTACAGAGAGGGGAGGGAGGAACCGGCGTCATCAAATGACGCCGGTCTGTTTACAAGTGATCGCTCCGTCATTTGACGGAGCGATCACGTGGTAAACGGCCGCGATTAGCGGCCATCTACCGTGATCCGTGATGCGCCGGGTCTTCCGGACCCGGCGGTCACGGACATATCCTGGAGCGCGCCCCTGGGGGCGCGCGGGAGCAAGATTCTGTGAGGACGTCCCTGGGACGTCCACTCAGGATAACTCGACCGCGCTGTGGACGTCTTTTGTACATGGGGAAGTGGTTAAAGGGGTGGGAGGTCAGCCTGTCAGTGCTCAGACCATATGCTGCAAACTGCATCTTATTGGCTCTCTTCCCAGAAGGAAGCCTCTTCTAAAGATGATGCACAAGAAAGCCTGCAAACAGTTTGCTGAAGACAAGCAGACTAAGGACATTGATTACTGGAACCATTTCCTGTGGTCAGATGAGACGAAGATAAACTTATTTGGTTCAGATGGTGTCAAGAGTGTGTGGGGGAAACCAGGTAAGGAGTACAAAGACAAGTGTGTCTTGCCTACAGTCAAGCATGGTGGTAGGAGTGTCATGGTCTGGGGCTGCATGAGTGCTGCCGGCACTGGGGAGCTACAGATCATTGAGGGAACCATGAATGCCAACATGTACTGTGACATACATAAGCAGAGCATGATCCCCTCCCTTCGGAGACTGGACCGCAGGGCAGTATTCCAACATAACGACCCCAAACACACCTCCAAGACGGCCACTGCCTTGCTAAAGAAGCTGAGGGTAAGGCTACTTTCACACTGAGGCGCTGGATGCGCTGGCGGTATAGTGGCGCTATTTTTAGCGCCGCTATACCATTTTTTTGGCCGCGATTTGCGGGCGCTAGGGGGGTATTTTAACCCCCGCTAGCGGCCAAAAAAGGGTTAAAAACGCCCGCAATAACGCCTTTTTGAGGCGTTTTGTGGGCGTATTAGAGGCGCTACCCCATTGATTTCAATGGGCAGGGGCGCTATAGGAGCGCTATTTTTAGCGCTCCTATTGCGCCTCAAAGATGCGGCTTGCAGGAGTTTTTTGAGCCTCCTGCAAGCGCAACGCTCCAGTGTGAAAGCCCTCAGGCTTTCACATTGGATAGTATTGAGAGGCTTTTTTGGGGCGCATTGCAGGCGCTATTTAGAGCGCAATAGCGCCTGCAAAGCGCCTCAGTGTGAAAGGGGCCTAAAGTGATAGACTGGACAGACTTGTCTCCAGACCTAATCCCTATTGAGCATCTGTGGGGCATCCTCAAACGGAAGGTGGAGGAGCGCAAGGTCTCTAACATCCACCAGCTCTGTGATGTCATCATGGAGGAGTGGAAGAGGACTCCAGTGGCAACCTGTGAAGCTCTGGTGAACTCCATGCCCAAGAGGGTTAAGGCAGTGCTGGAAAATAATGATGGCCACACAAAATATTGACACTTTGGGCCCAATTTGGAAATTTTCACTTAGGCATGTACTCACTTTTGTTGCCAGCAGTTTAGACATTAATGGCTGTGTGTTGAGTTATTTTGAGGGGACAGCAAATTTACACTGTTATACAAGCTGTACACTCACTACTTTACATTGTAGCAAAGTGTAATTTCTTCAGTGTTGTCACATGAAAAGATATAATAAAATATTTACAAACATGTGAGGGGTGTACTCACTTTTGTGAGATACTGTATATACAATGAGGTCCATATATATTTGGACACAGGCACAATTTTCATACTTTAGGCTCTGTATGCCACCAGAATAAAATTAAAACGAAACAATCCAAATTTATTTGAAGTGCAGACTTTCAGCTTTAATTTAAGGGGTTTGAACATAAAGTACAAATTTTAGGAACTGCAATCATTTTCATACACAGTCCCCCCCCCCCCCATTTTCAGGGGCTCAAATGTAATTGGACAGATGAATATAATCATAAATAAAATGTTAATTTTTTATATTTTGTTGAGAATCCCTTACTGGCAATGACTGCCTGAAGTCTGGAACCCATGGACATTACCAGACTGGGTTTCCTCCTTTATGATGCTTTGCCAGGCTCTAACTGCAGCTGTCTTCAGTTGTTCATTGTATGTGGGTCTTTCTGCCTTTAGTTTTGCCTTCAGCCAGTGAAATGCATACTCAATTGGGTTGAGATCAGGTGATTGACTCAGGCCATTGCAGAATATTCCACTGCTTTTCCTTCAAAAGCTCCTGGGTTGTTTTTGCAATGTGTTTTGGATTATTGTCCATCTGTACTGTGAAGCGCCATCCAATCAACTTTACTGCATTTGGCTGAATCTAGGCTGACAGTATATCTCTAAACACTGCAGAATTCATCCGGCAGCTTCTGTCTTCTGTCACATCATCAATAAACACCAATGACCCAGTGCCACTGGAAGCCATGCATGCCCATGCCATTACACTGCAAGCTCACCATGCTTTACAGGTGACGTTGTGTGCTTTTTATCATGAGCTGTTCCAAGCCTTCTCCACACTTTTTTCTTTCCTTCCGTCATTCTGGTACAGTTTCATCTTAGTTTCAGAAAGAATGCTTTTCCAAAACTGGTCTGGCTTTTTTAGATGTTTTTTTTTTGGGCAAAGTCTAATCTGGCTTTTCTATTCTTCGGGCTTTTGTATGTTTTGCACCTTGTGGTGAACCCTCTGTATTTGCTCTTGTGAAGTCTTCTCTTGATTGTAGACTTTGACAATTATACGCCCGCCTCCTGGAGAGTGTCCTTCACTTGTCTAGATGTTGTAAATGGGTTTTACTTTACCATAGAGTGGATCCTGAAATCATCCACCACTGTTGTCTTCTGTGGATGTGTAGGCTTTTTTATGTTTCTGAGCTCACCAGTGCTTTCTTTTTTTCTCAGAATGTATCAAACTGTTTATTTGGCCACTCCTAATGTTGCTGCTATCTCTCTGGTGGCTTTGTTCCATTTTTGAAGCCTGACAACAGCCTGTTTCACTTTTATGGACAGCTCCTTTGAACACATGAGGTATGTTCACAGCAATAGATTCCAAATGCAAATACCACACTTAGAATCAACCCCAGACCTTTTACCTGCTTAATTGATGAAGAAATAACGAAGGTCATAAAATGGCTTTTGATTCAATTGTCCAATTACGTTTGGTTCTTTGAAAAAGGGTGGATGGCTATTCTTAAGAGCTGTAATTCCTAAACCCTTCCTCCGATTTAGATGTACATACCCTCAAATTAAACCTGAGAGTGCGCACTTTCAGCCCATATCCATTATGTAACTATAGCTTGAATATGTTTTGATAAATACCTGAAAAAACTAAAATTGTGCCTGTGTCTAAATATATATGGACCTAACTATATATATATATATATATATATATATATATATATATATATATATACACACACACACTATATTGTCAAAAGTATTGGGACACCTGCCTTTACACGCACATGAACTTTAATGGTATCCCAGTCTTAGTCCGTAGGGTTCAATATTGAGTTGGCCCACCCTTTGCAACTATAACACCTTCAACTCTTCTGGGAAGGCTGTCCACAAGGTTTAGGAGTGTGTCTATGGGAATTTTTGACCATTTGTGAGGTCAGGAACTGATGTGGACGAGCAGGCCTGGCTCGTAGTCTCTGCATGACCGCGCAATTAATCAGTGAGCCGTAATGTGTGCTGTAACCTGTAGCAACCAGTCAGTAAGTGGTAATGATATGCTGTAACCTCTGGCAACCAATCACTGCCTGATCTGATACAGTAAACTGATTTTAAGTCTAGCTGATATTTATTGTATGTCTCAGAGCAGGTGGAGAGCAAGAAAATGTTTGCCCAGGGTCCAATCAACATTAAAGACGGCCCTGGGTATTACATCACTTCTGGGTGAGCAGAGGAATGACAGCAGTCATTCCTCGGCTACTGTAGCTGAAGATGCAGCTAATCAAGCACACACTGTGCTTGATTAGCTGCCCTGGTGAGCAGAGAAAACACTGAGGGTCTAATTGACCTCTGATGTGTCCATAAAGAGGACCTGTCACCTGCCCATGCTATCACATGGGGAACTTGTAAAGATTCTAAAGAATAAAGATAAATGAAAAAAAGTGTGAAAAATTGTAATGAAACAAATAAAAATAAGAAAAAAAAAAGTATCCTCCCTCACTCCTGTGCACACCACAATGCATATGTGCAGCATAGGGCATGGAAGTATGTAAGCATAAATTGTAGTACACATGTGAGGTATCACCATGAAGGTCAGAGTGAGATCAGTAATTCTAGGGCCATAATTCATAATAAACTCTAAACTGATAACCTGCAAGGCAATTTGTGGTACCACTGGATTTTTTTTTTTTTTTTTTTTGCGCAGACATTTTTAAGGTTTATTATCAAAAGTATTGGGACGCCTGCCTTTACACGCACATATCGCCGTCTCCCAGAAGTGGGGACCTGTCAAAAACATTTTCCCATTCTTGAAAGCTGCCAAATGTGGCACCAGAGGGAGGGAGGACCCAAATAAGCAGAACTTGCACTTTTCAATGGAGCTCCGCTTTAAATACCACCAAAAGAAAGCTCTATTTGTGGGAAAGAAATGATAAAAATTTCATATGAGTACAGTGTTGCATAACCGCGCAATTGTCATTCAAAGTGCTACAGCGCTGAAAGGTAAAAATTGGCCTGGGCAGGAAGGGGGTGACAGTGCCCAGGGGGTAAAATCGCTATTTATGGGTATACACAGTGGCTAAGCTAGACATTCTTTCACCCGGGGCAAGGAATCAGTTCGGCGCCCCCCCCCCCCCCCCCCCATAATGGGACAAGATTAGGCAGGAAAATTAGAAACTCCCAGGCTATAGCTATATATATATATATATAGGCTATAGTCAGCTGTCTGTCCCCCCCCCCGCTCTTCTGGTCCCCCCCATAGTTTCGGCCCTGGGTATACTTTGAATTCCAAAAATATGTCTGCTCACCTCCTAATGCCTCAATGGTCAGTTACAATGTTCATGGCAACCAATCAACTTTTTTCTTTCTCGTACATCACGGGACACAGAGCGACATAGTCATTACTAATGGGTTATATAGATACCGTCAGGTGCTGGCACTGGCAACTTCCAAAACCGGAAGTACCCTCCCCTATATAAGCCCCTCCCATCCGGGAGCACCTCAGTTTTTTGCCAGTGTCTAAGGTGTTGGCCAAGAAGAAACATGTGTTTTTCACTGAGCTTGCGTACAGGTTCTTTTGGGCCTCAGTAAGCTATTCCGGATCCGACCAAAAAAGCTTCATAGCTAAACGGTCGGTACCCGGGCCTTGCAGAGAAGAGCAAGGTTTTGCCTGTAATGCTTCTCTTAGGAGAGCTGGACCCTGGGATCCAGAGCTCTGGTCATACCCACGACCAAGATGTTTTCTGTGCAGGGTGCTATACAGGTCCAGGGGAGTGGAATCCTTGGGAACCCGGTCCCTGAAGGTTTAATTACAATGCCTGCCGTGATAGGTGAAGTTTGGGCTTTTGTGGACCAAACAAAGTCCTGCGGCGGGGAACAGGTAAGTGGGGGCCCCCAGGAACTTGGTTCTATTGGGGGACCCCCAAGCCTAATTTGTCTTTCTGTCTGTTACCTAATGGTATTCCCGCAAAATTCTGTGCATGCCTGTAACTACTAAAAAAATGTAATAATTTTTAATGGTGGTCAAGAAAAAAAAAAAAAAAAAAAAAAAAATTTTTTATATATATATTTAATATATTAGACTGCGGTACCTGTGTTTGTCCACTAGAGGCCGCTGTGGAATGTTTTCTTGTCATGTGGACTAGCTTCTTCTCAGCAGAGCAAAGTCCAGGCAGATGGTAAGTTCTCTTATAGGAAACTGCTTCCTCTGCCATGTTGCAGTGCTCGTCCATCCCCCGGCCTGCGGCAAAGAGGGGCCCTGGCTCCTGTCCCTTGTTACCGTATTTGAAATTAGCGCCGAAGGCGCACGTGCCCGCGCGCGTGCACGCGCCTCTATATATAGAGGTGAGCCGGGAAAGGGGGCGGAGCCTGGGGGATGACGCTCTGTGCGCGCCGCAGCGCTTCTGCGCATGTGCGGGCGTCCCAGCAGTTTAAAAAAACCACAATATTGTAGTGAGCTGGCTATGAAGTACAGAGACAGAGCTGGCAACATTTAAAGGCATACAGCAAGCGGTTGATACAGGCATCCCTTAGAAAGGCACATTAGTAGACACCAACTGTGATATAGCAGCAATTGTGCTAGACTATTCTCAGTAAAAGTGGTGTATTACGGCTGGAATACCTCAGCTTTAGGCTTAGGAATATGCCGTCCAGAAGCTCCGGAACTGAATCTTCCAGGAAGCGAAGGGGGTCTCATCGGGCTCGGAGGATCTTGGGCATACTCCTGCTGCACCAGTCTCCCCTGAAGTTCAGAGGTAAGTGACCGTAGAGACCCCGCAGGGTACTTGGTACTGTGGCTGTCCTCAGTTCACCTGCTCCTGTGTATGTAACAGAGGAGGTTTTTTCCTCAGCTCTGGGAGGATTAGAGAGAGATTGTCAACATTTATCGCTGCCTCCCTGTCAGGGAAAGCACGCCCGATCTCCGTCTCCTCCTTCAGAGTGCCTGTTAGCAGAGCAACAGTCCCATACAGGGATCGACCTGCCTGAAGGGGATCAGGATAAGGTTGATTCTGTTATAGAGGAATCAACAGTGGGGGAACCTTTTCTCAGCATCTCAAGCTGAAAGATTATGGGTTCAGTCTCTGACTAACATGGTCCGATCAGCATTTAAAAATGCACCTTGCGGAACCATCAACCACTACTGTATCCTCGTTGGGGTCGCTAGAAGCCCCCAGACTGTTTGTTCTTTTCCACTTCACCCTTTACTGAAAGGGCTCATTTACCAGGATTGGGAACGTCCTGAGAAAATATTTATTCCCCCAAGAGATTTCCGGTGGTCTATCCCATGGAGGATAAGTTCATCAAAAAAAAATAAAAAAAAATGGAAGGTCCCTACAATGGACGCAGCCATCTCTTGTATGTATAAATCACTGACATGTCCAGTGGATAATGTCCAAATGTTCAAGAACCCAATAGATAAAAGATTGGAGTCCTTATGAAAATCTGCTTGGTGATACAACCAGCAGTAGCAGCTATTGGGGTCTGCTAAGCAGTGAAGGATCAGTTGAAACAGGTCTTGAGGGACTTGACAGATCAGCAGGCTTTGCCCTAGCTGATCTACCTAGAGCCTTAGGCTTTGCGGTTGACGCCATAGAGGATTCAGTCCATCAGGCCTCCCGCCTTACGCTGTCTATAGTACATATGCGTAGGCTCCTATGGCTCAAAAACTGGTCTGCTGAAGCTCCCTGTAAAGAATGGCTGGTTAGCGTCCCATTTCATGGTGAACGCTTATTCAGGGAAAACCTGGACAAATATATCCAGAAAATTTCCAGCGGTAAAAATACGCTCTTGCCGGTTAAAAGCAGAGTTAGAGGTCCCTCTTTAAGAGGCCTGCTTCTCCAGTCCCTGGGGCATCGGCTGTGTAACAGTTCCGACGGCCTCCTCGGTCAAATCCCGGGGGTAAAAAACAGGGACAGTAGCAGGGTAATGAGAAACCCTGGGTCAGGGGAGGTACAAAACCTCCCCCAAAGTTAAATTCATTGAAGCCCCCACTCAGTCGGGTGGGGGGAGGACTCCAGTTGTTCGCAAGAGACCTGGCGGGACACGATCAAGACAGATAGGTGCTCTCCGCAGTAGGTTTGGGATACAGTTTGGAGTTAAAAGACTCTCCTCCTTCCCATTTTTGAGGTCAAACGTGCCAAGGGATCCCCGGAAGAGAGAGTCCCTCCTGTTGGCACTAGAACAACTATTGCTCCAAGGAGTAATTATGGAGGTTCCCCTGGAAGAATGAGGGTTCGGGTTTTACTCAAACCTCTTTACAGTCCCGAAGCAAACGCGGACGGGAGGCCCATATTCTAAAAGGGCTATACAAATTCCTGTATATCAGGACTTTCCGAAGGAGTCGATCCGATCGGTGGCCACTGCCCTACAAGGGGAGGATTGGTTAGCCATGATCGACATCAAAGATGCTTATTTGCACATTCCCATCTTTCCAGTCCACCAAAAATTTTTACGCTTTGCAGTAGAAGGGCACCATTTTCAGTTCAGAGCCTTACCCTTCGGTTTGGCCACAGCACCACGAGTGTTTACAAAAATTCTGGCCCTTTATTGGCCAATCTAAGAACACAAGGTGTAATGATAATGGCATATCTAGATGACTTGTTGCTGATAGACCACTCAGTGAAAAAACTAGACGTGGTCGTTCACAAGACAATCAAGTATCTGGAATCTCACGGTTGGATTATCAACCGAGACAAGTCAGCCCTAAAAAACAGTCAAAAGTCTGGAATACTTGGGGCTAAGGTTGGATTCAGGCCAGAGAAAAATATTCTTGCCTCGAGGAAAGGTGTTGTCTTTGAAAGATTTGATCCACTTAGTGGGTACAAAAAAGACAGCCGTCCATACGCCTGTATATGAGGCTGCTGGGAAAAATGGTGGCATCATTCGAAGCAGTACCCTACGGTCAATTCCATTCAAGGAATTTGCAAGGGGCCATACTGTCAGCCTGGAACAAAAAAGTTCAGGCCCTAGACTTACAATGTCCTTGTCCCCTTCCGTTCGCAAGAGCCTCCGTTGGTGGTTGGTTCCCCAGAATCTGGAAAAAAGGAAATCCTTCAGTCCGATTTCTTGGAAGGTGGTCACTACAGATGCCAGCCTTATAGGCTGGGGAGCAGTACTGGAGCAATAGTCTCTCCAGGGCAGATGGTCGGATGCAGAAAAGGCCCTGCCCATCAATCTCTTAGAGATACGAGCAGCCCGGTATGCCCTAGTAGCATGGACATCCAAACTCCAAGGGTCCCCTGTCAGAATGCAATCAGACAATGCCACAGCAGTGGCATATATCAATCATCAGGGGGGCACCAGGAGTCGTGCAGCCCAGAGGGAAGTAAATTACATCCTGAAATGGGCAGAAAAATATGTCCCAGCCATATCTGCGGTATTCATTCCAGGAGTGGAGAATTGGAAGGCGGACTTTCTAAGTCGCCAGCAATTAGGCCCAGAGGAAGGGTCCCTTCACCCCGAGGTTTTCTGGACAATATGTCAGCGGTGGGGAACATCGGATGTAGATCTTCTAGCATCCAGATTCAACGCAAAGGGGGGCAGGTTTGTCTCTCGGACAAGGGATCCCCTAGCTTGCGGCTCGGATGCCCTAGTGTTCCCTTGGGATCAGTTCAAGCTGATATATGCATTCACACCGCCACAATGGTTACCTCGATTACTCCGCAGAATCAGGGTAGAAAAGAAACAGTGATTCCGGTGGCTCCAGCGTGGCCCCGAAGAGCGTGGTACGCGGAGATTGTAAAATTTCAGTGGGGAGTCCTTGGACTCTCCCACGTCGTCCGGCTTTCGCAAGGACCGATATACCACCCTTCCTTACCAGCCCTAGGTTTGACGGCCTGGCTATTGAAGCCCACATTCTAAAAAAGAGAGGGCTCTCTAATGCTGTGGTATCTACCATGATCAATGCCAGGAAGCCGGTATCCAGGCAGATCTACTATAGAATCTGGAAGGCGTACATCGCGTGGTGTGAGGCCAAGAAATGGCATCCACATAAGTACGTAATAGGTAGGAGTCTGGACTTCCTACAGTGGGCTGTAGATAGGAAGCTTGCCTTGAGTACTATCAAGGGTCAGATTTCGGCCTTGTCAATATTTTTTCAAAGGCCCTTGGCTTCGCATTCACTAGTCAAAGCCTTTATACAAGGAGTGATGCGTATTAGTCCTCCGGTTAGTATTCCCATATGTCCATGGGATCTAAACTTGGTTCTGTCGGTTCTACAGAAACAACCATTTGAACCATTACAGCATATTTCTTTGGTTCTTCTCACCAGGAAATTGATTTTCTAGTAGCCATTTGTTCGGCTAAAAGAGTATCGGAATTAGCAGCTATGTCCTGTAAGGAGCCATATCTGGTTATCCATAAGGACAGAGTAGTGTTACGTCCTCATCCAGCCTTTCTTCCTAAGGTGGTATCGAGGTTTCATTTGAACCAAGATGTGGTTCTTCCTTCTTTTTTCCCCAAACCTACTTCGGTAGAGGAAAAGTTATTGCATTCTTTGGATGTAGTAAGAGCAGTTAAAGCTTATCTAAAAGCCACTGCTCAGATTCGCAGAACGGATACTTTGTTTATTCTGCCGGAAGGCCCCAGAAAGGGTCAGGCAGCGTCAAAATCTACTTTAGCCAAGTGGATTCGACAGGTCATTATGCAAGCTTATGGCTTGAGAAGGAGACCGCCTCCGTTCAAAGTTAGAGCGCACTCCACGAGAGCAGTTGGAACTTCATGGGCAGTGCATCACCAGGCCTCCCTGGCTCAAATCTGTAAGGCCGCAACATGGTCTTCGGTACACACGTTTACTAGGTCCTACCAGGTGGACGTTAGAAGTCAGGAGGATGTCGCCTTTGGGCGCAGTGTGTTGCAGGCCGCAAAAGATCCTCATGTCTGATAGCGCTCAGCTTATATATGGTGTATCCCCCCCCTCATTTGGCATTGCTTTAGGACATCCCATTAGTAATGACTATGTCGCTCTGTGTCCCGTGATGTACGAGAAAGAAAATAGGATTTTTATAACAGCTTACCTGTAAAATCCTTTTCTTGGAGTACATCACGGGACACAGAGCTCCCACCCCTCTTTAGGGACACTTATTGCTTTGCTACAAAACTGAGGTGCTCCCGGATGGGAGGGGCTTATATAGGGGAGGGTACTTCCGGTTTTGGAAGTTGCCAGTGCCAGCACCTGACGGTATCTATATAACCCATTAGTAATGACTATGTCGCTCTGTGTCCCGTGATGTACTCCAAGAAAAGGATTTTACAGGTAAGCTGTTATAAAAATCCTATTATCTTTCATTTCTAAAGTTTATCTATACAAGCTGAAGGTAGAATCTGATTGGTTACCAGGCAGAATTTCTCCAGTTTTGATGAATTCCCTCCTCTTATCTCAGTGACCATTGTCCCCCCGGACAGGAAGTGACGGGAGTCCAAAAGTTACAGGAATTGAGGGAAAATCCTTCCTCAGGGGTCACCTGTTCCGGTGATGACTGTCAATGGACCGTCCACATAACATTGTGGTGATCTGTATTGGGAAGTCTGTAAATAATAAATGTCCTCATCACATGAAGATACCATCCTGTATGTCAGAGTTCTCCTCACACATAGCGCTAGCATGACCACACCCCCGAGCTCTTCCCGCCAGTTCCTGTCAGGCGCGCATTGCATGCCGGGGGTTCATCGCGCTCCTTCTCGGTTTTACTTACCGCGGTCCCTGCGCGCTCCCTCCTCCTGACTCCGCCTACCACAGGCCGGCGCCCGGCCCCTCCTCCTGACTCCGCCCACCACAGGCCGGCGCCCGGCCCCTCCTCCTGACTTCGCCCACGGCAAAGAGGCACCCTGGCCCTCTCCTGACCCCTCCCACCGTGGAGCGGTTGTCTCCGGGTGACATGAGGGGTAAAGTAGGTAAAGTCGTTGGTCCGCGGTGGTGTGAGGAGAGTGGAGGACCCCGAGGACGAGGAGTAATGTGGCGGAGCCGGGTCCTCACCCTGCAGTCTATGAACACGGAGGACAGGAGCGGGCGGTGGAGTAATCTGTGAGGGGAACCATCATCACCAAAACCGGGGAGAGGGTGAGTGACTACAACCCCCAGCATGACCATACTGACAGGAGGACTACAACCCCCAGCATGACCATACTGACAGGAGGACTCCAATCCCCAGCATGTCCATACTGACAGGAGGGACTCCAACCCCCAGCATGTCCATACTGACAGGAGGGACTCCAACCCCCAGCATGACCATACTGACAGGAGGACTAAAACCCCCAGCATGACCATACTGACAGGAGGGACTCCAATCCCCAGCATGTCCATACTGACAGGAGGACTCCAACCCCCAGCATGACCATACTGACAGGAGGACTCCAACCCCCAGCATGACCATACTGACAGGAGGGACTCCAACCCCCAGCATGACCATACTGACAGGAGGGACTCCAACCCCCAGCATGACCATACTGACAGGAGGGACTCCAACCCCCAGCATGACCATACTGACAGGAGGGACTCCAACCCCCAGCATGACCATACTGACAGGAGGGACTCCAACCCCCAGCATGACCATATTGACAGGAGGGACTCCAACCCCCAGCATGACCATACTGACAGGAGGGACTCCAACCCCCAGCATGACCATACTGACAGGAGGGACTCCAACCCCCAGCATGACCATACTGACAGGAGGGACTCCAACCCCCAGCATGACCATACTGACAGGAGGGACTCCAACCCCCAGCATGACCATACTGACAGGAGGGACTCCAACCCCCAGCATGACCATACTGACAGGAGGGACTCCAACCCCCAGCATGACCATACTGACAGGAGGGACTCCAACCCCCAGCATGACCATACTGACAGGAGGGACTCCAACCCCCAGCATGACCATACTGACAGGAGGGACTCCAACCCCCAGCATGACCATACTGACAGGAGGGACTCCAACCCCCAGCATGACCATACTGACAGGAGGGACTCCAACCCCCAGCATGACCATACTGACAGGAGGGACTACAACCCCCAGCATGACCATACTGACAGGAGGACTACAACCCCCAGCATGACCATACTGACAGGAGGACTACAACCCCCAACATTTTCTGAGTTACACTGTACGTAACGCACGCCTGAACCTACCACACTTTGTGTAAAGCCATTTGTAATGGAAGCTTTTTATTCTTATGTATAAATGATTGTGCTGGGATTGTCTGTGAGAATCAACAGCTTGCACTCTCGGGGGGCCCCCCCCCGTTTTACTTACCTGAGCCACGAAACTCCGTGGGCGCGATCCCACGATGCTTTCCCCCAGCCTGAGGTGGCTCTTCATTGGAGATTGATAGCAGCTCAGCCATTGACTCCCGCTGCTGTCAATCAAATCAATGATGCGGCGCGCCGGAGGGGGGGGCGGGGCCGAGTAAAACAATGTATCACACGGGAGCGCGGCCGCAAGCTAACCCCCTTGGGAGAGCGCTTCCGCCGAGACCCTACTCGCAAAAAGAGACCTAGATAGCAAGCGTCTGAGGGTCATTTGTAAGATACCTAATCCATGGGTCCCACACTTTGTGAAATACCTTCATCTTGTCCTGCACCAGTGCCGTCAACCCTTCATTTAGCTGCATGAGCCACGATAATTTACCCTTGAGCTGGTCAAATGGTAGGGAAGCGGACCTCCAATTCCTGGCTATGGTCATTTTTGCTGAGATAAATATGAAGGTCAAAAGCCTAAAAAACATTTTTTTTTTAACCCTTACAACCCCTTTAAGTTAAAGTAAAGAAGTGTGTATAAGTTGTGCGGGGTCCCCCATTGTGGTATGTATCTGACTCTGCGCACACCACAGAAGTGGATAACACAATCACTGTGTACACTCTCAGAACCAATTCATACAAATTCCTAAAATCATTAAAATGAGTTTCAAATGACTAAGAACATCCGTAATGCCTCTGGGTTCTGAAGATAGTTGGGTATAAATACATGTGTGGGGGGGGGGGGGGGCAGTCTCTGCCCTCGGGGCGGATAATTGACTCCCATATCTGACAAGCAGACATGTCACCGCACTATTTAATGGGAGATGAAGGAAAACGTTTTGTTGGCTCTGAGGAAGAGACATGTCCTCGAAACGCATTAGCCTGTTGGATGTTAAATTGTCCTGCCATGTTATGTGATTAATCGTGGACTGGATTTTCCTGTTTCGATAAGATGAGCTTTTTAACAAATTTGTCATTTTGTGAGTATATTACTTATCACCTCTATATGTAATAAAGTTATGTGCAGTTATGTTCACCTGATGAAGGAGGCGTGGCCTTGCCTCTGAAACGCATTCTGATTGGCGAAACTGCGGTGGGCGGCGCCAAGGCTGACAGCTCTGGAAAACCTCCACGCTGAGAGTTAGAACCAGCGTCTTCTCGAGGCTGCAGACACAGCTGACACCCGGCGCTCGGGGCTAAACACCACAGGATCCACCGGCGGCTTCTCCCACCGTTGCACCTGCCAATCCTTCACCTACAGAGCACTATATGAGTGCAATTTATACCCCAATTCACACTGTTATCTATTTTTAACCATTCATTAAAATGATGCTGCACTAAGATCGGCTTGTCGATTCTCTCCCATTCATTTCCAGCTCTCTTCTTTTCACAGTTACCGGGTCCCGAGCCCGCACCGGAAGCAACCTCGCCATCGCCAGCAGCCAACATTACACAAACTTTCCGAGAGTTTCTTATTCTTTATAACTTTTTTTAGCAAAAGTGACTTTTTGGGAGTTTTTATTTATTTTTATTTTTTATTTTATCTTCTTAAAGTGGTTGTAAACCCACTTTTTTTTTTTGTCCCACCTGCAAGAGAAAGGCATAATGAGCTATTATGACTAGCATAATAGCTCATTATGTTCCACTTACCTTAGATCGGGGCCCCCGAAGCCGTCCTCGTCCCTCTGTCCAGCCGCAGACATCACTGCGGCGATAGCCGGAATGTTACTCCCGGGTATCGCCGCACCAGCCAATCACAGCGCCGCTCGGGCGCTGTGATTGGCCGGAGCGGCGGAGACGTCAGTCTGCGCATGCGCGCGGGAGGCGTCCCACTCGGCTACGCCCAGCGATTGCTGGGAAGTAGCCGAGTATGTGAATGGGATTAACCCCATAGATAGCCCCGTAGATAGCGGCGCTTGACATTTTAGTAAATATCTCCTAAACCGTGTAGGTTTAGGAGATATTTCTTGCACCTACAGGTAAGCCTTAATCTAGGCTTACCTGTAGGTGCAAGTTGAAAAAGTGGGTTTACAACCACTTTAAAGATTGACATCTCTACATAATTAAAAACCATTCATGGGCTTTATTATTCACCACTTTGCAGTTCTTGGGTTCTAGCGCTGAGCTTCAAACTAGTCTTGTGTCCTGGCACCTCCCTCCTGTTGAGCTTGTTGTGGAGGCACCCAAGTTGAGTAACAGCTCCTTGTGTCCATTCAGACACAGAACCCCTTTCTCCCCTGGTTGGCTAGCTGAGTTTGATTAACAGAAGCTGCAGCCAATGACGCCACTGCTGTGTCTCAGCAAATCAGGAGAGAGAGTCTTGGATGGCTAATACAGTCGTGGACATCGCTGGACAGGGAGGGACCTCAGGTAAGTATTAGTGGGGCTGCTGCACACAGAAGGCTTTTATCTTAATGCATTAAGATAAAAAAAACTTCTGCCTTCACAACCACTTTAAAAGGGTTGCACAGGTTTTTTTTTTTTTTTTTTAAATAACAAACGTTATACTTACCCCCACTATGCAGTTCGTTTTGCAAAGAGTGGCCCCAATCCTCGTCTTCTGGGGTCCCTCGGCGGCTGTCTCGGCTCCTCCCTGCATCAGCTAAACCCCCTGGGAAGTGCTTTCCCAAGGGGGTTACCTTGTGGGCGCTCTTCCGAGCCCTGTATTCAGCGTCCATAGCCGCCAACTACAGGACTGGGCCCCGCCCCCCAGCCCTCTCGTCATTGGAGTTGATTGACAGCAGCGCGAGCCAATGGCTGCGCTGCTATCAATCTATCCAATGAAGAGCCGAGAAGCCCAGCGCGTTCACGACCCGGGACTTTCGAGGGCTCAGGTAAGTAAATGGGGGGGGGCTGTAAGCATTGGATGTTTTTTCACCTTAATGCACAGGATGCATTAAGGTGAAAAACACGAAGGTTTACAACCCCTTTAGGCACCCACATCCATTGGGCATCTGCCTGGTTTTCTTGCAGTGCAGGCTATACCTGTGTTCAAGCAAAGGGGAGGTGCTACTGCAGCTGCTCCGCCTCCTTCCTCTTCCTGAACTGTCACATTGGATAAAAAGCTAGCCTAGGAGAAAAGCCAGGGGACCCAGTTGTCTGCCACATCTCCATCTCCATATCATGTAGGAGGAGGAGAGCCTGACACCAGCAAAGGAATGTGTCTATGACTAGTGCACAGGGATTTTGTCTTTGACCAGTTGGATGACCAGTTGGTTCAGCGGTCCCCACCCCAGAAGTCATGGCATTAGAGGTTATGTGTGCGCTCATCTTTCCATTCCTACCCCAATCATAGTTTGTTTTCTTCTGGGTGCCTCCTCTCCCCCCTCTATTTATCACTTTCCACTCTTGTTTCCCCCCTCTGCTCTCTCTCCAATGATGGGACTTGTTTTATTCCCAGTGACACAACAATGGGACTTATCCCACTGACACCAATGATGGCACTCATTTTATTTTTACTGACACTGCCTTTGACAATGATGGAGTGCCCTTTATCCCACTGACATCAATTATTGAATATATTTTATTATCACTGACACCAATGGCACTTATTTTAATCTCATTGACACCAATGATGGGCTTTGTTTTGTGCTCATTGACACCAATGATAGGACTTATTTTCTTATACTAACACCAGTGATGGGACTTATTTTATCCCACTGACATGAATGATGGGGTCTATTTTTTAATCACTGACACCAATGATGTACCCCCCATGCCCTCTTGACAGCACGCTTCACACACCTCATTTTTCTTCTCAAGCCCTGAGGTGTCCCTCTTAACCACTTTCTGCCCGCCATATAGCAATATGATGGCTGCAAAGTGGTTTCATTACCCTGACTGGACATCATAAGACGTCCAGCAGGATAAGCCGCTAACGGGCACCCACGAGGGCGATCTGTCGTGTGTCAGTCTGACAAACCGCATCTCTGATTTTGGTAAAGAGACTATGACGTAAGCTCTTTACCATATGATCAGCTGTGTCCAATCACAGCTGGTCACATCGTAACCAGGAAGTGCAGTTTATCTCCTTTTCCCTTTATTCACGCTGACAAGGCGCAGCAGGTGGAGGAGAGTTGATCGGCTGCTCTCCTGACAGGAGGGTCTGCGGCTCCGCTGATATTCAGCGCATTGATTATCAGTGCAAACCCTTTAGGGATGCAAATTAGTGCCCATTAGAGATGCCAATCAGTGCCTATCAGTAATGCCTGCCAGTGCCTCCATCAATGCCGCCTATCAGTGCCCAGCAGTGTTACCTATGATTGCCCATCAGTGCCTCATCATCAGTGCTGCCTTATCAGTGCCCATCAGTGCAGCCTCATCAGTGAAGGAGAAAACTTATTTACAATTTTTTTTTTAAACAGAAACAAAGAAAAACTTATTTTTTTTCTTTCAAAATTTTCGGTCTTTTTTTAAATTTGTTTAGCAAAAAATAAAAACCCCAGTGGTGATCAAATATCACCAAAAGAAAGCTCTATTTGTGGGGAAAAAAATTATAAAAATTTGTTTGGGTACAGTGTTGCATGACCGTGCAATTTGTCATTTAAAATGCAACAGCGCTGAAAATTGGCCTGGGCAGGAAGGGGGGAAAGTGCCCTGTATTGAAGTGGTTAATTATTTTCAATTGCTTGAGACTGTACTAAGCTCCTGTTCACATCAGGCCCATTTGACATGTCAAATCGCCTATTGCTGGCAATGACACCGTCTGAATCGGTGCAACGCCGACTATGCAGCGCCGCACCGATTCCTAAAAGTAGTTCCTGCACTACTTTTGGCAATTTCAATAGACAGCTATGCATGAACCCGCATAGATGTCTTTCAAATCGCCCCCGAACTCGCACTGAAATGCGGGTTTGAAATCGTGCAACTTCAGCTGAACTTGCATTATATCAAACCCACCCTCAGTGTGAACGAGGGCTAAAGGATATATCTTTAACCACTTCAGCCCCGGACCATTTGGCTGCCCAGAGCACTTTTTGCGATTCGGTACTGCGTTGCTTCAACTGACAATTGCGCGGCTCCCAAACAAAATTGACGTCCTTTTTTTCCCCCCAAATAGAGCTTTCTTTTGGTGGTATTTGATCACCTCTAGAGTTTTTATTTTTTGCGCTATAAACAAAAATAAAGCGACAATTTTGAAAAAAAAAAAAGCTATATTTTTTACTTTTTGCTATAATAAACATCCCAAAAAAATATAAAAAAACAAATTTTTTCCTCAGTTTAGGCCGATACGTATTCTTCTACATATTTTTTGGTAACAAAAATCGCAATAAGCGTTTGATTAGTTTGCGCAAAAGTTATAGCGTCTACAAAATAGGGGATAGTTTTATGGTATTTTTATTAATATATTATTATTTTTTTACTAGTAATGGTAGTGATCAGTGATTTTTATCGTGACTGCGACATTATGGCGGACACATCGGACACTTTTGGGACCATTCACATTTATACAGCGATCAGTGCTATAAAAATGCACTGTTTACTGTGTAAATGTGACTGGCAGTGACAGGGTTAACCACTAGGGGGCTAGGAAGGGGTTAAGTGTGTCCTAGGGAGTGATTCTAACTGTTAGGGGCGTGGCTTACTGTGACATGTCACTGATTTTATCGCTGCTCCCGAAAAAGGGAACAGACGATCGGTGTCAGTGTCACTAGGCAGAACGGCGAGATGCTTGTTTACACAGGCATCCCCCGTTCTGCAGCTCTGTGACACTTGATCACGGGACACCAGCGGACATCGAGTCCCGCGGGCATGATCATGGAGCTTGCGGCAGGGGTGCGCGTGCCGGCGTGCGCGCCCACACGGCTGCAAATTTAAAGTGACGTGTGTGTATATATACGTCGATTTGCCTGTCCGTACCATTCTGCCAACGTGAATGTTCGTGACCCGGTCCTTAAGTGGTTAATGAGAGCGTCACATTAAATCTGAATAAAATGCCATTATTGCTCCTAGAAAACAATGTGGCCAATATAAATAAAGATCACCTTCTCCCCTCTTCTGCCACAAACTTGATCCATCTTGTTCCAGAATTTTTCCCAAATCTGCATAACAGAATGTGCGATGCACCACAACTAGCGACTTTGCGTTGTGCGCTGTGTTGGGAGAAAATAATCTATAAATCAATGCTCTGCACATTGATATACACCCTTTTCATATCAAACAAACGTTGCATAAAAAGGGATTTTTGGTTCACATATATCGCAATACATGTTTAAGCCGGCCAACTGCGTCAAAGTAATCCCTCTCTGGCCAGTTTTATTTTTATTTTTTCCTTTACATACAGAGCATAGCTTAGCGGTTCCAGTATAAAAACACTGCACCTACAGGGAAGAAATTCTTGGTGGTGTCATCTTGTCTTTTGACACAAAGCTTGACGGTTCCTATCAAAAGGGAGCTGTCAGTGGGCACATGGCCTGTGTAGTAGCTTTGAAATCCCCACTCTTCAGATAGAAGACGGAGAAGAGCAAGGATTACAAATCCCTGGACCACCACACAGGCTCCGTGGGCACTAACAGTTCATCATCCTGGGAGGTAAGTACAGCTGGTTGTACAGTATGGAGTTCACCTGTAGATCCAGAGGAAGGCGAAAAATCCTTATTGAGCATGGTATAATTTGCTCCAACAGGGGAAAAAATTCCTTCCTGACCACCGAAGGCGATCGGATTACTCCCTGGATCAACCATCTGTGGTGTAAACAATGGTGGTAAAAATTCTATGATGTTAATAGTCAAAAATGCGTAGAATTGTCTTTTCTGAATCTTCGCAGGACGATGTCATTATCTAATGCAGAATCACATGCGTGCCCACATGCTGTTGATGTATGTGAACATGGGTAGGTATATCTCCTCTCCTGGACTCTTTGATGTATATGGCATTATAGCCGATGGAGAAAGTCGGTCGTCCATTTCCATGTCCGTGGGCTGTAAAAAGAAAACATAATGCGTCATATTCAATGTTTATAGATCTCTGGACTTATTGTTTAATAATGACCAGCTCTCCCAATACAAATTAGAGCCAATCTCTTCTTCGTTTCCAAGTAGTGAGAGGACAGATAGGACATAAATCTAGAAGAAGACTTTGTGTCTATGGCCATCACTTCCAATGGGTAACGTCACATCTCGTAGAGATTGTATCATTTACCATTGTACCATCTCACTTCCACTCACTCCTAACTGTGCACCATTGGGTCTGGTGCCTAGAAAGTTATGTTCTTATCTTCTCCTCTCATGGAAAAGGGAACAATTGACTGGTTAGTCTGTAAGGTTTTCCTGCAGGCTGGATTACGTTTGTGTTCCCTACATTATCTGTATCAGCATTGCTCCAATCTGTCAGATATATAGTAATATCATCCCATTAGGATTTGGGTACTTACTATGTCCACTTGGAAAGGGGGCGATGCTTTCCCTTCCTCTAGTTCTTCCCAGTCAATGGATTCCATGAAGATGTGGGATCGGATGTCCTCACTGATCCCCAGTCTCTCCTCCGGATATTTGCAAAGCAGCTATAAAATAATGAACAGTTATCTATGAGAACTTGTAAATATGAGTAATAAAAAGTTAAATCACTTGGCTCTGTATAGATTAGGAAAGATCTCTGACGTCTGTGCGTCTCCTCCTGGGCGGAACTCAACCCAATAGAGCATCTTAGTGTGTGAAGACACACACCTAGACTAGTACAGGTGCTGGATGCAAACATAAATGAGTTGTTTGAGTTCTGCTTTGGTAGACGTAAGAAATGTGCATATCAGTGATTTACCCCATGTGGCATCTTCTGCCCCCTCAGTCCCATGATAAAGTGTTACTATGGTTGTGTAACTGAACCTTTACCGGGGGACAAAGAAGCCAAACTACCCAACAGTCAAGCCAATGACCAGACTTGTCAGCAAACCTACATTAAACCCCTAGAGCAGCAGCAGTAGTATGCCCAGAAGCCTTTCCTGTTGCTATTTAGAGTTAAAAAAGATCTTCTACTTACTCCTTTAATGAAGTCCTCCAGGTCCGGGTCCATGTCCAGGGGGTAATCGGGATAGCTGAAGTTCACCTCTGTCTGGTATTCATGAAAGGTCCTGCTCCTAAATGGCATATGCTTTGTGGCCAAGATGTAGGTAATGACTCCTAGTGAAAACCAGTCAGGTTCAAACTGGTAAAAGTCATTGTTGACAACCTGACAATCCAAAGAAAAGATATCAATAAGTACATTGGTCAGATAAATAATAATAATAATAATAATAATAGATAAATTATGAGTATGGAGAAATATACAAACCTCTGGAGCCATGAATCCTCTGGTTCCAGCCACACCAGTGGCCTTCGTCCCAGTGTCATCGTCCCATAGATTCCCTACTGCCAGTCCATAATCTGCAATGCGGACATGTCCTTCTTCATTCATCAGGATATTATCAGGCTTGAGGTCCCTGCAAAGAGAGAGAGATTGTAAGTATAATTTTCTGGATTCCTCTATCAGTTGGTTGGTAAAGTGGGAAGACATTAGGTACCCATGTATATATGTGCCTCTCCTCAATCTCACCTCTGCACACATTGTACACAGGTATATGGTCTACAATAGAATAGAATAAGTTACCTATGGAGGATGCCATTACTGTGAAGGAACTCCAGTCCACACGATATTTCCGCCACAATGAATCTGTAAAAGAGAAAAAAAGTTAGATTGAAACAAAATTAAATTTTAAAAGAAATTAAATTCAAATAGAAGCAAAACCCATGGGCAGAGGGAGGCAGGGGCAGGGAGGGGCTGGTCCAGTATGATTAACAGTGCCACCGGAGACGGGTGCAATTCCTGGTGCAGATTTTACCAAGATCCCAAAAAAGTCTACTGGGTGACCCCACCTATAGGATCCAATCTGCCCCATTTTAAAGAAAACTGCCCCTATGCTTGTGTCTCAATGCACATGTACACTGCGACTCATTACTAGGTAACTATGTACTGTCTCCATCTCCTTTCACACGTGCAATCATTGCCCGCTATGGGCAAAGCTGTGTGTGAGAGCAGTGGTCAGGCTTTCCAGGGTGCTGCCAGCATGGGCTATTTAAACCATTGCTGCAGCACTGAGTATGTAAAAATAAAATATAAAGAGTATATGTGTGTATGTATGTATGTATGTATATGTGTGTGTGTGTATGTATATGTATATGTGTGTATATATATATATATATATATATATATATATATATACACACAACCTGACTGCATTACAGTAATAAATACAAAGGATTTAATTGGACTTGCTTTCTTTTCTATTTGAAACTTACTTGACGGTGTCGCTGTCGACTGGTGAAAACTTCCAGATGAAGTCCCCTAAACTGCCTCCGCAGGCATATTCCATCACAAAGCAGGCGGTGAAGGGGGTTTGGAAGGCGGCATATAGCTGAATTAGAAAGGGGCACCCTTCCGACTTCTCCAAGACGTAGCGTTCTATATCAAGGTCGTAGGTATTTCTAGTCTTAATCACTGACTTGATGGCCACCTTCTGTTGGCTCTTTTGGTGGGTAGCCAGAACAACCTGAATGAGAGAGAAGATAACAATTAGTGGGGTCCTCGGTGATGAAAGGGTGTTTTGTGGGTGGAGCTAGTAAGTTAAGTAACGGGGTGTAAATGAGCACTTACCTTTCCAAAGCTTCCTTCTCCGAGCTCATAGTGCAATGTGAAGCTTGACAGAGATATTGTCATGTCCTCACTTGGTGCAGTGGAGTCATATCCGATGGTTTCAGTCTCTGAGTTGAGACATCCTGAAGGTCCTGGAAAGACACTTGCCATGCTTAGGGCAGTGTCAGGGGTTCCAGCCTCAGCCGAGGCAGGATGGGAAGGACTGCAAGGTCCTGAAAGGACACTCTCTGTGCCCAGGTTGGTGTTGGGTGTTCCATCTTCATCCGGACATGCAGGGCTGCAATGTGCTGCAGGTTGCGAATGGACCTCCATGATGCTGGAGGTGCTGATGTTGGTCCCAACCTTAGCCAAGGTGGGACTGTCAGGGCTATGACACCCTGAGGGTATTGGAGATGACTGGTAGTGGTCCTCATCTCCAGCGATGGAATTGGTGGCTGCAGTCACCTCAGCCGAGGTGAGGCAGGAAGGGCTACCAGACCCTGAAATGACACCGATGGTCAGGTTGGTGTCATTGGTTCCAGTCTCAGCTGGATGTACAGGGCTTGAATGCCCTGAAGGTGGTGAAGAAACCTCCATCAGGTTGGAGGCGCTGATGTTACTGGTCCCAGCCTTAGCCAAGGCAGGACAGACAGGAGATGACTGATGGTAAAAGTCATCATCCTCATCATTTTTGCGCAGGCGATATGTGAAGCAATTTCCCATTGTGGAAAATTTCAGAACACACAAGCAAAACAAGGAGCAGAAAAAAGCGATGCTTCCTCTACACCTCTCACAGCTTGAATGAGCTTCACACACTGAGCATCTCTGGCTCTCAGCTATTTATACCCTCTGAGCTCTGATGTCATCGTGTCACTGTCCAATGAGATTTGAGGATTGAAGTCACATGACCAAAGTGACAGTTTTTTTTTTTTTTCAAAAACATTCAGTCACATGGCTGTACATGTGACTGGTTTCAAAAACAAGTTGAACAGTTTTTTTAGGGTTGACTTTTGATGACAGGGCAATATTATTTCATATATTCAGCACTGTGCTACTTTAAAAAAATTCTAAAGGCACATGACTAAAATAATAATAGGTTTTTTTGTTGACTTTTTTATTTATTTTTTTAAATAGAAAGCTTTTGTGATTTAAAGTGGAGTCATCAATCCCAGGAGTCAATGGGCATTGCTGGGCTTTTGTTGCCATGGTTACCAAAGCTTATACAGTGATGGGCGGTGGGGGAGGGGCTGGAGAATCTCATCTCTGATTACATACAGAAGGGGGGAGGGGACAGCCACACCATTACTAATCATTTATAATAGAGGACTATGAGGGGGCAATTTTTATGGGGCAGTTTTTATGGGGGCAATAAGATGGGGCAATAGGATGGGGCAGTTTTTGATGGGGCAATTTTGATGGGGCAGTTTTTAATTTGATGGAGCAATAGGATGGGGCAGTTTTTGATGGGGGCAGTTTTGCTGGGGCAATTTTGATGGTGCAGTTTTTATGGGGGCAATTTGATGGGGCAGTTTTTGATGTGGGCAGTTTTTAATGGGGCAAGAGAATGTAGGCAGTGTTTGATGGGGCAGTTTTTCTGGGGCAGTAGGATGGGGCAATTTTGATAGTGCAGTTTTATGGGGGCAGTTTTTGAAGGTGCAGTTTTTATGGGGGAAATTTGATGGGGCAGTTTTTGATGGGGGCAGTTTTAATGGGGTAATAGAATGGAGGCAGTTTTGCTGGGGCAGTAAAATTGGGCAAATTTGATGGGGGCAATTTTGATGGGGCATTTTTGATGGGGGCAGTTTTGCTGGGGCAGTTTTGATGAGGGCAATAGGATGGGGCAGTTTTGATCGTGGCAATAGGATGGGGCATTATGATAGGAGAGTTTTTGATAGGGCAATTTTGATGGGTCAATAGGATGGGGCAGTTTTGATTGGGGGCAATTTAATGGGGCAGTTTTGATCAGTTTTGATGGTGGCAATATGATGAAAATGTGATGGGGCAATTTTTATGGGGATATTTTGATGGTGGCAATATGATGGTGCAGTTTTGATGGGGCAAATTTGATCGGGGCAATAGGATAGTGGCAGTATGATGGGGCAGTTTTGATGTGGCAATTTTGATGGTGGCAGTATGATGGGGCAATTTTTATGGTGGCAGTTTGATGGGGTAATTTTGATGTGGGTAATATAATGGGGCAATTTTGATGAGTCAGTTTTTATTGGCGAAATTTTGATGGGGCAGTAGTGATGGGGTTAATATGATGGGGCAGCTGCTGGAAAAGGTAATTATGTTGTAAACAATGCTAGTTGTAAATGATATCCCTCTTTCTGTGCAGATGATATATATATGAATTTCTGCACAGAAACAAGGGATATCATTTACAATTAGCATCTTTTAAAAACGAATTACCTTTTGCAGGAGATTTTTGTATTTCTAGATTCATAATCTTTGTAAATGTAGATAAACTTCCTAGTTCCTGGAGGGGAGGAGAGGCTTCCAGAGCTAAGGGGTGGCAACTTCCTCTGACACTTCTGTTGCTATGGAAACCCGACCTACAACCTTTTACACTGCTTGTGCTGCTCTGAGCATGTGTGAGATCTGGAGGTGCATGCTGGGTAATCAGCCTGCATGGAATACAGGAAGAGATACAGTCTGGCTTCAGATGCCCACACATGAGATGCAAAAATACAAAACGGACCTTAGTGTCTTGCCGAAAAAGTTCCCCCAGCGGATAAGGAGCCCCTGTACTGCGCAGGCGCGTACTGAGCCTCCGAAAATAGCCGAACACCAAATTGTACTGCCGAGGCGGTGCTGCTACACTTCTGACATCCAGGCTCATTCCTTACCATCCCCGTGGACATGGAACATGTTAAAAAAAGAGCCAGGAGGCCGTCAGAGCGAAGTGAGGCCGACTGGCCACTTACAGCGAGGTCCACGTCGCCCTGGACCTGTTGCAATAACTATTTACATCAACATGTTTGGCTATTTTCGGAGCTCAGTTCAGGTTCATACTGCGCAAGCGCTGCGTCTGCGCAGTACAGGGGGGGTCCTTTTCCGCCGGGGGAACTTATTCGGCAGAACACCGAAACTCCACTTTAAGCCTTCTAACATTATGTAATCTTTCTGTAATCACTGCACAGGCTGGAAGATTTTTCTCTGTTGATTTGCACAGAACTTTCATCTTAACACTAATAATTCTTACAGGAGGGGAAAACACAGAAATGACCAATCAGCAGGCTGGAGGTGTGCCCTCCCCTGGCTGTGTCCTGTAACTGCCATGGACATCCGGGAGCTGGTCGTGCCGTCTATGGTGGTGTCTGGATCAGAAAACTGTCTGAACGGAATCCCCCATCTTTTGGCAGGCAAGATATTTCTGACAAATATAATTCAATGGGCTCTTTATTCCTTTGGAGTTCTGCTTTATATATTTGGTGCTGGTGGGGGAGGGGCAGTATGGTGTCTGGGGAGCTGCTTGTCTTTCTGGTTACATGGAATTACTTCAACCTTTTCCCTCAATAAAGATCTGTTCTGCTCTATAATTTATCTGATGTCAGCTCAATCTCTTCTACTTAATAAGCTTGTCACCTAATTGGTGTTAATGGCACAATTTTGTGTTGCCCGTAGCAACCACTGAGCCTCCAGCTGTCTATTTTACAGCCAGGATTGAAATGACATAAGGAAGCTGATTGGTTTCCATAGTCAACAGGGCTGTTGTATCATTATCAGACATTTCATGTTATTAGATCCTGTGTTCTCTTCCAAGTGTAAAGGACAAGTGTACAAACATGTTGCCAATAGCAACCAATCAGAGGGAAATTTTACTAAAATACAGCGTGAAAAAAATTGCGGTGTTTGGAGAGCTTTGAATTATTCGACTTTATAGGCTTGTTACATGAAGCGCGTTGTTGGTAAAAAGAAAAAGATTGGTAAAAATTGCCTGTTGCCCATAGTGACCATAGCCTTCCCGCCGAGCGTACGCATATATGCGGCCTCGGCTTTCGGGGGTTATACCGGGATGATGCCCGCAGCTGCAGGCATCATCCCGGTACCGTTTTTTAGAGCGGCCGATCGGCTTTCCAGGGATAACAGCCGATGCGGCTAAATGCCGCTCAGTTGTTATCCCGGAGGAGCGGGAGGGGACATCCCCCATCCCGCCGCTCCTACCGGGCCTCCCGTCCCACCGGGAGACGCGATCCGCGATGTGCCACTTCCGGCGCCTAGAGACAGACTGGAATGGAAACGGCTTTGTTCCAATCTCCTGAATGTAAACACGGAAGTGACGTCACTGGCACCAGATTTAAAATAATATATAGTATTCAGAATCGCCATTTTCGGCGATCTGAATCCTTTGAAGTGCAAAGGAGGTATTGGATCTCTCCATAAAGGGTACCTGTCACCACCTATTACTGTCACAAGGGATGTTTACATTCCTTGTGACAGCAATGGAAGTGATCAAATTTTTTAAAACACAATTTAATAATATTAAAATAAATAAGAATAATTTTTTTTTTTTTTAAAGCGCTCCCGTCCCCGCGAGCTCGCGCAGCAAAGAAAATGCATACAGAAGTCGCGTACACATATGTAAACGGTGTTCAAATCACACATGTGAGTTATCGCCACGATCGTCAGAGTGAGAGCAATAATTCTAGCACTAGATCTCCTCTGTAACTCTAACCTGGTAAGCGTAAAAAAGGTTTTAAAGCATAGCCTATGGAGATTTTTAGGTACCGTAGCATGTCCCCATTCCACGAGTGCGTGCAATTATAAAGCGTGACATGTTTGGTATCTATTTACTGGACGTAACATCATCTTTCACATTATACAAAACAAATGGGCTAACTTTACTGATTAATTTTTTTTGTTTAATTCATGAAAGTGTCTTTTTTCCCAAAAAGTTGCATTTAAAACACCGCTGCACAAATACCGTATGACAAAAAATATTGCAACAATCGCCATTTCATTCTCTAGATTCTCTGATAAAAATATATATATAATATTTGGGGGTTCTAAGTAATTTTCTAGCAAAAAATAAAAATTTTAACCACTTCAGCCCCGGACCATTTTGGCTGGTTAAAGACCAGGCCACTTTTTGCGATTTGGCACCGCTTTAACTGACAATTGCGCGGTCGTGCGACATGGCTCCCAAACAAAATTGACGTCCTTTTTTTCCCACAAATAGAGCTTTATTTTGGTGGTATTTGATCACCTCTGTGGTTTTTATTTTTTGCGCTATAAACAAAAATAGAGCGACAATTTTGAAAAAAATGCAATATTTTTTACTTTTTGCTATAATAAATTTCCCCCAAAAATATATAAAAAAAAACATTTTTTTTCTTCCAGTTTAGGTCGATACGTATTCTTCTTCTACATATTTTTGGTAAAAAAAATCGCAATTTAGCGTTTATTGATTGGTTTGTGCAAAAGTTATAGCGTTTACAAAATAGGGGATAGTTTTATGGCATTTTTATAAAAAAAAATTATTTATTTTTTACTAGTAATTTCGGCGATCAGTGATTTTTTTTTTCGTGACTGCGACATTATGGCGGACACTTTTGACACATTTTTGGGACCATTGTCATTTTCACAGTGATCAGTGCTATAAAAATGCACTGATTACAGTACTGTGAAAATGACACTGGCAGTGAATGGGGTTAACCGCTAGGTGGCGCTGTAGGGGTTAAGTATTCCCTGCATAGTGTTTCTTACTGTAGGGGGGGTGGGCTCTGTGTCACATGACACCGATCTCCGCTCTGAGTACACGGAGCCGAGATCTGTGTCATTGTCACTAGGCAGAGCCGGGAGATGCTTGTTTACACAAGCATCTCCCCGCTCTATACCTCCGTGAGACGATCACGGGGATCCCCGCGGCGATCGAGTCCGCGGGACCCGCGGTCCGACTCACGGGGATAGCAGAAGGGTCGCGAGCGCGGCAGCGCGTGCGCGACCACACGGACAGGCACTTAAAGGGGACGTACAGGTACGTTGATGTGCCTGAACGTGCCATTCTGCCGATGTAAATGTACAGGAGGCGGTCGACAAGTGGTTAACTTGTAAACACCAAATGTCAGAGATAGGCTTGGGCATGAAAGGACTATATATGACATATCTGCTAAAAAGGTAAACAACCTGGTTGCCATAGTAACCATTTTGTTTACTTGTTTACAAAACTGAGCTGTAATATAGACAGCGAGAGGCTTTTTTTTTTTTTTTTTTTACAGCTCAGGCTTGTCAATAGCAACCAATCAGAGGTTCAGTTTGTTTTTTTCATGTGGAGTGTGAAGAAATGACAGTGTTTGTTTGCTATGAGGGTAGTGGGGGCATCTTGTAATGTCCCTGGATTGTTTATTATGGGAGAATACAGAGACTGTGACTGCTGACGTCTCCTTCTGAATATACTAGTTGCCTGGCTGTTATCCTGATCCATTGGTTTCTGTTCATTCTCCATCACTGATTGGGAACAAGTAAGAACAGAAGTTCTGAATAAACATGCGGTGATGAAGAAAGCATGGAAGCCAGAGCCAGCCAGGAGTCTAGCATTTTCAGAGGACGGTCAGCAATGGACACCTTATATTTCTCTCAGGATGGGTTCCCTTCTAACCATTTGGGGGAATCCTAGTAGTTCCCTAAAGCATTCATCCCTGGAAAGCGACTCTGCATTTCACATTGGGCACCGTGTTTACAGTATATGCTCCTTATCCCCTTATTTATTACTGTCTGGGTAGCTGTGGGAGAAATTCTGCTAACTTCCTGTCCTCCTGACCCCAGAGGAAGTGAGGGGTAAATCTCCACAATGGGGACCCAGACAACGAATCTCCCTTACTAGTGGCCCGACTTATAAGGGAGCAACTCTGTAGACACAGGTAAACTATTTCTTAGCAAGTCTGTCACTGCCGGCTTGTTCTCAGGACAGGGACAGGATGGCTGATGTAACAGTAGAGTACTCCTGTTCTGCAGCCAATTTAAAGCTGTAGCTCAGCAAACCTCCTTTACCTACCTGCAGCCCTCTCATCCTCCATGGACCAGTTTGAGGACCACATTATCACAGCGAGTACCAGTTGAGGATTCACTGGTCTGTAGATCCAGAGAACGGTGAAGAAAACCTGGAGACATTTGTAGCCAACCGTGTCTGAAATGGGAAAAAAAAAATCCTTTCTGACCCAAAAAATGGCAATCCAGAGTTTAACTGCATATTGCTATATGGTATAGACGGAAATAACCAGCCTGATTTAAATCTTGTACTACCACTCCACAATCACATGCATTGCAGACAGTTACAGAATGGCCCCCATAGAACCGGGCTAGCCCCATTCAGGAGTAGCAGCACTGTCCACCAAAAGCGCATACTGTTCATGCGAAGCCGTGAGCAGCTGTGTATTCATTTTAAGGCAGGCAGTAAAACCACAGCTCAACTTCTGGTTTTACTATCCCCCAGGGTTGCCAACTTTCAGTAAATTTACAAACAGTTGGTAAAATCTGTACTTTTTGCATCTGTCCTTGAATGTCCATTACGGACATGCAGGCTGCATGTCCGTAACTGACATTCATGGACAGATGCAACAATTATGGATTTTACAAACTGTTCGTAAATTTACTGAAAGTTGGCAACCCTGCTATCCCCCCCAGTCGCCTGTGTGAATGAGCCCTGAAGAGAGATGCACATTTGCATGGCTTTTCCTAGGGTATTTGACAGTGGGTATATCACCTCCTCTTTAGCCGATTTAACCCTAATATACTGCACTACCATGTTGCAATCGTGTGCATTGCACGTGGTTGCAGTGTGGCCCAACTATACTCAATTGACAAGTACGGCAAGATGCCGCTTGTCAAACTCTGGCCCCCTGGGTTAAAAATTACTTTCGTTGGGCAATACAAAGCCATACTACTGACCTCTGTACACTGCCCTACAACTAACTGAACTCTGTGCACTGCCCTGCATCCTACTGACCTCTGTACACTGCTCTACAACTAACTGACCTCTGTACACTGCCCTACAACTAACTGAACTCTGTGCACTGCCCTGCATCCTACTGACCTCTGTACACTGCTCTACAACTAACTGACCTCTGTACACTGCCCTACAACTAACTGACCTCTGTACACTGCCCTACAACCTACTGACCTCTGTACACTGCCCTACAACTAACTGACCTCTGTACACTGCCCTACTACCTACTGACCTCTGTACACTGCCCTACAACCTACTGACCTCTGTACACTGCTCTACAACTAACTGACCTCTATACACTGCCCTACAACCTACTGACCTCTGTACACTGCCCTACAACCTACTGACCTCTGTACACTGCCCTACAACCTACTGACCTCTGTACACTGCCCTACAACTAAATGACCTCTGTACACTGCCCTACTACCTACTGACCTCTGTACACTGCCCTACAACTAACTGACCTCTGTGCACTGCCCTACAACCTACTGACCTCTGTACACTGCCCTACAACCTACTGACCTCTGTACACTGCCCTACAACTAACTGACCTCTGTACACTGTCCTACTACCTACTGACCTCTGTACACTGCCCTACAACCTACTGACCTCTGTACACTGCCCTACTACCTACTGACCTCTGTACACTGCCCTACAACCTACTGACCTCTGTACACTGCCCTACAACCTACTGACCTCTGTACACTGCCCTACAACTAACTGACCTCTGTACACTGCCCTACTACCTACTGACCTCTGTACACTGCCCTACAACTAACTGACCTCTGTACACTGCTCTACAACTAACTGACCTCTGTACACTGCCCTACAACTAACTGACCTCTGTACACTGCCCTACAACCTACTGACCTCTGTACACTGCCCTACTACCTACTGACCTCTGTACACTGCCCTACTACCTACTGACCTCTGTACACTGCCCTACAACCTACTGACCTCTGTACACTGCTCTACAACTAACTGACCTCTATACACTGCCCTACAACCTACTGACCTCTGTACACTGCCCTACAACCTACTGACCTCTGTACACTGCCCTACAACCTACTGACCTCTGTACAATGCCCTACAACTAAATGACCTCTGTACACTGCCCTACTACCTACTGACCTCTGTACACTGCCCTACAACTAACTGACCTCTGTGCACTGCCCTACAACCTACTGACCTCTGTACACTGCCCTACAACCTACTGACCTCTATACACTGCCCTACAACTAACTGACCTCTGTACACTGCCCTACTACCTACTGACCTCTGTACACTGCCCTACAACCTACTGACCTCTGTACACTGCCCTACTACCTACTGACCTCTGTACACTGCCCTACAACCTACTGACCTCTGTACACTGCCCTACAACCTACTGACCTCTGTACACTGCCCTACAACTAACTGACCTCTGTACACTGCCCTACTACCTACTGACCTCTGTACACTGCCCTACAACTAACTGACCTCTGTACACTGCCCTACTACCTACTGACCTCTGTACACTGCCCTACTACCTACTGACCTCTGTACACTGCCCTACAACCTACTGACCTCTGTACACTGCCCTACAACCTACTGACCTCTGTACACTGCCCTACAACTAACTGACCTCTGTACACTGCCCTACTACCTACTGACCTCTGTACACTGCCCTACAACTAACTGACCTCTGTGCACTGCCCTACAACCTACTGACCTCTGTACACTGCCCTACAACCTACTGACCTCTGTACACTGCCCTACAACCTACTGACCTCTGTACACTGCCCTACAACTAACTGACCTCTGTACACTGCCCTACTACCTACTGACCTCTGTACACTGCCCTACAACTAACTGACCTCTGTGCACTGCCCTACAACTAACTGAACTCTGTAAACTTCCCTACATCCTACTGACCTCTGTACACTGCTCTACAACTAACTGACCTCTGTACACTGCCCTACTACCTACTGACCTCTGTACACTGCCCTACAACCTACTGACCTCTGTACACTGCCCTACAACCTACTGACCTCTGTACACTGCCCTACAACTAACTGACCTCTGTACACTGCCCTACTACCTACTGACCTCTGTACACTGCCCTACAACTAACTGAACTCTGTACACTGCCCTACAACCTACTGACCTCTGTACACTGCCCTACAACCTACTGACCTCTGTACACTGCCCTACAACCTACTGACCTCTGTACACTGCCCTACAACTAACTGACCTCTGTACACTGCCCTACTACCTACTGACCTCTGTACACTGCCCTACAACCTACTGACCTCTGTACACTGCCCTACAACCTACTGACCTCTGTACACTGCCCTACAACTAACTGACCTCTGTACACTGCCCTACTACCTACTGACCTCTGTACACTGCCCTACAACTAACTGACCTCTGTGCACTGCCCTACAACTAATTGAACTCTGTACACTGCCCTACATCCTACTGACCTCTGTACACTGCTCTACAACTAACTGACCTCTGTACACTGCCCTACATCCTACTGACCTCTGTACACTGCTCTACAACTAACTGACCTCTGTACACTGCCCTACAACCTACTGACCTCTGTACACTGCCCTACAACTAACTGACCTCTGTACACTGCCCTACAACTAACTGACCTCTGTACACTGCCCTACTACCTACTGACCTCTGTACACTGCCCTACAACTAACTGACCTCTGTGCACTGCCCTACAACTAACTGACCTCTGTACACTGCCCTACTACCTACTGACCTCTGTACACTGCCCTACAACTAACTGACCTCTGTACACTGCCCTACTACCTACTGACCTCTGTACACTGCCCTACAACTAACTGACCTCTGTGCACTGCCCTACAACCTTCTGACCTCTGTACACTGCCCTACAACCTACTGACCTCTGTACACTGCCCTACAACTAACTGACCTCTGTACACTGCCCTACAACCTACTGACCTCTGTACACTGCCCTACAACCTACTGACCTCTGTACACTGCCCTACAACCTACTGACCTCTGTACACTGCCCTACAACTAACTGACCTCTGTACACTGCCCTACTACCTACTGACCTCTGTACACTGCCCTACAACTAACTGACCTCTGTACACTGCCCTACTACCTACTGACCTCTGTACACTGCCCTACAACTAACTGACCTCTGTGCACTGCCCTACAACCTACTGACCTCTGTACACTGCCCTACAACCTACTGACCTCTGTACACTGCCCTACAACCTACTGACCTCTGTACACTGCCCTACAACTAACTGACCTCTGTACACTGCCCTACTACCTACTGACCTCTGTACACTGCCCTACAACTAACTGACCTCTGTGCACTGCCCTACAACTAACTGAACTCTGTACACTGCCCTACATCCTACTGACCTCTGTACACTGCTCTACAACTAACTGACCTCTGTACACTGCCCTACTACCTACTGACCTCTGTACACTGCCCTACAACCTACTGACCTCTGTACACTGCCCTACAACCTACTGACCTCTGTACACTGCCCTACAACTAACTGACCTCTGTACACTGCCCTACTACCTACTGACCTCTGTACACTGCCCTACAACTAACTGAACTCTGTGCACTGCCCTACAACTAACTGAACTCTGTACACTGCCCTACAACCAACTGACCTCTGTACACTGCCCTACAACCTACTGACCTCTGTACACTGCCCTACAACCTACTGACCTCTGTACACTGCCCTACAACTAACTGACCTCTGTACACTGCCCTACTACCTACTGACCTCTGTACACTGCCCTACAACCTACTGACCTCTGTACAATGCCCTATAACCTACTGACCTCTGTACACTGCCCTACAACCTACTGACCTCTGTACACTGCCCTACAACTAACTGACCTCTGTACACTGCCCTACTACCTACTGACCTCTGTACACTGCCCTACAACTAACTGACCTCTGTGCACTGCCCTACAACTAACTGACCTCTGTGCACTGCCCTACAACTAACTGACCTCTGTGCACTGCCCTACAACTAACTGACCTCTGTGCACTGCCCTACAACTAACTGAACTCTGTACACTGCCCTACATCCTACTGACCTCTGTACACTGCTCTACAACTAACTGACCTCTGTACACTGCCCTACATCCTACTGACCTCTGTACACTGCCCTACAACTAACTGACCTCTGTACACTGCCCTACAACCTACTGACCTCTGTACACTGCCCTACAACTAACTGACCTCTGTACACTGCCCTACTACCTACTGACCTCTGTACACTAGCCTACAACTAACTGACCTCTGTGCACTGCCCTACAACTAACTGAACTCTGTAAACTTCCCTACATCCTACTGACCTCTGTACACTGCTCTACAACTAACTGACCTCTGTACACTGCCCTACTACCTACTGACCTCTGTACACTGCCCTACAACCTACTGACCTCTGTACACTGCCCTACAACCTACTGACCTCTGTACACTGCCCTACAACTAACTGACCTCTGTACACTGCCCTACTACCTACTGACCTCTGTACACTGCCCTACAACTAACTGAACTCTGTACACTGCCCTACAACCTACTGACCTCTGTACACTGCCCTACAACCTACTGACCTCTGTACACTGCCCTACAACCTACTGACCTCTGTACACTGCCCTACAACTAACTGACCTCTGTACACTGCCCTACTACCTACTGACCTCTGTACACTGCCCTACAACCTACTGACCTCTGTACACTGCCCTACAACCTACTGACCTCTGTACACTGCCCTACAACCTACTGACCTCTGTACACTGCCCTACAACTAACTGACCTCTGTACACTGCCCTACTACCTACTGACCTCTGTACACTGCCCTACAACTAACTGACCTCTGTGCACTGCCCTACAACTAACTGACCTCTGTGCACTGCCCTACAACTAACTGAACTCTGTACACTGCCCTACATCCTACTGACCTCTGTACACTGCTCTACAACTAACTGACCTCTGTACACTGCCCTACATCCTACTGACCTCTGTACACTGCTCTACAACTAACTGACCTCTGTACACTGCCCTACAACCTACTGACCTCTGTACACTGCCCTACAACTAACTGACCTCTGTACACTGCCCTACAACTAACTGACCTCTGTACACTGCCCTACTACCTACTGACCTCTGTACACTGCCCTACAACTAACTGACCTCTGTGCACTGCCCTACAACCTACTGACCTCTGTACACTGCCCTACAACTAACTGACCTCTGTACACTGCCCTACTACCTACTGACCTCTGTACACTGCCCTACAACTAACTGACCTCTGTGCACTGCCCTACAACCTACTGACCTCTGTACACTGCCCTACAACCTACTGACCTCTGTACACTGCCCTACAACTAACTGACCTCTGTACACTGCCCTACAACCTACTGACCTCTGTACACTGCCCTACAACCTACTGACCTCTGTACACTGCCCTACAACCTACTGACCTCTGTACACTGCCCTACAACTAACTGACCTCTGTACACTGCCCTATTACCTACTGACCTCTGTACACTGCCCTACAACTAACTGACCTCTGTACACTGCCCTACTACCTACTGACCTCTGTACACTGCCCTACAACTAACTGACCTCTGTGCACTGCCCTACAACCTACTGACCTCTGTACACTGCCCTACAACCTACTGACCTCTGTACACTGCCCTACAACCTACTGACCTCTGTACACTGCCCTACAACTAACTGACCTCTGTACACTGCCCTACTACCTACTGACCTCTGTACACTGCCCTACAACTAACTGACCTCTGTGCACTGCCCTACAACTAACTGACCTCTGTACACTGCCCTACATCCTACTGACCTCTGTACACTGCTCTACAACTAACTGACCTCTGTACACTGCCCTACTACCTACTGACCTCTGTACACTGCCCTACAACCTACTGACCTCTGTACACTGCCCTACAACCTACTGACCTCTGTACACTGCCCTACAACTAACTGACCTCTGTACACTGCCCTACTACCTACTGACCTCTGTACACTGCCCTACAACTAACTGAACTCTGTGCACTGCCCTACAACTAACTGAACTCTGTACACTGCCCTACAACCAACTGACCTCTGTACACTGCCCTACAACCTACTGACCTCTGTACACTGCCCTACAACCTACTGACCTCTGTACACTGCCCTACAACTAACTGACCTCTGTACACTGCCCTACTACCTACTGACCTCTGTACACTGCCCTACAACCTACTGACCTCTGTACACTGCCCTACAACCTACTGACCTCTGTACACTGCCCTACAACTAACTGACCTCTGTACACTGCCCTACTACCTACTGACCTCTGTGCACTGCCCTACAACTAACTGACCTCTGTGCACTGCCCTACAACTAACTGACCTCTGTGCACTGCCCTACAACTAACTGACCTCTGTGCACTGCCCTACAACTAACTGAACTCTGTACACTGCCCTACATCCTACTGACCTCTGTACACTGCTCTACAACTAACTGACCTCTGTACACTGCCCTACATCCTACTGACCTCTGTACACTGCTCTACAACTAACTGACCTCTGTACACTGCCCTACAACCTACTGACCTCTGTACACTGCCCTACAACTAACTGACCTCTGTACACTGCCCTACAACTAACTGACCTCTGTACACTGCCCTACTACCTACTGACCTCTGTACACTGCCCTACAACTAACTGACCTCTGTGCACTGCCCTACAACCTACTGACCTCTGTACACTGCCCTACAACCTACTGACCTCTGTACACTGCCCTACAACTAACTGACCTCTGTACACTGCCCTACTACCTACTGACCTCTGTACACTGCCCTACAACCTGCTGACCTCTGTACACTGCCCTACAACCTACTGACCTCTGTACACTGCCCTACAACTAACTGACCTCTGTACACTGCCCTACTACCTACTGACCTCTGTACACTGCCCTACAACTAACTGACCTCTGTGCACTGCCCTACAACCTACTGACCTCTGTACACTGCCCTACAACCTACTGACCTCTGTACACTGCCCTACAACTAACTGACCTCTGTACACTGCCCTACTACCTACTGACCTCTGTACACTGCCCTACAACTAACTGACCTCTGTACACTGCCCTACAACCTACTGACCTCTGTACACTGCCCTACAACTAACTGACCTCTGTACACTGCCCTACAACTAACTGACCTCTGTACACTGCCCTACTACCTACTGACCTCTGTACACTGCCCTACAACCTACTGACCTCTGTACACTGCCCTACATCCTACTTACCTCTGTACACTGCCCTACAACCTACTGACCCCTGTACACTGCCCTACAACCTACTGACCTCTGTACACTGCTCTACAACTAACTGACCTCTGTGCACTGCCCTACATCCTACTGACCTCTGTACACTGCTCTACAACTAACTGACCTCTGTACACTGCCCTGCAACCTACTGACCTCTGTACACTGCCCTACATACACTGGCCTCTTTACTCTGCCCTACATCCTACTGACCTTTGTACACTGCCCTACCTACTACTGGACACTGCCCTAAATCCTAATGACCTCTGTATACTGCCCTACATCCTACTGACCTCTGTGTACTGCCCTACATACTACTGACCTCTGTACTCTGCCATACATAATTCTGACCTCTGTAATCTGCCGTACATAATGCTGACCTCTGTACTCTGCCGTACATACTACTAACCTCTGTACACTGACCTACTTACTACTGATGCCTGTATACTGATCTACATACTATTGACCTCTGTACACGCACCTACTTACTACTGACCTCTGTACACGGACCTACTTACTACTGACGTCTGGACACTGCCCTAACACTTCTGACCTCCGTACAATGCCCCACATCCTACTTACCTCTGTACACTGCCCTACAACCTACTGACCTCTGTACACTGCCCTACAACCTACTGACCTCTGTACACTGCCCTACAACCTACTGACCTCTGTACACTGCCCTACAACCTACTGACCTCTGTACACTGCTCTACAACTAACTGACCTCTGTGCACTGCCCTACAACTAACTGAACTCTGTACACTGCCCTACATCCTACTGACCTCTGTACACTGACCTCTGTACACTGCCCTGCAACCTACTGACCTCTGTACACTGCCCTACATACACTGGCCTCTTTACTCTGCCCTACATCCTACTGACCTTTGTACACTGCCCTACCTACTACTGGACACTGCCCTAAATCCTAATGACCTCTGTATACTGCCCTACATCCTACTGACCTCTGTGTACTGCCCTACATACTACTGACCTCTGTACTCTGCCATACATAATTCTGACCTCTGTAATCTGCCGTACATAATGCTGACCTCTGTACTCTGCCGTACATACTACTAACCTCTGTACACTGACCTACTTACTACTGATGCCTGTATACTGATCTACATACTATTGACCTCTGTACACGCACCTACTTACTACTGACCTCTGTACACGGACCTACTTACTACTGACGTCTGGACACTGCCCTAACACTTCTGACCTCCGTACAATGCCCCACATCCTACTTACCTCTGTACACTGCCCTACAACCTACTGACCTCTGTTCACTGCCCTACATCCTACTTACCTCTGTACACTGCCCTACAACCTACTGACCTCTGTACACTGCCCTACAACCTACTGACCTCTGTACACTGCTCTACAACTAACTGACCTCTGTGCACTGCCCTACAACTAACTGAACTCTGTACACTGCCCTACATCCTACTGACCTCTGTACACTGCTCTACAACTAACTGACCTCTGTACACTGCCCTTTAACCTACTGACCTCTGTACACTGCCCTACATACACTGGCCTCTTTACTCTGCCCTACATCCTACTGACCTTTGTACACTGCCCTACCTACTACTGGACACTGCCCTAAATCCTAATGACCTCTGTATACTGCCCTACATCCTACTGACCTCTGTGTACTGCCCTACATACTACTGACCTCTGTACTCTGCCATACATAATTCTGACCTCTGTACTCTGCCGTACATACTACTGACCTCTGTACACTGACCTACTTACTACTGATGCCTGTATACTGATCTACATACTATTGACCTCTGTACACGCACCTACTTACTACTGGCCTCTGTACACGGACCTACTTACTACTGACGTCTGGACACTGCCCTAACACTTCTGACCTCCGTACAATGCCCCACATCCTACTGACCTCTGAACACTGCCCTAACACTACTGACCTCTGTACAATGCCCCACATCCCACTGACCCCTGTACACTTACCTATTACTGACCTCTGTACACTGCTCTACATACTACTGACCTCTGTACACTGCCCCACATCCTACTGACCTCTGTACACTGCCCTACATACTACTGACCCCTGTACACTGCCCTACATCCTACTGACCTCTTTACACTGCCCTGCATACTATTGACCCCGGTACACTTACCTACCTTTTACTAACTTCTGTACACTGCCCTGCATCCTATTGACCCCTGTACACTTACCTTTCTTTTACTGACCTCTGTACACTGCCATACATCCTACTGACCTCTGTACACTGCCCTACCTACTATTAACCTTTGTGTACTGCCCTACCTACCTACATACAAATGACCTCTGTACTCTGCCGTACATACTACTGACCTCTGTACACTGCCCTACTTACTACTGATGTCTGTATACTGAGCTACATACTATTGACCTCTGTACACTGACCTACTTACTACTGACCTCTGTACACTGACCTACCTACTACTGACCCCTGGACACTGCCCTAACCCTACTGACCTCTGTACAATGCCCCACATCCTACTGACCTCTGAACACTGCCCTGCATTCTACTGACCCCTGTACACTTCCCTACATACTACTGACCTCTGTACAATGCCCTACATCCTACTAACCTCTGTACACTGCCCTGCATACTATTGACCTCTGTACACTTGCCTACCTATTACTGACCTCTGTACACTGCCATACATCATACTGACCTCTGTACACTGCCCTACCTACTACTGACCTCTGTACACTGCCCTTCATACTAATGACCTCTGTACACCGCCCTGCATACTACTGACCTCTGTACACTGACCCACCTACTACTGCCCTCTGTACACTTCCCTACATACTACTGACCTCTGTACAATGCCCTACATCCTACTAACCTCTGTACACTGCCCTGCATACTATTGACCCCTGTGCACTTGACTACCTATTACTGACCTCTGTACACTGCCATACATCCTACTGACCTCTGTACACTGCCCTACCTACTACTGACCTCTGTACACTGCCCTTCATACCAATGACCTCTGTACACTGCCCTGCATACTACTGACCCTTGTACACATACCTATTACTGACCTCTGTACACTGCCCTGCATACTACTGACCCTTGTACACTCACCTACCTATTACTGACCTCTGTACACTGCCCTACATACTACTGACCTCTGTATACTGCCCTGCATCCTACTGATCTCTGTATAATGCCCTACATCCTACTGACCTCTGTACACTGCCCTACATACTACTGAGCTCTGTATACTGCCCTACATCCTAATGACCTCTATATACTGCCCTACATACTACTGACCTCTGTACACTGCCCTACATACTACTGAGCTCTGTATACTGCCCTACATCCTAATGACCTCTATATACTGCCCTACATACTACTGGCCTCTGGACACTGCCCCACATCCTACTGACCTCTGTACACTGCCCCACATCCTACTGACCTCTGTATTCTGACCTACCTACCACTGACCTATCTACACCACCACTACAGTGATCTCCACTAGTTTCTGGGTTCTGTGCCAAGCAGCTGCTCTGCTGCTTAGTGAACACGGGAGGTCACTTGCTTGCTCGGCACGGGTGCCATTTAGAGAAAACTTTGGATTTTCTCAGTGTTTGCAAAGCATTCTCTGATTGGACGAGGTGGAGAGGCAGGACAGTGACATCACAATCTCCACCTTGTGTACCCAGAGTACACTTTACATTCATTGAGAAAATGCAAAGTGTTCTCTGAACGATGCCTGTGCCGAGCAAGCAACCTCCTGTGTTCACTAAGTAGCAGGGTAGCCACTCAGCAGGGGACCCAAAATCTTGCAGCAATCACTGTAGTAGATGTGCCTGCTACAATGATTTCCAGCTTCTTCAGAGATCAGCCAGGTGTGGCACATACTTGCATTACTCCAGGCAGGACCAATGTAACTATACAAAAATATCCATACTTGACCTTCAGCTTTAAGTTTTTCTATGAAGCCTTATTTTGCCAGTTCTGCTTTTTAATACAATCCACTCTATGTAAGATTGTTTCTAAATATTTCTGATATTTATGTAGAACGGTGCGTAGTGTGATCCCTGTATATATTCCCTGTATATACACAGTATCTCACAAAATTGAGTACACCCCTCACATTTTTGTAAATATTTTATTCTATCTTTTCATGTGACAACACTGAAGAAATGACACTTTGCTACAATGTAAAGTAGTGAGTGTACAGCTTGTATAACGGTGTAAGTTTGCTGTCCCCCCAAAATAAGTCAACACACAGCCATTAATGTCTAAACCGCTGGCAACAAAAGTGAGTACACCCCTAAGTGAAAATGTCCAAATTGGGCCCAATTAGCCATTTTTCCTCCCCGGTGTCATGTGACTTGTTAGTGTTACAAGATCTCAGGTGTGAATGGGGAGCAGGTGTGTTAAATTTGGTGTTATTGCTCTCACTCTCTCATACTGGTCACTGGAAGTACAACATGGCACCTCATGGCATAGAATTCTCTGAAGATCTGAAAAAAAGAAATGTTGCGCTACATAAAGATGGCCTAGGCTATAAGAAGAATGGCAAGATCCTGAAACTGAGCTGCAGCACGGTGGCCAAGACCATACACCGGTTTAAACAGGACAGGTTCCACTCAGAACAGGCCTTGCCATGGTCGACTAAAGAAGTTGAGTGCACGTGCTCAGCGTCATATCCAGAGATTGTCTTTGAGATATAGACGTATGAGTGCTGCCAGCATTGCTGCAGAGGTTAAAGGGGTGGGAGGTCAGCCTGTCAGTGCTCAGACCATATGCTACAAACTGCATCTTATTGGCTCTCTTCCCAGAAGGAAGCCTCTTCTAAAGATGATGCACAAGAAAGCCTGCAAACAGTTTGCTGAAGACAAGCAGACTAAGGACATTGATTACTGGAACCATTTCCTGTGGTCAGATGAGACGAAGATAAACTTATTTGGTTCAGATGGTGTCAAGAGTGTGTGGGGGAAACCAGGTGAGGAGTACAAAGACAAGTGTGTCTTGCCTACAGTCAAGCATGGTGGTAGGAGTGTCATGGTCTGGGGCTGCATGAGTGCTGCCGGCACTGGGGAGCTACAGATCATTGAGGGAACCATGAATGCCAACATGTACTGTGACATACATAAGCAGAGCATGATCCCCTCCCTTCGGAGACTGGACCGCAGGGCAGTATTCCAACATAACGACCCCAAACACACCTCCAAGACGGCCACTGCCTTGCTAAAGAAGCTGAGGGTAAGGCTACTTTCACACTGAGGCGCTGGCGGTATAGTGGCGCTATTTTTAGCGCCGCTATACCATTTTTTTGGCCGCGATTTGCGGGCGCTAGGGGGGGTATTTTAACCCCCGCTAGCGGCCAAAAAAGGGTTAAAAACGCCCGCAATAACGCCTTTTTGAGGCGTTTTGCGGGCGTATTAGAGGCGCTACCCCATTGATTTCAATGGGCAGGGGCGCTATAGGAGCGCTATTTTTAGCGCTCCTATTGCGCCTCAAAGATGCGGCTTGCAGGAGTTTTTTGAGCCTCCTGCAAGCGCAACGCTCCAGTGTGAAAGCCCTCAGGCTTTCACATTGGATAGTATTGAGAGGCTTTTTTGGGGCGCATTGCAGGCGCTATTTAGAGCGCAATAGCGCCTGCAAAGCACCTCAGTGTGAAAGGGGCCTAAAGTGATAGACTGGCCAGACTTGTCTCCAGACCTAATCCCTATTGAGCATCTGTGGGGCATCCTCAAACGGAAGGTGGAGGAGCGCAAGGTCTCTAACATCCACCAGCTCTGTGATGTCGTCATGGAGGAGTAGAAGAGGACTCCAGTGGCAACCTGTGAAGCTCTGGTGAACTCCATGCCCAAGAGGGTTAAGGCAGTGCTGGAAAATAATGATGGCCACACAAAATATTGACACTTTGGGCCCAATTTGGAAATTTTCACTTAGGCATGTACTCACTTTTGTTGCTAGCAGTTTAGACATTAATGGCTGTGTGTTGAGTTATTTTGAGGGGACAGCAAATTTACACTGTTATACAAGCTGTACACTCACTACTTTACATTGTAGCAAAGCGTCATTTCTTCAGTGTTGTCACATGAAAAGATAGAATAAAATATTTACAAACATGTGAGGGGTGTACTCACTTTTGTGAGATACTGTATATACAATGAGGTCCATATATATTTGGACACAGGCACAATTTTCATACTTTAGGCTCTGTATGCCACCAGAATAAAATTAAAACGAAACAATCCAAATTAATTTGAAGTGCAGACTTTCAGCTTTCATTTAAGGGGTTTGAACATAAAGTACAAATTTTAGGAACTACAATCATTTTCATACACAGTTCCCCCCCCCCCATTTTCAGGGGCTCAAATGTAATTGGACAGATGAATATAATCATAAATAAAATGTTAATTTTTTATATTTTGTTGAGAATCCCTTACTGGCAATGACTGCCTGAAGCCTGGAACCCATGGACATTACCAGACTGGGTTTCCTCCTTTATGATGCTTTGCCAGGCTCTAACTGCAGCTGTCTTCAGTTGTTCATTGTATGTGGGTCTTTCTGCCTTTAGTTTTGCCTTCAGCCAGTGAAATGCATACTCAATTGGGTTGAGATCAGGTGATTGACTCAGGCCATTGCAGAATATTCCACTGCTTTTCCTTCAAAAGCTCCTGGGTTGTTTTTGCAATGTGTTTTGGATTATTGTCCATCTGTACTGTGAAGCGCCATCCAATCAACTTTACTGCATTTGGCTGAATCTAGGCTGACAGTATATCTCTAAACACTGCAGAATTCATCCGGCAGCTTCTGTCTTCTGTCACATCATCAATAAACACCAATGACCCAGTGCCACTGGAAGCCATGCATGCCCATGCCATTACACTGCAAGCTCACCATGCTTTACAGGTGACGTTGTGTGCTTTTTATCATGAGCTGTTCCAAGCCTTCTCCACACTTTTTTCTTTCCTTCCGTCATTCTGGTACAGTTTCATCTTAGTTTCAGAAAGAATGCTTTTCCAAAACTGGTCTGGCTTTTTTAGATGTTTTTTTTTTTGGCAAAGTCTAATCTGGCTTTTCTATTCTTCGGGCTTTTGTATGTTTTGCACCTTGTGGTGAACCCTCTGTATTTGCTCTTGTGAAGTCTTCTCTTGATTGTAGACTTTGACAATTATACGCCCGCCTCCTGGAGAGTGTCCTTCACTTGTCTAGATGTTGTAAATGGGTTTTACTTTACCATAGAGAGGATCCTGAAATCATCCACCACTGTTGTCTTCTGTGGATGTGTAGGCTTTTTTATGTTTCTGAGCTCACCAGTGCTTTCTTTTTTTCTCAGAATGTATCAAACTGTTTATTTGGCCACTCCTAATGTTGCTGCTATCTCTCTGGTGGCTTTGTTCCATTTTTGAAGCCTGACAACAGCCTGTTTCACTTTTATGGACAGCTCCTTTGAACACATGATGTATGTTCACAGCAATAGATTCCAAATGCAAATACCACACTTAGAATCAACCCCAGACCTTTTACCTGCTTAATTGATGAAGAAATAACGAAGGTCATAAAATGGCTTTTGATTCAATTGTCCAACTACGTTTGGTTCTTTGAAAAAGGGTGGATGGCTATTCTTAAGAGCTGTAATTCCTAAACCCTTCCTCCGATTTAGATGTACATACCCTCAAATTAAACCTGAGAGTGCGCACTTTCAGCCCATATCCATTATGTAACTATAGCTTGAATATGTTTTGATAAATACCTGAAAAAAACTAAAATTGTGCCTGTGTCTAAATATATATGGACCTAACTATATATATATATATATATATATATATATATACACACACACTATATTGTCAAAAGTATTGGGACACCTGCCTTTACACGCACATGAACTTTAATGGTATCCCAGTCTTAGTCCGTAGGGTTCAATATTGAGTTGGCCCACCCTTTGCAACTATAACGGCTTCAACTCTTCTGGGAAGGCTGTCCACAAGGTTTAGGAGTGTGTCTATGGGAATTTTTGACCATTTGTGAGGTCAGGAACTGATGTGGACGAGCAGGCCTGGCTCGTAGTCTCTGCATGACCGCGCAATTAATCAATGAGCCGTAATGTGTGCTGTAACCTGTAGCAACCAGTCAGTAAGTGGTAATGATATGCTGTAACCTCTGGCAACCAATCACTGCCTGATCTGATACAGTAAACTGATTTTAAGTCTAGCTGATATTTATTGTATGTCTCAGAGCAGGTGGAGAGCAAGAAAATGTTTGCCCAGGGTCCAATCAACATTAAAGACGGCCCTGGGTATTACATCACTTCTGGGTGAGCAGAGGAATGACAGCAGTCATTCCTCGGCTACTGTAGCTGAAGATGCAGCTAATCAAGCACACACTGTGCTTGATTAGCTGCCCTGGTGAGCAGAGAAAACACTGAGGGTCTAATTGACCTCTGATGTGTCCATAAAGAGGACCTGTCACCTGCCCATGCTATCACATGGGGAACTTGTAAAGATTCTAAAGAATAAAGATAAATGAAAAAAAGTGTGAAAAATTGTAATGAAACAAATAAAAATAAGAAAAAAAAAAGTATCCTCCCTCACTCCTGTGCACACCACAATGCATATGTGCAGCATAGGGCATGGAAGTATGTAAGCATAAATTGTAGTACACATGTGAGGTATCACCATGAAGGTCAGAGTGAGATCAGTAATTCTAGGGCCATAATTCATAATAAACTCTAAACTGATAACCTGCAAGGCAATTTGTGGTACCACTGGATTTTTTTTTTTTTTTTTTTGCGCAGACATTTTTAAGGTTTATTATCAAAAGTATTGGGACGCCTGCCTTTACACGCACATATCGCCGTCTCCCAGAAGTGGGGACCTGTCAAAAACATTTTCCCATTCTTGAAAGCTGCCAAATGTGGCACCAGAGGGAGGGAGGACCCAAATAAGCAGAACTTGCACTTTTCAATGGAGCTCCGCTTTAAATACCACCAAAAGAAAGCTCTATTTGTGGGAAAGAAATGATAAAAATTTCATATGAGTACAGTGTTGCATAACCGCGCAATTGTCATTCAAAGTGCGACAGCGCTGAAAGGTAAAAATTGGCCTGGGCAGGAAGGGGGTGACAGTGCCCAGGGGGTAAAATCGCTATTTATGGGTATACACAGTGGCTAAGCTAGACATTCTTTCACCCGGGGCAAGGAATCAGTTCGTCGCCCCCCCCCCCCATAATGGGACAAGATTAGGCAGGAAAATTAGAAACTCCCAGGCTATAGCTATATATATATATATATATATATATAGGCTATAGTCAGCTGTCTGTCCCCCCCCCCCCGCTCTTCTGGTCCCCCCCATAGTTTCGGCCCTGGGTATACTTTGAATTCCAAAAATATGTCTGCTCACCTCCTAATGCCTCAATGGTCAGTTACAATGTTCATGGCAACCAATCAACTTTTATCTTTCATTTCTAAAGTTTATCTATACAAGCTGAAGGTAGAATCTGATTGGTTACCAGGCAGAATTTCTCCAGTTTTGATGAATTACCTCCTCTTATCTCAGTGACCATTGTCCCCCCGGACAGGAAGTGACGGGAGTCCAAAAGTTACAGGAATTGAGGGAAAATCCTTCCTCAGGGGTCACCTGTTCCGGTGATGACTGTCAATGGACCGTCCACATAACATTGTGGTGATCTGTATTGGGAAGTCTGTAAATAATAAATGTCCTCATCACATGAAGATACCATCCTGTATGTCAGAGTTCTCCTCACACATAGCGCTAGCATGACCACACCCCCGAGCTCTTCCCGCCAGTTCCTGTCAGGCGCGCATTGCATGCCGGGGGTTCATCGCGCTCCTTCTCGGTTTTACTTACCGCGGTCCCTGCGCGCTCCCTCCTCCTGACTCCGCCTACCACAGGCCGGCGCCCGGCCCCTCCTCCTGACTCCGCCCACCACAGGCCGGCGCCCGGCCCCTCCTCCTGACTTCGCCCACGGCAAAGAGGCGCCCTGGCCCTCTCCTGACCCCTCCCACCGTGGAGCGGTTGTCTCCGGGTGACATGAGGGGTAAAGTAGGTAAAGTCGTTGGTCCGCGGTGGTGTGAGGAGAGTGGAGGACCCCGAGGACGAGGAGTAATGTGGCGGAGCCGGGTCCTCACCCTGCAGTCTATGAACACGGAGGACAGGAGCGGGCGGTGGAGTAATCTGTGAGGGGAACCATCATCACCAAAACCGGGGAGAGGGTGAGTGACTACAACCCCCAGCATGACCATACTGACAGGAGGACTACAACCCCCAGCATGACCATACTGACAGGAGGACTCCAACCCCCAGCATGTCCATACTGACAGGAGGGACTCCAACCCCCAGCATGTCCATACTGACAGGAGGGACTCCAACCCCCAGCATGACCATACTGACAGGAGGACTACAACCCCCAGCATGTCCATACTGACAGGAGGACTCCAACCCCCAGCATGACCATACTGACAGGAGGACTCCAACCCCCAGCATGACCATACTGACAGGAGGACTCCAACCCCCAGCATGACCATACTGACAGGAGGACTCCAACCCCCAGCATGTCCATACTGACAGGAGGACTCCAACCCCCAGCATGACCATACTGACAGGAGGACTACAACCCCCAGCATGACCATACTGACAGGAGGACTACAACCCCCAGCATGACCATACTGACAGGAGGACTCCAATCCCCAGCATGTCCATACTGACAGGAGGGACTCCAACCCCCAGCATGTCCATACTGACAGGAGGGACTCCAACCCCCAGCATGACCATACTGACAGGAGGACTACAACCCCCAGCATGACCATACTGACAGGAGGACTAAAACCCCCAGCATGACCATACTGACAGGAGGGACTCCAACCCCCAGCATGTCCATACTGACAGGAGGGACTCCAACCCCCAGCATGACCATACTGACAGGAGGGACTCCAACCCCCAGCATGACCATACTGACAGGAGGGACTCCAACCCCCAGCATGACCATACTGACAGGAGGGACTCCAACCCCCAGCATGACCATACTGACAGGAGGGACTCCAACCCCCAGCATGACCATACTGACAGGAGGGACTCCAACCCCCAGCATGACCATACTGACAGGAGGGACTCCAACCCCCAGCATGACCATACTGACAGGAGGGACTCCAACCCCCAGCATGACCATACTGACAGGAGGGACTCCAACCCCCAGCATGACCATACTGACAGGAGGGACTCCAACCCCCAGCATGACCATACTGACAGGAGGGACTCCAACCCCCAGCATGACCATACTGACAGGAGGGACTCCAACCCCCAGCATGACCATACTGACAGGAGGGACTCCAACCCCCAGCATGACCATACTGACAGGAGGGACTACAACCCCCAACATTTTCTGAGTGACACTGTACGTAACGCACGCCTGAACCTACCACACTTTGTGTAAAGCCATTTGTAATGGAAGCTTTTTATTCTTATGTATAAATGATTGTGCTGGGATTGTCTGTGAGAATCAACAGCTTGCACTCTCGGGGGCCCCCCCCCCGTTTTACTTACCTGAGCCACGAAACTCCGTGGGCGCGATCCCACGATGCTTTCCCCCAGCCTGAGGTGGCTCTTCATTGGAGATTGATAGCAGCTCAGCCATTGACTCCCGCTGCTGTCAATCAAATCAATGATGCGGCGCACCGGAGGGGGGGGCGGGGCCGAGTAAAACAATGTATCACACGGGAGCGCGGCCGCAAGCTAACCCCCTTGGGAGAGCGCTTCCGCCGAGACCCTACTCGCAAAAAGAGACCTAGATAGCAAGCGTCTGAGGGTCATTTGTAAGATACCTAATCCATGGGTCCCACACTTTGTGAAATACCTTCATCTTGTCCTGCACCAGTGCCGTCAACCCTTCATTTAGCTGCATGAGCCACGATAATTTACCCTTGAGCTGGTCAAATGGTAGGGAAGCGGACCTCCAATTCCTGGCTATGGTCATTTTTGCTGAGATAAATATGAAGGTCAAAAGCCTAAAAAACATTTTTTTTTTAACCCTTACAACCCCTTTAAGTTAAAGTAAAGAAGTGTGTATAAGTTGTGCGGGGTCCCCCATTGTGGTATGTATCTGACTCTGCGCACACCACAGAAGTGGATAACACAATCACTGTGTACACTCTCAGAACCAATTCATACAAATTCCTAAAATCATTAAAATGAGTTTCAAATGACTAAGAACATCCGTAATGCCTCTGGGTTCTGAAGATAGTTGGGTATAAATACATGTGTGGGGGGGGGCAGTCTCTGCCCTCGGGGCGGATAATTGACTCCCATATCTGACAAGCAGACATGTCACCGCACTATTTAATGGGAGATGAAGGAAAACGTTTTGTTGGCTCTGAGGAAGAGGCATGTCCTCGAAACGCATTAGCCTGTTGGATGTTAAATTGTCCTGCCATGTTATGTGATTAATCGTGGACTGGATTTTCCTGTTTCGATAAGATGAGCTTTTTAACAAATTTGTCATTTTGTGAGTATATTACTTATCACCTCTATATGTAATAAAGTTATGTGCAGTTATGTTCACCTGATGAAGGAGGCGTGGCCTTGCCTCTGAAACGCATTCTGATTGGCGAAACTGCGGTGGGCGGCGCCAAGGCTGACAGCTCTGGAAAACCTCCACGCTGAGAGTTAGAACCGGCGTCTTCTCGAGGCTGCAGACACAGCTGACACCCGGCGCTCGGGGCTAAACACCACAGGATCCACCGGCGGCTTCTCCCACCGTTGCACCTGGCAATCCTTCACCTACAGAGCACTATATGAGTGCAATTTATACCCCAATTCACACTGTTATCTATTTTTAACCATTCATTAAAATGATGCTGCACTAAGATCGGCTTGTCGATTCTCTCCCATTCATTTCCAGCTCTCTTCTTTTCACAGTTACCGGGTCCCGAGCCCGCACCGGAAGCAACCTCGCCATCGCCAGCAGCCAACATTACACAAACTTTCCGAGAGTTTCTTATTCTTTATAACTTTTTTTAGCAAAAGTGACTTTTTGGGAGTTTTTATTTATTTTTATTTTTTATTTTATCTTCTTAAAGTGGTTGTAAACCCACTTTTTTTTTTTGTCCCACCTGCAAGAGAAAGGCATAATGAGCTATTATGACTAGCATAATAGCTCATTATGTTCCACTTACCTTAGATCGGGGCCCCCGAAGCCGTCCTCGTCCCTCTGTCCAGCCGCAGACATCACTGCGGCGATAGCCGGAATGTTACTCCCGGGTATCGCCGCACCAGCCAATCACAGCGCCGCTCGGGCGCTGTGATTGGCCGGAGCGGCGGAGACGTCACTCTGCGCATGCGCGCGGGAGGCGTCCCACTCGGCTACGCCCAGCGATTGCTGGGAAGTAGCCGAGTATGTGAATGGGATTAACCCCATAGATAGCCCCGTAGATAGCGGCGCTTGACATTTTAGTAAATATCTCCTAAACCGTGTAGGTTTAGGAGATATTTCTTGCACCTACAGGTAAGCCTTAATCTAGGCTTACCTGTAGGTGCAAGTTGAAAAAGTGGGTTTACAACCACTTTAAAGATTGACATCTCTACATAATTAAAAACCATTCATGGGCTTTATTATTCACCACTTTGCAGTTCTTGGGTTCTAGCGCTGAGCTTCAAACTAGTCTTGTGTCCTGGCACCTCCCTCCTGTTGAGCTTGTTGTGGAGGCACCCAAGTTGAGTAACAGCTCCTTGTGTCCATTCAGACACAGAACCCCTTTCTCCCCTGGTTGGCTAGCTGAGTTTGATTAACAGAAGCTGCAGCCAATGACGCCACTGCTGTGTCTCAGCAAATCAGGAGAGAGAGTCTTGGATGGCTAATACAGTCGTGGACATCGCTGGACAGGGAGGGACCTCAGGTAAGTATTAGTGGGGCTGCTGCACACAGAAGGCTTTTATCTTAATGCATTAAGATAAAAAAAACTTCTGCCTTCACAACCACTTTAAAAGGGTTGCACAGGTTTTTTTTTTTTTTTTTTTAAAATAACAAACGTTATACTTACCCCCACTATGCAGTTCGTTTTGCAAAGAGTGGCCCCAATCCTCGTCTTCTGGGGTCCCTCGGCGGCTGTCTCGGCTCCTCCCTGCATCAGCTAAACCCCCTGGGAAGTGCTTTCCCAAGGGGGTTACCTTGTGGGCGCTCTTCCGAGCCCTGTATTCAGCGTCCATAGCCGCCAACTACAGGACTGGGCCCCGCCCCCCAGCCCTCTCGTCATTGGAGTTGATTGACAGCAGCGCGAGCCAATGGCTGCGCTGCTATCAATCTATCCAATGAAGAGCCGAGAAGCCCAGCGCGTTCACGACCCGGGACTTTCGAGGGCTCAGGTAAGTAAATGGGGGGGGGGCTGTAAGCATTGGATGTTTTTTCACCTTAATGCACAGGATGCATTAAGGTGAAAAACACGAAGGTTTACAACCCCTTTAGGCACCCACATCCATTGGGCATCTGCCTGGTTTTCTTGCAGTGCAGGCTATACCTGTGTTCAAGCAAAGGGGAGGTGCTACTGCAGCTGCTCCGCCTCCTTCCTCTTCCTGAACTGTCACATTGGATAAAAAGCTAGCCTAGGAGAAAAGCCAGGGGACCCAGTTGTCTGCCACATCTCCATCTCCATATCATGTAGGAGGAGGAGAGCCTGACACCAGCAAAGGAATGTGTCTATGACTAGTGCACAGGGATTTTGTCTTTGACCAGTTGGATGACCAGTTGGTTCAGCGGTCCCCACCCCAGAAGTCATGGCATTAGAGGTTATGTGTGCGCTCATCTTTCCATTCCTACCCCAATCATAGTTTGTTTTCTTCTGGGTGCCTCCTCTCCCCCCTCTATTTATCACTTTCCACTCTTGTTTCCCCCCTCTGCTCTCTCTCCAATGATGGGACTTGTTTTATTCCCAGTGACACAACAATGGGACTTATCCCACTGACACCAATGATGGCACTCATTTTATTTTTACTGACACTGCCTTTGACAATGATGGAGTGCCCTTTATCCCACTGACATCAATTATTGAATATATTTTATTATCACTGACACCAATGGCACTTATTTTAATCTCATTGACACCAATGATGGGCTTTGTTTTGTGCTCATTGACACCAATGATAGGACTTATTTTCTTATACTAACACCAGTGATGGGACTTATTTTATCCCACTGACATGAATGATGGGGTCTATTTTTTAATCACTGACACCAATGATGTACCCCCCATGCCCTCTTGACAGCACGCTTCACACACCTCATTTTTCTTCTCAAGCCCTGAGGTGTCCCTCTTAACCACTTTCTGCCCGCCATATAGCAATATGATGGCTGCAAAGTGGTTTCATTACCCTGACTGGACATCATAAGACGTCCAGCAGGATAAGCCGCTAACGGGCACCCACGAGGGCGATCTGTCGTGTGTCAGTCTGACAAACCGCATCTCTGATTTTGGTAAAGAGACTATGACGTAAGCTCTTTACCATATGATCAGCTGTGTCCAATCACAGCTGGTCACATCGTAACCAGGAAGTGCAGTTTATCTCCTTTTCCCTTTATTCACGCTGACAAGGCGCAGGTGGAGGAGAGTTGATCGGCTGCTCTCCTGACAGGAGGGTCTGCGGCTCCGCTGATATTCAGCGCATTGATTATCAGTGCAAACCCTTTAGGGATGCAAATTAGTGCCCATTAGAGATGCCAATCAGTGCCTATCAGTAATGCCTGCCAGTGCCTCCATCAATGCCGCCTATCAGTGCCCAGCAGTGTTACCTATGATTGCCCATCAGTGCCTCATCATCAGTGCTGCCTTATCAGTGCCCATCAGTGCAGCCTCATCAGTGAAGGAGAAAACTTATTTACAATTTTTTTTTTAAACAGAAACAAAGAAAAACTAATTTTTTTTCTTTCAAAATTTTCGGTCTTTTTTTAAATTTGTTTAGCAAAAAATAAAAACCCCAGTGGTGATCAAATATCACCAAAAGAAAGCTCTATTTGTGGGGAAAAAAATTATAAAAATTTGTTTGGGTACAGTGTTGCATGACCGTGCAATTTGTCATTTAAAATGCAACAGCGCTGAAAATTGGCCTGGGCAGGAAGGGGGGAAAGTGCCCTGTATTGAAGTGGTTAATTATTTTCAATTGCTTGAGACTGTACTAAGCTCCTGTTCACATCAGGCCCATTTGACATGTCAAATCGCCTATTGCTGGCAATGACACAGTCTGAATCGGTGCAACGCCGACTGCAGCGCCGCACCGATTCCTAAAAGTAGTTCCTGCACTACTTTTGGCAATTTCAATAGACATCTATGCATGAACCCGCATAGATGTCTTTCAAATCGCCCCCGAACTCGCACTGAAATGCGGGTTTGAAATCGTGCAACTTCAGCTGAACTTGCATTATATCAAACCCACCCTCAGTGTGAACGAGGGCTAAAGGATATATCTTTAACCACTTCAGCCCCGGACCATTTGGCTGCCCAGAGCACTTTTTGCGATTCGGTACTGCGTTGCTTCAACTGACAATTGCGCGGCTCCCAAACAAAATTGACGTCCTTTTTTTCCCCCCAAATAGAGCTTTCTTTTGGTGGTATTTGATCACCTCTAGAGTTTTTATTTTTTGCGCTATAAACAAAAATAAAGCGACAATTTTGAAAAAAAAAAAAGCTATATTTTTTACTTTTTGCTATAATAAACATCCCAAAAAAATATAAAAAAACAAATTTTTTCCTCAGTTTAGGCCGATACGTATTCTTCTACATATTTTTTGGTAACAAAAATCGCAATAAGCGTTTGATTAGTTTGCGCAAAAGTTATAGCGTCTACAAAATAGGGGATAGTTTTATGGTATTTTTATTAATATATTATTATTTTTTTACTAGTAATGGTAGTGATCAGTGATTTTTATCGTGACTGCGACATTATGGCGGACACATCGGACACTTTTGGGACCATTCACATTTATACAGCGATCAGTGCTATAAAAATGCACTGTTTACTGTGTAAATGTGACTGGCAGTGACAGGGTTAACCACTAGGGGGCTAGGAAGGGGTTAAGTGTGTCCTAGGGAGTGATTCTAACTGTTAGGGGCGTGGCTTACTGTGACATGTCACTGATTTTATCGCTGCTCCCGAAAAAGGGAACAGACGATCGGTGTCAGTGTCACTAGGCAGAACGGCGAGATGCTTGTTTACACAGGCATCCCCCGTTCTGCAGCTCTGTGACACTTGATCACGGGACACCAGCGGACATCGAGTCCCGCGGGCATGATCATGGAGCTTGCGGCAGGGGTGCGCGTGCCGGCGTGCGCGCCCACACGGCTGCAAATTTAAAGTGACGTGTGTGTATATATACGTCGATTTGCCTGTCCGTACCATTCTGCCAACGTGAATGTTCGTGACCCGGTCCTTAAGTGGTTAATGAGAGCGTCACATTAAATCTGAATAAAATGCCATTATTGCTCCTAGAAAACAATGTGGCCAATATAAATAAAGATCACCTTCTCCCCTCTTCTGCCACAAACTTGATCCATCTTGTTCCAGAATTTTTCCCAAATCTGCATAACAGAATGTGCGATGCACCACAACTAGCGACTTTGCGTTGTGCGCTGTGTTGGGAGAAAATAATCTATAAATCAATGCTCTGCACATTGATATACACCCTTTTCATATCAAACAAACGTTGCATAAAAAGGGATTTTTGGTTCACATATATCGCAATACATGTTTAAGCCGGCCAACTGCGTCAAAGTAATCCCTCTCTGGCCAGTTTTATTTTTATTTTTTCCTTTACATACAGAGCATAGCTTAGCGGTTCCAGTATAAAAACACTGCACCTACAGGGAAGAAATTCTTGGTGGTGTCATCTTGTCTTTTGACACAAAGCTTGACGGTTCCTATCAAAAGGGAGCTGTCAGTGGGCACATGGCCTGTGTAGTAGCTTTGAAATCCCCACTCTTCAGATAGAAGACGGAGAAGAGCAAGGATTACAAATCCCTGGACCACCACACAGGCTCCGTGGGCACTAACAGTTCATCATCCTGGGAGGTAAGTACAGCTGGTTGTACAGTATGGAGTTCACCTGTAGATCCAGAGGAAGGCGAAAAATCCTTATTGAGCATGGTATAATTTGCTCCAACAGGGGAAAAAATTCCTTCCTGACCACCGAAGGCGATCGGATTACTCCCTGGATCAACCATCTGTGGTGTAAACAATGGTGGTAAAAATTCTATGATGTTAATAGTCAAAAATGCGTAGAATTGTCTTTTCTGAATCTTCGCAGGACGATGTCATTATCTAATGCAGAATCACATGCGTGCCCACATGCTGTTGATGTATGTGAACATGGGTAGGTATATCTCCTCTCCTGGACTCTTTGATGTATATGGCATTATAGCCGATGGAGAAAGTCGGTCGTCCATTTCCATGTCCGTGGGCTGTAAAAAGAAAACATAATGCGTCATATTCAATGTTTATAGATCTCTGGACTTATTGTTTAATAATGACCAGCTCTCCCAATACAAATTAGAGCCAATCTCTTCTTCGTTTCCAAGTAGTGAGAGGACAGATAGGACATAAATCTAGAAGAAGACTTTGTGTCTATGGCCATCACTTCCAATGGGTAACGTCACATCTCGTAGAGATTGTATCATTTACCATTGTACCATCTCACTTCCACTCACTCCTAACTGTGCACCATTGGGTCTGGTGCCTAGAAAGTTATGTTCTTATCTTCTCCTCTCATGGAAAAGGGAACAATTGACTGGTTAGTCTGTAAGGTTTTCCTGCAGGCTGGATTACGTTTGTGTTCCCTACATTATCTGTATCAGCATTGCTCCAATCTGTCAGATATATAGTAATATCATCCCATTAGGATTTGGGTACTTACTATGTCCACTTGGAAAGGGGGCGATGCTTTCCCTTCCTCTAGTTCTTCCCAGTCAATGGATTCCATGAAGATGTGGGATCGGATGTCCTCACTGATCCCCAGTCTCTCCTCCGGATATTTGCAAAGCAGCTATAAAATAATGAACAGTTATCTATGAGAACTTGTAAATATGAGTAATAAAAAGTTAAATCACTTGGCTCTGTATAGATTAGGAAAGATCTCTGACGTCTGTGCGTCTCCTCCTGGGCGGAACTCAACCCAATAGAGCATCTTAGTGTGTGAAGACACACACCTAGACTAGTACAGGTGCTGGATGCAAACATAAATGAGTTGTTTGAGTTCTGCTTTGGTAGACGTAAGAAATGTGCATATCAGTGATTTACCCCATGTGGCATCTTCTGCCCCCTCAGTCCCATGATAAAGTGTTACTATGGTTGTGTAACTGAACCTTTACCGGGGGACAAAGAAGCCAAACTACCCAACAGTCAAGCCAATGACCAGACTTGTCAGCAAACCTACATTAAACCCCTAGAGCAGCAGCAGTAGTATGCCCAGAAGCCTTTCCTGTTGCTATTTAGAGTTAAAAAAGATCTTCTACTTACTCCTTTAATGAAGTCCTCCAGGTCCGGGTCCATGTCCAGGGGGTAATCGGGATAGCTGAAGTTCACCTCTGTCTGGTATTCATGAAAGGTCCTGCTCCTAAATGGCATATGCTTTGTGGCCAAGATGTAGGTAATGACTCCTAGTGAAAACCAGTCAGGTTCAAACTGGTAAAAGTCATTGTTGACAACCTGACAATCCAAAGAAAAGATATCAATAAGTACATTGGTCAGATAAATAATAATAATAATAATAATAGTAATAATAGATAAATTATGAGTATGGAGAAATATACAAACCTCTGGAGCCATGAATCCTCTGGTTCCAGCCACACCAGTGGCCTTCGTCCCAGTGTCATCGTCCCATAGATCCCCTACTGCCAGTCCATAATCTGCAATGCGGACATGTCCTTCTTCATTCATCAGGATATTATCAGGCTTGAGGTCCCTGCAAAGAGAGAGAGATTGTAAGTATCATTTTCTGGCTTCCTCTATCAGTTGGTTGGTAAAGTGGGAAGACATTAGGTACCCATGTATATATGTGCCTCTCCTCAATCTCACCTCTGCACCCATTGTACACAGGTATATGGTCTACAATAGAATAGAATAAGTTACCTATGGAGGATGCCATTACTGTGAAGGAACTCCAGTCCACACGATATTTCCGCCACAATGAATCTGTAAAAGAGAAAAAAAGTTAGATTGAAACAAAATTAAATTTTAAAAGAAATTAAATTCAAATAGAAGCAAAACCCATGGGCAGAGGGAGGCAGGGGCAGGAAGGGGCTGGTCCAGTATGATTAACAGTGCCACCGGAGACGGGTGCAATTCCTGGTGCAGATTTTACCAAGATCCCAAAAAAGTCTACTGGGTGACCCCACCTATAGGATCCAATCTGCCCCATTTTAAAGAAAACTGCCCCTATGCTTGTGTCTCAATGCACATGTACACTGCGACTCATTACTAGGTAACTATGTACTGTCTCCATCTCCTTTCACACGTGCAATCATTGCCCGCTATGGGCAAAGCTGTGTGTGAGAGCAGTGGTCAGGCTTTCCAGGGTGCTGCCAGCATGGGCTATTTAAACCATTGCTGCAGCACTGAGTATGTAAAAATAAAATATAAAGAGTATATGTGTGTATGTATGTATGTATGTATATGTGTGTGTATGTATATGTATATGTGTATATATATATATATATATATATATATATATATATATATATATATATATATACACACAACCTGACTGCATTACAGTAATAAATACAAAGGATTTAATTGGACTTGCTTTCTTTTCTATTTGAAACTTACTTGACGGTGTCGCTGTCGACTGGTGAAAACTTCCAGATGAAGTCCCCTAAACTGCCTCCGCAGGCATATTCCATCACAAAGCAGGCGGTGAAGGGGGTTTGGAAGGCGGCATATAGCTGAATTAGAAAGGGGCACCCTTCCGACTTCTCCAAGACGTAGCGTTCTATATCAAGGTCGTAGGTATTTCTAGTCTTAATCACTGACTTGATGGCCACCTTCTGTTGGCTCTTTTGGTGGGTAGCCAGAACAACCTGAATGAGAGAGAAGATAACAATTAGTGGGGTCCTCGGTGATGAAAGGGTGTTTTGTGGGTGGAGCTAGTAAGTTAAGTAACGGGGTGTAAATGAGCACTTACCTTTCCAAAGCTTCCTTCTCCGAGCTCATAGTGCAATGTGAAGCTTGACAGAGATATTGTCATGTCCTCACTTGGTGCGGTGGAGTCATATCCGATGGTTTCAGTCTCTGAGTTGAGACATCCTGAAGGTCCTGGAAAGACACTCGCCATGCTTAGGGAAGTGTCAGGGGTTCCAGCCTCAGCCGAGGCAGGATGGGAAGGACTGCAAGGTCCTGAAAGGACACTCTCTGTGCCCAGGTTGGTGTTGGGTGTTCCATCTTCATCCGGACATGCAGGGCTGCAATGTGCTGCAGGTTGCGAATGGACCTCCATGATGCTGGAGGTGCTGATGTTGGTCCCAACCTTAGCCAAGGTGGGACTGTCAGGGCTATGACACCCTGAGGGTATTGGAGATGACTGGTAGTGGTCCTCATCTCCAGCAATGGAATTGGTGGCTGCAGTCACCTCAGCCGAGGTGAGGCAGGAAGGGCTACCAGACCCTGAAATGACACCGATGGTCAGGTTGGTGTCATTGGTTCCAGTCTCAGCTGGATGTACAGGGCTTGAATGCCCTGAAGGTGGTGAAGAAACCTCCATCAGGTTGGAGGCGCTGATGTTACTGGTCCCAGCCTTAGCCAAGGCGGGACAGACAGGAGATGACTGATGGTAAAAGTCATCATCCTCATCATTTTTGCGCAGGCGATATGTGAAGCAATTTCCCATTGTGGAAAATTTCAGAACACACAAGCAAAACAAGGAGCAGAAAAAAGCGATGCTTCCTCTACACCTCTCACAGCTTGAATGAGCTTCACACACTGAGCATCTCTGGCTCTCAGCTATTTATACCCTCTGAGCTCTGATGTCATCGTGTCACTGTCCAATGAGATTTGAGGATTGAAGTCACATGACCAAAGTGACAGTTTTTTTTTTCAAAAACATTCAGTCACATGGCTGTACATGTGACTGGTTTCAAAAACAAGTTGAACAGTTTTTTTAGGGTTGACTTTTGATGACAGGGCAATATTATTTCATATATTCAGCACTGTGCTACTTTAAAAAATTTCTAAAGGCACATGACTAAAATAATAATAGGTTTTTTTGTTGACTTTTTTATTTATTTTTTTAAATAGAAAGCTTTTGTGATTTAAAGTGGAGTCATCAATCCCAGGAGTCAATGGGCATTGCTGGGCTTTTGTTGCCATGGTTACCAAAGCTTATACAGTGATGGGCGGTGGGGGAGGGGCTGGAGAATCTCATCTCTGATTACATACAGAAGGGGGGAGGGGACAGCCACACCATTACTAATCATTTATAATAGAGGACTATGAGGGGGCAATTTTTATGGGGCAGTTTTTATGGGGGCAATAAGATGGGGCAATAGGATGGGGCAGTTGTTGATGGGGCAGTTTTTAATTTGATGGAGCAATAGGATGGGGCAGTTTTTGATGGGGGCAGTTTTGATGGTGCAGTTTTTATGGGGGCAATTTGATGGGGCAGTTTTTGATGTGGGCAGTTTTTAATGGGGCAAGAGAATGTAGGCAGTGTTTGATGGGGCAGTTTTTCTGGGGCAGTAGGATGGGGGCAATTTTGATAGTGCAGTTTTATGGGGGCAGTTTTTGAAGGTGCAGTTTTTATGGGGGAAATTTGATGGGGCAGTTTTTGATGGGGGCAGTTTTAATGGGGTAATAGAATGGAGGCAGATTTTGATGGGGGAAGTTTTGCTGGGGCAGTAAAATTGGGCAAATTTGATGGGGGCAAATTTGATGGGGGCAATTTTGATGGGGCATTTTTGATGGGGGCAGTTTTGCTGGGGCAGTTTTGATGAGGGCAATAGGATGGGGCAGTTTTGATCGTGGCAATAGGATGGGGCATTATGATAGGAGAGTTTTTGATAGGGAAATTTTGATGGGTCAATAGGATGGGGCAGTTTTGATTGGGGGCAATTTAATGGGGCAGTTTTGATCAGTTTTGATGGTGGCAATATGATGAAAATGTGATGGGGCAATTTTTATGGGGATATTTTGATGGTGGCAATATGATGGTGCAGTTTTGATGGGGCAAATTTGATCGGGGCAATAGGATAGTGGCAGTATGATGGGGCAGTTTTGATGTGGCAATTTTGATGGTGGCAGTATGATGGGGCAATTTTTATGGTGGCAGTTTGATGGGGTAGTTTTGATAGTGGTAGTATGATGGGGTAATTTTGATGTGGGTAATATAATGGGGCAATTTTGATGAGTCAGTTTTTATGGGCGAAATTTTGATGGGGCAGTAGTGATGGGGTTAATATGATGGGGCAGCTGCTGGAAAAGGTAATTATGTTGTAAACAATGCTAGTTGTAAATGATATCCCTCTTTCTGTGCAGATGATATATATATGAATTTCTGCACAGAAACAAGGGATATCATTTACAATTAGCATCTTTTAAAAACGAATTACCTTTTGCAGGAGATTTTTGTATTTCTAGATTCATAATCTTTGTAAATGTAGATAAACTTCCTAGTTCCTGGAGGGGGAGGAGAGGCTTCCAGAGCTAAGGGGTGGCAACTTCCTCTGACACTTCTGTTGCTATGGAAACCCGACCTACAACCTATTACACTGCTTGTGCTGCTCTGAGCATGTGTGAGATCTGGAGGTGCATGCTGGGTAATCAGCCTGCATGGAATACAGGAAGAGATACAGTCTGGCTTCAGATGCCCACACATGAGATGCAAAAATACAAAACGGACCTTAGTGTCTTGCCGAAAAAGTTCCCCCAGCGGATAAGGAGCCCCTGTACTGCGCAGGCGCGTACTGAGCCTCCGAAAATAGCCGAACACCAAATTGTACTGCCGAGGCGGTGCTGCTACACTTCTGACATCCAGGCTCATTCCTTACCATCCCCGTGGACATGGAACATGTTAAAAAAAGAGCCAGGAGGCCGTCAGAGCGAAGTGAGGCCGACTGGCCACTTACAGCGAGGTCCACGTCGCCCTGGACCTGTTGCAATAACTATTTACATCAACATGTTCGGCTATTTTCGGAGCTCAGTTCAGGTTCATACTGCGCAAGCGCTGCGTCTGCGCAGTAGAGGGGGGGGGTCCTTTTCCGCCGGGGGAACTTATTCGGCAGAACACCGAAACTCCACTTTAAGCCTTCTAACATTATGTAATCTTTCTGTAATCACTGCACAGGCTGGAAGATTTTTCTCTGTTGATTTGCACAGAACTTTCCTCTTAACGCTAATAATTCTTACAGGAGGGGAAAACACAGAAATGACCAATCAGCAGGCTGGAGGTGTGCCCTCCCCTGGCTGTGTCCTGTAACTTCCATGGACATCCGGGAGCTGGTCGTGCCGTCTATGGTGGTGTCTGGATCAGAAAACTGTCTGAACGGAATCCCCCATCTTTTGGCAGGCAAGATATTTCTGACAAATATAATTCAATGGGCTCTTTATTCCTTTGGAGTTCTGCTTTATATATTTGGTGCTGGTGGGGGAGGGGCAGTATGGTGTCTGGGGAGCTGCTTGTCTTTCTGGTTACATGGAATTACTTCAACCTCTTCCCTCAATAAAGATCTGTTCTGCTCTATAATTTATCTGATGTCAGCTCAATCTCTTCTACTTAATAAGCTTGTCACCTAATTGGTGTTAATGGCACAATTTTGTGTTGCCTGTAGCAACCACTGAGCCTCCAGCTGTCTATTTTACAGCCAGGATTGAAATGACATAAGGAAGCTGATTGGTTTCCATAGTCAACAGGGCTGTTGTATCATTATCAGACATTTCATGTTATTAGATCCTGTGTTCTCTTCCAAGTGTAAAGGACAAGTGTACAAACATGTTGCCAATAGCAACCAATCAGAGGGTAATTTTACTAAAATACAGCGTGAAAAAAATTGCGGTGTTTGGAGAGCTTTGAATTATTCGACTTTATAGGCTTGTTACATGAAGCGCGTTGTTGGTAAAAAGAAAAAGATTGGTAAAAATTGCCTGTTGCCCATAGTGACCATAGCCTTCCCGCCGAGCGTACGCATATATGCGGCCTCGGCTTTCGGGGGTTATACCGGGATGATGCCCGCAGCTGCAGGCATCATCCCGGTACCGTTTTTTAGAGCGGCCGATCGGCTTTCCAGGGATAACAGCCGATGCGGCTAAATGCCGCTCAGTTGTTATCCCGGAGGAGCGGGAGGGGACATCCCCCATCCCGCCGCTCCTACCGGGCCTCCCGTCCCACCGGGAGACGCGATCCGCGATGTGCCACTTCCGGCGCCTAGAGACAGACTGGAATGGAAACGGCTTTGTTCCAATCTCCTGAATGTAAACACGGAAGTGACGTCACTGGCACCAGATTTAAAATAATATATAGTATTCAGAATCGCCATTTTCGGCGATCTGAATCCTTTGAAGTGCAAAGGAGGTATTGGATCTCTCCATAAAGGGTACCTGTCACCACCTATTACTGTCACAAGGGATGTTTACATTCCTTGTGACAGCAATGGAAGTGATCAAATTTTTTAAAACACAATTTAATAATATTAAAATAAATAAGAATAAATTTTTTTTTTTTTAAAGCGCTCCCGTCCCCGCGAGCTCGCGCAGCAAAGAAAATGCATACAGAAGTCGCGTACACATATGTAAACGGTGTTCAAATCACACATGTGAGTTATCGCCACGATCGTCAGAGTGAGAGCAATAATTCTAGCACTAGATCTCCTCTGTAACTCTAACCTGGTAAGCGTAAAAAAGGTTTTAAAGCATAGCCTATGGAGATTTTTAGGTACCGTAGCATGTCCCCATTCCACGAGTGCGTGCAATTATAAAGCGTGACATGTTTGGTATCTATTTACTGGACGTAACATCATCTTTCACATTATACAAAACAAATGGGCTAACTTTACTGATTAATTTTTTTTGTTTAATTCATGAAAGTGTCTTTTTTCCCAAAAAGTTGCATTTAAAACACCGCTGCACAAATACCGTATGACAAAAAATATTGCAACAATCGCCATTTCATTCTCTAGATTCTCTGATAAAAAAATATATATAATATTTGGGGGTTCTAAGTAATTTTCTAGCAAAAAATAAAAATTTTAACCACTTCAGCCCCGGACCATTTTGGCTGGTTAAAGACCAGGCCACTTTTTGCGATTTGGCACCGCTTTAACTGACAATTGCGCGGTCGTGCGACATGGCTCCCAAACAAAATTGACGTCCTTTTTTTCCCACAAATAGAGCTTTATTTTGGTGGTATTTGATCACCTCTGTGGTTTTTATTTTTTGCGCTATAAACAAAAATAGAGCGACAATTTTGAAAAAAATGCAATATTTTTTACTTTTTGCTATAATAAATTTCCCCCAAAAATATATGAAAAAAAACATTTTTTTTCTTCCAGTTTAGGTCGATACGTATTCTTCTTCTACATATTTTTGGTAAAAAAAATCGCAATTTAGCGTTTATTGATTGGTTTGTGCAAAAGTTATAGCGTTTACAAAATAGGGGATAGTTTTATGGCATTTTTATAAAAAAAAATTATTTATTTTTTACTAGTAATTTCGGCGATCAGTGATTTTTTTTTTCGTGACTGCGACATTATGGCGGACACTTTTGACACATTTTTGGGACCATTGTCATTTTCACAGTGATCAGTGCTATAAAAATGCACTGATTACAGTACTGTGAAAATGACACTGGCAGTGAATGGGGTTAACCGCTAGGTGGCGCTGTAGGGGTTAAGTATTCCCTGCATAGTGTTTCTTACTGTAGGGGGGGTGGGCTCTGTGTCACATGACACCGATCTCCGCTCTGAGTACACGGAGCCGAGATCTGTGTCATTGTCACTAGGCAGAGCCGGGAGATGCTTGTTTACACAAGCATCTCCCCGCTCTATACCTCCGTGAGACGATCACGGGGATCCCCGCGGCGATCGAGTCCGCGGGACCCGCGGTCCGACTCACGGGGATAGCAGAAGGGTCGCGAGCGCGGCAGCGCGTGCGCGACCACACGGACAGGCACTTAAAGGGGACGTACAGGTACGTTGATGTGCCTGAACGTGCCATTCTGCCGACGTAAATGTACAGGAGGCGGTCGACAAGTGGTTAACTTGTAAACACCAAATGTCAGAGATAGGCTTGGGCATGAAAGGACTATATATGACATATCTGCTAAAAAGGTAAACAACCTGGTTGCCATAGTAACCATTTTGTTTACTTGTTTACAAAACTGAGCTGTAATATAGACAGCGAGAGGCTTTTTTTTTTTTTTTTTTTTACAGCTCAGGCTTGTCAATAGCAACCAATCAGAGGTTCAGTTTGTTTTTTTCATGTGGAGTGTGAAGAAATGACAGTGTTTGTTTGCTATGAGGGTAGTGGGGGCATCTTGTAATGTCCATGGATTGTTTATTATGGGAGAATACAGAGACTGTGACTGCTGACGTCTCCTTCTGAATATACTAGTTGCCTGGCTGTTATCCTGATCCATTGGTTTCTGTTCATTCTCCATCACTGATTGGGAACAAGTAAGAACAGAAGTTCTGAATAAACATGCGGTGATGAAGAAAGCATGGAAGCCAGAGCCAGCCAGGAGTCTAGCATTTTCAGAGGACGGTCAGCAATGGACACCTTATATTTCTCTCAGGATGGGTTCCCTTCTAACCATTTGGGGGAATCCTAGTAGTTCCCTAAAGCATTCATCCCTGGAAAGCGACTCTGCAATATACATTGGGCACGCGTGTTTACAGTATATGCTCCTTATCCCCTTATTTATTACTGTCTGGGTAGCTGTGGGAGAAATTCTGCTAACTTCCTGTCCTCCTGACCCCAGAGGAAGTGAGGGGTAAATCTCCACAATGGGGACCCAGACAACGAATCTCCCTTACTAGTGGCCCGACTTATAAGGGAGCAACTCTGTAGACACAGGTAAACTATTTCTTAGCAAGTCTGTCACTGCCGGCTTGTTCTCAGGACAGGGACAGGATGGCTGATGTAACAGTAGAGTACTCCTGTTCTGCAGCCAATTTAAAGCTGTAGCTCAGCAAACCTCCTTTACCTACCTGCAGCCCTCTCATCCTCCATGGACCAGTTTGAGGACCACATTATCACAGCGAGTACCAGTTGAGGATTCACTGGTCTGTAGATCCAGAGAACGGTGAAGAAAACCTGGAGACATTTGTAGCCAACCGTGTCTGAAATGGGAAAAAAAAAATCCTTTCTGACCCAAAAAATGGCAATCCAGAGTTTAACTGCATATTGCTATATGGTATAGACGGAAATAACCAGCCTGATTTAAATCTTGTACTACCACTCCACAATCACATGCATTGCAGACAGTTACAGAATGGCCCCCATAGAACCGGGCTGGCCCCATTCAGGAGTAGCAGCACTGTCCACCAAAAGCGCATACTGTTCATGCGAAGCCGTGAGCAGCTGTGTATTCATTTTAAGGCAGGCAGTAAAACCACAGCTCAACTTCTGGTTTTACTATCCCCCAGGGTTGCCAACTTTCAGTAAATTTACAAACAGTTTGTAAAATCTGTACTTTTTGCATCTGTCCTTGAATGTCCATTACGGACATGCAGGCTGCATGTCCGTAACTGACATTCATGGACAGATGCAACAATTATGGATTTTACAAACTGTTCGTAAATTTACTGAAAGTTGGCAACCCTGCTATCCCCCCAGTCGCCTGTGTGAATGAGCCCTGAAGAGAGATGCACATTTGCATGGCTTTTCCTAGGGTATTTGACAGTGGGTATATCACCTCCTCTTTAGCCGATTTAACCCTAATATACTGCACTACCATGTTGCAATCGTGTGCATTGCACGCGGTTGCAGTGTGGCCCAACTATACTCAATTGACAAGTACGGCAAGATGCCGCTTGTCAAACTCTGGCCCCCTGGGTTAAAAATTACTTTCGTTGGGCAATACAAAGCCATACTACTGACCTCTGTACACTGCCCTACAACTAACTGAACTCTGTGCACTGCCCTGCATCCTACTGACCTCTGTACACTGCTGTACAACTAACTGACCTCTGTACACTGCCCTACAACTAACTGACCTCTGTACACTGCCCTACAACCTACTGACCTCTGTACACTGCCCTACAACTAACTGACCTCTGTACACTGCCCTACTACCTACTGACCTCTGTACACTGCCCTACAACCTACTGACCTCTGTACACTGCTCTACAACTAACTGACCTCTGTACACTGCCCTACAACCTACTGACCTCTGTACACTGCCCTACAACCTACTGACCTCTGTACACTGCCCTACAACCTACTGACCTCTGTACACTGCCCTACAACTAAATGACCTCTGTACACTGCCCTACTACCTACTGACCTCTGTACACTGCCCTACAACTAACTGACCTCTGTGCACTGCCCTACAACCTACTGACCTCTGTACACTGCCCTACAACCTACTGACCTCTGTACACTGCCCTACAACTAACTGACCTCTGTACACTGCCCTACTACCTACTGACCTCTGTACACTGCCCTACAACCTACTGACCTCTGTACACTGCCCTACAACCTACTGACCTCTGTACACTGCCCTACAACTAACTGACCTCTGTACACTGCCCTATTACCTACTGACCTCTGTACACTGCCCTACAACCTACTGACCTCTGTACACTGCCCTACAACTAACTGACCTCTGTACACTGCCCTACTACCTACTGACCTCTGTACACTGCCCTACAACTAACTGACCTCTGTGCACTGCCCTACAACCCACTGACCTCTGTACACTGCCCTACAACCTACTGACCTCTGTACACTGCCCTACAACCTACTGACCTCTGTACACTGCCCTACAACTAACTGACCTCTGTACACTGCCCTACTACCTACTGACCTCTGTACACTGCCCTACAACTAACTGACCTCTGTGCACTGCCCTACAACTAACTGAACTCTGTAAACTTCCCTACATCCTACTGACCTCTGTACACTGCTCTACAACTAACTGACCTCTGTACACTGCCCTACTACCTACTGACCTCTGTACACTGCCCTACAACCTACTGACCTCTGTACACTGCCCTACAACCTACTGACCTCTGTACACTGCCCTACAACTAACTGACCTCTGTACACTGCCCTACTACCTACTGACCTCTGTACACTGCCCTACAACTAACTGAACTCTGTACACTGCCCTACAACCTACTGACCTCTGTACACTGCCCTACAACCTACTGACCTCTGTACACTGCCCTACAACCTACTGACCTCTGTACACTGCCCTACAACTAACTGACCTCTGTACACTGCCCTACTACCTACTGACCTCTGTACACTGCCCTACAACCTACTGACCTCTGTACACTGCCCTACAACCTACTGACCTCTGTACACTGCCCTACAACTAACTGACCTCTGTACACTGCCCTACAACTAACTGACCTCTGTGCACTGCCCTACAACTAACTGACCTCTGTGCACTGCCCTACAACTAACTGACCTCTGTGCACTGCCCTACAACTAACTGAACTCTGTACACTGCCCTACATCCTACTGACCTCTGTACACTGCTCTACAACTAACTGACCTCTGTACACTGCCCTACATCCTACTGACCTCTGTACACTGCTCTACAACTAACTGACCTCTGTACACTGCCCTACAACCTACTGACCTCTGTACACTGCCCTACAACTAACTGACCTCTGTACACTGCCCTACAACTAACTGACCTCTGTACACTGCCCTACTACCTACTGACCTCTGTACACTGCCCTACAACTAACTGACCTCTGTGCACTGCCCTACAACCTACTGACCTCTGTACACTGCCCTACAACTAACTGACCTCTGTACACTGCCCTACTACCTACTGACCTCTGTACACTGCCCTACAACTAACTGACCTCTGTGCACTGCCCTACAACCTACTGACCTATGTACACTGCCCTACAACCTACTGACCTCTGTACACTTCCCTACAACTAACTGACCTCTGTACACTGCCCTACAACCTACTGACCTCTGTACACTGCCCTACAACCTACTGACCTCTGTACACTGCCCTACATCCTACTGACCTCTGTACACTGCTCTACAACTAACTGACCTCTGTACACTGCCCTACTACCTACTGACCTCTGTACACTGCCCTACATCCTACTGACCTCTGTACACTGCTCTACAACTAACTGACCTCTGTACACTGCCCTACATCCTACTGACCTCTGTACACTGCTCTACAACTAACTGACCTCTGTACACTGCCCTACAACCTACTGACCTCTGTACACTGCCCTACAACTAACTGACCTCTATACACTGCCCTACAACTAACTGACCTCTGTACACTGCCCTACTACCTACTGACCTCTGTACACTGCCCTACAACCAACTGACCTCTGTGCACTGCCCTACAACCTACTGACCTCTGTACACTGCCCTACAACCTACTGACCTCTGTACACTGCCCTACAACTAACTGACCTCTGTACACTGCCCTACTACCTACTGACCTCTGTACACTGCCCTACAACCTGCTGACCTCTGTACACTGCCCTACAACCTACTGACCTCTGTACACTGCCCTACAACTAACTGACCTCTGTACACTGCCCTACTACCTACTGACCTCTGTACACTGCCCTACAACTAACTGACCTCTGTGCACTGCCCTACAACCTACTGACCTCTGTACACTGCCCTACAACCTACTGACCTCTGTACACTGCCCTACAACTAACTGACCTCTGTACACTACCCTACAACCTACTGACCTCTGTACACTGCCCTACAACTAACTGACCTCTGTACACTGTCCTACAACTAACTGACCTCTGTACACTGCCCTACTACCTACTGACCTCTGTACACTGCCCTACAACCTACTGACCTCTGTACACTGCCCTACAACTAACTGACCTCTGTACACTGCCCTACAACCTACTGACCTCTGTACACTGCCCTACAACTAACTGAACTCTGTACACTGCCCTACAACCTACTGACCTCTGTACACTGCCCTACATCCTACTTACCTCTGTACACTGCCCTACAACCTACTGACCTCTGTACACTGCCCTACATCCTACTTACCTCTGTACACTGCCCTACAACCTACTGACCTCTGTACACTGCCCTACAACCTACTGACCTCTGTACACTGCTCTACAACTAACTGACCTCTGTGCACTGCCCTACATCCTACTGACCTCTGTACACTGCTCTACAACTAACTGACCTCTGTACACTGCCCTGCAACCTACTGACCTCTGTACACTGCCCTACATACACTGGCCTCTTTACTCTGCCCTACATCCTACTGACCTTTGTACACTGCCCTACCTACTACTGGACACTGCCCTAAATCCTAATGACCTCTGTATACTGCCCTACATCCTACTGACCTCTGTGTACTGCCCTACATACTACTGACCTCTGTAATCTGCCGTACATAATGCTGACCTCTGTACTCTGCCGTACATAATTCTGACCTCTGTAATCTGCCGTACATAATGCTGACCTCTGTACTCTGCCGTACATACTACTAACCTCTGTACATTGACCTACTTACTACTGATGCCTGTATACTGATCTACATACTATTGACCTCTGTACACGCACCTACTTACTACTGACCTCTGTACACGGACCTACTTACTACTGACGTCTGGACACTGCCCTAACACTTCTGACCTCCGTACAATGCCCCACATCCTACTTACCTCTGTACACTGCCCTACAACCTACTGACCTCTGTACACTGCCCTACAACCTACTGACCTCTGTACACTGCCCTACAACCTACTGACCTCTGTACACTGCCCTACAACCTACTGACCTCTGTACACTGCTCTACAACTAACTGACCTCTGTGCACTGCCCTACAACTAACTGAACTCTGTACACTGCCCTACATCCTACTGACCTCTGTACACTGCTCTACAACTAACTGACCTCTGTACACTGCCCTGCAACCTACTGACCTCTGTACACTGCCCTACATACACTGGCCTCTTTACTCTGCCCTACATCCTACTGACCTTTGTACACTGCCCTACCTACTACTGGACACTGCCCTAAATCCTAATGACCTCTGTATACTGCCCTAGATCCTACTGACCTCTGTGTACTGCCCTACATACTACTGACCTCTGTACTCTGCCATACATAATTCTGACCTCTGTAATCTGCCGTACATAATGCTGACCTCTGTACTCTGCCGTACATACTACTAACCTCTGTACACTGACCTACTTACTACTGATGCCTGTATACTGATCTACATACTATTGACCTCTGTACACGCACCTACTTACTACTGACCTCTGTACACGGACCTACTTACTACTGACGTCTGGACACTGCCCTAACACTTCTGACCTCCGTACAATGCCCCACATCCTACTTACCTCTGTACACTGCCCTACAACCTACTGACCTCTGTACACTGCCCTACATCCTACTTACCTCTGTACACTGCCCTACAACCTACTGACCTCTGTACACTGCCCTACAACCTACTGACCTCTGTACACTGCTCTACAACTAACTGACCTCTGTGCACTGCCCTACAACTAACTGAACTCTGTACACTGCCCTAACACTACTGACCTCTGTACAATGCCCCACATCCCACTGACCCCTGTACACTTACCTATTACTGACCTCTGTACACTGCTCTACATACTACTGACCTCTGTACACTGCCCCACATCCTACTGACCTCTGTACACTGCCCTACATACTACTGACCCCTGTACACTGCCCTACATCCTACTGACCTCTTTACACTGCCCTGCATACTATTGACCCCGGTACACTTACCTACCTTTTACTAACTTCTGTACACTGCCCTGCATACTATTGACCCCTGTACACTTACCTTTCTTTTACTGACCTCTGTACACTGCCATACATCCTACTGACCTCTGTACACTGCCCTACCTACTATTAACCTTTGTGTACTGCCCTACCTACCTACATACAAATGACCTCTGTACTCTGCCGTACATACTACTGACCTCTGTACACTGCCCTACTTACTACTGATGTCTGTATACTGAGCTACATACTATTGACCTCTGTACACTGACCTACTTACTACTGACCTCTGTACACTGACCTACCTACTACTGACCCCTGGACACTGCCCTAACCCTACTGACCTCTGTACAATGCCCCACATCCTACTGACCTCTGAACACTGCCCTGCATTCTACTGACCCCTGTACACTTCCCTACATACTACTGACCTCTGTACAATGCCCTACATCCTACTAACCTCTGTACACTGCCCTGCATACTATTGACCTCTGTACACTTGCCTACCTATTACTGACCTCTGTACACTGCCATACATCATACTGACCTCTGTACACTGCCCTACCTACTACTGACCTCTGTACACTGCCCTTCATACTAATGACCTCTGTACACCGCCCTGCATACTACTGCCCTCTGTACACTTCCCTACATACTACTGACCTCTGTACAATGCCCTACAACCTACTGACCTCTGTACACTGCCCTACAACTAACTGACCTCTGTACACTGCCCTACAACCTACTGACCTCTGTACACTGCCCTACAACCTACTGACCTCTGTACACTGCCCTACAACTAACTGACCTCTGTACACTGCCCTACAACTAACTGACCTCTGTGCACTGCCCTACAACTAACTGACCTCTGTGCACTGCCCTACAACTAACTGACCTCTGTGCACTGCCCTACAACTAACTGACCTCTGTGCACTGCCCTACAACTAACTGACCTCTGTGCACTGCCCTACAACTAACTGAACTCTGTACACTGCCCTACATCCTACTGACCTCTGTACACTGCTCTACAACTAACTGACCTCTGTACACTGCCCTACATCCTACTGACCTCTGTACACTGCTCTACAACTAACTGACCTCTGTACACTGCCCTACAACCTACTGACCTCTGTACACTGCCCTACAACTAACTGACCTCTGTACACTGCCCTACAACTAACTGACCTCTGTACACTGCCCTACTACCTACTGACCTCTGTACACTGCCCTACAACTAACTGACCTCTGTGCACTGCCCTACAACCTACTGACCTCTGTACACTGCCCTACAACTAACTGACCTCTGTACACTGCCCTACTACCTACTGACCTCTGTACACTGCCCTACAACTAACTGACCTCTGTGCACTGCCCTACAACCTACTGACCTCTGTACACTGCCCTACAACCTACTGACCTCTGTACACTGCCCTACAACTAACTGACCTCTGTACACTGCCCTACAACCTACTGACCTCTGTACACTGCCCTACATCCTACTGACCTCTGTACACTGCTCTACAACTAACTGACCTCTGTACACTGCCCTACTACCTACTGACCTCTGTACACTGCCCTACATCCTACTGACCTCTGTACACTGCTCTACAACTAACTGACCTCTGTACACTGCCCTACATCCTACTGACCTCTGTACACTGCTCTACAACTAACTGACCTCTGTACACTGCCCTACAACCTACTGACCTCTGTACACTGCCCTACAACTAACTGACCTCTGTACACTGCCCTACAACTAACTGACCTCTGTACACTGCCCTACTACCTACTGACCTCTGTACACTGCCCTACAACCAACTGACCTCTGTGCACTGCCCTACAACCTACTGACCTCTGTACACTGCCCTACAACCTACTGACCTCTGTACACTGCCCTACAACTAACTGACCTCTGTACACTGCCCTACTACCTACTGACCTCTGTACACTGCCCTACAACCTGCTGACCTCTGTACACTGCCCTACAACCTACTGACCTCTGTACACTGCCCTACAACTAACTGACCTCTGTACACTGCCCTACTACCTACTGACCTCTGTACACTGCCCTACAACTAACTGACCTCTGTGCACTGCCCTACAACCTACTGACCTCTGTACACTGCCCTACAACCTACTGACCTCTGTACACTGCCCTACAACTAACTGACCTCTGTACACTACCCTACAACCTACTGACCTCTGTACACTGCCCTACAACTAACTGACCTCTGTACACTGTCCTACAACTAACTGACCTCTGTACACTGCCCTACTACCTACTGACCTCTGTACACTGCCCTACAACCTACTGACCTCTGTACACTGCCCTACAACTAACTGACCTCTGTACACTGCCCTACAACCTACTGACCTCTGTACACTGCCCTACAACTAACTGAACTCTGTACACTGCCCTACAACCTACTGACCTCTGTACACTGCCCTACATCCTACTTACCTCTGTACACTGCCCTACAACCTACTGACCTCTGTACACTGCCCTACATCCTACTTACCTCTGTACACTGCCCTACAACCTACTGACCTCTGTACACTGCCCTACAACCTACTGACCTCTGTACACTGCTCTACAACTAACTGACCTCTGTGCACTGCCCTACATCCTACTGACCTCTGTACACTGCTCTACAACTAACTGACCTCTGTACACTGCCCTGCAACCTACTGACCTCTGTACACTGCCCTACATACACTGGCCTCTTTACTCTGCCCTACATCCTACTGACCTTTGTACACTGCCCTACCTACTACTGGACACTGCCCTAAATCCTAATGACCTCTGTATACTGCCCTACATCCTACTGACCTCTGTGTACTGCCCTACATACTACTGACCTCTGTAATCTGCCGTACATAATGCTGACCTCTGTACTCTGCCGTACATAATTCTGACCTCTGTAATCTGCCGTACATAATGCTGACCTCTGTACTCTGCCGTACATACTACTAACCTCTGTACACTGACCTACTTACTACTGATGCCTGTATACTGATCTACATACTATTGACCTCTGTACACGCACCTACTTACTACTGACCTCTGTACACGGACCTACTTACTACTGACGTCTGGACACTGCCCTAACACTTCTGACCTCCGTACAATGCCCCACATCCTACTTACCTCTGTACACTGCCCTACAACCTACTGACCTCTGTACACTGCCCTACAACCTACTGACCTCTGTACACTGCCCTACAACCTACTGACCTCTGTACACTGCCCTACAACCTACTGACCTCTGTACACTGCTCTACAACTAACTGACCTCTGTGCACTGCCCTACAACTAACTGAACTCTGTACACTGCCCTACATCCTACTGACCTCTGTACACTGCTCTACAACTAACTGACCTCTGTACACTGCCCTGCAACCTACTGACCTCTGTACACTGCCCTACATACACTGGCCTCTTTACTCTGCCCTACATCCTACTGACCTTTGTACACTGCCCTACCTACTACTGGACACTGCCCTAAATCCTAATGACCTCTGTATACTGCCCTACATCCTACTGACCTCTGTGTACTGCCCTACATACTACTGACCTCTGTACTCTGCCATACATAATTCTGACCTCTGTACTCTGCCGTACATAATGCTGACCTCTGTACTCTGCCGTACATACTACTAACCTCTGTACACTGACCTACTTACTACTGATGCCTGTATACTGATCTACATACTATTGACCTCTGTACACGCACCTACTTACTACTGACCTCTGTACACGGACCTACTTACTACTGACGTCTGGACACTGCCCTAACACTTCTGACCTCCGTACAATGCCCCACATCCTACTTACCTCTGTACACTGCCCTACAACCTACTGACCTCTGTACACTGCCCTACATCCTACTTACCTCTGTACACTGCCCTACAACCTACTGACCTCTGTACACTGCCCTACAACCTACTGACCTCTGTACACTGCTCTACAACTAACTGACCTCTGTGCACTGCCCTACAACTAACTGAACTCTGTACACTGCCCTAACACTACTGACCTCTGTACAATGCCCCACATCCCACTGACCCCTGTACACTTACCTATTACTGACCTCTGTACACTGCTCTACATACTACTGACCTCTGTACACTGCCCCACATCCTACTGACCTCTGTACACTGCCCTACATACTACTGACCCCTGTACACTGCCCTACATCCTACTGACCTCTTTACACTGCCCTGCATACTATTGACCCCGGTACACTTACCTACCTTTTACTAACTTCTGTACACTGCCCTGCATACTATTGACCCCTGTACACTTACCTTTCTTTTACTGACCTCTGTACACTGCCATACATCCTACTGACCTCTGTACACTGCCCTACCTACTATTAACCTTTGTGTACTGCCCTACCTACCTACATACAAATGACCTCTGTACTCTGCCGTACATACTACTGACCTCTGTACACTGCCCTACTTACTACTGATGTCTGTATACTGAGCTACATACTATTGACCTCTGTACACTGACCTACTTACTACTGACCTCTGTACACTGACCTACCTACTACTGACCCCTGGACACTGCCCTAACCCTACTGACCTCTGTACAATGCCCCACATCCTACTGACCTCTGAACACTGCCCTGCATTCTACTGACCCCTGTACACTTCCCTACATACTACTGACCTCTGTACAATGCCCTACATCCTACTAACCTCTGTACACTGCCCTGCATACTATTGACCTCTGTACACTTGCCTACCTATTACTGACCTCTGTACACTGCCATACATCATACTGACCTCTGTACACTGCCCTACCTACTACTGACCTCTGTACACTGCCCTTCATACTAATGACCTCTGTACACCGCCCTGCATACTACTGCCCTCTGTACACTTCCCTACATACTACTGACCTCTGTACAATGCCCTACATCCTACTAACCTCTGTACACTGCCCTGCATACTATTGACCCCTGTGCACTTGACTACCTATTACTGACCTCTGTACACTGCCATACATCCTACTGACCTCTGTACACTGCCCTACCTACTACTGACCTCTGTACACTGCCCTTCATACCAATGACCTCTGTACACTGCCCTGCATACTACTGACCCTTGTACACATACCTATTACTGACCTCTGTACACTGCCCTGCATACTACTGACCCTTGTACACTCACCTACCTATTACTGACCTCTGTACACTGCCCTACATACTACTGACCTCTGTATACTGCCCTGCATCCTACTGATCTCTGTATAATGCCCTACATCCTACTGACCTCTGTACACTGCCCTACATACTACTGAGCTCTGTATACTGCCCTACATCCTAATGACCTCTATATACTGCCCTACATACTACTGGCCTCTGGACACTGCCCTAAATACTACTGACCTCTGTACACTGCCCCACATCCTACTGACCTCTGTACACTGCCCCACATCCTACTGACCTCTGTATTCTGACCTACCTACCACTGACCTATCTACACCACCACTACAGTGATCTCCACTAGTTTCTGGGTTCTGTGCCAAGCAGCTGCTCTGCTGCTTAGTGAACACGGGAGGTCACTTGCTTGCTCGGCACGGGTGCCATTTAGAGAAAACTTTGGATTTTCTCAGTGTTTGCAAAGCATTCTCTGATTGGACGAGGTGGAGAGGCAGGACAGTGACATCACAATCTCCACCTTGTGTACCCAGAGTACACTTTACATTCATTGAGAAAATGCAAAGTGTTCTCTGAACGATGCCTGTGCCGAGCAAGCAACCTCCTGTGTTCACTAAGTAGCAGGGTAGCCACTCAGCAGGGGACCCAAAATCTTGCAGCAATCACTGTAGTAGATGTGCCTGCTACAATGATTTCCAGCTTCTTCAGAGATCAGCCAGGTGTGGCACATACTGGCATTACTCCAGGCAGGACCAATGTAACTATACAAAAATATCCATACTTGACCTTCAGCTTTAAGTTTTTCTATGAAGCCTTATTTTGCCAGTTCTGCTTTTTAATACAATCCACTCTATGTAAGATTGTTTCTAAATATTTCTGATATTTATGTAGAACGGTGCGTAGTGTGATCCCTGTATATATTCCCTGTATATACACAGTATCTCACAAAAGTGAGTACACCCCTCACATTTTTGTAAATATTTTATTCTATCTTTTCATGTGACAACACTGAAGAAATGACACTTTGCTACAATGTAAAGTAGTGAGTGTACAGCTTGTATAACGGTGTAAGTTTGCTGTCCCCCCCAAAATAACTCAACACACAGCCATTAATGTCTAAACCGCTGGCAACAAAAGTGAGTACACCCCTAAGTGAAAATGTCCAAATTGGGCCCAATTAGCCATTTTTCCTCCCCGGTGTCATGTGACTTGTTAGTGTTACAAGATCTCAGGTGTGAATGGGGAGCAGGTGTGTTAAATTTGGTGTTATTGCTCTCACTCTCTCATACTGGTCACTGGAAGTACAACATGGCACCTCATGGCATAGAATTCTCTGAAGATCTGAAAAAAAGAAATGTTGCGCTACATAAAGATGGCCTAGGCTATAAGAAGAATGGCAAGATCCTGAAACTGAGCTGCAGCACGGTGGCCAAGACCATACAGCGGTTTAACAGGACAGGTTCCACTCAGAACAGGCCTTGCCATGGTCGACTAAAGAAGTTGAGTGCACGTGCTCAGCGTCATATCCAGAGATTGTCTTTGAGATATAGACGTATGAGTGCTGCCAGCATTGCTGCAGAGGTTAACCACTTGACAACTGGGCACTTAAACCCCCTTCCTAACCAGACGAATTTTCAGCTTTCGGTGCTCTCACATTTTGAATGACAATTACTCAGTCATACAACACTGTACCCATATGAAATTTTTGTCCTTTTTTTCACACAAATAGAGCTTTCTTTTGGTGGTATTTAATCACTGTTGGGTTTTTTATTTTTTGCGCTATAAGAGAAAAAAAGACTGAAAATTTTGTAAAAAAATGAATTTTTCTTTGTTTCCGTTATAAAATTTTGCAAATTAGTATTTTTTCTTCATACATTTTGGCCAAAATTTATACTGCTACATATCTTTGGTAAAAATAAGTACAAATTGGTGGATATTTTTTGGTCTTTGTGAAAGTTATAGAGTCCACAAGCTATGGTGCCAATATCTGAAAATTGATCACACCTGAAGTACTGACGGCCGATCTCATTTCTTGAGACCCTAACATGCCAGAAAAGTACAAATACCCCCCAAAATGACCCCTTTTTGGAAAGAAGACATTCCAAGGTATTTAGAAAGAGTCATTGTGAGTTTTTTGAAGTTGTCATTTTTTCCCACAATTCTTTGCAAAAATCAAGATTTTTTTTTCTTTTTTTTTTTTCCCACAAAATTGTCATATTAGCAGGTTATTTCTCACACACAGCATATGCATACCACAAATTACACCCCAAAACACATTCTGCTATTCCTCCCGAGTATGGCGATACCACATGTGTGAGACTTTTACACAGCGTGGCCACATACAGAGGCCCAACATGCAGGGAGCACCTTCAGGCGTTCTGGAGCACCCAGGCCAATTCTGACATTTCTCTCCTACATGTAAAAATCATCATTTATTTGCTATAAAATTACATAGAACCCCAAAACATTATATATGTTTTTTTAGCAAAGACCTTAAAGAATATAATGGTGGTCATTGCAACTTTTTATCTTGCACGGTATTTGCGCAGAAATTTTTCTAACGCGTTTTTTACGTAAAAAAACTGTTTTGTGCCTAAAAGAAAAAAAAAACAGTAAAGTTAGCCCAGTGTTTTTGCATAATGTGAAAGATGAAGTTACGCCGAGTAAATAGATACCTAACATGTTGCCCTTAAAAATTGCACACACTCGTGGAATGGCGCCAAACTTCGCTACTTAAAAATCCCCATAGGCAATGCTTTAAATATTTTTACTGGTTATATGTTTTGAGTTACAGAGGAGGTCTAGGGCCAAAATTATTGCTCTCGCTCTAACGTTCGCAACGATACCTCTCATGTGTGGTTTGAACACCGTTTTCATATGTGGGCGGGGCTTACGTATGCGTTCACTTCTGCATGCGAGCTCGCGGGGGCAGGGGCGCTTTAAAAAAAATATATATATTTTATTGTTCATTTTACTTTATTTATTTTAGTTTGACATGTTTTTCCGCCCCAAATTTTTTTTTTTTAGCACTTTTATTCCTATTACAAGGAATGTAAACATCCCTTGTAATAGGAATATGGCATGACAGGTCCTCTTTATAGTGAGATATGGGGGGGGGGGTGTCAATAAGACCCCACATCTCACCTCTAGGCTGGGAAGCCTAAAAAAAAAACAAAAAAAAAACAATCTTGGCTTTGATCGTAGCGGTGAGTCGGTAGAAGCACCGGAGGGCAGCGGGAGGGGGGGGGCATCCCCTCTCACCTTCCGTAAGAGCGATCAAGCGGTGGAACAGCCGCTATGATTGTTCTTATGGTGTAGGGAATCGCCAGCTGAAAAAGCGAATATCTGAATGATGCCTGTAGCTGCTCCCATCATTCAGATATCTCCGCACAAAGTCAAGGACGTCATATGACGGCCGGCGGGCGGGCGGGAAGTGGTTATTGCAGAGTATTGCCGGGTATTGAGGAGTATTGCCGGGTATTGAGGAGTATTGACGAGTATTGCCGGGTATTGACGAGTATTGCGGGGTATTGAGGAGTATTGCAGGGTATTGTGGAGTATTGCAGGGTATTGTGGAGTATTGCAGGGTATTGTGGAGTATTGCAGGGTATTGTGGAGTATTGCCGGGTATTGTGGAGTATTGCCGGGTATTGTGGAGTATTGCCGGGTATTGTGGAGTATTGCCGGGTATTGTGGAGTATTGCTGGGTATTGTGGAGTATTGCCGGTGTGACAGCAGGAAGGTAAAGTCACCTGGTTGCATCCAGGGGGGTAGATATATTTCGCCCAGATTCAGGCTTTACGCTGACTTATACAACTAGGTGGAGAGTTGTATAGGCCCAGCTAAGGCTAGTGGGCTCATGGATGACTCATACCTCTAGGGAGAGTGTGGGGCGTCGTGCAGACAGAGATGAGGAGACCAGCTGAACCTTGTCAGCTCATTTAGGCCTCTATAAGAACTCCCAGCTTCATTAGATGTTAGCTCATGCCTGGAACCAGACCTGTGTGGACTGTCTAGGGAGAGTGAACCCCTGTGCGGTGAGGCAAAGCCTGTGTGGCTATTTGTTTGGACTTTTACTAAACCAGGGACTTAGGGACTAGGACAGCACTAGGCTGATCCCAGTTGTTAGTTAGGAAACCTGTATGTTTAGTCAGAGGTCAACTTGACCAGGATTTATTTTGGTTATGTTTCTTTTGCTTTGCTGTGTTTTGTCACTGTAAATAGAAAATAAACCGCACCTTTTTGATTTTGAAAACCACAACCTCCGTTTGCTGGGCCTGTTTTGTGTGGGGAGCCCATCCCGGGGGGGTCACACACACCCGCTGCCGAGCTAACCCCCTCACACCGGGTATTGTGGAGTATTGCTGGGTATTGTGGAGTATTGCGGAGTATGGCAGGGTATGGGCAGGGTATTGCACAGTATGGGCAGGGTATTGCACAGGGTATTGCAGAGTATGGGCAGGGTATTGCACAGGGTGTATTGCAGAGTATTGCACAGGGTGTATTGCAGAGTATTGGCAGGGTGTATTGCAGAGTATTGCACAGGGTATTGCAGAGTATTGGCAGGGTGTATTGCAGAGTATTGCACAGGGTATTGCAGAGTATTGACAGGGTGTATTGCAGAGTATTGCACAGGGTATTGCAGAGTATTGCACAGGGTATTGCAGAGTATTGCACAGGGTATTGCAGAGTATTGCACAGGGTGTATTGCAGAGTATTGCACAGGGTGTATTGCAGAGTATTGCACAGGGTGTATTGCAGAGTATTGGCAGAGTATTGCACAGGGATGGCTGAGCAGGGATGGATGGATTGCTGGATCTGTGACTGCAATTGTCACAGATCCAGCCCACAGCTGACATGGGGGAGGGAGCGGACATGATCCGCTCCCTCCCCTCTCCTCTCACACTGTACCGATCGGTACAGAGAGGGGAGGGAGGAACCGGCGTCATCAAATGACGCCGGTCTGTTTACAAGTGATCGCTCCGTCATTTGACGGAGCGATCACGTGGTAAACGGCCGCGATTAGCGGCCATCTACCGTGATCCGTGATGCGCCGGGTCTTCCGGACCTGGCGGTCACGGACATATCCTGGAGCGCGCCCCTGGGGGCGCGCGGGAGCAAGATTCTGTGAGGACGTCCCTGGGACGTCCACTCAGGATAACTCGACCGCGCTGTGGACGTCTTTTGTACATGGCGCGGTCGGGAAGTGGTTAAAGGGGTGGGAGGTCAGCCTGTCAGTGCTCAGACCATATGCTGCAAACTGCATCTTATTGGCTCTCTTCCCAGAAGGAAGCCTCTTCTAAAGATGATGCACAAGAAAGCCTGCAAACAGTTTGCTGAAGACAAGCAGACTAAGGACATTGATTACTGGAACCATTTCCTGTGGTCAGATGAGACGAAGATAAACTTATTTGGTTCAGATGGTGTCAAGAGTGTGTGGGGGAAACCAGGTGAGGAGTACAAAGACAAGTGTGTCTTGCCTACAGTCAAGCATGGTGGTAGGAGTGTCATGGTCTGGGGCTGCATGAGTGCTGCCGGCACTGGGGAGCTACAGATCATTGAGGGAACCATGAATGCCAACATGTACTGTGACATACATAAGCAGAGCATGATCCCCTCCCTTCGGAGACTGGACCGCAGGGCAGTATTCCAACATAACGACCCCAAACACACCTCCAAGACGGCCACTGCCTTGCTAAAGAAGCTGAGGGTAAGGCTACTTTCACACTGAGGCGCTGGATGCGCTGGCGGTATAGTGGCGCTATTTTTAGCGCCGCTATACCATTTTTTTGGCCGCGATTTGCGGGCGCTAGGGGGGGTATTTTAACCCCCGCTAGCGGCCAAAAAAGGGTTAAAAACGCCCGCAATAACGCCTTTTTGAGGCGTTTTGCGGGCGTATTAGAGGGCGTATTAGAGGCGCTACCCCATTGATTTCAATGGGCAGGGGCGCTATAGGAGCGCTATTTTTAGCGCTCCTATTGCGCCTCAAAGATGCGGCTTGCAGGAGTTTTTTGAGCCTCCTGCAAGCGCAACGCTCCAGTGTGAAAGCCCTCAGGCTTTCACATTGGATAGTATTGAGAGGCTTTTTTGGGGCGCATTGCAGGCGCTATTTAGAGCGCAATAGCGCCTGCAAAGCGCCTCAGTGTGAAAGGGGCCTAAAGTGATAGACTGGACAGACTTGTCTCCAGACCTAATCCCTATTGAGCATCTGTGGGGCATCCTCAAACGGAAGGTGGAGGAGCGCAAGGTCTCTAACATCCACCAGCTCTGTGATGTCATCATGGAGGAGTGGAAGAGGACTCCAGTGGCAACCTGTGAAGCTCTGGTGAACTCCATGCCCAAGAGGGTTAAGGCAGTGCTGGAAAATAATGATGGCCACACAAAATATTGACACTTTGGGCCCAATTTGGAAATTTTCACTTAGGCATGTACTCACTTTTGTTGCCAGCAGTTTAGACATTAATGGCTGTGTGTTGAGTTATTTTGAGGGGACAGCAAATTTACACTGTTATACAAGCTGTACACTCACTACTTTACATTGTAGCAAAGTGTAATTTCTTCAGTGTTGTCACATGAAAAGATATAATAAAATATTTACAAACATGTGAGGGGTGTACTCACTTTTGTGAGATACTGTATATACAATGAGGTCCATATATATTTGGACACAGGCACAATTTTCATACTTTAGGCTCTGTATGCCACCAGAATAAAATTAAAACGAAACAATCCAAATTTATTTGAAGTGCAGACTTTCAGCTTTAATTTAAGGGGTTTGAACATAAAGTACAAATTTTAGGAACTGCAATCATTTTCATACACAGTTCCCCCCCCCCCCCATTTTCAGGGGCTCAAATGTAATTGGACAGATGAATATAATCATAAATAAAATGTTAATTTTTTATATTTTGTTGAGAATCCCTTACTGGCAATGACTGCCTGAAGTCTGGAACCCATGGACATTACCAGACTGGGTTTCCTCCTTTATGATGCTTTGCCAGGCTCTAACTGCAGCTGTCTTCAGTTGTTCATTGTATGTGGGTCTTTCTGCCTTTAGTTTTGCCTTCAGCCAGTGAAATGCATACTCAATTGGGTTGAGATCAGGTGATTGACTCAGGCCATTGCAGAATATTCCACTGCTTTTCCTTCAAAAGCTCCTGGGTTGTTTTTGCAATGTGTTTTGGATTATTGTCCATCTGTACTGTGAAGCGCCATCCAATCAACTTTACTGCATTTGGCTGAATCTAGGCTGACAGTATATCTCTAAACACTGCAGAATTCATCCGGCAGCTTCTGTCTTCTGTCACATCATCAATAAACACCAATGACCCAGTGCCACTGGAAGCCATGCATGCCCATGCCATTACACTGCAAGCTCACCATGCTTTACAGGTGACGTTGTGTGCTTTTTATCATGAGCTGTTCCAAGCCTTCTCCACACTTTTTTTTTTTGTAGGCTTTTTTATGTTTCTGAGCTCACCAGTGCTTTCTTTTTTTCTCAGAATGTATCAAACTGTTTATTTGGCCACTCCTAATGTTGCTGCTATCTCTCTGGTGGCTTTGTTCCATTTTTGAAGCCTGACAACAGCCTGTTTCACTTTTATGGACAGCTCCTTTGAACACATGATGTATGTTCACAGCAATAGATTCCAAATGCAAATACCACACTTAGAATCAACCCCAGACCTTTTACCTGCTTAATTGATGAAGAAATAACGAAGGTCATAAAATGGCTTTTGATTCAATTGTCCAATTACGTTTGGTTCTTTGAAAAAGGGTGGATGGCTATTCTTAAGAGCTGTAATTCCTAAACCCTTCCTCCGATTTAGATGTACATACCCTCAAATTAAACCTGAGAGTGCGCACTTTTAGCCCATATCCATTATGTAACTATAGCTTGAATATGTTTTGATAAATACCTGAAAAAAATATATATATATACACACACACACTATATTGTCAAAAGTATTGGGACACCTGCCTTTACACGCACATGAACTTTAATGGTATCCCAGTCTTAGTCTGTAGGGTTCAATATTGAGTTGGCCCACCCTTTGCAACTATAACGGCTTCAACTCTTCTGGGAAGGCTGTCCACAAGGTTTAGGAGTGTGTCTATGGGAATTTTTGACCATTTGTGAGGTCAGGAACTGATGTGGACGAGCAGGCCTGGCTCGTAGTCTCTGCATGACCGCGCAATTAATCAATGAGCCGTAATGTGTGCTGTAACCTGTAGCAACCAGTCAGTAAGTGGTAATGATATGCTGTAACCTCTGGCAACCAATCACTGCCTGATCTGATACAGTAAACTGATTTTAAGTCTAGCTGATATTTATTGTATGTCTCAGAGCAGGTGGAGAGCAAGAAAATGTTTGCCCAGGGTCCAATCAACATTAAAGACGGCCCTGGGTATTACATCACTTCTGGGTGAGCAGAGGAATGACAGCAGTCATTCCTCGGCTACTGTAGCTGAAGATGCAGCTAATCAAGCACACACTGTGCTTGATTAGCTGCCCTGGTGAGCAGAGAAAACACTGAGGGTCTAATTGACCTCTGATGTGTCCATAAAGAGGACCTGTCACCTGCCCATGCTATCACATGGGGAACTTGTAAAGATTCTAAAGAATAAAGATAAATGAAAAAAAGTGTGAAAAATTGTAATGAAACAAATAAAAATAAGAAAAAAAAAAGTATCCTCCCTCACTCCTGTACACACCACAATGCATATGTGCAGCATAGGGCATGGAAGTATGTAAGCATAAATTGTAGTACACATGTGAGGTATCACCATGAAGGTCAGAGTGAGATCAGTAATTCTAGGGCCATAATTCATAATAAACTCTAAACTGATAACCTGCAAGGCAATTTGTGGTACCACTGGATTTTTTTTTTTTTTTGCGCAGACATTTTTAAGGTTTATTATCAAAAGTATTGGGACGCCTGCCTTTACACGCACATATCGCCGTCTCCCAGAAGTGGGGACCTGTCAAAAACATTTTCCCATTCTTGAAAGCTGCCAAATGTGGCACCAGAGGGAGGGAGGACCCAAATAAGCAGAACTTGCACTTTTCAATGGAGCTCCGCTTTAAATACCACCAAAAGAAAGCTCTATTTGTGGGAAAGAAATGATAAAAATTTCATATGAGTACAGTGTTGCATAACCGCGCAATTGTCATTCAAAGTGCGACAGCGCTGAAAGGTAAAAATTGGCCTGGGCAGGAAGGGGGTGACAGTGCCCAGGGGGTAAAATCGCTATTTATGGGTATACACAGTGGCTAAGCTAGACATTCTTTCACCCGGGGCAAGGAATCAGTTCGGCGCCCCCCCCCCCCCCCCATAATGGGACAAGATTAGGCAGGAAAATTAGAAACTCCCAGGCTATAGCTATATATATATATATATATAGGCTATAGTCAGCTGTCTGTCCCCCCCCCCCCCGCTCTTCTGGTCCCCCCCATAGTTTCGGCCCTGGGTATACTTTGAATTCCAAAAATATGTCTGCTCACCTCCTAATGCCTCAATGGTCAGTTACAATGTTCATGGCAACCAATCAACTTTTATCTTTCATTTCTAAAGTTTATCTATACAAGCTGAAGGTAGAATCTGATTGGTTACCAGGCAGAATTTCTCCAGTTTTGATGAATTCCCTCCTCTTATCTCAGTGACCATTGTCCCCCCGGACAGGAAGTGACGGGAGTCCAAAAGTTACAGGAATTGAGGGAAAATCCTTCCTCAGGGGTCACCTGTTCGGGTGATGACTGTCAATGGACCATTCACATAACATTGTGGTGATCTGTATTGGGAAGTCTGTAAATAATAAATGTCCTCATCACATGAAGATACCATCCTGTATGTCAGAGTTCTCCTCACACATAGCGCTAGCATGACCACACCCCCGAGCTCTTCCCGCCAGTTCCTGTCAGGCGCGCATTGCATGCCGGGGGTTCATCGCGCTCCTTCTCGGTTTTACTTACCGCGGTCCCTGCGCGCTCCCTCCTCCTGACTCCGCCTACCACAGGCCGGCGCCCGGCCCCTCCTGACTCCGCCCACCACAGGCCGGCGCCCGGCCCCTCCTCCTGACTTCGCCCACGGCAAAGAGGCGCCCTGGCCCTCTCCTGACCCCTCCCACCGTGGAGCGGTTGTCTCCGGGTGACATGAGGGGTAAAGTAGGTAAAGTCGTTGGTCCGCGGTGGTGTGAGGAGAGTGGAGGACCCCGAGGACGAGGAGTAATGTGGCGGAGCCGGGTCCTCACCCTGCAGTCTATGAACACGGAGGACAGGAGCGGGCGGTGGAGTAATCTGTGAGGGGAACCATCATCACCAAAACCGGGGAGAGGGTGAGTGACTACAACCCCCAGCATGACCATACTGCCAGGAGGACTACAACCCCCAGCATGACCATACTGACAGGAGGGACTCCAACCCCCAGCATGACCATACTGACAGGAGGACTCCAACCCCCAGCATGACCATACTGACAGGAGGACTCCAACCCCCAGCATGACCATACTGACAGGAGGACTCCAACCCCCAGCATGACCATACTGACAGGAGGACTCCAACCCCCAGCATGACCATACTGACAGGAGGACTCCAACCCCCAGCATGACCATACTGACAGGAGGGACTCCAACCCCCAGCATGACCATACTGACAGGAGGACTCCAACCCCCAGCATGACCATACTGACAGGAGGACTCCAACCCCCAGCATGACCATACTGACAGGAGGACTCCAACCCCCAGCATGACCATACTGACAGGAGGACTCCAACCCCCAGCATGACCATACTGACAGGAGGACTCCAACCCCCAGCATGACCATACTGACAGGAGGACTACAACCCCCAGCATGACCATACTGACAGGAGGACTACAACCCCCAGCATGACCATACTGACAGGAGGACTACAACCCCCAGCATGTCCATACTGACAGGAGGGACTCCAACCCCCAGCATGACCATACTGACAGGAGGACTCCAACCCCCAGCATGACCATACTGACAGGAGGGACTCCAACCCCCAGCATGACCATACTGACAGGAGGACTACAACCCCCAGCATGACCATACTGACAGGAGGGACTCCAACCCCCAGCATGACCATACTGACAGGAGGGACTCCAACCCCCAGCATGACCATACTGACAGGAGGGACTCCAACCCCCAGCATGACCATACTGACAGGAGGGACTCCAACCCCCAGCATGACCATACTGACAGGAGGACTCCAACCCCCAGCATGTCCATACTGACAGGAGGACTCCAACCCCCAGCATGACCATACTGACAGGAGGACTACAACCCCCAGCATGACCATACTGACAGGAGGACTAAAACCCCCAGCATGACCATACTGACAGGAGGGACTCCAACCCCCAGCATGTCCATACTGACAGGATGGACTCCAACCCCCAGCATGACCATACTGACAGGAGGACTACAACCCCCAGCATGACCATACTGACAGGAGGGACTCCAACCCCCAGCATGACCATACTGACAGGAGGACTCCAACCCCCAGCATGACCATACTGACAGGAGGACTCCAACCCCCAGCATGACCATACTGACAGGAGGACTCCAACCCCCAGCATGACCATACTGACAGGAGGACTCCAACCCCCAGCATGACCATACTGACAGGAGGACTCCAACCCCCAGCATGACCATACTGACAGGAGGGACTCCAACCCCCAGCATGTCCATACTGACAGGAGGGACTCCAACCCCCAGCATGACCATACTGACAGGAGGACTACAACCCCCAGCATGTCCATAGTGACAGGAGGACTCCAACCCCCAGCATGACCATACTGACAGGAGGACTCCAACCCCCAGCATGACCATACTGACAGGAGGACTCCAACCCCCAGCATGACCATACTGACAGGAGGACTCCAACCCCCAGCATGACCATACTGACAGGAGGACTCCAACCCCCAGCATGACCATACTGACAGGAGGACTACAACCCCCAGCATGACCATACTGACAGTAGGACTACAACCCCCAGCATGACCATACTGACAGGAGGACTACAACCCCCAGCATGACCATACTGACAGTAGGACTACAACCCCCAGCATGACCATACTGACAGGAGGACTAAAACCCCCAGCATGACCATACTGACAGGAGGGACTCCAACCCCCAGCATGTCCATACTGACAGGAGGGACTCCAACCCCCAGCATGACCATACTGACAGGAGGACTCCAACCCCCAGCATGACCATACTGACAGGAGGGACTCCAACCCCCAGCATGACCATACAGACAGGAGGACTACAACCCCCAGCATGACCATACTGACAGGAGGACTACAACCCCCAGCATGACCATACTGACAGGAGGACTACAACCCCCAGCATGTCCATACTGACAGGAGGGACTCCAACCCCCAGCATGACCATACTGACAGGAGGACTCCAACCCCCAGCATGACCATACTGACAGGAGGGACTCCAACCCCCAGCATGACCATACTGACAGGAGGACTACAACCCCCAGCATGACCATACTGACAGGAGGGACTCCAACCCCCAGCATGACCATACTGACAGGAGGGACTCCAACCCCCAGCATGACCATACTGACAGGAGGACTCCAACCCCCAGCATGACCATACTGACAGGAGGACTCCAACCCCCAGCATGACCATACTGACAGGAGGACTCCAACCCCCAGCATGACCATACTGACAGGAGGACTAAAACCCCCAGCATGACCATACTGACAGGAGGGACTCCAACCCCCAGCATGTCCATACTGACAGGAGGGACTCCAACCCCCAGCATGACCATACTGACAGGAGGACTACAACCCCCAGCATGACCATACTGACAGGAGGGACTCCAACCCCCAGCATGACCATACTGACAGGAGGACTCCAACCCCCAGCATGACCATACTGACAGGAGGACTCCAACCCCCAGCATGACCATACTGACAGGAGGACTCCAACCCCCAGCATGACCATACTGACAGGAGGACTCCAACCCCCAGCATGACCATACTGACAGGAGGGACTCCAACCCCCAGCATGTCCATACTGACAGGAGGACTCCAACCCCCAGCATGACCATACTGACAGGAGGACTCCAACCCCCAGCATGACCATACTGACAGGAGGACTACAACCCCCAGCATGTCCATAGTGACAGGAGGACTCCAACCCCCAGCATGACCATACTGACAGGAGGACTCCAACCCCCAGCATGACCATACTGACAGGAGGACTCCAACCCCCAGCATGACCATACTGACAGGAGGACTCCAACCCCCAGCATGACCATACTGACAGGAGGGACTCCAACCCCCAGCATGACCATACTGACAGGAGGACTCCAACCCCCAGCATGACCATACTGACAGTAGGACTACAACCCCCAGCATGACCATACTGACAGGAGGACTCCAACCCCCAGCATGACCATACTGACAGTAGGACTACAACCCCCAGCATGACCATACTGACAGGAGGACTCCAACCCCCAGCATGACCATACTGACAGGAGGACTACAACCCCCAGCATGTCCATACTGACAGGAGGACTCCACCCCCCAGCATGACCATACTGACAGGAGGACTCCAACCCCCAGCATGACCATACTGACAGGAGGACTCCAACCCCCAGCATGACCATACTGACAGGAGGACTCCAACCCCCAGCATGACCATACTGACAGGAGGGACTCCAACCCCCAGCATGACCATACTGACAGGAGGACTCCAACCCTCAGCATGACCATGCTGACAGAGGACTCCAACCCCCAGCATGACCATACTGACAGAGGACTCCAACCCTCAGCATGACCATACTGACAGGAGGACTCCAACCCCCAGCATGACCATACTGACAGGAGGACTCCAACCCTCAGCATGACCATACTGACAGGAGGACTCCAACCCCCAGCATGACCATACTGACAGGAGGACTCCAACCCCCAGCATGACCATACTGACAGGAGGACTCCAACCCCCAGCATGACCATACTGACAGGAGGGACTCCAACCCCCAGCATGACCATACTGACAGGAGGGACTCCAACCCCCAGCATGACCATACTGACAGGAGGGACTCCAACCCCCAGCATGACCATACTGACAGGAGGGACTCCAACCCCCAGCATGACCATACTGACAGGAGGGACTCCAACCCCCAGCATGACCATACTGACAGGAGGGACTCCAACCCCCAGCATGACCATACTGACAGGAGGGACTCCAACCCCCAGCATGACCATACTGACAGGAGGGACTCCATCCCCCAGCATGACCATACTGACAGGAGGGACTCCAACCCCCAGCATGACCATACTGACAGGAGGGACTCCAACCCCCAGCATGACCATACTGACAGGAGGGACTCCAACCCCCAGCATGACCATACTGACAGGAGGGACTCCAACCCCCAGCATGACCATACTGACAGGAGGGACTCCAACCCCCAGCATGACCATACTGACAGGAGGGACTCCAACCCCCAGCATGACCATACTGACAGGAGGGACTCCAACCCCCAGCATGACCATACTGACAGGAGGACTCCAACCCCCAGCATGACCATACTGACAGGAGGACTCCAACCCCCAGCATGACCATACTGACAGGAGGACTACAACCCCCAACATGACCATACTGACAGGAGGACTACAACACCCAGCATGACCATACTGACAGGAGGGACTCCAACCCCCAACATGACCATACTGACAGGAGGGACTCCAACCCCCAACATGACCATACTGACAGGAGGACTCCAACCCCCATCATGACCATACTGACAGGAGGACTCCAACCCCCAGCATGACCATACTGACAGGAGGACTCCAACCCTCAGCATGACCATACTGACAGGAGGGACTCCAACCCTCAGCATGACCATACTGACAGGAGGACTACAACCCCCAACATGACCATACTGACAGGAGGACTACAACCCCCAACATGACCATACTGACAGGAGGACTACAACACCCAGCATGACCATACTGACAGGAGGGACTCCAACCCCCAACATGACCATACTGACAGGAGGGACTCCAACCCCCAACATGACCATACTGACAGGAGGGACTCCAACCCTCAGCATGACCATACTGACAGGAGGACTCCAACCCCCAGCATGACCATACTGACAGGAGGACTCCAACCCCCAGCATGACCATACTGACAGGAGGACTCCAACCCCCATCATGACCATACTGACAGGAGGACTCCAACCCCCAGCATGACCATACTGACAGGAGGGACTCCAACCCCCAGCATGACCATACTGACAGGAGGGACTCCAACCCCCAGCATGACCATACTGACAGGAGGGACTCCAACCCTCAGCATGACCATACTGACAGGAGGACTCCAACCCCCAGCATGACCATACTGACAGGAGGACTCCAACCCCCAACATGACCATACTGACAGGAGGACTACAACACCCAGCATGACCATACTGACAGGAGGGACTCCAACCCCCAACATGACCATACTGACAGGAGGGACTCCAACCCCCAACATGACCATACTGACAGGAGGGACTCCAACCCCCAACATGACCATACTAACAGGAGGACTCCAACCCCCATCATGACCATACTGACAGGAGGACTCCAACCCCCAGCATGACCATACTGACAGGAGGACTCCAACCCTCAGCATGACTATACTGACAGGAGGGACTCCAACCCTCAGCATGACCATACTGACAGGAGGACTACAACCCCCAACATGACCATACTGACAGGAGGACTCCAACCCTCAGCATGACCATACTGACAGGAGGACTCCAACCCCCAGCATGACCATACTGACAGGAGGACTACAACCCCCAGCATGACCATACTGACAGGAGGACTACAACACCCAGCATGACCATACTGACAGGAGGGACTCCAACCCACAACATGACCATACTGACAGGAGGGACTCCAACCCCCAACATGACCATACTAACAGGAGGACTCCAACCCCCATCATGACCATACTGACAGGAGGACTCCAACCCCCAGCATGACCATACTGACAGGAGGGACTCCAACCCCCAGCATGGCCATACTGACAGGAGGACTCCAACCCCCAGCATGACCATACTGACAGGAGGGACTCCAACCCTCAGCATGACCATACTGACAGGAGGACTCCAACCCCCAGCATGACCATACTGACAGGAGGACTCCAACCCTCAGCATGACCATACTGACAGGAGGACTCCAACCCTCAGCATGACCATACTGACAGGAGGGACTCCAACCCTCAGCATGACCATACTGACAGGAGGACTCCAACCCTCAGCATGACCATACTGACAGGAGGACTACAACCCCCAACATGACCATACTGACAGGAGGACTCCAACCCTCAGCATGACCATACTGACAGGAGGACTCCAACCCTCAGCATGACCATACTGACAGGAGGACTACAACCCCCAACATGACCATACTGACAGAGGACTCCAACCCTCAGCATGACCATACTGACAGGAGGACTACAACCCCCAACATGACCATACTGACAGGAGGACTACAACCCCCAGCATGACCATAATGACAGGAGGACTACAACCCCCAGCATGACCATACTGACAGGAGGGACTCCAACCCCCAACATGACCATACTGACAGAGGACTACAACCCTCAGCATGACCATACTCACAGGAGGGACTCCAACCCCCAACATGACCATACTGACAGGAGGACTACAACCCCCAGCATGACCATACTGACAGGAGGACTCCAACCCCCAGCATGACCATACTGACAGGAGGACTCCAACCCCCAGCATGACCATACTGACAGGAGGACTCCAACCCCCAGCATGACCATACTGACAGGAGGACTCCAACCCCCAGCATGACCATACTGACAGGAGGACTCCAACCCCCAGCATGACCATACTGACAGGAGGACTCCAACCCCCAGCATGACCATACTGACAGGAGGGACTCCAACCCCCAGCATGACCATACTGACAGGAGGGACTCCAACCCCCAGCATGACCATACTGACAGGAGGGACTCCAACCCCCAGCATGACCATACTGACAGGAGGGACTCCAACCCCCAGCATGACCATACTGACAGGAGGGACTCCAACCCCCAGCATGACCATACTGACAGGAGGGACTCCAACCCCCAGCATGACCATACTGACAGGAGGGACTCCAACCCCCAGCATGACCATACTGACAGGAGGGACTCCAACCCCCAGCATGACCATACTGACAGGAGGGACTCCAACCCCCAGCATGACCATACTGACAGGAGGGACTCCAACCCCCAGCATGACCATACTGACAGGAGGGACTCCAACCCCCAGCATGACCATACTGACAGGAGGGACTACAACCCCCAGCATGACCATACTGACAGGAGGACTACAACCCCCAGCATGACCATACTGACAGGAGGACTACAACCCCCAACATTTTCTGAGTGACACTGTACGTAACGCACGCCTGAACCTACCACACTTTGTGTAAAGCCATTTGTAATGGAAGCTTTTTATTCTTATGTATAAATGATTGTGCTGGGATTGTCTGTGAGAATCAACAGCTTGCACTCTCGGGGGCCCCCCCCCCCCGTTTTACTTACCTGAGCCACGAAACTCCGTGGGCGCGATCCCACGATGCTTTCCCCCAGCCTGAGGTGGCTCTTCATTGGAGATTGATAGCAGCTCAGCCATTGACTCCCGCTGCTGTCAATCAAATCAATGATGCGGCGCGCCGGAGGGGGGGCGGGGCCGAGTAAAACAATGTATCACACGGGAGCGCGGCCGCAAGCTAACCCCCTTGGGAGAGCGCTTCCGCCGAGACCCTACTCGCAAAAAGAGACCTAGATAGCAAGCGTCTGAGGGTCATTTGTAAGATACCTAATCCATGGGTCCCACACTTTGTGAAATACCTTCATCTTGTCCTGCACCAGTGCCGTCAACCCTTCATTTAGCTGCATGAGCCACGATAATTTACCCTTGAGCTGGTCAAATGGTAGGGAAGCGGACCTCCAATTCCTGGCTATGGTCATTTTTGCTGAGATAAATATGAAGGTCAAAAGCCTAAAAAACATTTTTTTTTTAACCCTTACAACCCCTTTAAGTTAAAGTAAAGAAGTGTGTATAAGTTGTGCGGGGTCCCCCATTGTGGTATGTATCTGACTCTGCGCACACCACAGAAGTGGATAACAATCACTGTGTACACTCTCAGAACCAATTCATACAAATTCCTAAAATCATTAAAATGAGTTTCAAATGACTAAGAACATCCGTAATGCCTCTGGGTTCTGAAGATAGTTGGGTATAAATACATGTGTGGGGGGGGGGGGGGGCAGTCTCTGCCCTCGGGGCGGATAATTGACTCCCATATCTGACAAGCAGACATGTCACCGCACTATTTAATGGGAGATGAAGGAAAACGTTTTGTTGGCTCTGAGGAAGAGACATGTCCTCGAAACGCATTAGCCTGTTGGATGTTAAATTGTCCTGCCATGTTATGTGATTAATCGTGGACTGGATTTTCCTGTTTCGATAAGATGAGCTTTTTAACAAATTTGTCATTTTGTGAGTATATTACTTATCACCTCTATATGTAATAAAGTTATGTGCAGTTATGTTCACCTGATGAAGGAGGCGTGGCCTTGCCTCTGAAACGCATTCTGATTGGCGAAACTGCGGTGGGCGGCGCCAAGGCTGACAGCTCTGGAAAACCTCCACGCTGAGAGTTAGAACCGGCGTCTTCTCGAGGCTGCAGACACAGCTGACACCCGGCGCTCGGGGCTAAACACCACAGGATCCACCGGCGGCTTCTCCCACCGTTGCACCTGGCAATCCTTCACCTACAGAGCACTATATGAGTGCAATTTATACCCCAATTCACACTGTTATCTATTTTTAACCATTCATTAAAATGATGCTGCACTAAGATCGGCTTGTCGATTCTCTCCCATTCATTTCCAGCTCTCTTCTTTTCACAGTTACCGGGTCCCGAGCCCGCACCGGAAGCAACCTCGCCATCGCCAGCAGCCAACATTACACAAACTTTCCGAGAGTTTCTTATTCTTTATAACTTTTTTTTAGCAAAAGTGACTTTTTGGGAGTTTTTATTTATTTTTATTTTTTATTTTATCTTCTTAAAGTGGTTGTAAACCCACTTTTTTTTTTTGTCCCACCTGCAAGAGAAAGGCATAATGAGCTATTATGACTAGCATAATAGCTCATTATGTTCCACTTACCTTAGATCGGGGCCCCCGAAGCCGTCCTCGTCCCTCTGTCCAGCCGCAGACATCACTGCGGCGATAGCCGGAATGTTACTCCCGGGTATCGCCGCACCAGCCAATCACAGCGCCGCTCGGGCGCTGTGATTGGCCGGAGCGGCGGAGACGTCACTCTGCGCATGCGCGCGGGAGGCGTCCCACTCGGCTACGCCCAGCGATTGCTGGGAAGTAGCCGAGTATGTGAATGGGATTAACCCCATAGATAGCCCCGTAGATAGCGGCGCTTGACATTTTAGTAAATATCTCCTAAACCGTGTAGGTTTAGGAGATATTTCTTGCACCTACAGGTAAGCCTTAATCTAGGCTTACCTGTAGGTGCAAGTTGAAAAAGTGGGTTTACAACCACTTTAAAGATTGACATCTCTACATAATTAAAAACCATTCATGGGCTTTATTATTCACCACTTTGCAGTTCTTGGGTTCTAGCGCTGAGCTTCAAACTAGTCTTGTGTCCTGGCACCTCCCTCCTGTTGAGCTTGTTGTGGAGGCACCCAAGTTGAGTAACAGCTCCTTGTGTCCATTCAGACACAGAACCCCTTTCTCCCCTGGTTGGCTAGCTGAGTTTGATTAACAGAAGCTGCAGCCAATGACGCCACTGCTGTGTCTCAGCAAATCAGGAGAGAGAGTCTTGGATGGCTAATACAGTCGTGGACATCGCTGGACAGGGAGGGACCTCAGGTAAGTATTAGTGGGGCTGCTGCACACAGAAGGCTTTCTTTATCGTACACCACGGGACACAGAGCTAGTCATTACATAATGGGTTAAGGGTCACCAGCGGTGATTGGACACTGGCACAACCAATGGAAGACAGTTCCCCTCCATATAACCCCTCCCATCAGGGAAGTACCTCAGTTTTTTCGCCAGTGTCGAAAGGTGTTGGACGCGTTAGGAGGTGCTAAAGGAAAGCTCTACCAAAGAGACCCTCTGGGGGTAAAAGAGCTATGCTTTCGGATCCATCCAAGACGCCTACAAATGAGCTGAATCTGGATGGGATCCGGGCCTCATCCATGAGGCGTCGCCTGTAATGTCTCTCTTCGGAGGACTGGGCTCTAAGATCCAGCACTTTCGCTATTTCGCTATAAAGTCCTGGTAAGAGTCTTGTACAAGGCCCAGGGGAGAGGTATCCTTTAAATAGGAACCCATATCCCTGAAGGTTGGCACACATAGCCCACCGTGAAGGGTGAAGTTTGGTATCTGTCTGAAATCTTTCAGCAGAAAAACCTGCGGCGTGGATAAGGTGAGATTAGAAGGTCCATAACTAGGTTGGGACCTTTTTCAAAAAGGTGGATGTCTTCTTTTTTTCCACCACTGGGGGGAGTAAAGAGCTGAATATACTCACCTCACTCTGTTCAGTGTCGGCTTCGGCGAAGTACACTGCTCGTCACCTCCGCTGCTGAGCTTGCTGGGGCACCCCGATCCTCCTTTCGGTGGCCGACCAGACACCTGCAGATGCAGGTAAGTGGGAACAAGGGCTGATGAGAGTCCTCTCTCACTATGGCCACCGCCATAGCGCTAAGGGCCGCGCGCGCGCGCGCGAGCGCGCTTTATCGGAGGGGGGGGGGCGAAGGCGTGCGCAGGCACGTGGCGCGCGCAGGCACAGAAACGGCGCCAAATTTAAAAGACTGTCAGTGTGAGAAGCACTGCAGCAGCAAGCAAGCTCGTTAGTTCTCTTATTCCTGGCAGAGAAACACAGCAGCTATACAGGGACGTAAGACTCCATGTGGTTGGATTGGGTACTTCCTAGAAGACATCCATGTTATGCATAGTTATGTGTTAAAAGTTGCATACTTAATGTATTTGCTAAACTAAACACGGTAGTATATGCATTTAGGTACCTTGTATTTTGTCTAAACAGTAAGCCTTCCAGGGGAAGTAATACGGACAAAAAGAGATAAGAAAGCACCACCGCCTGAGAGGAGGCTCTAACTGTGCTGACTCGGTACCTTTCTCTCCTGTGTTGCTAAATGCACCTGTTCAGGATGAGCCATTACCTCTGTCAGGTATGGCGGCTTCCCCAGTGAAGCCTGGGCCTGTATATGTCACTGAGGACACTTTATCAGCTGCCCTAAATAATCTGGAGGAAAAAATTGCTACCTTAATCGCTAAGTCCTCTAAAAAGGGACAATAAGCGAAGCAGGTCTCTTCCAGTATTGGACCTCCCTTCAGAAGTACCTGAGGGAGGAGGATGAGGAGGAGGAGGCTACATCAGCAGAGGATGAGGAGCCAGATTTTAAGGTCACAGGTACAATGCTATAGCAGTGCATTTAAGTTAACCTCTGCGGAGGTAACGGAATTACCTGTCTCCTCCCTAGGGTCATTAAGATCCCTGCAAGGTGCATGCTCCTTCCCGGTTCATCCGTTACTAGAGGATCTAATATACGCAAACTGGCAACATCCAGATAAGCGTTTCTCACCTCCAAAAAGGTTTAACATTCTTTATCCTATGGGGGAAATTTTTTTTTTTTTTTAAAGAAATGGAGCCTGCCTACGGTAGTTGCGGCTATTTCTTGTGTAAATAAAAACCTGACATGTCCGGTGGATAATGTACAAGGGTTTAAAAGATCCTTCTGAGAGGAAGTTGAAATCCTCCTTCCTTTTGGCCGGCTCAATTACCCAACCTGCAGTAGCAGCAGTCGGTATGTGTCAGGTCATCAGCCAACAGGTAAAGCAGGGGCTGAAGGAACTGCCTTCAGAGCAGGCTAGAAATTGGGAAAATTTGCCTAAAGCCTTATGCTTCACAGTGGATGCCATGAGAGATTCTATCATACAGGCATCACGCCTTACACTCCAGCTGGTACAGATGCGCAGAGTACTTTGGCTTAAGCATTGGTCAGCGGAGACCCCATGCAAAAAGCTGTTGGCAAGTTCCCGTTCCATGGCAAACGCCTATTTGGGGAAGATTTAGAAAAATATATACAGTAGATCAAGTGGTAAAACGACTTTTACCTGAGAGAAAGAAAAACAAGAGACCTTGTTTTAAACGCTCTCTCCCCAGCTCCCGGGAAATCTGACTCCAACCAGTGGCGGCGGCCTGTTTTAGCCGCCCACAAAAGCCAAGGGGCAAGCTCAGAAGAACAAGAAGCCGTGGGGTGCAAAAGCTAATAAGCAAGCCCCCAAAGCCTCTCAGTGAAGGGGCGCCCCCGCTCGGCCGAGTGGGAGGAAGGCTTTGTCAGTTCTGAGCGACTTGGTGGTCAGAAATCCAGGACAATTGGGTGGTATCCACAATATCCTCAGGGTACAAACTGGAATTTCGAGAGATCCCATCTTCTCAATTCCGAGGTTCAAGACTCTCCAAGGATCCACAAAAAAGAGAATCCTTCTTCAAAGGTTTGAATCACTTAATGGCTCAAGGGGTAGTTACAGACGTACCCCAAAAAGAGCGAGGTTCAGGTTTTTACTCAAACCTCTTTGTGATTCCAAAGCCAAATGGAGATGTCAGACCCATCCTGGATCTAAAATCCCTAAATCGGTTCCTGAACGATCGCCATTTTCGAATGGAAACGATCCGATCCGTGGCCGCCACTTTAAAGGGCGGAAAATTCATGGCGCCCATAGATATCAAGGACGCACATTTACACATACCCATCCTCCCCGCTCACCAAAGATTCCTAAGGTTTGCGGTAGAAGATCGCCACTTTCAATTTGTGGCTCTGCCGTTTGGTGTAGCCACCGCGCCCATAGTATTCACAAAGGTGCTAGCTCCTCTGTTAGCAAACCTAAGAACACGGGGCATTGCGGTAACAGCCTATCTGGACGATCTACTAGTAATAGATCAGTCAAAGGACGGATTGGGTCACGCTGTACACACTACAGTAGGATACCTGGAGCATTTAGGATGGATTATAAATTTACAAAAATCCTCTCTCCAGGCCCAAAGAAGGATAGGGTACCTGGGCATGATCATAGATACAGCCCAAAACGGGGTATACCTGCCAGAACCGAAGATACAGTCTCTGAAAGACCTGATCCACAAGGTCAAAGCAAACAAGAGGCCGTCTATTCGCCTTTGCATGAGACTATTGGGAAAGATGGTAGCCTCCTTCGAGGCGGTCCCTTACGCCCAGTTTCATTCGAGACTACTTCAAGGCAATATTTTAGCTTCCTGGAACAGGAAGAGCCAAGCTCTGGATATACCCATGCGCCTGTCCTCACAAGTACGCCACAGCTTCGATTGGTGGCTAGAAGCCAGGAATTTACGGAAGGGAAAGTCCTTCCTCCCAGTGGCCTGGAAGGTGGTATCTAGGGATGCCAGCCTATCGGACTGGGGTGCAGTATTCGAGGAGGCTTCTACCCAGGGAACCTGGGCCAAGACTCAGGGGATCCTGCCCATCAATGTGCTAGAGATCCGGGCGGTATATCTAGCCCTCAAAACCTGGACATACAGGTTACAGGGCTACCCAGTTCGGGTTCAATCCGACAATGCTACTGCAGTAGCTTACATCAATCACCAAGGAGGCACCCGCAGTCGGGCAGCCCAAAGAGAGGTGAACCGGATCCTGGCATGGGCAGAAGAGCATGTACCTTGCCTTTCTGCAATCTTCATTCCAGGGATGGAAAATTGGCAAGCAGACTACCTGAGTCGTCAGCAGCTGCTACCAGGGAGTGGTCTCTTCACCCCGAGATCTTTCAGGCCATATGTCTGAGATGGGGAAACCCAGATGTAGACCTGCTAGCTGCCAGGTTCAACAAGAAATTGGACAACTTTGTGTCCAGAACGAGAGATCCTCTAGCCTACGGGACAGACGCTCTAATAATACAGACGCTCTAATAACTCCATGGAATCAGTTCTCACTGATCTAGGCATTCCCTCCGATCCCTCTTCTACAAAGACTGCTTCGCAGGATCAAGGAGGAGGGAATACCAGTAATCCTAGTGGCCCCAAACTGGCCCAGGAGGCCTTGGTATGCCGAGATTGTAAAAACGGCGATAGGAAGGCCCTGGAAGTTTCCACTCCGACATGACCTGCTGTCACAGGGTCCAGTATTCCACCCTTCCTTACAAAGGCTAAAGTTGACGGCCTGGCTGCTGAGACCCACATTTTTAAAAAGAGAGGGGTCTCTGGTCCGGCTCTTTCTACGCTCATTAATGCTAGAAAGCCAGCCTCCAGACTCATCTATCAGAGAGTCTGGAGAGCATACGTTTCCTGGTGTGAATCCAGATGTTGGAATCCTCAGAAGTATGAAATAAGTAGGATTCTTGCTTTTTGCCAGTTAGGAGTGGATATGAATTTAGCCCTTAGCACCATCAAAGGGCAAATATCGGCTCTATCAGTCTTCTTTCAGAGACCATTGGCATCTCACTCCCTAGTTCGGACATTCATTAAGGGGGTACTGAGGATAAATCCTCCAGTTAGGACTCCCTTGTGTCCATGGGATTTGAATTTGGTATTGTCAGTGTTGCAAAAGCAACCTTTTGAACCTATTCGCCATATTCCTTTAATTATATTAAGTAGGAAGTTGGCCTTTCTGATTGCTATAGCTTCTGCTAGGAGAGTATCAGAGCTAGCAGCTCTTTCTTGTAAAGAGCCTTATCTAATTTGTCACAAGGACAAAATCGTACTACGACCCCATCCGGCTTTTCTACCTAAGGTGGTGTCGGCTTTTCACTTGAATCAAGACATTGTTCTGCCTTCCTTTTTTCCAAACCCGCGGACGGCGGGGGAAAAATTATTACACTCTCTAGATCCAGTGAGAGCGGTAAAGGTGTATCTGCAAGCAACCGCTCAGATACGTAAAACAGATGTTTTGTTTATTTTACCAGATGGGCCCAAGAAGGGCCAAGCGGTATCAAAATCCACCATTTCCAGGTGGATTAGACAAGTAATTATTCAAGCTTATGGTTTAAAGAACAGGACTCCTCCTTTTCCTGTTAAGGCGCACTCTACCAGGGCGATAGGTGCTTCATGGGCAGTGCACCACCAGGCTTCGATGGCTCAGATCTGTAAAGCTGCAACTTGGTCTTCAGTCCATACATTTTCCAAATTCTATCAAATAGATGTGAAAGGACATGAGGATTCCGCCTTTGGGCGAAGTGTGCTGCAGGCAGCAGTATAGGGCTTCTGGTCCGCAAGCGGCCTGTTTTGATCTGTGTCTCCCCCCCTTCATATGAGCATTGCTCTGGGACGTCCCATTATGTAATGACTAGCTCTGTGTCCCGTGGTGTACGATAAAGAAAATAGGATTTTTATAACAGCTTACCTGTAAAATCCTTTTCTTGGAGTACACCACGGGACACAGAGGTCCCCCCCTTCTTATGGGAACCTTACTGCTTTGCTACAAAACTGAGGTACTTCCCTGATGGGAGGGGTTATATGGAGGGGAACTGTCTTCCATTGGTTGTGCCAGTGTCCAATCACTGCTGGTGACCCTTAACCCATTATGTAATGACTAGCTCTGTGTCCCGTGGTGTACTCCAAGAAAAGGATTTTACAGGTAAGCTGTTATAAAAATCCTATTTTTATCTTAATGCATTAAGATAAAAAAAACTTCTGCCTTCACAACCACTTTAAAAGGGTTGCACAGGTTTTTTTTTTTTTTTTTTTTTTTTTAAATAACAAACGTTATACTTACCCCCACTATGCAGTTCGTTTTGCAAAGAGTGGCCCCAATCCTCGTCTTCTGGGGTCCCTCGGCGGCTGTCTCGGCTCCTCCCTGCATCAGCTAAACCCCCTGGGAAGTGCTTTCCCAAGGGGGTTACCTTGTGGGCGCTCTTCCGAGCCCTGTATTCAGCGTCCATAGCCGCCAACTACAGGACTGGGCCCCGCCCCCCAGCCCTCTTGTCATTGGAGTTGATTGACAGCAGCGCGAGCCAATGGCTGCGCTGCTATCAATCTATCCAATGAAGAGCCGAGAAGCCCAGCGCGTTCACGACCCGGGACTTTCGAGGGCTCAGGTAAGTAAATGGGGGGGGGGGGCTGTAAGCATTGGATGTTTTTTCACCTTAATGCACAGGATGCATTAAGGTGAAAAACACGAAGGTTTACAACCCCTTTAGGCACCCACATCCATTGGGCATCTGCCTGGTTTTCTTGCAGTGCAGGCTATACCTGTGTTCAAGCAAAGGGGAGGTGCTACTGCAGCTGCTCCGCCTCCTTCCTCTTCCTGAACTGTCACATTGGATAAAAAGCTAGCCTAGGAGAAAAGCCAGGGGACCCAGTTGTCTGCCACATCTCCATCTCCATATCATGTAGGAGGAGGAGAGCCTGACACCAGCAAAGGAATGTGTCTATGACTAGTGCACAGGGATTTTGTCTTTGACCAGTTGGATGACCAGTTGGTTCAGCGGTCCCCACCCCAGAAGTCATGGCATTAGAGGTTATGTGTGCGCTCATCTTTCCATTCCTACCCCAATCATAGTTTGTTTTCTTCTGGGTGCCTCCTCTCCCCCCTCTATTTATCACTTTCCACTCTTGTTTCCCCCCTCTGCTCTCTCTCCAATGATGGGACTTGTTTTATTCCCAGTGACACAACAATGGGACTTATCCCACTGACACCAATGATGGCACTCATTTTATTTTTACTGACACTGCCTTTGACAATGATGGAGTGCCCTTTATCCCACTGACATCAATTATTGAATATATTTTATTATCACTGACACCAATGGCACTTATTTTAATCTCATTGACACCAATGATGGGCTTTGTTTTGTGCTCATTGACACCAATGATAGGACTTATTTTCTTATACTAACACCAGTGATGGGACTTATTTTATCCCACTGACATGAATGATGGGGTCTATTTTTTAATCACTGACACCAATGATGTACCCACCATGCCCTCTTGACAGCACGCTTCACACACCTCATTTTTCTTCTCAAGCCCTGAGGTGTCCCTCTTAACCACTTTCTGCCCGCCATATAGCAATATGATGGCTGCAAAGTGGTTTCATTACCCTGACTGGACATCATAAGACGTCCAGCAGGATAAGCCGCTAACGGGCACCCACGAGGGCGATCTGTCGTGTGTCAGTCTGACAAACCGCATCTCTGATTTTGGTAAAGAGACTATGACGTAAGCTCTTTACCATATGATCAGCTGTGTCCAATCATAGCTGGTCACATCGTAACCAGGAAGTGCAGTTTATCTCCTTTTCCCTTTATTCACGCTGACAAGGCGCAGGTGGAGGAGAGTTGATCGGCTGCTCTCCTGACAGGAGGGTCTGCGGCTCCGCTGATATTCAGCGCATTGATTATCAGTGCAAACCCTTTAGGGATGCAAATTAGTGCCCATTAGAGATGCCAATCAGTGCCTATCAGTAATGCCTGCCAGTGCCTCCATCAATGCCGCCTATCAGTGCCCAGCAGTGTTACCTATGATTGCCCATCAGTGCCTCATCATCAGTGCTGCCTTATCAGTGCCCATCAGTGCAGCCTCATCAGTGAAGGAGAAAACTTATTTACAATTTTTTTTTTAAACAGAAACAAAGAAAAACTAATTTTTTTTCTTTCAAAATTTTCGGTCTTTTTTTAAATTTGTTTAGCAAAAAATAAAAACCCCAGTGGTGATCAAATATCACCAAAAGAAAGCTCTATTTGTGGGGAAAAAAATTATAAAAATTTGTTTGGGTACAGTGTTGCATGACCGTGCAATTTGTCATTTAAAATGCAACAGCGCTGAAAATTGGCCTGGGCAGGAAGGGGGGAAAGTGCCCTGTATTGAAGTGGTTAATTATTTTCAATTGCTTGAGACTGTACTAAGCTCCTGTTCACATCAGGCCCATTTGACGTGTCAAATCGCCTATTGCTGGCAATGACACCGTCTGAATCGGTGCAACGCCGACTATGCAGCGCCGCACCGATTCCTAAAAGTAGTTCCTGCACTACTTTTGGCAATTTCAATAGACAGCTATGCATGAACCCGCATAGATGTCTTTCAAATCGCCCCCGAACTCGCACTGAAATGCGGGTTTGAAATCGTGCAACTTCAGCTGAACTTGCATTATATCAAACCCACCCTCAGTGTGAACGAGGGCTAAAGGATATATCTTTAACCACTTCAGCCCCGGACCATTTGGCTGCCCAGAGCACTTTTTGCGATTCGGTACTGCGTTGCTTCAACTGACAATTGCGCGGCTCCCAAACAAAATTGACGTCCTTTTTTTTCCCCCAAATAGAGCTTTCTTTTGGTGGTATTTGATCACCTCTAGAGTTTTTTTATTTTTTGCGCTATAAACAAAAATAAAGCGACAATTTTGAAAAAAAAAAAAAGCTATATTTTTTACTTTTTGCTATAATAAACATCCCAAAAAAATATAAAAAACCAAATTTTTTCCTCAGTTTAGGCCGATACGTATTCTTCTACATATTTTTTGGTAACAAAAATCGCAATAAGCGTTTGATTAGTTTGCGCAAAAGTTATAGCGTCTACAAAATAGGGGATAGTTTTATGGTATTTTTATTAATATATTATTATTTTTTTACTAGTAATGGTAGTGATCAGTGATTTTTATCGTGACTGCGACATTATGGCGGACACATCGGACACTTTTGGGACCATTCACATTTATACAGCGATCAGTGCTATAAAAATGCACTGTTTACTGTGTAAATGTGACTGGCAGTGACAGGGTTAACCACTAGGGGGCTAGGAAGGGGTTAAGTGTGTCCTAGGGAGTGATTCTAACTGTTAGGGGCGTGGCTTACTGTGACATGTCACTGATTTTATCGCTGCTCCCGAAAAAGGGAACAGACGATCGGTGTCAGTGTCACTAGGCAGAACGGCGAGATGCTTGTTTACACAGGCATCCCCCGTTCTGCAGCTCTGTGACACTTGATCACGGGACACCAGCGGACATCGAGTCCCGCGGGCATGATCATGGAGCTCGCGGCAGGGGTGCGCGTGCCGGCGTGCGCGCCCACACGGCTGCAAATTTAAAGTGACGTGTGTGTATATATACGTCGATTTGCCTGTCCGTACCATTCTGCCAACGTGAATGTTCGTGACCCGGTCCTTAAGTGGTTAATGAGAGCGTCACATTAAATCTGAATAAAATGCCATTATTGCTCCTAGAAAACAATGTGGCCAATATAAATAAAGATCACCTTCTCCCCTCTTCTGCCACAAACTTGATCCATCTTGTTCCAGAATTTTTCCCAAATCTGCATAACAGAATGTGCGATGCACCACAACTAGCGACTTTGCGTTGTGCGCTGTGTTGGGAGAAAATAATCTATAAATCAATGCTCTGCACATTGATATACACCCTTTTCATATCAAACAAACGTTGCATAAAAAGGGATTTTTGGTTCACATATATCGCAATACATGTTTAAGCCGGCCAACTGCGTCAAAGTAATCCCTCTCTGGCCAGTTTTATTTTTATTTTTTCCTTTACATACAGAGCATAGCTTAGCGGTTCCAGTATAAAAACACTGCACCTACAGGGAAGAAATTCTTGGTGGTGTCATCTTGCCTTTTGACACAAAGCTTGACGGTTCCTATCAAAAGGGAGCTGTCAGTGGGCACATGGCCTGTGTAGTAGCTTTGAAATCCCCACTCTTCAGATAGAAGACGGAGAAGAGCAAGGATTACAAATCCCTGGACCACCACACAGGCTCCGTGGGCACTAACAGTTCATCATCCTGGGAGGTAAGTACAGCTGGTTGTACAGTATGGAGTTCACCTGTAGATCCAGAGGAAGGCGAAAAATCCTTATTGAGCATGGTATAATTTGCTCCAACAGGGGAAAAAATTCCTTCCTGACCACTGAAGGCGATCGGATTACTCCCTGGATCAACCATCTGTGGTGTAAACAATGGTGGTAAAAATTCTATGATGTTAATAGTCAAAAATGCGTAGAATTGTCTTTTCTGAATCTTCGCAGGACGATGTCATTATCTAATGCAGAATCACATGCGTGCCCACATGCTGTTGATGTATGTGAACATGGGTAGGTATATCTCCTCTCCTGGACTCTTTGATGTATATGGCATTATAGCCGATGGAGAAAGTCGGTCGTCCATTTCCATGTCCGTGGGCTGTAAAAAGAAAACATAATGCGTCATATTCAATGTTTATAGATCTCTGGACTTATTGTTTAATAATGACCAGCTCTCCCAATACAAATTAGAGCCAATCTCTTCTTCGTTTCCAAGTAGTGAGAGGACAGATAGGACATAAATCTAGAAGAAGACTTTGTGTCTATGGCCATCACTTCCAATGGGTAACGTCACATCTCGTAGAGATTGTATCATTTACCATTGTACCATCTCACTTCCACTCACTCCTAACTGTGCACCATTGGGTCTGGTGCCTAGAAAGTTATGTTCTTATCTTCTCCTCTCATGGAAAAGGGAACAATTGACTGGTTAGTCTGTAAGGTTTTCCTGCAGGCTGGATTACGTTTGTGTTCCCTACATTATCTGTATCAGCATTGCTCCAATCTGTCAGATATATAGTAATATCATCCCATTAGGATTTGGGTACTTACTATGTCCACTTGGAAAGGGGGCGATGCTTTCCCTTCCTCTAGTTCTTCCCAGTCAATGGATTCCATGAAGATGTGGGATCGGATGTCCTCACTGATCCCCAGTCTCTCCTCCGGATATTTGCAAAGCAGCTATAAAATAATGAACAGTTATCTATGAGAACTTGTAAATATGAGTAATAAAAAGTTAAATCACTTGGCTCTGTATAGATTAGGAAAGATCTCTGACGTCTGTGCGTCTCCTCCTGGGCGGAACTCAACCCAATAGAGCATCTTAGTGTGTGAAGACACACACCTAGACTAGTACAGGTGCTGGATGCAAACATAAATGAGTTGTTTGAGTTCTGCTTTGGTAGACGTAAGAAATGTGCATATCAGTGATTTACCCCATGTGGCATCTTCTGCCCCCTCAGTCCCATGATAAAGTGTTACTATGGTTGTGTAACTGAACCTTTACCGGGGGACAAAGAAGCCAAACTACCCAACAGTCAAGCCAATGACCAGACTTGTCAGCAAACCTACATTAAACTCCTAGAGCAGCAGCAGTAGTATGCCCAGAAGCCTTTCCTGTTGCTATTTAGAGTTAAAAAAGATCTTCTACTTACTCCTTTAATGAAGTCCTCCAGGTCCGGGTCCATGTCCAGGGGGTAATCGGGATAGCTGAAGTTCACCTCTGTCTGGTATTCATGAAAGGTCCTGCTCCTAAATGGCATATGCTTTGTGGCCAAGATGTAGGTAATGACTCCTAGTGAAAACCAGTCAGGTTCAAACTGGTAAAAGTCATTGTTGACAACCTGACAATCCAAAGAAAAGATATCAATAAGTACATTGGTCAGATAAATAATAATAATAATAATAATAGATAAATTATGAGTATGGAGAAATATACAAACCTCTGGAGCCATGAATCCTCTGGTTCCAGCCACACCAGTGGCCTTCGTCCCAGTGTCATCGTCCCATAGATCCCCTACTGCCAGTCCATAATCTGCAATGCGGACATGTCCTTCTTCATTCATCAGGATATTATCAGGCTTGAGGTCCCTGCAAAGAGAGAGAGATTGTAAGTATCATTTTCTGGCTTCCTCTATCAGTTGGTTGGTAAAGTGGGAAGACATTAGGTACCCATGTATATATGTGCCTCTCCTCAATCTCACCTCTGCACACATTGTACACAGGTATATGGTCTACAATAGAATAGAATAAGTTACCTATGGAGGATGCCATTACTGTGAAGGAACTCCAGTCCACACGATATTTCCGCCACAATGAATCTGTAAAAGAGAAAAAAAGTTAGATTGAAACAAAATTAAATTTTAAAAGAAATTAAATTCAAATAGAAGCAAAACCCATGGGCAGAGGGAGGCAGGGGCAGGAAGGGGCTGGTCCAGTATGATTAACAGTGCCACCGGAGACGGGTGCAATTCCTGGTGCAGATTTTACCAAGATCCCAAAAAAGTCTACTGGGTGACCCCACCTATAGGATCCAATCTGCCCCATTTTAAAGAAAACTGCCCCTATGCTTGTGTCTCAATGCACATGTACACTGCGACTCATTACTAGGTAACTATGTACTGTCTCTATCTCCTTTCACACGTGCAATCATTGCCCGCTATGGGCAAAGCTGTGTGTGAGAGCAGTGGTCAGGCTTTCCAGGGTGCTGCCAGCATGGGCTATTTAAACCATTGCTGCAGCACTGAGTATGTAAAAATAAAATATAAAGAGTATATGTGTGTATGTATGTATGTATGTATATTTGTGTGTGTATGTATATGTATATGTGTGTATATGTGTATATATATATATATATATATATATATATATATATATATATATATATATATATATATATATATACATATATATATATATATACACACAACCTGACTGCATTACAGTAATAAATACAAAGGATTTAATTGGACTTGCTTTCTTTTCTATTTGAAACTTACTTGACGGTGTCGCTGTCGACTGGTGAAAACTTCCAGATGAAGTCCCCTAAACTGCCTCCGCAGGCATATTCCATCACAAAGCAGGCGGTGAAGGGGGTTTGGAAGGCGGCATATAGCTGAATTAGAAAGGGGCACCCTTCCGACTTCTCCAAGACGTAGCGTTCTATATCAAGGTCGTAGGTATTTCTAGTCTTAATCACTGACTTGATGGCCACCTTCTGTTGGCTCTTTTGGTGGGTAGCCAGAACAACCTGAATGAGAGAGAAGATAACAATTAGTGGGGTCCTCGGTGATGAAAGGGTGTTTTGTGGGTGGAGCTAGTAAGTTAAGTAACGGGGTGTAAATGAGCACTTACCTTTCCAAAGCTTCCTTCTCCGAGCTCATAGTGCAATGTGAAGCTTGACAGAGATATTGTCATGTCCTCACTTGGTGCGGTGGAGTCATATCCGATGGTTTCAGTCTCTGAGTTGAGACATCCTGAAGGTCCTGGAAAGACACTTGCCATGCTTAGGGCAGTGTCAGGGGTTCCAGCCTCAGCCGAGGCAGGATGGGAAGGACTGCAAGGTCCTGAAAGGACACTCTCTGTGCCCAGGTTGGTGTTGGGTGTTCCATCTTCATCCGGACATGCAGGGCTGCAATGTGCTGCAGGTTGCGAATGGACCTCCATGATGCTGGAGGTGCTGATGTTGGTCCCAACCTTAGCCAAGGTGGGACTGTCAGGGCTATGACACCCTGAGGGTATTGGAGATGACTGGTAGTGGTCCTCATCTCCAGCGATGGAATTGGTGGCTGCAGTCACCTCAGCCGAGGTGAGGCAGGAAGGGCTACCAGACCCTGAAATGACACCGATGGTCAGGTTGGTGTCATTGGTTCCAGTCTCAGCTGGATGTACAGGGCTTGAATGCCCTGAAGGTGGTGAAGAAACCTCCATCAGGTTGGAGGCGCTGATGTTACTGGTCCCAGCCTTAGCCAAGGCGGGACAGACAGGAGATGACTGATGGTAAAAGTCATCATCCTCATCATTTTTGCGCAGGCGATATGTGAAGCAATTTCCCATTGTGGAAAATTTCAGAACACACAAGCAAAACAAGGAGCAGAAAAAAGCGATGCTTCCTCTACACCTCTCACAGCTTGAATGAGCTTCACACACTGAGCATCTCTGGCTCTCAGCTATTTATACCCTCTGAGCTCTGATGTCATCGTGTCACTGTCCAATGAGATTTGAGGATTGAAGTCACATGACCAAAGTGACAGTTTTTTTTTTTCAAAAACATTCAGTCACATGGCTGTACATGTGACTGGTTTCAAAAACAAGTTGAACAGTTTTTTTAGGGTTGACTTTTGATGACAGGGCAATATTATTTCATATATTCAGCACTGTGCTACTTTAAAAAAATTCTAAAGGCACATGACTAAAATAATAATAATAGGGTTTTTTGTTGACTTTTTTATTTATTTTTTTAAATAGAAAGCTTTTGTGATTTAAAGTGGAGTCATCAATCCCAGGAGTCAATGGGCATTGCTGGGCTTTTGTTGCCATGGTTACCAAAGCTTATACAGTGATGGGCGGTGGGGGAGGGGTTGGAGAATCTCATCTCTGATTACATACAGAAGGGGGGAGGGGACAGCCACACCATTACTAATCATTTATAATAGAGGACTATGAGGGGGCAATTTTTATGGGGCAGTTTTTATGGGGGCAATAGGATGGGGCAGTTTTTGATGGGGCAATTTTGATGGGGCAGTTTTTAATTTGATGGAGCAATAGGATGGGGCAGTTTTTGATGGGGGCAGTTTTGCTGGGGCAATTTTGATGGTGCAGTTTTTATGGGGGCAATTTGATGGGGCAGTTTTTGATGTGGGCAGTTTTTAATGGGGCAAGAGAATGTAGGCAGTTTGATGGGGCAGTTTTTCTGGGGCAGTAGGATGGGGCAATTTTGATAGTGCAGTTTTATGGGGGCAGTTTTTGAAGGTGCAGTTTTTATGGGGGAAATTTGATGGGGCAGTTTTTGATGGGGGCAGTTTTAATGGGGTAATAGAATGGAGGCAGTTTTTGATGGGGGCAGTTTTGCTGGGGCAGTAAAATTGGGCAAATTTGATGGGGGCAATTTTGATGGGGCATATTTGATGGGGGCAGTTTTGCTGGGGCAGTTTTGATGAGGGCAATAGGATGGGGCAGTTTTGATCATGGCAATAGGATGGGGCATTATGATAGGAGAGTTTTTGATAGGGCAATTTTGATGGGTCAATAGGATGGGGCAGTTTTGATTGGGGGCAATTTAATGGGGCAGTTTTGATCAGTTTTGATGGTGGCAATATGATGAAAATGTGATGGGGCAATTTTTATGGGGATATTTTGATGGTGGCAATATGATGGTGCAGTTTTGATGGGGCAAATTTGATCGGGGCAATAGGATAGTGGCAGTATGATGGGGCAGTTTTGATGTGGCAATTTTGATGGTGGCAGTATGATGGGGCAATTTTTATGGTGGCAGTTTGATGGGGTAGTTTTGATAGTGGCAGTATGATGGGGTAATTTTGATGTGGGTAATATAATGGGGCAATTTTGATGAGTCAGTTTTTATGGGCGAAATTTTGATGGGGCAGTAGTGATGGGGTTAATATGATGGGGCAGCTGCTGGAAAAGGTAATTATGTTGTAAACAATGCTAGTTGTAAATGATATCCCTCTTTCTGTGCAGATGATATATATATGAATTTCTGCACAGAAACAAGGGATATCATTTACAATTAGCATCTTTTAAAAACGAATTACCTTTTGCAGGAGATTTTTGTATTTCTAGATTCATAATCTTTGTAAATGTAGATAAACTTCCTAGTTCCTGGAGGGGGAGGAGAGGCTTCCAGAGCTAAGGGGTGGCAACTTCCTCTGACACTTCTGTTGCTATGGAAACCCGACCTACAACCTTTTACACTGCTTGTGCTGCTCTGAGCATGTGTGAGATCTGGAGGTGCATGCTGGGTAATCAGCCTGCATGGAATACAGGAAGAGATACAGTCTGGCTTCAGATGCCCACACATGAGATGCAAAAATACAAAACGGACCTTAGTGTCTTGCCGAAAAAGTTCCCCCAGCGGATAAGGAGCCCCTGTACTGCGCAGGCGCGTACTGAGCCTCCGAAAATAGCCGAACACCAAATTGTACTGCCGAGGCGGTGCTGCTACACTTCTGACATCCAGGCTCATTCCTTACCATCCCCGTGGACATGGAACATGTTAAAAAAAGAGCCAGGAGGCCGTCAGAGCGAAGTGAGGCCGACTGGCCACTTACAGCGAGGTCCACGTCGCCCTGGACCTGTTGCAATAACTATTTACATCAACATGTTTGGCTATTTTCGGAGCTCAGTTCAGGTTCATACTGCGCAAGCGCTGCGTCTGCGCAGTACAGGGGGGGTCCTTTTCCGCCGGGGGAACTTATTCGGCAGAACACCGAAACTCCACTTTAAGCCTTCTAACATTATGTAATCTTTCTGTAATCACTGCACAGGCTGGAAGATTTTTCTCTGTTGATTTGCACAGAACTTTCATCTTAACACTAATAATTCTTACAGGAGGGGAAAACACAGAAATGACCAATCAGCAGGCTGGAGGTGTGCCCTCCCCTGGCTGTGTCCTGTAACTGCCATGGACATCCGGGAGCTGGTCGTGCCGTCTATGGTGGTGTCTGGATCAGAAAACTGTCTGAACGGAATCCCCCATCTTTTGGCAGGCAAGATATTTCTGACAAATATAATTCAATGGGCTCTTTATTCCTTTGGAGTTCTGCTTTATATATTTGGTGCTGGTGGGGGAGGGGCAGTATGGTGTCTGGGGAGCTGCTTGTCTTTCTGGTTACATGGAATTACTTCAACCTCTTCCCTCAATAAAGATCTGTTCTGCTCTATAATTTATCTGATGTCAGCTCAATCTCTTCTACTTAATAAGCTTGTCACCTAATTGGTGTTAATGGCACAATTTTGTGTTGCCCGTAGCAACCACTGAGCCTCCAGCTGTCTATTTTACAGCCAGGATTGAAATGACATAAGGAAGCTGATTGGTTTCCATAGTCAACAGGGCTGTTGTATCATTATCAGACATTTCATGTTATTAGATCCTGTGTTCTCTTCCAAGTGTAAAGGACAAGTGTACAAACATGTTGCCAATAGCAACCAATCAGAGGGAAATTTTACTAAAATACAGCGTGAAAAAAATTGCGGTGTTTGGAGAGCTTTGAATTATTCGACTTTATAGGCTTGTTACATGAAGCGCGTTGTTGGTAAAAAGAAAAAGATTGGTAAAAATTGCCTGTTGCCCATAGTGACCATAGCCTTCCCGCCGAGCGTACGCATATATGCGGCCTCGGCTTTCGGGGGTTATACCGGGATGATGCCCGCAGCTGCAGGCATCATCCCGGTACCGTTTTTTAGAGCGGCCGATCGGCTTTCCAGGGATAACAGCCGATGCGGCTAAATGCCGCTCAGTTGTTATCCCGGAGGAGCGGGAGGGGACATCCCCCATCCCGCCGCTCCTACCGGGCCTCCCGTCCCACCGGGAGACGCGATCCGCGATGTGCCACTTCCGGCGCCTAGAGACAGACTGGAATGGAAACGGCTTTGTTCCAATCTCCTGAATGTAAACACGGAAGTGACGTCACTGGCACCAGATTTAAAATAATATATAGTATTCAGAATCGCCATTTTCGGCGATCTGAATCCTTTGAAGTGCAAAGGAGGTATTGGATCTCTCCATAAAGGGTACCTGTCACCACCTATTACTGTCACAAGGGATGTTTACATTCCTTGTGACAGCAATGGAAGTGATCAAATTTTTTAAAACACAATTTAATAATATTAAAATAAATAAGAATAAAATTATTTTTTTTTAAAGCGCTCCCGTCCCCGCGAGCTCGCGCAGCAAAGAAAATGCATACAGAAGTCGCGTACACATATGTAAACGGTGTTCAAATCACACATGTGAGTTATCGCCACGATCGTCAGAGTGAGAGCAATAATTCTAGCACTAGATCTCCTCTGTAACTCTAACCTGGTAAGCGTAAAAAAGGTTTTAAAGCATAGCCTATGGAGATTTTTAGGTACCGTAGCATGTCCCCATTCCACGAGTGCGTGCAATTATAAAGCGTGACATGTTTGGTATCTATTTACTGGACGTAACATCATCTTTCACATTATACAAAACAAATGGGCTAACTTTACTGATTAATTTTTTTTGTTTAATTCATGAAAGTGTCTTTTTTCCCAAAAAGTTGCATTTAAAACACCGCTGCACAAATACCGTATGACAAAAAATATTGCAACAATCGCCATTTCATTCTCTAGATTCTCTGATAAAAATATATATATAATATTTGGGGGTTCTAAGTAATTTTCTAGCAAAAAATAAAAATTTTAACCACTTCAGCCCCGGACCATTTTGGCTGGTTAAAGACCAGGCCACTTTTTGCGATTTGGCACCGCTTTAACTGACAATTGCGCGGTCGTGCGACATGGCTCCCAAACAAAATTGACGTCCTTTTTTTCCCACAAATAGAGCTTTATTTTGGTGGTATTTGATCACCTCTGTGGTTTTTATTTTTTGCGCTATAAACAAAAATAGAGCGACAATTTTGAAAAAAATGCAATATTTTTTACTTTTTGCTATAATAAATTTCCCCCAAAAATATATAAAAAAAAACATTTTTTTTCTTCCAGTTTAGGTCGATACGTATTCTTCTTCTACATATTTTTGGTAAAAAAAATCGCAATTTAGCGTTTATTGATTGGTTTGTGCAAAAGTTATAGCGTTTACAAAATAGGGGATAGTTTTATGGCATTTTTATAAAAAAAAATTATTTATTTTTTACTAGTAATTTCGGCGATCAGTGATTTTTTTTTTCGTGACTGCGACATTATGGCGGACACTTTTGACACATTTTTGGGACCATTGTCATTTTCACAGTGATCAGTGCTATAAAAATGCACTGATTACAGTACTGTGAAAATGACACTGGCAGTGAATGGGGTTAACCGCTAGGTGGCGCTGTAGGGGTTAAGTATTCCCTGCATAGTGTTTCTTACTGTAGGGGGGGTGGGCTCTGTGTCACATGACACCGATCTCCGCTCTGAGTACACGGAGCCGAGATCTGTGTCATTGTCACTAGGCAGAGCCGGGAGATGCTTGTTTACACAAGCATCTCCCCGCTCTATACCTCCGTGAGACGATCACGGGGATCCCCGCGGCGATCGAGTCCGCGGGACCCGCGGTCCGACTCACGGGGATAGCAGAAGGGTCGCGAGCGCGGCAGCGCGTGCGCGACCACACGGACAGGCACTTAAAGGGGACGTACAGGTACGTTGATGTGCCTGAACGTGCCATTCTGCCGACGTAAATGTACAGGAGGCGGTCGACAAGTGGTTAACTTGTAAACACCAAATGTCAGAGATAGGCTTGGGCATGAAAGGACTATATATGACATATCTGCTAAAAAGGTAAACAACCTGGTTGCCATAGTAACCATTTTGTTTACTTGTTTACAAAACTGAGCTGTAATATAGACAGCGAGAGGCTTTTTTTTTTTTTTTTTTTACAGCTCAGGCTTGTCAATAGCAACCAATCAGAGGTTCAGTTTGTTTTTTTCATGTGGAGTGTGAAGAAATGACAGTGTTTGTTTGCTATGAGGGTAGTGGGGGCATCTTGTAATGTCCCTGGATTGTTTATTATGGGAGAATACAGAGACTGTGACTGCTGACGTCTCCTTCTGAATATACTAGTTGCCTGGCTGTTATCCTGATCCATTGGTTTCTGTTCATTCTCCATCACTGATTGGGAACAAGTAAGAACAGAAGTTCTGAATAAACATGCGGTGATGAAGAAAGCATGGAAGCCAGAGCCAGCCAGGAGTCTAGCATTTTCAGAGGACGGTCAGCAATGGACACCTTATATTTCTCTCAGGATGGGTTCCCTTCTAACCATTTGGGGGAATCCTAGTAGTTCCCTAAAGCATTCATCCCTGGAAAGCGACTCTGCATTTCACATTGGGCACGCGTGTTTACAGTATATGCTCCTTATCCCCTTATTTATTACTGTCTGGGTAGCTGTGGGAGAAATTCTGCTAACTTCCTGTCCTCCTGACCCCAGAGGAAGTGAGGGGTAAATCTCCACAATGGGGACCCAGACAACGAATCTCCCTTACTAGTGGCCCGACTTATAAGGGAGCAACTCTGTAGACACAGGTAAACTATTTCTTAGCAAGTCTGTCACTGCCGGCTTGTTCTCAGGACAGGGACAGGATGGCTGATGTAACAGTAGAGTACTCCTGTTCTGCAGCCAATTTAAAGCTGTAGCTCAGCAAACCTCCTTTACCTACCTGCAGCCCTCTCATCCTCCATGGACCAGTTTGAGGACCACATTATCACAGCGAGTACCAGTTGAGGATTCACTGGTCTGTAGATCCAGAGAACGGTGAAGAAAACCTGGAGACATTTGTAGCCAACCGTGTCTGAAATGGGAAAAAAAAAATCCTTTCTGACCCAAAAAATGGCAATCCAGAGTTTAACTGCATATTGCTATATGGTATAGACGGAAATAACCAGCCTGATTTAAATCTTGTACTACCACTCCACAATCACATGCATTGCAGACAGTTACAGAATGGCCCCATAGAACCGGGCTGGCCCCATTCAGGAGTAGCAGCACTGTCCACCAAAAGCGCATACTGTTCATGCGAAGCCGTGAGCAGCTGTGTATTCATTTTAAGGCAGGCAGTAAAACCACAGCTCAACTTCTGGTTTTACTATCCCCCAGGGTTGCCAACTTTCAGTAAATTTACAAACAGTTTGTAAAATCTGTACTTTTTGCATCTGTCCTTGAATGTCCATTACGGACATGCAGGCTGCATGTCCGTAACTGACATTCATGGACAGATGCAACAATTATTGATTTTACAAACTGTTCGTAAATTTACTGAAAGTTGGCAACCCTGCTATCCCCCCCAGTCGCCTGTGTGAATGAGCTCTGAAGAGAGATGCACATTTGCATGGCTTTTCCTAGGGTATTTGACAGTGGGTATATCACCTCCTCTTTAGCCGATTTAACCCTAATATACTGCACTACCATGTTGCAATCGTGTGCATTGCACGCGGTTGCAGTGTGGCCCAACTATACTCAATTGACAAGTACGGCAAGATGCCGCTTGTCAAACTCTGGCCCCCTGGGTTAAAAATTACTTTCGTTGGGCAATACAAAGCCATACTACTGACCTCTGTACACTGCCCTACAACTAACTGAACTCTGTGCACTGCCCTGCATCCTACTGACCTCTGTACACTGCTCTACAACTAACTGACCTCTGTACACTGCCCTACAACTAACTCAACTCTGTGCACTGCCCTGCATCCTACTGACCTCTGTACACTGCTCTACAACTAACTGACCTCTGTACACTGCCCTACAACTAACTGACCTCTGTACACTGCCCTACAACTAACTGACCTCTGTACACTGCCCTACAACCTACTGACCTCTGTACACTGCCCTACAACTAACTGACCTCTGTACACTGCCCTACTACCTACTGACCTCTGTACACTGCCCTACAACCTACTGACCTCTGTACACTGCTCTACAACTAACTGACCTCTGTACACTGCCCTACAACCTACTGACCTCTGTACACTGCCCTACAACCTACTGACCTCTGTACACTGCCCTACAACCTACTGACCTCTGTACACTGCCCTACAACTAAATGACCTCTGTACACTGCCCTACTACCTACTGACCTCTGTACACTGCCCTACAACTAACTGACCTCTGTGCACTGCCCTACAACCTACTGACCTCTGTGCACTGCCCTACAACCTACTGACCTCTGTACACTGCCCTACTACCTACTGACCTCTGTACACTGCCCTACTACCTACTGACCTCTGTACACTGCCCTACAACCTACTGACCTCTGTACACTGCCCTACTACCTACTGACCTCTGTACACTGCCCTACTACCTACTGACCTCTGTACACTGCCCTACAACCTACTGACCTCTGTACACTGCCCTACAACCTACTGACCTCTGTACACTGCCCTACAACTAACTGACCTCTGTACACTGCCCTACTACCTACTGACCTCTGTACACTGCCCTACAACTAACTGACCTCTGTGCACTGCCCTACAACCTACTGACCTCTGTACACTGCCCTACAACCTACTGACCTCTGTACACTGCCCTACAACCTACTGACCTCTGTACACTGCCCTACAACTAACTGACCTCTGTACACTGCCCTACTACCTACTGACCTCTGTACACTGCCCTACAACTAACTGACCTCTGTACACTGCCCTACAACTAACTGACCTCTGTGCACTGCCCTACAACTAACTGAACTCTGTAAACTTCCCTACATCCTACTGACCTCTGTACACTGCTCTACAACTAACTGACCTCTGTACACTGCCCTACTACCTACTGACCTCTGTACACTGCCCTACAACCTACTGACCTCTGTACACTGCCCTACAACCTACTGACCTCTGTACACTGCCCTACAACTAACTGACCTCTGTACACTGCCCTACTACCTACTGACCTCTGTACACTGCCCTACAACTAACTGAACTCTGTACACTGCCCTACAACCTACTGACCTCTGTACACTGCCCTACAACCTACTGACCTCTGTACACTGCCCTACAACCTACTGACCTCTGTACACTGCCCTACAACTAACTGACCTCTGTACACTGCCCTACAACCTACTGACCTCTGTACACTGCCCTACAACCTACTGACCTCTGTACACTGCCCTACAACTAACTGACCTCTGTGCACTGCCCTACAACTAACTGAACTCTGTACACTGCCCTACATCCTACTGACCTCTGTACACTGCTCTACAACTAACTGAACTCTGTACACTGCCCTACATCCTACTGACCTCTGTACACTGCTCTACAACTAACTGACCTCTGTACACTGCCCTACATCCTACTGACCTCTGTACACTGCCCTACATCCTACTGACCTCTGTGCACTGCCCTACAACCTACTGACCTCTGTACACTGCCCTACAA